>CAMZMU010000036.1:47314535-47914535 GCA_947311845.1 Poa pratensis
ATATGCCACGGCGTGAGCGGGAATGCATATGTGTTCCTCTCACTTTACAGGCTCACTGGCAATGTTGAGTACCTCTACCGGGCCAAGGCTTTTGCTTGCTTTCTGCTTGAAAATGCTGATCGATTGATCGCCGAGGAAGCCATGCATGGTGTGAGCGTCCATTTTCACTGTTTGAAGGAAAGGCCGGGATGGCATACCTCCTTTAGACATGGTTAATCCCTATGAATCAAGGTTCCCGGCCTACGAACTTTGAGTGCCCGGCCCACCGATCCATCAATCCAATGATTCTGTGTTAAGTAGGTATCTTTGTACTACGCTGTAATATTGACCTCGGTGAGCTTGATATCCTTGTAGTAAAGTTCTGTGTTTCTGACTGCAAACTTGGACCTTTGTGAAATCCTGAAATGTATGTATACGAGGAGTTCTGTTGATTATCCTCACCTCTTTGTTGGATAATGCCTCATCTTTGTTGGATAGGTGACACTGCAAAAGTGGGATCCTTCCGGTGTTTTTGGAATGTAAGAGGTACCAAAATTTCTTTCAGGTTCTCCTGAGACATCTATGTCCTTTTCGATGTTGTTGACTTTCTTTCTATTTTCCCTCTTTTGTCCCTCCAAACCCGTGTTTTCATTTCTTTTGATCCAAAGATGCCCCAAGTATATTTATCAAGCATAAGCGCTCTCAAGCAAAGATCGTACTATTTGAACCCGGTGGTCCCGTATTTAAACAGATTTTCCGTCATGCATAACAGCTGTTCTGAGCAAATACTCGAAATGGTCTTTCACGGCACTGGTGCAGTGATGCCGATCCAGGAATTTAAGGGTATCGCTGCCTCTTGGATTCCAAGGAGTGGAGTGTTTGTCTTGACCTGCAGGAAACACCAAGATCAAGAGTACATGAAGCCAAAATGGCAGGGTAAACAAGCAGGAAACACCAAGATCAAGAGTACATGAAGCCAAAATGGCAGGGTAAACAAGCAGGGAGCGGACCTACCAATATGGCCTGGTGTGGATTCCGCCATAGCTTATTTCTGGCCGGCCGATAACACTTCTTCCCCACTAAAAATCATGTTAGTTTGCACAAGCTTGAAGATGCCAATTACATATATCTAGCATCCATAATGAATCATGCGTGAGGGAACAAGAAAGACTAGAGATTGAGCATGGCCGTTTGTGTCGAATGCATCCTTTTGAATTCGAAGTAATCGTACTGTAAATTAATACTAGGGATATTAGCGCGGCAATGCGCGCCTGTTTGACAAATTTTGGGAAAAAATTGGAAAAATTATTGAAGTATGAGTATTATTTGAGTTCGGAAAAGTTTGTGCTTAAAAGAATGGTGGGATTTTGTAAGTTCAAATGTGGTTACATTTTGACTTAATTATCTTAGTTAGCACCATAATGTAAGGAAAATATATTATGGGTATGCTAAAATATAATGTTGTTTTTTGGTCGTAAATATGTAATTTGAATAATTTGTTTGAAGAAATATATTGTATTAGCATATATTAAATGCAATCCATCTTTAGAGCAAAAATGAATTTGTGATTTCTTGGAATATGCATGTAGTGAAGCATTATTTAAATGTAACTATACGATTAGGGAGAGGTAAGTTCAATTTGAGTATTTGTTAAATTGAGTTGCATAATTGGAGGGAATTCAGTTATATTATCTGAAAATATTAGCTGTTCGAATTGGCATGATATGTTTGTGTTTTTTACCTAAATATTTAATTTAACTGAATAACTGGAGGGAATACATTGTGTGAGTATTTATTGGAGTCAATTTGAAATGAATCCATAATTAGAATAAATGAATTTGCATTTTCTCTAAATATTCGTCTAATCAAGCATTGTTTCAATTGTAAGTACGTAATTAGAGAGATTTAGGTAATTACTTCCAATCATGGTAAAAATTTGAAATGCCCAAATACGGTTCCATTTTGCTATAATTTTCTTATGTAGCACCATAATTAGAGGAAATATATTGTGGTTATCTCGAAATGCTAATTAATTTCAGCATTTATTAAATATGTTTGCATATTTGGAGGAAGCTCAGTTAAATTAGCTGTAAATATTAATTTATTTCGAAATGATGTAATAAGTTTGTATGTTACCTTAAAGTTTTATTTAACTTCGTAATAAGAGGGAACACATTATCTGAGATTCATTAAATTCAATCTATTTTTAGAGGTATTGAATATGTTTTTTTTCCACATATTCACCAAATTTAAGTTTTCAGATATGTTTGCATTATGCCAAAAGTAGTCACATTTTTTTTGGTGGCTTTTAAAGAAAGATGTAGAATTCAAATTTTGTGTAAAATTTATGATTTGAAATAACTCGGAAGTTTTTTTGTGTGGAAATTGAAATAATCTGGAAAAGATCACTAAGTTTTTCAAATTGCTGTTTTGATTTTTACATTTTTTATGAAATTGGTCTCAATTGATTTGGAATTCTATTTGAAAGTTATAAAAATATTGGAAAATTGAAATCTAAAACAGAAGGGGAAAAAAATAAAAAGGCCGAGCCGGACGCGCAGGAAGCGGCCCAGCCCAGGTAGAAACCCGTCTCACCCGGCCCAGGCCCACTGTGACGTCAGCGTGACGTCACAGTGGCCGGAGCTGCCGCGGCGGAGGCGTGGACGCCGCCGTCGCTCCACGGCGTTTGGACGCGCGGGTGGCTGCGGGGGTGCGCGTGGACGCGATCTGTCGAACGGGCGGCGCGTCCAGACATTTGGTTGCCGGAATCGCCGACGACAACCAAATCCGCGGCGGCGAACGTTGAGATGAGCCGTGGCGATGCGGCGGCGTTTCCGAGCGATTCCGGCCATCCCGCCGCGTGATCCTCAGCGAAGATGGAAAGGGCGGCGGTGGAGGTCGCCGTGGGCCTGGATCTGAAGGTGGAGGAGTGGAGCGACGGTTGGCGCTTCGGCGGCGTCGGCGACGTCCGCGTCGCGCGCGAGGAAGAAAGCGAAAGGGGGATTCTGAGGATGTTTTCCCAGAAAAGTCCCTGCGTTTCCGTAAAATCGCGAACAGGTCCTTCGTAGTTGTAAAACCTGGACTGTGGGTTTGTTTTCCAAAGTTTCGGGTTCTTTTTTGTAAATTTGGCTGCGCCAAAAATCGTGTGCGTGTTCTGATTGGTAGAAAACTCCCGAGCTACAGTGCGCACGATTCTTGACGCATTCTTGATCGTTGGATGGCAAAATCGAACGGTCCATGTTTTTGGGGTGACGTGGACGTGCGGAACGCAGCGGTGCGGAACGGAGCGGTTTCGTCGAATTTTTATATATAGTAGGATGCTTGCTTGATGGACCGATTTGGGTCATAAGGAATTGAGTGGCCTACAATATTAGTGGTGTGAGAATTTTCAAGTGCGTTATTATTTCATATGTGTGATGGACAGATAACTGCAGTTTTAGAGAATATTTTGGTTTGTGCTATCACGTGCTGCGACCACGGCAGCACAAGTGCTAGTGCTAGAGACTGGGCAACCGTCTAGAGTATTCAGACTTGCAGTCCATAAAATTTCCTCGTCTCCGTCCCTTTCAGGTTTTCATTCTACGACTTTCAGGGTGGTGGCGCGGCGTGGCGGCTGGCAGCCAGCTGCTGCAGCGTGGCGGCGGGGACTTTGTGGGCCCATTCTGGACCCGGCTGGGCAGATGGGTCTGGTTTGTCCCTGCTGCCAGCCTGCCACGTCCGTCGGTTACCGTGTCGGACCGTCGGCGGTGAAGGCAGTCCCTCCTGCACGCCAGCGGTGTTGCTGCCCCCTACCCGCTGCGCTCTCCTATTCCGTCATCTAGGCCTCGCGATGGTGACCACAGTGAGATGACGAGGTTGGCGTCAAGACCGTGGTGGTGCACGCTGGTGGGCGACAAGTTGGGTGGAGCGCTACAGATTGTACGTACAGGTAGTGGGTGTATGAGGGTTGGGAGAAATCCCTGTCGGCTTGTCCGGCTCCGACGCGGTGACGCCTGTGGGTGCCGCCCTTCCTCCCTGGAGGGCGTCGGGTGTACCCTTCCCCACTACCCTTCGCGTACCGGGAAAACTCTAGGACCAGTCCGGGAAACAGCATCGTCGTCGTTGCACTCCTTCTTGAATGTGTTGCTTGGTACGTGGCGCGTCGGAGTGCTAGGAGCGTGGTGGAATTCTCCAGAGGGTGCAGCGCTTGCGGGTCATCCTCGTTTAGTCGATCTTCCGTTGTTGGCATTAGTTTATTTTTTTTCTTTTTCTTTGTTTTCTCTTTTTAGGATTTTGTGCTATTTGCCTCAGCGGTGGTCTCACAGCAGTAGTATGGTTGGTTGCTATATTAATATAACGGGGAACAAGCCTGTTTCGAGGAATTATAATCAATTTTTGCTCCTATATAAAGTGAACCATCACGCCCTCTGTGCTCAGGGAGCAGACAGCAGAGCAATGGCTCAGCAGATAGAGCACACCAACCTCCCCATCCGTGGGCTCAGTCTCCACGTAGCTCAAGTAGGCAAAGGTGGTTTATCTTTTCTTCCTTTTTTTCCATTGCCGTAGTGTAAGAAGTGGAGCTCGAATTGGGCAATGGCTCTTTTGATATGTCGTTACTCTGTTCTCCGTGTTGTTTGCAGATGAGCTTGGCACGGTGGTGTTCTTGCACGGCTTCCCGGAGATATGGTACACCTGGCGCCACCAGATGCTGGCCGTGGCCGCCGCCGGGTACCGCGCCATCGCGCCAGACAGCCGCGGCTACGGGCTCTCCGACCAGCCGCCGGAGGACGAGGAGGCTACCTGGGAGGACCTCGTCGCCGACGTGCTCGCCATCCTCGACGCCCTCTCCATACCCAAGGTAACACAAGAGTCAAGATAGATGACAATCCAGATCCGCCATGCTCTGAGCTCCTTGCCATGACCATGTCTTCTTGTCCCCTCCTCCGTACCTGTGTTGTGTAGGCGTTCATGGTGGGCAAGGACTTCGGCGCCATACCGGCGTACGACTTCGCCTGCGGCACCCGGACCGCACCCGCGGCGTGATGTGCCTGGGCATCCCCTTCAGCCCCGTGCCCTTCAGCTTCGACACCATGCCGGAGGGCTTCTACGTCCTGCGGTGGCGCGAGCCTGGGAGGGCGGAGGCAGACTTCGGTCGGCACGACGTCCGGCGCGTGGTGCGCACCATCTACATCCTCTTCTCCCGCAGCGAGGTCCCCGTGGCGGATGAAGGACAGGAGATCATGGACCTCGCCGACCTCTCCACGCCGCTGCCGCCGTGGTTCACCGAGGAGGACCTCGACGCCTACGCCGCGCTCTATGAGAAATCTGGCTTCCGCTACCCTCTTCAGATACCATACAGGTAACTAGCTGAAACTTCTTCATGGTTCATGCCCCCTGCCTTTCCGCAATGAACAAGAAGAAAACGATGGACCTGAACTGCTTCCATGATCTCGCAGGGCTCTGCACCGGATGAAGATGCAGCTGGACGCCAAGTTCCAGGTACCGGTGTTCATGGTGATGGGGGAGAAGGACTACTGCTTAAAGTTCCCCGGGTTCGAGACCGCCATGAGGAGCGGCATCATGAACACGTTCGCTCCGGACCTCAAGATCACCTACATTCCGGAAGGGTGCCACTTCGTGCAGGAGCAGTTCCCGGAGCAGGTCAACGACCTCCTCCTCGGCTTCCTCAAGGATCATCCCTGATTCTGTGAGAACTGAGATCGGGTGTATCATACACCGTGTATCCATGAATAATGAAGCATGTGGTTTTGAACTATTCTCGGTTGTTAAAATGGATTACGTAATGTAATCATGTCTGTGTGGTCGTGTGGATGTTCGATCTGTTTAGTTCATCGGTTCAGATATATAAAATTTAATACTTTTCCTGTGAACGTATGACAGATAGGTTTAGCCGGGATGTACCAAGCTCACGGCCATTGCAGTGTACTGGAGTTCGGAAAGAGAAGCTAAGAAAGAAACACCTCGAAAGGACCTTCTGCAATGTGACGATCTCGTCTTTGGAGGTGACTGCTTTGGTGCGGGAGGAGTTGGCGGTGCGGGTTTTTGCCCACACACAAGATCCTGGAGACTAGTTTTGTTTATTTTTTTGCATGTAAAGGGATTTATCCCTAGCCCAAAATTCTGTACATAACTCTCTTTTCTATCTAATCGGATGGCGGATACGACCGCTTTAAACCTCAAAAAAAAAAAAAAACACCTCGAGCCAAGCCTGGAATTTCTAAAGTTTGTCAAGTAGAATATCTCGGCGCCCCTGTCCTCTGCCCGTGTGTGGAGAATCAAACGGTGTGCTTTTCGTGAGTAAGATCTTGAGCAGGACAGTAACTGTGGCTAGTGATCGTGAGAATCAAAGTTAGTTCTTCAACGATTGCGGCGTATTTCTTCGCTACTGCGTGGACTCGCAACTCGCAAGCTCTGCTGCTGGATTCGAGTAGATGTACACGTGCCAACTCTCAGAGAGATCACACGTTTGAACCTCACCGAGCGTCCACTGCGAGTTTAGTTACCAAATTGTTCGCATGGAAAAAGAAAATGTTACAACATTTTTCATCCACAACTTTACTCAGGGTTTAGGTTTCGTCCTTCAATTCCAAAACCATACAACTTGGACCCCCCAACTTCTGAAACCACACGGGGCAGCAGTGAGAGTCACCCGGATGATCTTTCAAAAAGATCACCGGGTCCTCCTGCTGACACGTGCAGCTTTTTCCTTCTCAATCCCGCTTTTGCTACCGCGTAGCAAATAATTACCCGCTTTTACTGCTATGTAGCAAAAAACGGTTCGCCCACAAAACAGAAAATGAAAAGACTAACTTCGCCGAAGACCTCGCCGGAGATTTCGTAGCAACAAAAAATGTGCTACTGTAGCAAAATCGACTTCGTCGGAACCATCACCGGAGACCTCGATGAAGACCTCACCGGAGACATCGTAGCAAAATCTTTGTACTATTTTAGCAAATCCACAGAACTATAATAGCAACAAAATTGTCATATTGCAGCATCGTAGCAAAAATTATTCCGACGAGTTTCTCCGATGAGACTTATGATGCAGCAGAACAAATTGTAGCAAAAACTTGTAATCAGACATGGACAGAAACCTTGTAGCAACAACATTGTGCTATTTTAGCAAAATCACAAAACTATTGCAGCAAAAAATGAAAAAATTACAGTATCGTAGCAGAAGCGACGATGTCGACTGCCCTGCAACTGCGATGATGCCGCCCGGCACCAACTGTACTCCAGAACCAGGGTGCTCACGGCGCGGAAGGTAGGCTAGTTGGGGAGCGCCGCTCGGCTGTCCTCGATTACTCTCGCCTCGCGTCTGAAGGACAGGGACGCCCGGGTCCTGCGAGGCCCAGCCGGAGGCGAGCACCGTCGTCCTCGACGCCGGCCTGCAGCCTAGCAGCTAGCTAGGGTCGCAGGGGAGCCCATCCCGGCAGCTTCGGCACACGCAGAGGAGCGGGCGCGGCGGCGGCGGGCGCAGGGGATCCGTTCTGCCGGCGGCAGAGCGCAGGGGATTCGTCCCGGCGGAGCGGGCGCGGGGAGCCGTCCCGACCGCGCCGGGCGCAGGGGATCCGTTCCGCCGGCGGCAGGGGCGCAGGGGATTCGTCCCGGCGGAGGCTCTCAGCAGGGATCTCGTGGGGATCGGGTAGCGAGTCGAGCGAGTGGGAGGTTCGCGTTCTGGATGGAGACGAGGACGTGGGGTGGGGTTGACTGGTCAAGAAGGACACGTGGAGCGCGCGCAAGGAGGAGGACGCGAGGCGTGCCATCACCCGGATGATTAGAAGGGTTTTCCTTTTTTGAACCTCCTGTGTAGTGGTGAAAACCGGTATAATCTGAATTATCCGGCATTCATATTAAAAAAATGAAAATAGTTGTGGCAATATCTGAATCTGACCGAAAATGAAAATACGTTGTGGTAAATTTATGAAATCGTGAATTATGGATACATCCATTTTCTTATCCACATTTTTCCAAAATTCAGTACACATTTGTAATTGCATTCGTAAAATAAAATTATGTTAGTAAATTTTGGCAATTCTAGCCGGATATGCCATTTACCTAGCCAAAAAATAAATATCAAAGTGGTCAAATGTATTTATTTGATTAAACATGAATATTGTGTATTATATCACCATATTTATCTTTGTAACATTCTATAGTTGACTCATTATCACAAGTCTATTATTTCATTACATTCAAAATAAATCAAATTAGGAAAAACATCATACCCGTGTGCGTATTTGAGTAATATCCATTCCACATTCGTATTCAATACCATCCATATTTTTATCGTATTCTTTTTGAAAATATGAAAACGGATATGAAGGAGGCACTGTCTGATCCCATCCAATCCGTTTCCACCCCTACTCCTATGAACCGAAGCGGTTAATCCGTTATGTGACATGGTTTTGAACCGGGCTCACGTGTCGGGGTCAAATTTGACGTCCCGTGCCCAATGGATTGGACCAAGCTCCGCCAATGCACATGATTTCTTTGTTGGTAGAACTTGGTTCATCATAATATATTACCCCTGAAATCTATCATGTTTGTATCGATCATAATTAAGCAAATGTCAGCACCACATATTTGTCTGGGTATCTTCCATCTGATTTTTTTTTTTTTGCGGACGATTGATGTACTTGATATATTTTTTACGTTAATATATTACCTTTTTAGAAAAAACTGATGAAATATCCTGATATGTATTAGTTGTCGTTTGTGCTTTTATTTGGGCAATATGAAATTGTAGAATCGACTATGTTTAACAAGATTGGAGCCATTCACTTTTTGCAGCTTGCCCACACGGCGTCATATTGGATCCACATGTGGTTATTTCTCGTTTCACAATAGCAACATGTTCTTATGAATTCCGGATGTATTCAGTTAATGCTGGTCGTTCGGGCTATGTTTAACCACTATGGTTGGCATCATGCTAGACGATTACAAATGGCTAGACGTTGTTCTCTTTCTGTTTTTATTTGGTTGATCAATGTAGCCAATGGGGCTGATCCTTGAATTGTAATATTGTTACCTCTCAAAACTTAAAAACTATACAAGAAAAAACTGTGTGCATCGCTCTGATGTAGAGGCTGGGACTTTTGTTCCCTTTTCAAAAAAATAGTTGAATTTTGCGTGGCGTCACGCCACGCCTGGTGAGATTTTATGTGCATTTTTTTTCCGGCCAAATGTTTGCTAAATTGGAATGTGCAAACCTGTTTTTATTTGTGTTACGAATAGCTAGTATTTTTTGTGTGGGCATTTTTTATATGGTGTGTGGAATATTAAAATGTTTGGTGGTATGAAATGTTCAAACATGTTTGTATGTTGGCGTCGTTGTTTAGTTGAAATTAGAAAAATTCTTTTGAATTTGATTCTACATTTGGGGAAAGTTTGTTCGTATGGTGTCGAAATATTGGGCAAATTGTAATGTCCATAAATATTTGTATTTTGCTATAAGTGTGTAGCGTTTTTCTTGTAGCATTTTTGATATATTTTATTGAATATTGGAATATTCGCGCAAATGTACACCAAATTGGAATTTAGGAATATGTTTTTTTATTTTGGTATGAGTAGGTAGCATTTTTTGTGAGTATTTTTTAAATATGTTGTGCAATATTCAAATATTTGGTAGTTCGAAATGTTCGGCATGGTTGTGTTTCGTCGTCAATATTTAATTGAAATTAGAGGAAATGCATTTGAATTACCTCAAAATGGTGACAAAATTTTGAGTATTCGGGATTGCATGTTTGCATTTCGACGTTAAAATTTAATTGAGATTAGGAAAAATGCATTTGAATTGTATCTAAATGGTGAGAAATTGTGAGTATGCCTTTTTTTTCCGTTAGCATAAGTGATTTGTATGTAATTATACATGGCATAATTCTCAGGGGGTTAACTAACTGTTGTGTAAAAAATTTAAATTTGGGAGTGTGCATGTCCAAAAGTTTGAACGTAAAATTTGTTCGAGTTTCAAAAATTGTTTAAATTGGAGAGGCATTCATATTTGAGTTTGGTTTATGTGTTTTTTAATGCTCGGATTTGAGAGGCATTATAAATGTTGGAATGCTGAAACTTGAATTTTGATCGTATATCGTGAATAGTTAGCGTTTATTGTTGTGGTCATGTTGATATCTTTGTGACACTTGTAATAAATGTTGTGTAAAAAATTTAAATTTGGAGGTGTGCATGTTCAAAATGTGTTTAGATTCGAATGTGACAATGTACAAAAAATGTTTGTGCTTATGAGTTGTTTGGTTTCGAAAAGTTCGTAAAATAGGTGGAAATACTGTGGGATAAAAAATTCAAATTTGAAAGTGTCCATATTGCAAATTTGGCTTGGAAAGTTCGAACAATAATTAGAAATACTGTGGGGTGAAAAATTCAAATTTGGGAGTATCCATGTTCAAAATGTGTTCAGAGTTGAATGTGTCGGGGGAAAAAATATGCATGAATTGTTTGTTTTACAAATGGTGGCTACATAGTTAAATTTGGAAGATATGCTAAATTTTGAAGTATTGAAATTTGTATATATTGTTTTTTGTGGTACAATTCATATTCGGAAATCTCCACATTTTAATATTGTGTAGATATGGAAATTATTAAATTTGTATTTCAAAAGTTGTAAAAGATTTCGGAAAAAGAAAAAAAAGGGGAAAAAAATAAAAGGGCCGACCCAGCTGCGCAGCAGCCAGGCCGGCCCAGCACGCGGCCCAGCTGCTCGGCCCAGGCCCACTGGGAGGGCACGCTGACGTGAGCGAAGGCCGGAGCTGCCGCGGCGGCGTTGACGTCGCCGGCGTCGATCCAGCGCGTTCCGGGATGCGCTGGAAGCGGCTCGCCGCGGAGTGGCCGCAGGTAGCGGCGCCGCCGAATTTAGGTCGCCGGAGCGGCGCCGGCGGCGTGCTGAAGCGCCGGCCCGAGCGAGCGCGGCGGACTCGATTGCGGCGGCTCCGGGGCATCCCGGCACGCGTCCGTCGGCGAGGAGGGATGGGGCGCGACGGCGGACCTGGCCGTAGGCATCGATTTGCGTGGGGAGGGGTCAAACGGCGGGGCGGCGCGGCGGCGTCGCCGGCGATTTCCGTCGTCGCGGGGACAGAGAAGGGAGAGGGGGGCTCTGCGGAATTTTTGCAGCGGAGTCCCTAGGTTTCTGAGAAATTACGTTTAGGTCCCTCGTTTCGAAAAATTGGAGGTTTTGCGGTCTAATTTGTGGGCTTGTTTGTCGGTTTTTGGAAATGTAGCCACGACAGGGGGCCCACCACGCACTGTTCAAAACTGTAGCAGTGAACAGTGCTTACTGTAGCTAGCTATAGTGCGTGGGGCTGAGAGCTCGCTAAAGTGCTCATCTTTCATATAGTTAGTAATGTATTAGTTGGAGTAAGAAACTACATCAAATATGCCGAAGAACATCAAGCTGTGTGGGGACTCGATTCTGTAGGCAGGTTCAGTCGTTCTGAACAATAAACCTGTAGAAAAATGTGACACGTGTTCACACTAGACTAGTAAACTGTCCGGTTTCTGCTCGTGTCGCGGCTAAAATAACTCACGTGGATCGTCCATTAGTCCTGACAACTGGTAAGATGATAAGGTTGATAAATAGGAGCCCTCGTGGTCCTGACATTGGCGCCTAGGGATGCGGATCCGGTCTTCACAGTCCAAGATGAGGAGCGAAGTTGCAGAAGAATCTAAAGATAACATCCTTGTCCCCAGCCCGCTCCTCAGAGATTAGATGATTCTGACCGTCAAAAGTCATTTTTGATGCGATCCTGGCCGTCGATCTTCTAGCGATCCCTGTTCGGCGGTCAATTTCTACCCGCCTGGAGCTGCTTTGCGTCGCTGCTTGTGGTCCCGATATCTTCCCGGACCCACTTGTCAGCGTATGGGGTGAATCATTTCCGTGTGTGTTGCGGGACAGCCCATCGCGGCGCTGCCACCGCGCCGTGATTCCGTCCAACTCTATAGGCAAAATGGTCATTTCGCGCCTGTGGTACATAAGCTGCGCCCCGCGCAGTGAAACCCTAGCCGCCAATGGCTCGCGTCGTCTCTCCCCAATCCCCGTCGCGCTCTCCTCCCCCAATCCGCCTCCGCCTCCCTCCCCCAATCCCCGCGTCTTCTCCTCTTTCGCGTCGTCGTCCCCGTCTGCACTTCTCCGGTTGCCGGCACGGCGGCACCGCCCTTGCTCTCTCCTCCCTGGCCGCTTCTCCATCCTCTACGGGAGAAGGCGCTCAAGGATGGATGCACCGCATGGGAGGAGGAGGCAGGCGACCGGGCCGCAGGCGGAGCCTTTCATGATGCCACCGTCGTCCTTGCCCTCAGCGTGCAGAGCTCAACCATCTTCAGCCCTGGCTCCTCTTCGTCAAGCGCAGCGGCGGAAAAAGGAGGATGGCAATGGTGGCGGACGGTTCTCCTCCTTCGCGAGCCAAGGACGACGAGCTGAAGGGCCCAGGCGTTCAGGTTGGTATGACACCTCCCCTCCTTCTGTTTCTTGCTTGATTTATCTGTCAGATCTGACATGTTCATGCTCTTCCCCTTTCTACAGCTGGGTTCGGCCGATCTGTGCTGAGAAGAGAGGTTGGGGACACACTGGTCAGGTACGGGGATATCCATGGAGAGATGCTACTTTCTTGCGCTTCACCTTCTCTTTTTAGTTCTGATTTCTATTTCCGAGCGACCTGATTTATCCTATTCTTCAATAGATGTTTGGCTGCGTACTGCTTATTGGGTGCAGGCGCTGCTGCAGTCTTGACATCCAGTAGGTGCTCTTCTTCCCCTCCGCAAGATTCAGGAAAGATAAATAGTATATATATGCTTTATTAGCTCTGTAAGAACAATCCTAAGGTGTATGTAGTTAATTTCTAACGTCAGGAGAATATACATACTGTTGATTATTTCATTCCCGTGAGCTATTAAATGAATTCAGATAAATATTTTTCTTTATTATTGAGTTGGATTTGTGCAATCCTTTTTTATCTTACACTATATAGTGATCTCTTATTTGTTTGGCCGCTTGCAGGTACTATTTCAACTGGAATGGTGCATATACTATTTCAGATGCAACAGTTTTGAGCTGAAACTGGAGAGCTTTAGGTACGGGAGATCAATGTGTGAATCCACTATGATCAATAAATTGGGGCGCTATGAATGAAGAATACGTGTTGATTAATCTGGTCATGTTTCTCAGCTTTTCTGCTTTCCCAATTTATTGATTTTGTTGCCATGGTCTTCCAGGTACCTACATCGAGGGTCCCAAGCCCCAGTTGAACAAGTTCAGTAAAGCAGGGCACCCATGTGCCACCCGTGGATCCCCATATATCGGCTTCAAATGGTTATTCATCAAGGCTTATGCCATTCTATCTGGTAGTCTCTATCACCTTCCTGCTCCCTTTCTCATTTCTATTTGTCTTTCTGGTAGATTTTGAGTCGATACAAGCTGCAGGTTTGGCCTTTATTTGATATGTGCCTGACCATGTTCTGTGATGTTTATATCCATCAGCATGAAACAAAATATTCTCATTATTTGACTTCAGTTTGGGTTGTGTGAATAATCATTATCTTATCTATGTTTTCAGACATTCCTACTGCATGTTATGTACATATCTTATCACCTTGCAACCATTTAGTTAGTTTTCCTTTTGTTTTAGAGTTTATGTGATTTCCACTTAAACATGTCATGCTGGACTTATTCAGTATTCAGTTGTCTTTCAGATAACGTTCATGTCATTTTGCACGCAGGCTACATGAGCTTTAGCTTTTTTAGCTCCACATGAGGACAACAACAACAATAATGTTGTAGTTTGCCTGAAAGTTGATGCTCCTGAAGATTTGGTCCAATTCTCCAAATGGAGGTGTGAGGTATAACTCTGATTTACTCGAGCGACATGACCTGCCAAGCTTTTGAACTATTATGTTGCAGCTCTCTCATTAAATCTTTCCACAAAACAGTTACATTTGGGCATGTTTTCATGCAAGGAATAGGCAAGAAGCTGCTGGTGCTTTATGGAACTTGTCGTTTAATGGTAAATTTTGAATCCATGAGCCCTGCTGGTGGCGCTGAAGCTCTGATATGTGTGCCCTGGTCATGTTCTTCCTGCTGGTGATGTTTCTATCCATTAGAGTGAAGCAATATTCCCCCTATTTGAATTCAAATTTTATCTGGATATTGTGTGTATATGAACGGTTTTGCTTGAATATCAAACAATTTTTCTTCTTTCCAGTGATGTGTTTGATTCACTGTCCTGCATTTTTTAAACTTCAATCTTGGATGTTAGTCTTTTTAGTTTCAGGATGTTAACTTATCTGGAGTTATTTTCAGTCATGTGCTTTGCTCATAAAAATTTGTTACATGGGAATGATAAAAAATGTTATTTTAGTAATTAGCTCTATATTATCTTTTTCAGTTGTGATCCCGTAGTCATCTTTTCTCTTTACAGGTTTTCAAGAATTTCTCTGTTTGTGTTTCTGTTGTACTACTTACAATTAAATTTAAATCAGGACAAAATTATATAATTCATTTGGTTGTTTGTGTGGTTTGCCTAATTTCCACGGTGTCTTACAATTTGGTTTCTATGTCTATTATTCCTCTCTGCATTTGAATTATTTTAGGATCAATCATGCAATCCGTGTTCAGTTAGCTTAGTAAATCCATGCTTGGGTATTTTGTTTGTTAACTATCTTCATGTTTGAGAGTTTAAAGAGGAGGTATTAGACTACTAGGGAAGGTTAGAGCTCTTTTTCTTGCTTGGCAAAACAAGACAGTGGGCTAATTCTTAGTTCTGTTGCTGTCCTGATTTCGTGTATTCAAACTGATTAAAAAAATGATGTGTACAACTTCATCTTACAAGAAAACGCAAAAGCCTTGCGTTTCTTTTCACTTCCACATGCTTCTTGCCTGGGTACATTGTGTGAGGTTTAAAATGTGTGTTGCCTGATGTTTACACATGAGGAGCATAATTACTTTTTGTTAGTTACACTAACATGGTGTGTTGAAAGCCTGCTGGTTCGTTTTGCTTCATGTACTGTATGAGCTCCTTCATTTGGTGTATCATATTTTGTCTGCAGCTCCTCATAGATTGGGCTTCTATTCGCATCTTACGCCTCGCCTCTCTTTGATGTCTACCCTTGCCGTGTTCTCCTGCCGGTGATGTCTTTTCCGTTGGTTGCTCCTGCTTAGCTGCTTAAATTCTAATGTGCATTTGTTTTGCAAGTTTTCTGATGTCCTCTCTTCCGGAATAGCATTGGGAACAACATCGGCCACCGCTGCAGCTGATCTCAAATGGAATTCAGGTATCCAAAGTACTCTGTATCCTGATTTCCCCTCTCTCTCTCTCTATATATATATATATACATATATATATACATATATATATATATTCATTTAATCCATTCCCCATAAGCCATGTTTGTTTTGTGTGCAGATTCTACTTAGTTAAGCCCATAAGGTGACAGACAAAAATCCAAGCTGGTTATTCTAATACTTTGTTTCATACTCTTTTTATGTTTTGGTTGAACAGATAAGAAAAACCAAATGTGAGGTCTTTGCTCAGCTAATTTAAGTGGTGATTACCAATTTTATTGACCTGCATTCAACCTTTTATTTTAATTAGGATAAAATTATATGACAGCCTATCATTGCTCTCCATTAAGAAGAACCGAATGTGAGTTGTTTGCTAAACTAATTTAAGCAGTGGTTACCAATTGTATCGGCATGTATTAAACCTTTTATTTTTATCGGGATAAAATTATATGAAAGCCGATCATTGGTCTACATTGAGATATGTGGTATATGTTGATTTTATATATGCAATTTAACCTTCATCTAATCACAGGAAAATTGCAAACCCTCGCTTCCGTAGAGACAGAACCTAGAGACAGATGATTTTATATATGTTGCTCCAAGTGCTAATAGTACGTACATATGTTAGCATAGGAGATTCCATTAACCATGGAGAGGTCGCCAACTAACTATGGGTTTTCTTGCCCTTGCCCATAATTTACCAATCATTTCTTCCTACCTCTTTTGAGTTTATTACCATGTTTACATTCTTCATTTTGGATTTGCTTCTTTGCATATCTCAACTATATCATTCCAGTGTCCAGTCTCATGCCCGGTAAAGCTTCTATTTGAATCCATGTTCACTGATTTATTTATGTTGCTATGTGGTTTATCTTTGAGGAGGCTAAAAATATGTTTATCTTTGAGGAGGCTAAAAATTTCCCCAAGGAGTTAACCATATAGTTATTTTGTTGCAAAACATCTCAAAAAACTATACTTTCTTCATTGGGTTTTAGGACATTCCGATATAAAACAAAATCTGTCAGTTAACTCTGAACTTTCATTTTACAAACTTTCTTACTTTCCCTATATGCAGGTTGCCTAAATGTCCTTGCTTCCAGCCTCCCAGGAATAATTTCATTTTAGTTCTATTATCATCTTGGCATGCCAATGTCTACATATATCTTTTGTAGCACCTGTATAAATAGCGCGTGCGTGCGTGCGTGTGTGTGTGTGTGTGACAAACTATTAAGTTATCATGTGTTATATTAGTATAGTGCAAACTACTATGTTCTTATTCTTGTACTTGGGAATTTCTATATTTCATTTCTCCATCTCTAAAGATGGCTGAGACCTAATCGGGTAATACCCAATTTTAGTTACCGCATGAAATGGTACCTATCATAGTTGCTTTTTTTTATCGATGTGGACATCCAGCGGCTCCTCGAAAGGCTCGGTACTAAAAATACGATTGCTGATAGAAGGTGGGCAGCTCCGACGGCATGAAGAAAAGTAGATGACATTTATTATTTGCTAAGTAGATGATTTTTTGTAGATGATTTTTTGACATGACGATATCAATTTCTCATATATTAGCTCATCAAATAGGATGATGAAATAGTAGTTATTCACTTCTAAAATCAGGTTGCTTTTTATAGTCTGTATAAAATATGACAACCACGGGCAAAAAATTCATAGAAGAAAAATGTGCCGCGCGGCGAGCCGCGCCGTTCGAATCCAGTATGTACACATGACTGCACTGATAATTGCAGTGTGACGGAGAGTTTGAGTTGCTCGCTATTCTTTTTTTTGGATTAACTTACAGTACTAGTACTGCATTTATTTAATTTTAAAATAAAGTTGTCCGGTACAAGAGATTTCTACCTAAAACAAAGAAAGAGCAAGAGCTACACGTAAGTTAATCCAAAATTTAGATGAAACTATCCACCCAGGCAGCAAAGTTACTGTAAGTCTTCCGAGTCGCCCTCCATTTCAGCAGCTGCATCTCCTCCTTAAAAATCTTTCGGCAATGATAAAGACTTGGAGGTTTGCCATCAAAATGAGGGCATTTCTGGTCTTCCAAATAGCCCAAAGCCCCATCAAGATAATCTCCATGAAAAAAGGCTTGGCAATTTTTTCCCGCAAATGTTGAAAACAGCTGAGCCCTTGCTTATGTAAAAAAATCGGCATTAGGCGCCAAGGCTCTCCAACAAGTTCGGGCAAAGGGGCAGTGGAAAAACAAGTGATCACGAGTCTCTGTCAGAGCAGCATTGCACATAACACAATTATAATCTTCCAAGAAAAACGTCTTTCTTTGCAATAGCTCTCTCGTGTTCAATCTGTCGATGAGAAGAAGCCAGCCGAACACTTTATGTCTCTTTTGACAACAAGAGCCCCATAGCCACTTGAAAGCAGAATGTGGAACCGGCCCATCTTGGAGTCTCTCATATGCCTTTTTAACAAAATATTTAGTCCCCCAGGGATACTCCCAAACATCCTGACCACCCTGCGTGTGTTGTTCCAGAAGTGTGACAAACTCAGGAAATTCCTCAAACGCTTCAACCGAGAGAGGGAGATGAAACAAATCCAGGAGTGAGTTCTGAAAGGATCGGTATGGCCACCTAGAGGGGGGGGGGGGGGGTGAATAGGTGCTACTCATTTTTAAGCTCTTTTTCGAATTTAGGCTTGACACAAAGGTAAATTCTCTAGATATGCAACTACGGTGAATTTACCTATATGACAAGTTAATACTAGACTAGGCACGATACAAGTAAGAGCTAGCGAGTAAGGAGTAACCGAACGGGAAGCACGCGGAGACAATGATGTATTCCCGAGTTCCTCCTTTTTAGGGAGTACGTCTCGTTGGAGGGGTGTGAGTTTCAAACTCAAACGCCACAAATGGGCTCACCCTATTCTCCGATGAACCTTGCCCAAAAGCTCGGTTCACCTTCCACTATCGCAATCCTTCAAGGCGGAATCCGGAGAACTTACAACAAACTTGAGGCTCAACCCACAAAAGGATTGGGGGCTCCCAAGCACCACAACACCTGCTACACAAAAGTAACAAGTAAGTAAGTACAACAAGATGCCTAGGTTTTCCTAGTGGAAACCCTAGGCTCGAATCCCTCAAGTGAATGAGGGGGAAATGAAGAACGCTTTGGTGATGATGTAGATCGGGCTCTTCTCATTCAATCCTTCGAAGATCAACAAGTTTGGTTGGAGAGATTAGGAGATCTAGCTTGGTGAAGCTTTCAATTAATGGAGGAGAGAGAATCTGGAATGCTTGCTTTGGCTGGAGGTAGGTGGAGGGGTATAAATACCCCTCCAGAAAATCTGTCCGTTGCAGTCTTTAGGGGGCCGGATATCTCCGGGCTAAGTGCCGGATATTTCCGGCCGGGCCGGATATTTCCGGGCCGTGCACCGGATATCACCAAAACAGAATTGAAGCAAACTTTCTTCCTTCTTATTGATGAAACTGGAACAGCCAAACCTGACAACATATAGCAGCTTATTAGGACTCTATTCATGTTATCTTTATTCACCAAAAGTAAGATGAAAGATATGCTCTTTCAATCTCCCCCTTTTTGGTGAATAATGACAACATGACTAGAGGGATTTGCAAAATATAAATGGGCTCCCCCTAAGTGTGTGCATTATTACAAATATGTTCTTGAATACAAAATGCACACGACTTGTTGGAAAAACTCCCCCTAGATTTTACAAACCAAGCAAGTTCATGACAAGATATAAACTTACAAGAAGGGAACTTGCCAAACACAATAATACACATAATAGATAGTTCAATAAGGAGTTCTCATATGTCTTACCACACATGCAAAAAGAGGTTCACCTAAACCAAAAAAAAATAAAACAAGTTGGGAGTAACAAGCATAAGATACAAATAGAAGAAAACCGCAAGCTTGTACTCCCACCCATGCAAATCCCCGAAGGCCTAATAGAGATACTTCTCCCCCTTTGGCATAACGCCAAAAAGGGAGAAAGACCGATGCTAGCGCCCCAAGCATCACGCGTCCGGGTCAATGGGATTGCCATTCTCGTCAAGATCAACATCACCCTCGACCTCATAGTTCTAGTTAACCTCTTCAACGTTCCATTGCTCATAAGGAATCAACTTCTTAGGAGGCTTGGGAGCATTGGGAATCTTGAGATGTTCCATGATCTTGGACTGATCGGTCAGAATGGCATGCCTCTCTTCATAAGCGTCATAGTTTTCCTTGTGGAGTTCAGAGCCCATGCACAGCATCTTCTCAATGGCGCGGACAACCCATGGGCGGTTCTTCGGAGGACCAGCTTTCTTCACCTTGGGGTTACGAGGAGCTCGAGACCGAGAGTCACACACAAGATCCTCATCAATGTCTTGCATGGTGGCTTGCTTTTGAATCACATGAGCAGATTTCTGGACCAAACGGACATAAGAGTGAGATTCACAATCAAGGGCAAGATCCACATCCTTCGCTTCTTCCTCACTTAGAGGATAGAAATGCTTGATAAGCTTCATAATATAAGGAGCATATGGAGGAACTTTCCTCTCCATGACTGCTTGATGCATCTCATGAAAAATGAAATCCATCACATCAATACGGCAAGAGCCAGGAGCGGGATCACCAAGCAAATAAGTCTCATGCGTGAAGGCCATAAGAGGGACAAGGCCTCCTCGAATATCATCGTTGTTGTCGGAGCTAGGAGAAATGGTGTGACGGAACATGCGAAGCAGAATATCATACACCGGCAAGAGCCCTGAGATAGTACCAATAGAGCCTCCAGATCATAGAGATCAGCCAAGGTGTTCTTGTTGGGGGTAACGCCTTCCACATGCATACGCTCACCTTGAGGGTTGAGGTTGCCCTCAAAAGGATAGCCAAGAAGGTCCGCAAAGTCATGGAAGGTAGCATGAAGCTTGTGAGGCCCAGACATCCAAGTCATACCACGGTCTGGAGATGAATCAAACACAACTATGGAGTAAAACTGATGAATCAAGGGAATGTTGTAGTTGCAAGAGGATTTCATCAAGTCTCTCAAACCTATAGCATCAACTACACTGACTGCCCCACCAAAATAGTCTGCCTTGGTTGCTAGTTTCTGAAAGTTGATAACTTTGTGAGGGCAAACCTTGTGCTTGTCAGACAGCTTGAGATAAAGCTCGCGGTGCAGCAGCTCCATCTGAGAAGTCCAGAAACAGGTATCAATGTCTTCCTCTTGTGGTACCTCATAAGTGAAAGTTGTGGGGACCCCGGACTAGCCGTCCGAAATACCCGATTATGCTTAACACAACGATCCCGTGATCAGTCTGTCGTTGCACATAATCCGAACTGAGTACCATAGTTTACATCCATTACAATACCGAATTAAAGTCTTACATAAATGGTCATTTAGACCAAGTCTTACATAGGTGCCTTCATGGGCCAAACCAAAATATTCAGCGGAAGCTACGGCGTAGTAGACATCATATCCTAACAACGGCCCGACAGGCAGCTGACTTATGGAGATCCCTAGTTCACGTAGAAGTCGCCGTACTCCTCCACGGCGTAGTGCTCCTCTAAGTCAGGCTAAGACAATAGTCAGGGACGAAACCAATATGAGTACATTTGATTGTACTCGCAAACTACCCCAACATGAGTATGCACTAGTTTTATTTTTAATTTCAGACTTTTATTTATTTAAAACCTCTCTATATCTTTATTGAAAAAGGTAAGAAGAATTTTATAAATATCCTTAAATAAATCCTTCTTTTATTTATTTCTCCAAAACTCCTCCTTTTTCTGACCATAGCCCGTCATGGTCCATTTGCCTCCAACAACCTCATACCGATCCGTTGGTATGGTTGTTTAAAACATCCTCCATTTCATTTTCTTTTTAAAACTCAAAGTCTTTCAAAAACTTGCACATGGTCTTAGGACGGCCTTCCAACTGTCCATTACCGAGGACTCGGCTATTCGAATAGTTTTACACTTTGCAGAGGTAGCACGCTTTTCCCACATCCATCCGGTAACTCATCGTGTCAGCCACGTCCCGCCATACAAGGTGTATGCGAAGTTGAGTCACCGACCCTAGCATGTCCTTTGATCATGCTAGTATAGGACCCTGCCCATATGACACTTTCCATCAACACTTAACCCAGCCCATCGGAATCTAAGTGTGAGGACTCATAGTTTTGCCCGGCGGTGTATAGGGGACATCCTTCTATCCACCACATGTGCGAGGACCATCCTTCTCCACATGTGCGAGGACCCGGGTCAGGGGGTAGGTCACCGAACCATCCCCTCATGCATAACGGAGTCATCTCCGTCGATGAGGCATCCCATACTAATATGAGCAAATTATATGACTAAGCCCTTTCCCATATGTGGGTAAATGTGGTCGCACTAGGTAAGATTGGTCGTCATAGTACTAGGACACACTGTGCATTTTTCATAAACATCACCATCCTCCATTTCTTCACTTCTACACCGACATCTCGGCATTCCACATCCATACAAGTATTTTAAAGGAGTTTTGAATAAACAACCTTTTTCTTCCCATCCTATAGTTTGATATACACTATCTTATATATCTACATCGGTGGCAAAATAGTTTTTCATATGCTTTTTGAAAAGGTTTTAAAAATCATTGCCTTAAGAGTAAATCATGTTATCAAAGTAGATGTATATATATTTGGGGTGCAAGCTCAGAGAGTAGCTTGCCTTGCTCAACAAAGTGACCTTGGTCTTGATCTTCGGGTTCAACAAATTCCCCTTCCTCGATAATTCCGACAACGCTCTCGTCTAATTAATAAACAAACAAATACAAACAATCACTATACTACCCAATCAACATCACAACATTACAATCTTAAATGCTATAAATAGCCACTGCACACATCAAGCAACACAATTTGGTTTCAATTTAATTGAATTAACCACTATTTATTTATGTTTTAAATATGGCAGAAACTAGTAGAACATGTTTAATTGCATAACTCAAGTTCTGTTGGTCACAAAAATACAAACTAAAATTCTACAGAGAGCTACTGATGTGTAGAAGACAACACAATTGGGTTTGGATTAATTGGAGTTACTAAACTCCCTAAACAATTGTTTTAATCCAGAAACTTATTAATCAAGTTTTAGCTACAACTTAAGTTCTGTTGATCCTAAAATTAAATCCGTTTAGGGGTAACTAACAATGAATAAAGGTGATCTAACAAAATTGGTCCTAATTCATTTGGGTTAACTAATAATTAACTATAATTGTTTTGGTGCAGAAGGGTTTTCTAACTTCAACTTTATACTAAACAATTATCATTGCATAATTAATTCTACCAAAATTAGGGAAGCTAATGGATCACAGTACCAAGCTAACAAAATTGGATTGGAATTATTTGGGTTAATAGATTATCAGAAACAAACAAGTTTAGATTTCAAACCTTCTGTGGCATTTTTAATAATACACATTCATTATTTATCTAAACGAGATGAAACCACTTGGGTTGGTTAAACAATTTCATAAGCTTTCCAGAACATTTTGATTTGATTTATTTGGACTTATAAATCTCGATATATTGAATTTCAAAGTTCAGTCCAGTACTGAAATTCCAGGGAAAATTAAATTAGAAAATCTTCTGTTCTGGATAATGTTGAGGATCCTGACGGGTGGGGTCCACTCGTCAGTGACTCAGCAGAAATATCTCGCGCGCGCAGAAATGTTTAAAGTGCTGATAGCGGGGCCCACTTGACAGTGACTCATCTAATCGAAACGGTACGCTACCGTGGATCAAAGATCTAACGGCTGAGAATGGCCACCAACGGCGACGACCTAAAACGGGCGGCGCCGTGGCTCCGGCGATGGAGAGGTGTGCGATTCGCTCACCTAGGGGCTCGGGAGGACGTGTAGGTGAGGCAGAACGGTCGCGGCGGCCTGGGGAAGCTTGCTGGAGAAGTCTCACTTCCTGGGACGGCTCCAATCGACGATGTCGAGCAGCTCCGCTTCCACGGGCACTTCCCGAAACTCCGGCGAGGTCCTGGCGGCGATTCTGTGCACGAAACAGAGGGGAAAAGGGAGTGTGTGAGTGCGGTGGTGATGGAGAAGAGAGTGCAGTCCAGAGAGCAGAGAAAAGGTGAGAGGCACGGCACGGCCGTGATCGACATCCACCTTCTTCTCCGGCATCACTTGGCCATGGTCGACCAAGGCAGCGAGGGCTGCGACTGCGTGCTCGCCCTCCTGGTTGTGCACGAGTGAGTGTGGAGCAAGGGGGAGAGAGTGGTGCGGAGTGGAGAGGAAGTGAGGCTCGGGTGCTCTATTTAAGCTCGGAGCTCGGTCCATGGTGGACGTGGTGCGGGAGAGGTCCAGAGAGGGGGAGAGGCTGCCAATGGTTGTTTGGGGGGGGGGGGCGCAGGTGAGCTGTGGAGTGGCTGGGCGCGGCCACGCGTCGAGGGGTGCAGTGGAGCGCCGAGGTCGACAGCGGTGTCCCTGGGTCGGCCATGGCGCACGGCGAGCACGTGCGCGTGCTAAGGGGGACGTGCGTGGAGCTGTGGTGGCAATCCGACCGTGTCTTCTGGAGCAGAAGAGCGAGGGAGACAGGAAGGGCATGGTGTGGGGCCACCACGGCGTCTCCACCATCCTCTGTCACAGTGGCGGACATGGCACAGTGGCGGCGACCATGGCGGCGACCACGGCGACCTTATCCAGCTCAATTTCTTCGGCGCCAGCAAGCGGGGGTGGTGAGTGGAGTGAGAGGGGGCAGATGTGGGCAGAGATTCGACGAACTTCGATCGAAATCGATCGAATCCATCTCGGATTGGGGATGAACGCGGCTCTTGTCGTGGGTTTGTCACGTCAGGTGTCATGGATGACTTCGTAGGTGTGGGATTACGCGAGTCAAGCATCTCCGAGCTTGGGATCGCAGGAACAAAGATCAACACAGATTTACCCAGGTTCGGCCCCCTCAATGTGAGGTAAAAGACCTACTTCCTGCCTACCCTAGATTGGTATTGATATGATAATCGAGGTGTTACAATGGAGGCGATCCGATCTGGTACTCGCCGTATGAGCTAGGGTTTAGGGCTTGATAGCTTGACCCGCTCTAAGTCCTGCGAGTCCTCTTTATATACACAGAGGCTCGCTAGGTTACAAAAGGAAACTTCCCCATAAGGAATACATCCACAGAGGCCTACTCGGAGACTACTTGGTCTTCACGTCCTCCGGGATATGTCTTCTAGATCTTTCCCCTTATGGCGGTTCAATATTGGGCTTGCTCCCAAGTGGGCCTTTGTCCGTGCGAGTAAGTTAAGTCGCACTGGGCCGCGGGTTAATCCAGAAAGTATTCCCCCGACATTAGCCCCCAAGCGTGGCCTGAACTTCATAGTATTTCTTGATCTTGAATGTTAGGCCGCGCTTTTCCTTGTTTCGCGACTTATAATTGTGCAGTTTGGCCTTGACTCGCACCTGGAAGATCATCTGACTTCGTGAGCTTCTTTGTTAGAGTATCCTGATAGCTTCAGAACTTGATGACGATCTATCTTCAAATTTTTGATGATAATATGATGTAGCCCCCAAGGATTGAGAGGATGTATGTGGTAATCATCTCAATTCTTCTCAGAGAACTCTGAAGGTCATCACCTGTAACTTGATATCATGAATAAAACAATTGTTAAGTTACAAGTAATTGTAATTGGTGTTGCCGTACTATAAGCAGTACATCGACCTCTAGTTAGGCCATCTGAATCCTTAAGTGGGCACTCGCGCGACTCAGTATTTCCTAGGAACATGTGTGTTCAGGGTCGAGAGCGGCCATGATAGGCAATCAAGCTCGATTGACGCCACACCCCAGTACTTTGGCCACATAATGCGAGTAGCAATCCAACTTAAGGTAAATTTGATAATTGCCAATAAATGGCTGTTTCAGGGTAACAAAGACCCCAAGAAACATAATGATATTGCCATGATAGGCTAAGCTATGATAAGCTTTGATTATGATGACACATAAGGTCGCGCCTAGGTGGCAACCGAGTGTTATACATAGGGTTGGATCGCGCGTAGGTGGCGATCCATGGTGATACATGGGGTCGGTCGCGCCTAGGTGGCGACCAGAGATGATACAAAGTTTACGGCCGCGCCTAGGTGGCAGCCGGTTTCTGATACAAGGGTCGATCGCGCCTGGGTGGCGATCAGATGTTGCATAGGTCGCGCCTAGGTGGCGACCAAAGTTGAAGTTCTAGCCCTGAGTGGCTGTGATGATACTCAGCTATAAAGCTGGAAAGGATGATGCTTGGCTCTGATTAGCCTTTTCTTATGTATAGTACGGTCGCAGGTGTGCGACGTTCCAAGGGCGAGGTGCCTCGAGACGATCCTCGAAATCATGGCGTTCGCTGCTTTCTTCCCTTACATCCAGCAGGTAGTACGACCCATTGTTTAGCTTCTTGCTGATGATGTAGGGTCCTTCCCATGGAGAGGACAGCTTATGCATTCCCTTGTGATCTTGTTTAAGTCGCAGTACTAGGTCGCCTTCTTGAAAGGTGCGGGTTTTGATGCGTCTGGCATGATAGCGTCGCAAGTCTTGTTGATATACTGCTGACCTTGATGCTGCCAAGTCTCTAACCTCTTCTAATGTGTCCACCGAGTCTTGCCGAGCTATCTCATTATCTGTCTCGATGTAAGCCGCAACTCTTGGTGAATCATGTATGATATCGCTGGGCATGACTGCTTCTGCTCCATAGACCATGAAATATGGTGTAAATCCTGTGGATCTGTTAGGGGTTGTTCTTAAGCTCCACAGTACTGCTGGCAGTTCTTCCACCCAACATCCTGGAGATGCTTCGACCTTTTCAATAAGGCGCGGCTTAATTCCATGGAGAATTTCCTGGTTAGCTCGCTCAGCTTGTCCATTGCTCTGCGGGTGTGCTACTGACGTGAGGTCCAATCTTATCCCATTGTCTGCGCAAAATATCTGTGTAGCCCCTTCAGAGGTGTTGCTCCCATTGTCTGTAATGATACTATGGGGGTACCGAAGCGGAATATGACCTTCTTCAAGAACTTGACTGCTGTTTCAGCCTCGCAATCTCCCACAGGTTCTGCTTCTATCCACTTTGTGAATTTGTCCACCATGACTAAGAGGTGAGTTTTTCCGTTTGAAGACCGTCTGAAGGCCCTACCATGTCAAAACCCCATACGGCAAAAGGCCATGTGATGGGTATTGTGCGAAGTGCTTGGCTGGCATATGATCTTGCCTAGCGTATCTTTGACATCCATCGCACACTCTGACAATTTGCTCTGCATCTGCTAATGCTGTTAACCAGAAGAATCCATGTCGGAACGCCTTTGCCACCAAAGATCTTGACGAAGCATGATGGCCACAATCGCCTGAATGAATTTCGTGCAAGATTTTTCGTCCCTCTTCTGGTGAGACACATCTTTGGAATGCTCCTGACACGCTGCGCTTGTATAATTCGTTGTTGATGATTGTATAGGCCTTTGATCGTCGTATGATTTTGCGCGCCTCAATTTCATCGTCGGCAGCACTCCGCGACTTAAATATGCCATGTATGGCTCTGTCCATCCTGGCTGTTCATGCAGGGCTGCGACTAAAGTTGAATCATCCTCTGGCTCTGCAATGTCAATCTCTGCTGGAGGTTTGACTGATGGATTGTGCAGTTCATCCAGGAAAACATTGGGTGGGACTGACTGTCTGTTGGATCCAAGCCGAGACAGGGCATCTGCAGCTTCATTTTGTCTCCGATCAATATGTTCAACTTGGTATCCAGTGAAATGTCCAGCAATTCTGTCCACCTCTCTTCTATATGCAGCCATGTTCGCATCCTTGCTGTCCCACGTTCCGGAGACCTGCTGTGCCACCAAGTCTGAATCGCCAAAACAGCGTATGCGACTGATGTTCATCTCCTTTGCTATACGTAGACCATGAAGCAGTGCCTCGTACTCCGCCACGTTATTTGTGCAGTTGAAGTGTATCTGTAACACATACCGCAGCTTGTCTCCCTTGGGAGATGTTAGAACAACTCCAGCCCCCGAGCCTTGCAACTGTCTTGACCCATCAAAATGCATGGTCCAGTATTTGGTTTCTGCCATGCTAGGAGCGACTTGGATTTCTGTCCAATCGTTAATAAAATCTGCAAGGGCTTGCGACTTAATTGATGTGCGCGGCTCGTAGCTGATGTGATGTGGTCCCAACTCGATCGCCCACTTAGCGACTCTTCCAGTAGCTTCTCGATTACGAATGATATCTGCCAATGGTGCTGAACTAACCACAGTTATTGGATGCTCTTGGAAGTAGTGCTTCAGCTTGCGACTCGCCATGAACACTCCAAACACCAACTTCTGCCACTGTGGGTAACGCTGTTTGGAAGCTGTGAGGACTTCGCTCACGTATATACTGGTCTCTGGACAGGGTATTCCTTTCCGTTTCTTGTCTCTCCACAACCATGACGCTCACAGCGCGGGAATTTGCCGCTATGTATAGTAGCATTGGCTCTTTATCTTTGGAGCCGCCAGAACTGGAGCATTTGTCAATTGATGTTTCAAGGCTGTCAGAGCTTCGTCGGCCTCTGCGTCCCAAACGAAGGTGTCTGATTTTTTCAACAGTCTGTACAAAGGTAGTGCTTTCTCTCCCAATCTTGATATAAAGCGACTCAAAGCTGCTACGCAACCGTAAGTCGCTGTACATCTTTTATCTTTTCTGGCTTTTGGAGATCCATCACGGCCTTTATCTTGTCAGGATTGGCCTCAATGCCTCTTTCTGATACTATGAATCCCAATAGCTTTCCTGCTGGTACTCCAAAGACGCACTTTGTGGGGTTGAGCTTCATGTTGTATTTTCTGAGATTTGTGAATGTCTCTGCCAGATCACCAATAAGATCCTGGCTAACTTGCGACTTAACCACAATATCATCCACGTAGGCGTGAACGTTGCGACCTATTTGCTCATGTAGCAATTCTGAATGCATCTTTGGTAAGTCGCACCTGCGTTCTTCAACCCAAAGGGCATGCTGACATAACAAAAAGCTCCGAAGGGTGTGATGAAGGACGTCTTTTCTTGGTCCTCCCTCTTCATCTTGATTTGATGGTAGCCTGAATAGGCGTCCAAAAAGCATAACAGCTCGCACCCAGCAGTTGAATCAATTACTTGGTCGATTCGCGGCAAAGCAAATGGATCCTTTGGACAAGCTTTGTTAAGACTGGTGTAATCAACGCACATTCGCCACGTACCGTTCTTTTTCATAACCAATACTGGGTTTGCCACCCATTCCGGATGGTATACCTCCGTGATGAATCCTGCAGCCAGCAAGCGAGCTATTTCCTCTCCTATTGCCTTTCTCCTGTCATCGTGGAAACGCCGTAGTGGCTGCTTCACTGGTTTAGCCGCAGGGTTCACTTTGAGGCTATGTTCTGCTAATTCTCTTGGTACCCCTGGCATATCTGACGGCTTCCATGCGAAGATGTCCTTATTTTCCTGGAGAAAAGCGACGAGGGCCTTCTCCTGCTCTTCTTCCATGTGTGCTCCAATGCTGGTTTGCTTGGATGAGTCGCCAGGAACAAGATTTATCTGCTTAGTGTCCTGGGCCGCTTTGAATTTCATTGGTGGCTCGGCAGATGGCGTGGTAACCACACTCATGTCGTTTGGGTCCACCTGCGACTTATAACCTTTTAGCTCTTCCGCGGCACAGGCGGATTCTGCGAAGGCCGCATCTCCTTTTCACATTCTATCGCTTTTTCTCTATCTCCGTACACTGTGATGACCCCTTTTGGTCCTGGTATCTTCAACTGTAGGTACACGTAGCATGGCCTGGCCATAAACTTAGCAAAGGCCGTTCTTCCAAACAAGGCGTGATATGGGCTTTGGAATTTTACCACTTCGAAGCTTAGGAATTCGCTTCTAAAGTTCTCTTCTGTCCAAAAGTTACCCCTAGGGTTATTTTCCCCCTGGCCGTGCGGACCTTCCTGGGACAATGCCGTGAAATACTGTTGACGTGGGCTGCAGGCTGGAATCCTTGAGTCCTAGACGCTGGAACGTATCGTAGTACAAGATATTAATGCTGCTTCCTCCATCCATAAGCACTTTGGTCAGCTTGTATCCTGCAACGTACGGTGCCACAACCAGTGCCAACTTGCCAGGTTCCCGTACTTGTGGCGGGTGATCGTCGCGACTCCAGGTTACGCGTATTCTGACCACCTTAACCAATTGGGTGTTGCTGGTATCACGGCGTTCACCTGCTGACTTCTGCGGCTCAATTTCTCTTCCTTTTGGAGGTATCGATAACTATTGTGTGATACTGCCCCGTTGCCTGGGGTTACTCGCGCCGTGCTGCCCAATATTTGTGTTATGAGCCGCACTAGGGTTTCCTTCATGGGAATTCCCCCCGTTGTGTTGGCTCTCTTCTTTCCACTTCTTGTAATAGTGGCATTGCGCCTTGGTATGGTCCGCTGGCCGTCCATCACCTGTCGCATGAAGGTCGCATGGCCGGTTGAAAACTTCTTGCATATTGATTGGACGGGAGCCGTATCCTCGACCCCTTCCACGCTGGCCTCTGAATCCTCCACGCGCATTGGCGACGAGCCCTGAGTGACCATCTTCTTTTTGCGTTTGTTTTGATTCGCGTTGTTGTGGCTTTTGCTGCTGCTGGGGCTTGTTGGAGTTTTTCTTTCCTTTGCAGCAACCTCCTCTTCTTCTCCGTCTGACGCGTCTCTGGTTTTATCTGAGCTGGCATATTTGTTAGCCGCAGCCATCACCTCGCTGAGGCTCTTGACTTTATCCTTCATGCGACCCAGCTTATGAATCAGCGGCTCAAACTTGCAGTTTTTCTCCATCACCAGGACGGCTGAGCTTGGTGGTATATTATCTGAGGAGTGTATTATTTCTGCCACCCTTTTCATCCAATGGCGACTTGACTCGCCTTCCTTCTGGACACAACGCTCTAGATCTTCTATATTGCAGAGTCGTTTGCAAGTTCCTTGGAAGTTCTTAACGAAGGCATCCTTCAGTTCCTCCCAAGTATTTATAGAGTTGGGAGGCAAATTTTGCAGCCATATGTGCGCTGCACCTTCTAGCATCATGTTGAGGTACCTTGCACATATTTCCTCTGAGGCGTTCAATGCTCATCCCATCTCGTAATTGTTCAGCCAGTGGTTGGATCCATGCTGGCGTTGTAGTTTGCCACCTTGCGTGGCCCTTTGAAATCTTCAGGAAAAGGTTCCGATCTGATCCTTTCAGTGAAACACGCCGGTCCCTTGAGTCGCGAGGACAGGGCTGTGGGCGCGCCGCGGGGTTATCTGCGGGCCGCGTTTGCACCACTGGCATATTCGCCTGCGCTTCTGCGACTTGCTCCTGCTGCCTCTGTGCGACTCCTGATACGTTCTCTGGTGGCCTGCTTTGGACGCTTCTTTCTGCTGCAATCCTGTGATTGGCTGGTACGAGGGGCAGCTGTGCTTCGGCTTCCGCCCTATTGGCTTGTTGCAGGACTGCCGTACTTAGCATCTGAATCGCGCGCCGCGCCTCAGCATTGACCGGGTCATCGCCTGTTGGTACCATCTGAGTCAAGATATTAGCCGCAGCATACATATTATCGACAGGGTTCTGGTAATGGCCCTGCGGGGTGTGAAACCTCCTTGGTTGTTGCTGGGTCTCTTGATTTGTTGGTACCCTTCCTTCCGCAGTCGTCTGGATTCCCGTTCCCGCGGCTGGAGTGAGCGGGATTTCCACTGTTGGTTGAGTCGCGCGCAGTTGTGTTTGCGGGTCAACCTGTCGTTGAGTCGCAGCCAGCGCGGCTACTCTCTGCCGCTCCTGTTGGATTCCTTGGTTTATCTGATCGAGCCTGCGGCGCTCTTCTTCCATCCTTCGAACCTCATACAGGAGCTCGGCCCTGGCGGCCTCAATTTCTGTTGCACGGAGGGCGGCGTTCGTGGCTGACACGGGACAAGAAGTGGGTTGCTTGGGGGTGCCGATGCCTCGGTTTCTCCAGCAGTTCCTGATGCGCCTGCTCCTCCGGCCATGTAAACCGCGACTTGCGCCATCTCTTGATCTGGTGATAATGCGATTTCTGGTGGGTAACCCCAGCAACTTTCTTCAAAGGCAGGTATGATGGACCCAAACTCTTGCGAGTCCATGCTTTCCACGGATTCTTCCCCATCATCGGCGACTTCTTCTACTGAATCGCCTTCTTGGACCGATCTAACGGACCTGCCACCGATGAAGCCGACGAAGACGTTGATGGATCCGAACGGGATGACGTGGCCGGTCTCCAATAATCTGCTTCCGGCCCCCAGCTTGAATCGTCGATGAGGGGTGTGCCATTGACCGTGATGATACGGCCAACAACAAGATCTTCAGCTCCCTTCATGGATCCTGCGCGGAACGTGACGCTCTTGACCGCAGGCCCCACGGTGGGCGCCAACTGTCGTGGGTTTGTCACGTCAGGTGTCATAGATGACTTCGTAGGTGTGGGATTACGCGAGTCAAGCATCTCCGAGCTTGGGATCGCAGGAACAAAGATCAACACAGATTTACCCAGGTTCGGCCCCCTCAATGTGAGGTAAAAGACCTACTTCCTGCCTACCCTAGATTGGTATTGATATGATAATCGAGGTGTTACAATGGAGGCGATCCGATCTGGTACTCGCCGTATGAGCTAGGGTTTAGGGCTTGATAGCTTGACCCCTCTAAGTCCTGCGAGTCCTCTTTATATACACAGAGGCTCGCTAGGTTACAAAAGGAAACTTCCCCCATAAGGAATACGTCCACAGAGGCCTACTCGGAGACTACTTGGTCTTCACGTCCTCCGGGATATGTCTTCTAGATCTTTCCCCTTATGGCGGTTCAATATTGGGCTTGCTCCCAAGTGGGCCTTTGTCCGTGCGAGTAAAGTAAGTCGCACTGGGCCGCGGGTCAATCCAGAAAGTATTCCCCCGACAGCTCTGCCACCAAGTGTTCGACGAAATGCTTGAACTAAAAATAATTTCCAATTTCTGACATTTATTTTCATAATTTGCTTCACATATGTTTATCAAGATTTGTGGTGCTGTTTAATTATTTATTTGACAAGTGCAACATAGAACATTTCTTGATTTGAATAAGATAAAGAAAGAAATGGAATTTAAATTTAGGTTTTTGGAATTAATATTTGGAGAGGGAAAAGTTGTAGGAATTAAATGAGAGTGATTACATTATCACTCCACTGAATTTTATTTGGAAAGAAAATTAATTTCTCACTTGGAGAAATTGTGTGACACTTGTCACATGATTTTATTGTTTCAACCTTTTATTTTATTTCTTTGTTTTTCTTCAAGTTCCTAATTAGAGCAAACAAGCATCACAAGCAACAATATACAATCAACACATATAAATCAACAAAAGTTTTTGTTGGCCCACATTTTTGGAATAATAATACTTATTATAATTTTGGGATGTTACAAAAACCGAACGCCAAGTGCAAAACTCAGACAAAGACAGATCGTCCAGAGACCGCTGTACAGACTTGTTCTTTTGGCGTCGACGCTTCTTTGCAATGGCACCTTGGCTGCTTTCTGACTCAGGACTTTCCACATCAACCTGAGGATATGGACCTCGAGAGGCAAGAAGCTTTGTTCGACCCCGGCGTGAGCTACCACCTGCAGAGAGAGAGAGATAGAGCAGTAGGAAGCAAGGGGGTAAGTACTCGTGTCCAAGGAAAAAACAAACGTAGCACGAGAAGATTCATAGTTGGAAACAGAGTGAGCACGACCAGAAATTCTGGTCCGCAGGCCGGAAATATCCGGTGCGAACTGCAGCGGTTGGAATTTGCATCTTGCTCAAAGAATTTCCAACACAAATCAAATCGGTGCTAACACACAGTAGGGCAAGCCTAGATGATCATTTCTACCAAAGGAATCAAGGTACAAATCTCTAGAATCACTAGGGTAAACGAAAATCACTTCGTCCTAGATTTGAAAAGGGAGATGATTACCGGACTCCATGGAGAAAATGAGGTGGATGAGGAGGATCCCCTAGGCGTGGGGATGCAGATCCGGCACGGAACCGAAAGAATCCGAGGTCGGATGACCCCGGCGAGATCGTTGGCGTCGAGTGTGTTCCGGGCAGGAGAGAGAAGGAGGGAGGAGCGGGGTGGATGAGCTGATCGAAGACGAAGCAGTTGACCCCGCGCCTCCGTGTAAATGCCCAGATCCACTGAGGCCGGAGATTTCCGGTCCAAAGGCCGGATATATCCGGTGCCCCGGAAATTTCTGGAACTATTTCCGGGCAAATTTCCAGCAACTCCAGTACTGAAGTTGGTTAGGTCCTTAGCCGCAAATAGCAACGAAAAAATGGGCACCGGAAATATCCTGGGTTGGACCCGGAAATATCCGGTCTACCGACGCCAAAAGTCTCCTCCAAGAAAAAATAAGGACATGAGTGATAGAAAAGCATGGTTTTTTAGATAAGAAGGCTTAGGAAGAGATCAAGTAGCTGGAAATGGTACTTCACACTCAAACATGTTCAAAAGCAAATGAAAACCATAAAAACCAACATTTGAGTGTGTTTTCCATAAAAACAACGGATAGGCAATAAAATCCAAAGAAGCTCCAATAAGATCAACTCTTCACAAAGAAGAGGGCGGTGGCCAAGGCCACCATGTATGAGTGTCTGTGGTGTGACACCGCGAAGATATATCTTGGGTTCACCGCCACTACTCATCATTTAAGCTCACAATTCATAGAAACGAATATAGAGAAGCAAATGAGTTCTTAATTTCGGCATAATGGGGGAGGGATAGTCCAATGTATTAGGACCGCACTCCCCCTATGTCCATGCCTACACCTAAACACAATAGATAGTCGAAGACATAGGTGTGTATGCAAATAGTCAAGCCAAGCTCCTTGAATCCACGATATTTAGCTCATTCCTCAAATAGGTGAATCTTGCTTCATCAAGAGGCTTCGTGAATATATCGGCAAGTTGATCTCTTGTGGGAACATGGCTTAGCTCAATATCACCGGGCAACATGATCTCGAATGAAATGATGACGAATCTCAATATGCTTGGTTCTTGAATGTTGCACCGGGTTGTGGGCGATCTCGATAGCACTTGTATTGTCACATAAAAGAGGCACTTTGTCACAATTGACACCGTATTCCTTTAAAGTTTGCCTCATCCATAACAATTGGGTGCATGCACTTGCGGCGCCACATACTCGGCGCCACATACTCGGCGGCTGGAGAGAGATATACAATTTTGCTTCTTGGAACTCACCAAGGAACCACCAAGAAATTGGCAAGCCCCGGAAGTTGACTTCCTATCATCATGATCACCGGCCCAATCCGAGTCCGTGTACCCACAAAGAGAGAAAACCTTGTCCTTAGGGTACCACAAACCAAACTTTGGGGTATGAATCAAATATCGTAGGATTCTTTTGACCGCCACCATGTGGCTTTCTTTAGGAGCGGCTTGGTACCTTGCACACACCCCTACACTCAACACAATATCGGGTCTAGATGCACAAAGATAGAGCAAAGAACCAATCATGGAACGGTATACCTTTTGATCGACATCTATACCCTTTGGGTTAAGTTGTAGATGAACCTTTGTGTCCATTGGTGTGCGCTTCTCCTTGACACCAATCATATCAAACTTCTTGAGCATGTCTTGGATATATTTAGTTTGAGAGATGAAAGTCCCTCCCTCAATTGCTTGATCTCAAAACCAAGGAAGAACTTCAACTCTCCCATCATGGACATCTCAAACCTATCGGTCATAAGCTTTGAAAATTCATCATTGAAAGCTTTGTTAGTTGAGCCAAAGATAATATCGTCCACATAGACTTGGCATATGAAAAGCTCCCCTTTTACTCTCTTGGTAAAGAGAGTGGGATCGATTTGCCCAACCTCAAATCCACGGTCTACTAGAAGCTCTCTAAGGTGCTCATACCACGCACGTGGAGCTTGTTTAAGTCCATAGAGTGCCTTATCGAGCTTGTAGACATGGTTAGGGAGTTTGGGATCCTCAAACCCGGTGGTTGCTTAACATATACTAATTCTTTAAGTGGACCATTTAGAAAAGCACTTTTCACATCCATTTGTTGCAAGATAAAATTATGATGAGAAGCATATGCAAGGAGGATACGGATGGACTCAAGGCGAGCCACGGGAGCATAGGTCTCTCCAAAATCAATGCCTTCAACTTGAGAGTACCCTTGAGCCACCAATCTTGCCTTGTTCCTCACCACCATGCCATGTTCATCTTGCTTGTTCTTGAATATCCATTTAGTGCCTATAACATTGCGGCACTCTTTGGCTTCTCAACTAGCTTCCACACCTTGTTGCGCTTGAAGTTATTGAGCTCTTCATGCATTGCATCCAACCAATCCGGATCTTCAATAGCTTCAAAGACTTTCTTTGGTTCCACCATGGAATGTGTGCTTGATGTGCACTAAAGTTTGCACATTGTCTTCTAGTCACAACCTTGCCTTCAAATCACCAATAATTTTCCAAAAGTGTTGTCTTTCATGGTCTTGACATTTCTTGCATGACGACGGGTGTCGATGTCCTCACGAGAGCTTGGAGGAATCTCTTGATCATTTGTGTCCCCGTCTTGACCGGAATGATGACCTTGGTCTTCAATATGCACACCTTCATCACTAGAAGGGAGGATGGACCTTGGTCTTGATCATGGCTAGCATCAATATTGGAGAACTTGGTTCTTGCGTAGCAACTTGATCAACTTGAGGAGGGTCTTGAACTTGTTGTTGGCTTGGTGCATCATTTGCTCCATCGGATGGTGCGGTTTCCACTTGTGATGATGAATGCTCCACATGGGTGGAGCTTGGTCCTTCTTGAGGCGCCTCATGTGATCTCGATTGGGCGAAAGAATCCCACGCCCATTCGCCTTATTGCATCTTGAGGTTCCTCATCATCTACATCACGAACATGAAATTGCGCCACTTGGGAGCCGTCATTCTCATCGAACTCCACACTACAAGATTCTACAACGTCCCGAAGGACTTGTCGTAGATTCTATAAGTGTGGGATTCGGCACCGTAACCAACAAAAGTACCCTCTAAAGCCTTAGACTCAAATTTAGATAAGCGATAACCTTTGATCTTATAGAAACACTTACAACCGAACACCCGGTAGTAGGAAATATTGGGCTTGTTGCCGGTAAGCATTTCATATGGAGTGAACTTCTTGCCCGTGCGGAAGTAGAGGCGGTTAGATGAATGACATGCCGTGGAGATGGCCTCGGCCCACAAGAAAAGTGGGGTCTTGAACTCCGCCAACATAGACCTTGCCATATCCATAAGGGTCCGGTTCTTCCTCTCGGCTACACCATTTTGTTGAGGGGTATACGCAGCGGAATATTGATGACGAATTCCCTCTTCACTAAGAAACTCATTTAGGGTGTAGTTCTTGAACTCGGAGCCATTGTCACTTCTAATGGCCAATATAGGGACATTGTGTTGACGTTGCACTTCATTGGAGAAGTCAATGACGGCTTGTTGGGTCTCACTCTTCGACTTGAAGAAATAAACCCATGTAAATCTTGAATAGTCATCGACAATCACCAAGCAATACTTCTTCCCACCAAGACTTGGTTGAGGCACGGCACCAAAGAGATCAACATGAAGAAGTTCCAATATCCTCGTTGATGAAATGATGGTCTTGTGGGGTGGGGAGAATCATGCATCTTTCCTTCAACACAAGCCCTACAAAGACGATCTCTAGAAAAAAAACATTCTCTTTTAGTCCAAGAATGTGGCCACCCTTGTGAAGACTTTGCAAAGTTCTCATATTGACATGGGACAAGCGGCGATGCCACAACCACCCCACGTCGGCCTTTCCGAATAGGCACATTGCTTGAGTGTTGGTAGACTCCGAAAAGTCCACCACAAACAACTCATTTCAACATACCCAACGAAAGCGACCTTTAGAGTCTTGCTCCACATGAGTACCACAATATCAAGATCAAAATGGACGGCAAAGCCCATCTTGTTAAGTGCACGAACGGACATTAAATTGTAACCAAGGGACTCAACAAGCATGACATTTACAAGGGTGATATCCCTTGCAACTACCACCTTGCCGAGACCCGATACCTTCCTTTAGACTTGTCTCCATAGTGACGGTTGCATGATTATCATTTGGTCTCATCTCATCATAAGCTCCTTGCTTCCGGTCATATGACTTGTACATCCACTATCAATCACCCATTTCGACCCACCGGAAGCATAGTCCTACAAGAAATCATTGCTTGGTTTTAGGTACCCATCTTGCAATGGGTCCTCTTTTGTTAGCAACAAGGGTCTTAGGAACCCAAATAGAGTAAGCAATGAAACCATCATAAGGACCAACATATTTAGCACAAACATCCCCATAATAATCAACATAAAGAATATAGTTGGGGTTAGCATGTCCCGCAAAGTCACTACGAGGAGTGTTGCCCCTTGTGGCATCACCACTCGCAATGGTAGTCTTCTTTGCTTGTGCGGGCTTGGCCTTCTTCTTCTTGGCAACATAACCAAGACCCTCTTTCCCAATGTGTGGCTTTTGCGCTTGCAAAAGATCAACAATAGGCTTACTTTGGGAACTAGAGGCCTTGGCAAGTTCACTCTTCAACCTAGCATTTTCCTCAATGACATTTGCATGATCACAAGAAGTAGAGGAACTAGGAACATTAGTTTTAGATGATTGAATTTGAAGTTGTTCAAAAGACTTGGTGAGAGTAGAGTGTTCACTCTCCAAGGCCTTGTGAGCCTTGGTGAGCTTCTCTAGCTCCTCGGTTAGTCTATCATGACCAACACCAAATTCAACCTTTTCTTTCTTGGAAAGCTTATATTTTGCAATTGCATGGTCACGTTCTTTAATGATTTGAGAAAAGATTGCATTTTGTGACTCATCAAGATTTTAAGTTTTCTTCAAGAGAAACACAAGCTCATGCTCTTCCTCAAGAGCCACGGTGAGAGAAGCAATATCATTAGCATACTCTCTTTCAAGTCTCTCCTTCTCATCAAGCTCCTCTTGAATCCGCCCATAATCGCTCATGAGAGCTTCAAAGCGTGTCTTGGCTTCACCTTGCAAGTTAGTCATGAAACGATCCAAAGCAACATTTTCTTCCTTTACTCTAAGACTCATAAGATCATCCATTTCATTTATAGTCTTGGAGAGGGAAGGAGATGATACCTCGGTGGCCTTGGCCATGAGACACTTGGCGGATTGGATTGGGACATTCTCATTGGGAGATTCGAAGAGGGATGATGGTGTTGATGAAGTAATGGCAATAGCGGCCACTTCACTTGTGGTTTCTTCTTCATCACTCTCACCCCGGACATGTACTCTCTCTTGTCACCAATACCATTCTTGAAGGAGGCTTCTTGTTGGGAAGGTTCTTCTTGAAGAAAGGTTTCTTGCTAGGGGACGTTGATGAGGCTTCTTGAGAACAAGCCTTCCTCCATGATCTTCACGGTTCTCATAGGGCACATGGCAACATAGTGAATCTATCTTGGCAATTGAAGCAAGTCTTCATCTTTGGGTTGCCTCCTTGAAGCCACTAGATTTGAACTTTTTCCACTTGGCTTTAGCTTTGGATGGGTTCTTCCAAAAGGTCCTTGCCGCAAGAGCCACATAGTCCCTATGAGCAATCTTGAGTTCTTCGGGGTCCATGGAGGACACATCTTCACAATCTTGATCTTCATTGTGTTCAACCACCTTGGCCTTCAAAGCAAGTGAGCTCCTTGTTGCATTCCAATAGCTCGGGCACGAGAGTCTTGTGCAATTTTGGCTTGGACTTTGAAAGATTGCATCTCTTGCATGACTTCATTGGAGGTCAATTGAGGATAGTTGTGCCTTCCTTGGAGACTCTTCAAGTCGGCCGTTCAAAGGGCAAGAGAGCATTCACATACTTCCTCTTGATCCAAGCATCATCACATGAGTCCCACCAAGAGCTTTGTAGGCATTGGCAAGGACTTGAGTCTTCGATACATTTGCTCATGGTCTTCTCCATCTTCCATGAAGAACCCTTCGGCCTTGTTGCTCATTTCCTCAAACCGGTTTCTCTTCATGCTTTCATTTCCAACAAACACCTCAACAAGACAAGCCCAAGCTTCTTTGGCGGTGGTGCAATGCTCGATGTGAGACATATCATCCTCTCCCACGGCATATCAATCAAGTCAAGAGCGGTGGCATTTAGTTGACAATCAACTATTTCTCTTCTTGTCTTGTTGGATTCATCCACGGCTTGATATCCTTGCTCAATGATCCTCCAAAGCTCGATAGATGCACTGTTCACATAAGATCTCATAGAAGATTCCATTTAGTAAACAAAGATGCATTTAGCTTAGGTGGGTTTCCCCTTAGTGTATAGGAGGATGAGGGATAGGTAGGTCGGGAGAGTATGGAAACGGAACGACACCATATACTCCCGAACCATTAGTTGTTTAATTGGGTTGTCAATTTTATCTTGTTCAACCCCCTTCTCTTTCCACCACCCTCTCCATTCTCGGGTTTGTCAACCTCCGAAGAAGAGAGGTGGGTGGGGTGAGATATCCTTAGCTTCCATGAGTTTCAAGATCATCTCTTGCAACTTGTCCATTTTAGTTTCCATAGAGGACTTCAAGGTATTGAAGTCCTCCACGGAAACCGAAGTGGACTCGGAGGGAAGCTCGGGAATCTCAATTCCATTCTATCGGTGGCATACTTCTCTTAGGCGGTTAAGCCCGAATAAAGAGCCGAGGCTCTGATACCAATTGAAAGGATCGGTATGGCCACCTAGAGGGGGGGGGGTGAATAGGTGCTACTCAATTTTTAGCTCTTTTTCGAATTTAGGCTTGACACAAAGGTAAATTCTCTAGATATGCAACTACGGTGAATTTACCTATATGACAAGTTAATACTAGACTAGGCACGATACAAGTAAGAGCTAGCGAGTAAGGAGTAACCGAACGGGAAGCACGCGGAGACAAGGATGTATTCCCGAGTTCCTCCTTTTTAGGGGAGTACGTCTCGTTGGAGGGGTGTGAGTTTCAAACTCAAACGCCACAAATGGCCTCACCCTATTCTCCGATGAACCTTGCCCAAAAGCTCGGTTCACCTTCCACTATCGGAATCCTTCAAGGCGGAATCCGGAGCCCTTACAACAAACTTGAGGCTCAACCCACAAAAGGATTGGGGGCTCCCAAGCACCACAACACCTGCTACACAAAAGTAACAAGCAAGTAAGTACAAAAGATGCCTAGGTTTTCCTAGTGGAAACCCTAGGCTCGAATCCCTCAAGTGAATGAGGGGAAATGAAGAACGCTTTGGTGATGATGTAGATCGGGCTCTTCTCCTTCAATCCTCCGAAGATCAACAAGTTTGGTTGGAGAGATTGGGAGATCTAGCTTGGTGAAGCTTTCAATTAATGGAGGAGAGAGAATCTGGAATGCTTGCTTTGGCTGGAGGTAGGTGGAGGGGTATAAATACCCCTCCAGAAAATCTGTCCGTTGCAGTCTTTAGGGGGCCGGATATCTCTGGGCTAAGTGCCGGATATTTCCGGGCCGTGCACCGGATATCTCCGGGCTGGCCGGAAATCTCCGGATAAATCTCCGGCCAGCAGCTGAGGGACTCCAATACCAAAACTTGCTAACGACTTAGCCGATTTCACGTGCCTCGGATATTTCCGGCCACCACACCGGAATTTCCGGCCCCCAGAATTTCCGGCCTTGCTCCGGATATCTCCGGTCAAAACAGAATTGAAGCAAACTTTCTTCCTTCTTATTGATGAAACTGGAACAGCCAAACCTGACAACATATAGCAGCTTATTAGGACTATATTCATGTTATCTTTATTCACCAAAAGTAAGATGAAAGATATGCTCTTTCAAGTTACTATCTACTGCTTGCTTAAAAGAAACATCATTGTCAATAGCAAAGGAACTTAGGTGTGGAAAAGAATCTATGAGCTTATGTCCCGACCAGGTATGTTCCCAAAGTAGAACGGTACTTCCAACTCCCATCCTGCATGTAGCCAAGGCTTTAAAGGCATCCAAAAAAATTCAAACATTCTCTCCACCAAAAAGAACAATCATAGGTCCTCGTAGGGGGAAGTCTAGATGAGTAATACTTCTCCCAGATCAGGTGCACCCAAGGCAGGTCAGCACGGTTAAAGAACTTGTCTAAATGTTTCATAAGTAAACATTTATTTTGCTCATATAAGTTGACTACCCCAAGACCTCCTTTATCCTTCAGCATACAAACAATTGACCAAGTAGCAAGAGGCGGATTTTTGTTTTCCAACCCCTTCTTCATGGGTAACTAACGTGGAACTTTACAATTATAAAGCAGCTTCCAAAACTGAACATGTGATCAAACTCACTAAGTCCCAACAATTTGGTGCTTCCCATAGGGTTATATATGTACAATGTACTTCCACCGTCCCTAAAAGGTGGCATAAAGTTTGAAAGTAAAACTCCAAAATTAGGTGGCAGCCGTCTGGATTGATTCAAGTTTTCTATTTTGCCCGCTCAAACACCTATGATAGAGGACTTACGAGTTTGGTGGGACACGCATGCCCCATCGATTTATGGTCTCTACCAGGGAGCGTGATTGCTCTAGAAGAATAAGATTAAAGTCCATCATAAACCTTCTATTTGTGGAGGTTAGTTAAATCAAACCCCCAACTTTGAATCCGGAAAGTCGACTATCAAGTCCATTTCAATCCCAAACTAGTTTGGCGCACCGGGCCAAGAAAGCCACGCCCAGGGCAACGACGATGGGCAACGACGAGCGTCATTGGTGCGATGTGCAGGGACCCTTAGGGGTTGTTCTATAATTTTGTTCTTTTTGTGTCCTTTTTGTATTTGTTCTGGGACACCTGTGTGTTCCTCATACGGAGGTGGTGGCAATGCACGACCTCTCATATGGAGGCGTCAAGTCATGCCTGATCTTGGGTGCCCGATCGAAAGTGGTGTGACAGTGAATAGAGCCGTGGCGGAATGGACGCCATCGACTTCCGGTTCTCTAGCGGTATTGGGTTAGCAACGAGTTGTTGGCCGGACAGAAGATGACGGTACAAGCATTGGCATTAAGTTTGCATACTTTGGTGGAAACATTTTTGGCAATCGACATGTGTTTACGTCGTGCCCTTACTAAAGTTGGTGGCTCCAAGTCGGGATGAAAATCCCGAGCTCAACATCATCATAGGCGCACTGCAGAGATTCCTTCCTGAAGGTTTTGGCCAAAAGGAGTATTTCTCTTTATTTATGTATTTTTCATATGGTTAATGGTAGCCTATGGAGCTTCTATCGCGAGGCATGAGGCATCGTTTACCTTTGTATATTTTGAACATTCGTTTAGATGCAAAGACTAGAGCATGCTTCCGGAAAGTGTTAGTTGTATATGAGCACTAGCACTATCTTTTTTCTCAAAAATTGAAAATTGTACTTTTGTATATCCAAAAAGCATATGACTCTCGCCTTATCTCTTCCCGTGCTACAGTTGAGAGAGGCGACTCGAGGGCGTCGCGAGAGTTCAAGGTTCTCGCCGGCGATTCCGCTGCTCCCCTCCGCCTCCGGTCGCCGTTCGGGCACCGGGAGGTGGGGGGAGCTCCGACTTTCGTGCGTGCGTGTAGATAGGGTCTGCTAGGTGTGCGTGCCTCTCCGCGTCGTCGAGGACGGTGGCGATGGCGTCGGAGTTCTGGGTGTGGTCCTTCCCCTCCCTGCCCCGTTCCGGCTTCGTTTTCGTTGCCGGGGAGGTCGTGAAGGCTCGTCGGGGCTCCTCTTCCTGCTCTGCTTCTCCGGCCGGCCTTGGTGGCGAGGAGGAAGGTTCTGGATGCTGGGGTTCCGTTTTTGTTGCAGGTGCTGCTGGTGGTTTCCTCTGTTGGTTCTGCTCCGGCCGGCCGTGGTGGCGAGGGGGGCGGCCTGTGGAGGTGGTTCGGTGATGGTGTTGGTGGTCCTGGGCGCCGCCGTGGCGGCTGGAAGAAGGGTGGAGGCAGGGAGTTGGCGCTGCGGCCGTGTTCGTTCAACGAGACCAGATTCCGGTGCTTGGCGGCGGATGGATCTTGCGGCCTTCTTCAGCGTGTGGTAGCATCTTCTTCCTGGCGGACGGTGGTACGGCGTCGTCGACGGCGACTAGGAGCTTTGGGGTGCGGCTGAGGATCCAATCGAGCTTCTTTTCGGTGTTTCAGAGTGCTTCTTGCACTTTCCTGGGTTTCCTTGTTGTTTTCTGTTTCTTTGGGGACCTGTTTGTAAAGTGTTGTGCCTCCTGTTATATGAATTGGATCCTTGCTCAAAAAAAAAAAAAACTGAAAAGCATACAACCACATATACACATAGGGTACTCACACCAAAAGTTTCATTAGAAAATACGTTGTACTTTGGTCTACACAAAAAGACAAATTCGGCTAAAATAAGGTTTTTATTTATTTATACAGCCACAATTTTTTCAATAGCCTAAAATCAAATGTTTTTTTAACGGAACTTTGCGCACGTATATGAAACACATATACATATTAAAAAAATACGGATTTATCTAAAAATTCAAACTACCGTCTTTAATTAACCGATATCAGTGGATCTGAGGTGGTTCACGACGGTCCCCCCCCCCCTCCCCCGCGCTCTTGTGTCGCTCTCGGGAGACACTGGGTGGAACCCTAGCTCGCGGCGGCGGCCCTTCCCCAAGCGCCTCCCTCTCCTCCCCGCCGTCGTCGGCGGCTGCGGCCAGCCGCCGGCGGCGGGGATCCCCCATCAAGCCGCTTCCCCACCCCACCCCTCCCTCCCGAGAACGCAAAGCCGGGCTTCGTCCCCATCCGCCATGGCCAACCTCGCCTAGCCTCCCTGGTCGGCTCCTTCGAGTGGTTGATGCTCTTCCCCGTGGTTTCCTTCTCCGTCAGCATTCTCGTGTGCCAGCAACCCTGCCCCTACTCGGGTGTGGTGACATCGCCAGATCCAAGGGTGGATCTGAGGGGTTTGGCTGGGCCGTGCGCCATGGATTGAAGGAGTCGTGGTGGTGGTGCAGCGCCACCCGTCGTGCGCCGCTTTTGGATGGTCGATGGCCAGAGGCTTGCCCGCCGGTGTGGTGTGCAGCTGGATCTGGTGTCGCCGGGTCGGTGGCCAGATCTGGGCATGGTGGTTTCGGGCCGGGCCGGGCCTGGTTTTGGTTCTGTCTGGCAAGAGCGTGTCCTTGCTGGATCTGTTCGTGCGTGTCGCCGGTGTGCCTGGTAGGGGCCGCGCCACCGTGCTTCCTTGGGCTGGTAGGTCGGGAGGTTTCCGCACCTGTGTCGTCTTCGCGCCCTCGTGGCGGTGGCCGGCTACCGAAGGTAGATGTGACACCAATGAAAGTTGTGCAAAGGTCCTCTGCTCGTGACGGCGACGCCAGTGGACGCCATTCTCCCTCTAGTGGGCGTCGCGATGATGCCCATCTCTTCTAATCTGCCGGATATCGTCTCTTGTCTCCGTCTCCATTGACATGTTGTTAGTTTTGCCGTAGTCACTTGGGGTCCCCCATGGTTCTTCGTCGTCGACCGCCTAGTTGGTGCCTTGGCTATCTTCCCTGGCGCATTCTTTTCTCGGTGGCCACCCTGACGCCTTGGGGGGCTTGTTTGGGGCGGTGGCATGCCATGAGTGTTGCCGCGTTTCCTTTTGCCATTGGCCAATGTGATGGTGGTTGGGTGTGTGAGCTCGATGGGTCCGCTTGTTTGGGGCATTGGGAAAAGCTTTGCAAGATGTTAGTCTGTGCCGACGATGTCGACGCCGCTGGCGTCGTGCCCCTCCTTGGAGGCGTCGTTCGAAGCCCCTCGACTGTCGATTCTCGAGTTGTTTGCTGCAGCTACAACGTCTTCTCAGGGAGCGTGGATACAAGTGAGGATTGTTGGTTTTGATCAGGTTCGGTGCCTCTCGCATGTAACTGAAGACAAGGACTTCAACGGGATCACGCTTAGTAGTTTTGCCTGTTTTACTGCATCTTTTGTGGTCTTTTGATTGTACTTTAAGTTTGTATCTATAGCTGGCAACCCCAGCGAGATGTTGTAACACTTGTAACTTCTACCCGGTTGATGGCTTCGTTCATTCAAAGCATCATTTCGAGCTTTCCGTCTAAAAAAATATCACTGGATCTTGTGTAGTGCTACGTGTGATCTAACCTTGGTTGCTTATGAATGACACGTGGACACGTGGTTGTCTCTCTGAAAAAAAATGAATGGGACGCCAATCTCGAGGCAACGAAGATCAAGGAGCATTTTCGTCAATTTGTCTCGTCCATAGAAAGTGGAGCATCACGCCTTCAGAGCTCAGGTAACAGCAATGGCGCAGCAGATAGAGCACATCCACCTCCCCATTCGTGGGCTCAGCCTCCACGTTGCTCAAGTAGGCAAAGGTGACAACTTCATTCCGTTCTCGTGTTTGCCATTGCCATCGACCATCGTGATTTGCTACTGGAGGCTGGAGCTCGAATGGGAGCAATGGCTGTTTATCATGTACGTGTTTGATCCGTTCTTCGTGTTGTTTGCAGGTGAGCTCGGGACAGTGGTGTTCTTGCACGGCTTCCCGGAGATATGGTACACATGGCGCCACCAGATGCTGGCCGTGGCCGCCGCCGGGTACCGCGCCCTCGCGCCGGACAGCCGCGGCTACGGCCTATCGGACCAGCCACCAGAGCACGAGGAGGCCACCTGGGAGGACCTCGTCGCCGACGTGCTCGCCATCCTTGACGCCCTCTCCATCCCAAAGGTAGCACAACACATATGAGAATCCAAATCTACTATGCTCGGATGCTCCGTGTGCCATGACCATATTCTTGTCTCCGTCCGTTGCAGGCGTTTGTGGTGGGCAAGGACTTCGGTGTCATACCGGCGTACGACTTCGCGCTGCGGCACCCAGACCGCACTCGCGGCGTGATGTGTGTGGGCGCCCCCTTCAACCCCGGCCCCGTCGACTTCGACGCCACCATGCCGAAGGGCTTCTACATCCTGCGGTGGCGCGAGCCCGGGAGGGCGGAGGCCGACTTCGGCCGGCACCACGTCCGGCGCGTGGTGCGCACCATATACATCCTCTTCTCCCGCAGCGAGATCCCCGTGGCGGATGAAGGACAGGAGATCATGGACCTTGCCGACCTCTCCACGCCGCTGCCGCCGTGGTTCACTGAGGAGGACCTCGACGCCTACGCCGCGCTCTACGAGAAGTCCGGCTTCCGCTACCCTCTCCAGATACCATACAGGTAGGTGACTGAAGGCTTCTTCGTGTCTCCTTTCGTTGCACAATGAACAAAGAAAAAGAACCCAACTGCTTCCAATGTCACAGAGCTCTGCACCGGATGACGAAGCACGTGGACGCCAAGTTCCAGGTGCCGGTGTTCATGGTGATGGGGGAGAAGGACTACTGCTTCAAGTTCCCCGGGTTCGAGACCGCCATGAGGAGCGGCGCTATGGACACCTTCGCCCCGGATCTCAAGATCGCCTACATCCCGGAGGGGTGCCACTTCGTGCAGGAGCAGTTCCCGGAGCAGGTCAACGACCTCCTCCTTGGCTTCCTCAAGGACCATCCCTGATCCATCGACCAGAGATGGCGGTCGGCCGGTCACCATGAATAAAAGCTTCCAGGACCATGCTCTGCTTCAACCACGTGGCTCTGAATTTTCTCGGTGGTAAAAAGTGGATCATGCAATGTAATCGTTTGTGTGGTTGGTTAATCAGGTACTAGTTCCATCGGTTCAAACATATACTTTTTCCAGCGAACGCATCTGAGTTTTTAGTTCAGCTGTGTGTCTTTTTTTTTTACGAAATGGGGCATCCCGGTATTTTGATGCATACAGTTTTTAATTGCATAGTTTTAAAGTTTAACGTTTAACATCCAGCTTACAATTCATGGATCGCCTGCAAAAATCAGCCAACAACAAAAGACAGGAGCTCTAAGCATTTACTCTTGTAGTGTGAAACCATCCACTCTGGTTACGAGCAAATCTGTATCCGTATGACCTCGCTGATCTGTAGGGAGGAGAACAAACCACATGTGTACCCAATACACCGTTCCGTTGGTAACCACCAAATAATGAGCAACATTTGTTTTGGTAAACACAATATCATTTCGGCAATTCCAAACTATCCAAAGAAAAGCTGACTCGCATATACGTAGTCATGCTTTTAGTTTTTTGTCAATACAATTGAGCCATCTACCAAACATATTCGAAATACTGGTAGAGGCAGGAATATTAAAGGTAAAATGAATTAGTCTCTAAATATTGTACGGGGACAAGATAAATAAATATTCAACAGACTCTCTACATCACGAAAAACACATTTTTACATCCCGTCCAACATCTTTTACTTTGTTAACAAAACTTTCCGATCATTATAAAAATATCTTGAAATTTAATGGAATCTTAAGGCATTAAATGTGGATGGTCGCCGCACGAAATAATACGAACTCGGGTTTTTACATACACATCAAACTTTTGGGAGGTGTGAGTATCTTTTTTCTAAATGGCCTTTAAGTAAACTTTCAGCCACTAATGGCCCCTAAAAAAAGTTTCAGCCGGATCTAGCCCCTCTCTAAATAGTCATATTAAAAGGCGTTCTAAAAATCTCAGAGGTCTCAAAATCTCAAAAAATGGCATTTACTTTGTCTTGTCTGAGACTGGAAAACGGAAAAAAAATTAAGTCATTTGATATGGCGTTTTTCAGTCTGAAAGAACCAAATGGTTTATTTCAAATGACTTGGAATTTTTTCCGTTTCACAGTCCCGGGCAAGCCAAAATTTGTTTAAAGCCATTTAGGAAAAAAGATACGAGTTGTGATCGCCGGCTCTGACAGCTTGTAGTCTTGTTTCGGCCCATCGTGTCGATTGTAGTGTCAGGTTTGATTTGGTTAGTGGTAGCCCTTTTCGTCATTTCTTCCCAACCATTCAGTTAATCACCAATAAAATCAGGTGACAAAATTCAAAAAAAAAAATAATAATCAGGTGACCAACCAACCGGCCAGAGCAGGTTCGCTCGTCATTATCCCGATCTTGATGCACCTTGTGCAAAGCTAGTACAGTAGGTACGCGGTACAGACAAATCTTGCTGCAGAGCTTGCCCTCTGTTCTTGCACAGCATCTTCGGACTGCCGTCCTAAGAAGTGGCGAGAGAGAGAGGGGCACAAACACAAAGCCATGGCTATGGTTGATCAGCAGCAGATCGAGCACAGCCACCTCGCCATCAGAGGCCTCAACCTCCACGTAGCCCAAGCAGGCACAGGTCAGCGTCCCCAACTCCCCATCCGTTCCTTCCTCGAGCACGGCCGTCGCTGGCGTACCCAAGAACCTACACGGACACATGACATCGGCGCCTCGGCGGTGACCGTTGCTTTCTTTCAGGTGAGCTCGGGACGGTGCTGTTCCTGCACGGCTTCCCGGAGATATGGTACTCCTGGCGCCACCAGATGCTGGCCGTGGCCGCCGCCGGGTACCGCGCCGTCGCGCCGGACTGGCGAGGATACGGGCTGTCCGACCAGCCGCCGGAGGGGGAGGCGGCGTCGTACGACGACCTGCTAGAGGATCTCCTCGCCCTCCTCGATGCGCTCTCCGTCTCCAAGGTAGCATCCAGCCCTCGATTCTGGAACACTTGTGGGGAAATCTTTCATCTAAAAAACTTGTTGGGAAATCAGTGTGTCCTGACCAACGACCCGGGGTCAGTTCTTGATTGGGGGGAAATAATTCTTGGTTGGTGTTGGTCTCGTGCAAATGTGTGGATGCCTGTGATCTCCCCAGTTGCAACAATAACAGCAGTAAAAATCTGCGTGCATCGCTGGATGTAGGCTGAGGGCAGCTCTCTTTTCTTTTCTGAATAAAAAACAAATGGAACTGCATATTTAAAGGATTTGAGATGAATTGCTTGAACAGTTAACCCTTTGGTAATAAAAAATAAGTAAATTCTTCCGGCGTGTACCTCAGTTGGAACATGTTCATCATCTGAAAGAACCACATAACCAGGAGGAAACCATTCAGTCATAGGATGTTTCTTTCCACTATCTTGTGTGAGAAACAACCTGGAGGAATTATGAATGTACTTTTAGTAACTTGGTTTGTTCAGTTGCTGACAGACTATCTTGGGTCTATTACTCTATTTCCAAAATTCTGGACTAACTATGACACTAGTGTATTTTTCTTTTGAAATGGTTCAAATATCTCAGTGACTCAACTAGAATTTATGTGTGTGTTTTTAAAAGGGTTTATTTATGCTTTTAATAGTTAAATGTGTCACGCTTTTGTTGTCAAATGTTCCCTTACTTTTTTACTGTAGTATCAAGTTGATGATTGGTATCAGCTCAATTTGTTGACTTGTTTCAAGCTTGCACTAGAATATAGTCATCACTAAGAATCAAATATGTCCTTTTGATCGACATTGATCATTATCTACACATTAAACACCTTGCATAAAAGAAAATCAAAAGGGTAAAAAGAAGTGTTCCAAGAAACAAGATCATTAGATATATCCCGTACTAAAAGAAGTTCCATGCTTCAGAAATTGCACCAGCAAATCCAATTTTCTCTCCTGACAACTTCCATTTTACTTCATGTCAGGCATTCCTTGTGGCGAAGGATTTTGGAACCATGCCAGCTTATGACTTTGCTCTTCGTAACCCCAACCGCACATGTGGCGTCATGTGTTTGGGTATCCCTCTTCTTCATGGTGGCTCCTCCTTCACCACCTTGCCAGAAGGCTTCTACATTCTGCGTTGGCGGGTTTTTCTCTAACGTGAAAATCTCACGGTAAAGAGGAGCAGAGAAATTTTCCATGATGTGATACAGAAAGCCTCTGTGTTATAGGAACCAGGAAGAGCAGAGGCAGATTTCGGCAGGTACGACGTCAAGCGAGTTGTGCGCACCATCTACATTCTCTTCTCTAGAAGCGAGATCCCGATAGCGAACGAGGATCAAGAGATCATGGATCTCGCGGACCTGTCGACTCCCCTTCCAGAGTGGTTCAGTGAGGAGGATCTTGCCGTTTACGCATCCCTGTATGAGAAATCCGGTTTCCGGTACCCAATGGAGATGCCATACAGGTAAATGTAACTTGGTTAATCAGGTTACGTGACAGTGTGGCAACTTGATAGTTACTGCTGTTAGTTCCGTTTATCACTTTGGTGGGGCTTTTTTTCTTCTTCTTCTTTTTATCCTTTTGGCTGTGTGCATACTTGATGTCTTAGCTAGTTTTTGACACCATGTTGTTGCAGAGGCTAGATGTAATTGGTATCGATTGATATTAATATAATTCCTTTTTCAAAAAACAAATTTGTTTATCAATTCTTGACAGAAAAGAGATGTACCATTTAACAGGTCTCTCCATAAGAGGCAGCCAATTGAAGATCCGAAGTTCCAAGTCCCGGTGTTTGTCGTCATGGGGGAGAAAGATTACGTCTTCAAGTTCCCTGGGGTCGAGGCCGTCCTGAAAGATGGTGTCATGGCAAAGTTCGCGCCAGACCTGAAGGTCACATACATCCCTGAAGGAAGCCATTTCGTTCAGGAGCAGTTCCCTGACATGGTCAATGAGCTCCTCCTTGGCTTCCTGAAGGACCACCCTGTGGCTTGACAGATGTTCTCTGCTTCACCTGCACTCGATCTCAGAAACATCATACATATTCCGTAATGCTATGAACTTATTATATGTGGTTTTCATGAACTGAACTATGTTGTATCTTGTTTATACTGATTTATCAGCAATATATACTGGTTGCCGTCATTTGATCATGCACAACGTCACGTTGTTTTAGAGCCTCCTCCGATCACGGATTTTCTACAGACTGTGTAAGAATTGAAATGTTTCCCAAGAAATTTACGTGGAACTAACTCTAGACCTCTGCCACAGCAAAGCTGGGAATGGTTTAGAAACCGCACCATACCTCAACCATACCCACATTAATATTCATGTCAGCCCAAACCCAACCAAACCGATTCAATATTAATGTCAGTCCAACCAAAACTAAACCCGCTCCATTTTCTACCCAAACCGAACTAAACCTGAGTGCACAGTGCACACCCGTGGGTTGAAACCATTTGCTGTAGTGGGTTCAAAATCCCCTGACCTGGAAACAGGGGGCAAAACACTCCTACCGGACAGCATATAAGCAGCAAGCACAGTGGAGTGAGCAAATATATACAGCATATCCGGACCATCTTTTTTTTTCTTTTTTTTTTCTAGAGTATGCCAAATTGGCATACCTTATTCATATAGAAGGGAGCAACAAATTTACAAGAATCTGAAACAGTTGCAAACAACTGTTCAGAGAACACCACACACCCACACCAAACACTACCCCTACTCTCTCGCGGCATCATCTACACCTACACCAGATCTTACACCCATTCTTGCTTTCTCCCAAAGCAAGTACTCCTCTCAGCAATGTTGCTACCAAATTTTTACAAATCATGCTACATTGAGTTGCCTTCCTGCTGTGTATTGTTCCTGACATGAACAAGGTTCCTCAGCTCCTCAAATGCAGCCATGGTCTGTGTCAAATCCTCCATCGGACTGAAAAGAAAAAACGAACTGCAAATTTAGAACATGCAGCATACGCTCCCTCCGTATCAAAATGTAAGACGCTGGGGGAATAATTCCGACCAGGTGAAAAGCGACAAAATGACATCGGTACGCCTCTGAAAAGCAACGAAACGAAAAGCGAAAATTTGAAACACCCTCGGTCGCTCCGCCCTTCTCGCCCCGCCCTCCTCCGTCACCAGATCCACCCTCCCTCGCCAGATTCTCCTGCTCGTGAGCTCCTCCTCGTCGCCCAGGTTCACCAGCCGGACTCATGAGCAAATCGCCAGGTTCTCACGAGCAGCAGATCGCCATGTTCCTGTAGAGCAGCAGATCCCAGTTTGGACGAGAAGGAGGAGCCCAGGTTCAATTTCGCCCAGGTTGGGTAGCTGCTGCTGCTGCTGCTGCTGCTGGCGATCAAGGGAATTCCAGGCCGGCAATCGATCTGTACTGCTCCCTCCCTCGCGATCCATCTGCTGCTGCTTCTGGCGACCGCACCTCCCTCGCCCAGCAGCAGCAAAAACGCCACCTCTCCCCATTTCCTGTAGAGATTGGAACAAGAACACAGCGAGTCAAGCACAGTGACAATAAGCACAGACAAAGCAATAAGGAGCAGCCGCGAGAGCAACAGCGCAGAGAGCATCTACATCAGAGAGCATCCACAGCAGAGAGTACCTGAACATAGAGTAGGGCAGCAGTATGGTGATCCCAGACCTGAACATGACTCCACCTGTAGAAGAAGATGGTGTAGAGAAACCTGTAGGAGATGCAAATGTAGAGGAACCTGTAGAAGATGCAGGTACTAATTTTGCTACTACTCCAGAGATGTGAAACTGACATACTCCAGTTTATGCTTACTACTGAAACTTGCACAATTTAAGTATACTGACAGAGAAAAGATACAGGCAGTATTCATGTTGTACACATAAGAAGTGGTCACTTTAAGACTCATAATTGATCTATTTTTAGAAAGTCTACACAAGAATAAGAAAAGACATCAATCACGAAGTAACTATTCAATGCCAATAGCAATTAAGGTACCAATGCATCATGAATACCAGGAACATGCACAGCAACCTGCATCCCATGGATACAGAGTGTTCTGATTATCATTCAGACATTATTTATCACATGGCACTTGAGTAGCTCATGGATATACGCATATGGTAAATGATAAATGAATGAAGTAAGAAAACTGAGAAATACTCCTGAGACCGTGATGCGTGGATTGGAATTACGGATAGCCTGGTAGCACTGTGGTTATAAAGAGCATGACAACGCAGTGACTGGACTCTCATCAACTTCTGTAGCTCCTTTAAAGGAGGTAACTGCAAAATGACATGCCAAGTGATAATTAGAAACCCTTGCATAAAGGACTAGCATAAAACAATGCACTTGAACAGTCCACATACAGAGCACCAGCAAAATTCAGTAGTTTGTTTGCATGTACTGGAAGCAAAATTCAGTTTACTAACAAGTGTAGCATCTTAACTGCATTTAGTAACAAGTATCGTAGCAAGCTGCAACAAGCACTAATCAAACTGCAATGACTCGAACAAGCTGGAGTAAGAACAAGAATTTGCAACATCAGTAGTTGTGCAATGGTGGAGTTGGTGATTTTCAAGCAAATAATGAAACTGAAGAAGGCTTAGTTAACTGAACAAGTTCATTAAACTGCACAATTCACTGATTTTATACAAGCACAAAGTTAAATTCCAGCATGTATTATTGCAAGCAAACTCACTGATTGTATAGAAAAAAAGAACAGACACAAAAAACTCACTGATTCTTGGAGTAACCAGCAACATTTTCTGGGAGTTTTTTCAGTAGATGATCATGCAAATACTCCAAGAAGAACTACTCAAGTAGGGAATTTTACAAGAAAACAGACAAGAGAGAACTACTCATTTTACTACTTCAAGCAAGCAAGCAGAAACAATACTCCATTTTACTAATGCATTTTACTACTCCAATTTATGATGGAACATTTAATTTATTTTTGGTTTTATTTCTTTTTTATACTAATGCATTTTACTACTCCAGTTCATAATTATCAAGCAAAGCCTCGATTGTCCACGGCTAAATAGCGCGCTCACACAAGCTCAAGCCCATCCAAGATCTGCCCTCTCAGATCGCAATCCAAGTCCATTTGAGCCGGGCAAGCAAACACCATGGAACGAAGAAACCACAGGCAGAAATCGAGGGAGACTTCGGGCTTACCTACCGACGAACTCAGGGAGGGGATGAACACCAGTTCCTCGTTGCCACCGCCGCTGCCGCCCGCCTCGCTCTTGTGCTGCAGCTGCTCACGCTCCTGGTGGTGACGGAGGCAGAGAAAGACCCCGACGTTGAGGACGCCAAGAGTAGGCTATCTCGAGGCCGGGACCATCGAGCCACAAGCAGTGGCGCTGCTGTCTCGGAGGAATGGAGGCGAGGGTTTGTCCTCGGGGCTCACTCTGATGGCCTCGGAGGCAAAAAAATCCATCCGAAAGAAATGGGTCCCCACCATAGTTTGCAACTTTTAGGAACCGAACTGTTAAACCCAAACAGAACCGTACCCAACCGTTTTCTGTACAGAAAAAGACCCAACCTAAACCCAACAATTAACATGGTCGGCCCATAACAAACCGAACAAATAAAGCCATAAAGGAAAACCAACCATTTAATCTGCTTAACTGAAAACCATTCCCAGATTTACACAGCACTGGAGGTTGCAAAAAAAAAACATGCCAAATATCATTCAAAATACAACACGCCGAACAAATATCAGTTGATCAAGTGCGTGATTCTAGTACCTAACTGCAACATTTTACATCATTCACGCAAACTCAAGTAACGCCTACAACATTATATGATATATCTCAAGTAGTACAAACATAGCTTCTTCAGCACACAAACATCACTAAGAATTGTGCAACATTCAGGTTCTGCGTGATAGAAGCAATCGATGAAAGGCTTAACTCGAGAGATCCAGTCCCACCACAGCAGCAAAGCTTCAGCTGATCGCCCCATCTCAGGCAACACAACACGACCAGTCTGGCATCTCAGTAGCTTTCACTCGTCCATCCGTCCCAGGTTATCAGCTAACTTTCTTCTTTATGTAGCTATTTTGTGCCCACATGACGAAGATGTAGACCTGAGAACATAAGGGGGACAAATCTTTAGGTGGGGAACATGTGAAAGTAACCATGAAGCTCACCAGCAGTCAAACATATGTCCATGCTGGCTATTTTGATTCTCATTAAAGAAAATGTAGGTTCAAGCACAAATGATTTTTAATATGTGAATCGCAAATGTTGTTGGTTGATTAATATTCGTAAATATTTTTCTTAATATGTGAATCGCAAAATTGGTTGGGACCAGATCCATGGTTCAGTTTTACTTGATTTATCAGTTCGTCAAACTTGCAAGTATAGTAATTAAACTACGGCGACAGAGTATAACCTGGAATTAATAGATAGTCAAGTGAAAACAGTAAATAAATTGGTCGTCTTCAAATCTAACAGTAACAGATGGCTAAAGGTAGTGCCATTTTCTTTCAATCGTGCAATACCTTAAGGTCATAAGGTCACACAAACGAGGCGATTATAATCCATAGGTTGTGAATACACTGCATGAAATATACAGTAGTTTTCAGCTTACTTTGACAAAATTACCTAGACTAAATTTAAAAAATCTGAAGCATGATAGAGATCCTAAATGATACTAACAAAAGAATGTGCATACTTGCAACTTAAACTTTAAAATGCTCAAACATTTCATCCACAGTACAATTTCTAGCTGAAGAATAAAATGACACACAATGAGAAGTAGTTCAGCATGAAGTATCCGAGCTTCAGAGCATGATAACACATGAGGCAAATTTATTTTGATTAGAACAGACAACTACCTTGCGAAAACAGTAAATGACTATGGTTCTGCGGTGTTGGGATTTTCTTCTGCACCAAGAGCCAGAACAACTTTCCTCAGAATGGCATCAACTGGCTGATGTGAGTTCTCAACAGCCTTGCTTATAGCTTGCCATCTCTCGCCATGTTTTGGTTCAGCTGCAATGCATCTTTTTAGAACATCCCTTTGTGAATCTGCATTTCCATGCTGAAGTTCAAATTTATAGTACAATGCCCAAAAATCCCCAATATCAGGAGCAAGAGTAACAGCTCTGTTCAACCAACTCCTGGCTTTATCAACCTTCCTATCATGCCAGAAAAGTTTGGCTACAGCTGCAATGACATGCGGATCATGATCACATCGCTTTATAGCATCTGAGCTCTTTGATTTGCGTTGGGGACGTGGCACCATCTCAATAGCTGCAGCCCACAAAATGCCACTTGTTTGACACTCTTGTAATGCCTTGGCTAGTAGAGAATCAGCTTCTTTTTTATTCCCGTGCCTCAGCTCAGCTCGAATTGCTGCAAGCCATAGTTCAGGCGTAGCTGGATTCTTTTTCCTTGCCATGGTGAGGAAAGCGCGTGACTTGCTCAGGCCATTTATCCTTTCCTCTAGACTAGCTAGCGAGAGCCAAAGAGGGATGCAACTGTGGCAGTGTTTGAGTCCATTCTCGTAAACCTCCTTTGCCTTTGCTGCATGGCCAATCCGCTCTTCCATCTGTCCAAGCATTAACCACAACTTGAAGAACGAGGGGAATAGCTTCAGACCTTCCTCCAACAACCTCCTTTCCTCTTCCACATTTCCTAGTTCCCTCTCAACAATTGCTGATTTCATCCAAACCCTCTCAGTACCTCCTCTTTCCCTGGCCTTGGCTAAAAGCATTCTTGCTCTCTCCGGCTCGTTGTTCTCAAACTCTAACTTGAATGCAGCTAACCAGATCTCCTCTGAATTGGGGATAGCTGCATAAGCTTCCTGAAGAATGGCCCGGGCTGAAGGGACATCACCAGCAAGCCATTTCTCCTTTGCACCCATAAGCCATAACACTTCAGCTTTTGGATTGTATGTGACGGCCTTTCTGAGAATGGCTTCAAGAGATTCTATGGTGCCATGGCTCTTCTCAAGCTGTGCCGCTTTAAGCCATATACTCTTCTTAACAAGGAACACACTAAGAGCATGTGCATAGATGGCCCTAGCTGTCTCAATCGAACCTCGTTTCTTGCATTCCTCAGCATCAGCAACCCATGTTCGCTTCCGGTCCTCATCCTCAACCCCAACTCCAATCGTGCTCTTCACAATAGCCTGGCAAGTAAGCACAGAACCAGCACGCTCTGCAGCTTCGGCTTCCTTTAGCCAAGCCTCCCTGTCAATATCCAACCCTTCTCTCTGCAAAGATCTTATACCTCTCTCAATCACCTTGCTTACGGATTGGGTGTTCCCATTAGCCTCCTCCAGCTTTGCAGCTGTAATCCAAATGGCAGGTTCCTTGTTGAGTTTCTCCCTGGCCTTGTTAAGCACCTTCTTTGCCTGGTCATATGTCTCGAGCCTTGCTAGGGCAAGCCACAGCTCGACATGAAGTGGGCAGCACTCCACGGCCCTGTGAAGCAACATCCTTGCGTCCTCCTCGTTTGCCAGCTCCACAACAGCCTTCCACAGCCTAACTGAATCAGGAATGTGCTCCAACCCCTTCCTTAAAACCCTGCTCTTATTCAAATCACTAGTCTCTAGTTTCGCAGCCTGCAGCCAAAGCTTCACGGAATTGGGAATTGCCTTCACACCCCTTGCAATTACTGCCTTTGCTTCATCTGGGCTAGCCAACCGGCATGCCTCGAACCAAACATCCTCATTCTTGGGGCACTCCTCACATCCGCGCTGAATGAGCTGCCGTGCAGACTGGAGCTTCCCAGCAACCTCTTCAAGCCTAGCAGCAGCAATCCAACCTGGAGGATGCTTTGGATTTGTCTGGTCACAGACCTGAGCAGCAGCCTTGCCTTCTTAATGTCAGAGATCTCAGCATCGCTAGTAATTTTCATGCTTTTCAAGTCTGTAAGGTATCCCTTTGGATCAACAACAGTAAGCCCAGAAACAGAATCGGACAACCTGTCCAGCTTCAGGGAAAGCACGGTACCACGACCCTCGCCCACAGCAGTCAGATCGGTAACCGGTGTCTGCGCCCATGGCGTCTCCGTGCCGCCAGCCGCACGGCTCTTGGGGTCCAGCGCCGTGACATGCTCCTGCTCCTGCCGAGCCTTCTCAAGCAGCGTGTCCGGCACCGGCACAAAGCTCTCGAACCGCTTCTTCTTGTTGCGCGCCGAGTAGTCCCCGATCTCAGGTATGCTTTCCCACTCCTGCACGGACACATCTGCCAGCTTCCGCTTCAGATCAGCGAACTGCTCGGTGATCTTAGGGTTGGACGCGCGGTACTTCTCGATCTCCTGCTTGAGGCGCGCCTCGCGGCGGTCCTTGCGGCGCAGGTCCATCCGCTGGTCGATGCTCTCCCAGACGGCGTCGGCCTCGCGGTCGTCGTCGTCGTAGTCGGCATTGGAGAAGAGGCCGGCGTCGTTGCCCTCGAACTCGTCGAACTTCTGGTTCTCGTCGTACCCCTTCTCCTCGTCGCCGCCGCCATCGTCGCCGCCCTCGTCCTCCCGGGAGGCTTCCCGCGGCCTCGGCCGACGGCGGGAGGAGCAGCGGCCCCCGCCGCGGCGGAGCGATCTGGGAGGTCCGGGGCCGCGCGGGCTGGCCCGATGTCGGAACGGGTGGTGAAGCCGGTGGCGCCACGGCCGAGACCCGCGACGTAGTTGGGCGGCGGCTTGGAGTTGAGGAAGTCGTGGCGGACGGGGCGAGGGGGTCCCGCCGCCGGAGGAGGGGCCTGCGGCGGGGTCGGGACGGGGCCGGACATGGCGCCGAGGAGGGGAGGTGGAGGAGGACGGGGTGGCCTGGAGGGAGGGGAGGAGAGGGGATGGGTGGGGTGGGCAGGGAGGAGGAGGCGTCCCGGCGGCGAGCGGCGTAGGAGGCGGCGGAGCAGAGAGAGGATTAGTTTGTGCCGTGGGCAACTGAGAAAATGACACAAAACCACCACATTTGCGGATGAGTTCTAGCATAACCACCACATTTCAGTTTTTTGACACATAAATACCACTTTTGGGGCTGGTGTGGGACGCTGAGCACTGATTTCTCGTGGTTACACGTCTAACCACGTTTCTGACAGCTCGGACCCACTTGTCGGGTATACGTGGCAAAAGAAAAAAAAGAGAAAAGAAAAGAAAGTAGATCAAGTCAATGCCAGACCCAGCCTCCCTGGGGTCGTCCTCTGCTGCTCGTGCTGCTTTCCATGGCCGCCAGCAGCCACGGCTCAACTACGAGCGGCTCCGTCCGAGCCGTGCCTGCACCTGCTCCCGTGCGAGGCCACCTCCTCCTGGCGCCCCGCCTCGGTCGCCGCCGGCTTCGTGTGCCCGGCCTCCGTGCGCTCCGGCCGTCGCCGGCTTCGTGTGCCCAGGCCTCCGTGCGCTCCGGCCGTCGCCGGCTTCGTGTGCCCAGGCCTCCGTGCGCTCCGGTCGTCGCCGGCATCGTGCACCAAGCCGTTGTGCACCAGGCTCGCCGGCGCGGCGTTCTTCCCATTTGCCGGCGACGGAGTACCTGTCCAAGTACAGGACGGTGACTGTCGACATGCCCTTCACCTCCTACACCTACTCGATCTGCAAGGTCGGCTTCGGTGTCGAGATCGGCACGCTGTCGCCGGACCTCCCGGAGAACAGCTTCGCGAAGGCCTTCGACGCCACCAACATCATCGTGACGCTGCGGTTCATCGACCCGTTGTGGCGCGTGAAGAAGTTCCTGCACGTCGGGTCGGAGGCCCTGCTGGAGCAGAGCATCAAGCTCGTGGATGAGTTCACCTACAGCGTCATCCGCCGCCGGAAGGCCGAGATTGTGCAGGCGCGAGCCAGCGGCAAGCAAGAGAAGGTATAGCCTGTTGTCTCCTGAGCTACGACGGGTTGGGGAAGCTGGTGTACCTGCACGCGTGCGTGACGGAGACGCTCCGGCTGTACCCGGCCGTGCCGCAGGACCCCAAGGGCATCGCGGAGGACGACGTGCTCCCGGATGGCACCAAGGTGCGCGCGGGCGGCATGGTGACGTACGTGCCCTACTCCATGGGGAGGATGGAGTACAACTGGGGCCCCGACGCCGCCTGCTTCCGGCCGGAGCGGTGGATCGGCGACGACGGCAGGTTCCGCAACGCGTCGCCGTTCAAGTTCACGGCGTTCCAGGCCGGGCCCCGGATCTGCCTGGGCAAGGACTCGGCGTACCTACAGATGAAGATGGCGCTGGCCATCCTGTGCAGGTTCTTCAGGTTCGAGCTCGTGGAGGGCCACCCCGTCAAGTACCGGATGATGACCATCCTCTCCATGGCGCACGACCTCAAGGTCCACGTCTCCAGGGCGCCGCTCGCCTGATCTTGATCTGGTGCAAGCTGGTACAAGCTAGGCGGCGCCGCCGGTCATCAATCTCCTCCTTCCTCCCTCCTCCGGCACGCAGCGGGTCAACTCCGTGGGTCGCGTCCTGGGACGGAGCAGCTCCGTAGAGCGACAGCGGCGCTCCATGGTGGCCGGCGTTGACTTGCGTGCGTGTGTTCCAGGAAAGAAGAGAGGATGAGGACAAGAGAGTGGAACGATGACAGATGGGACCTACGTTAATTTTTTAACATGAAGTTTACTTTTCTCTGCCAAATTTGCCACGTAGACCCGACAGGTGGGGTCGAACCGTCAGAAAATGTGTTAGCATGCTTAAACATAAAAATCAGTGCTCAGCGTCCCACACCAGCCCCAAAAGTGGTATTTATGTGTCAAAAAACTGAAATGTGGTGGTTATGCTAGAACTCACCCGCAAATGTGGTGGTTTTGTGTCATTTTCTCTGGGCAACTCCTTCCAGGTCTCGGGCTTCTTTTGGTTGGTCCAGTCCAGGTCGGTGGCGACGAGAGGCGGTGTCTCCGTGGGGACCGTCTATGCATCGCCTTCTGAAATTATGGGGCAAAAGCTTTGCCCCAACCTTTTATTAAGAAGAAGGTGCCCGATTTTATTAGCGTGAGAAACACGCAAAACACTGAATCGCCCGCAGCGCGGTCGCCCGACGGAAGGCCCACTAGAACAGAAGCCCAGTCGCGTTTTTGTTTCTTCTTCCGCAGCGAGCGAGCGGCGACCGGTACGTGTTTTTCTTCGTTGACCGGTCCGTGCAACGTTTGTTGTCCAGTTTTTTCGTTTCTTTTTTCTTTTCCTTTGTTTTCCGTTTTATTCTTTCTTCTTTGTTTCTTTTTATGTTTTATTATTTATTTTAGTTTTCTCTTTCTTTTCCTTTATTTCCAAAATATTATTTTTTCAAAATTCTGAAAAAACATTTTAGGATAGAAAAAACGGTTCCATTTCAGAAATGGTTCCAATATTAAAAAACGGTTCCCATTTTGAAATTGGTTCCGATTTTGAAAAATTGTACCTATTTTAGAAATGGTTCCGATTTTGAAAATGGTTCCCTTTTTGGAAATGGTTCCGCTTTTGAAAATGGTTCCGATTTTGAAAATGGTTCCTATTTTGAAATTGTTTCCGATTTTGAAAATGGTTCATTTTTGAAAATGGTTCCTTTTAAAAAAATGGTTCCGATTTTGAAAACGGTTCCCATTTTGAAAATGGTTCCTATTTTAAAACGGTTTCCAATTTGAAAATGGTTCCCATTTCAAAAATGGTTTCGATTTTGAAAAATGGTTCCAATTTTGAAAATGGTTCAAATTTTGAAAATGGTTTCGATTTTGAAAATGGTTTCGATTATGAAAATGGTTCCAATTTTAATAAATGGTTCCCAGTTTGAAAATTATTCCGATTTTAGGAATGGTTCCTATTTTGAAATTGTTTTCGATTTTGAAAATGGTTCCTATTTTGAAAATGGTTCCGATTTAAAAAAAAATTGCTAAGTAGTTGTTGGTGCCGTTGCTTGGTTGTCGGGCTGAGCCGGCTTGGTCTTGTTCACAGCGAGACGGCCCACCGCCCATCTGACGTCGCGTCGCCTACGGCGCCGTATAGTAGGTGTCGTGGGATCCCCTATATATCGCTTTCGGCGAGTCGTATTGTACCATTTTAAAACGGAACCATTTTCAAAAAGGAAACATTTAAATAATTGGAACATTTAAAAAAAACCATTTTCAAAAATTGTAACCATTTTCAAAAAAGGAACCATTTATTAAAATCGGAACCATTTTCAAAAAGGAACCATTTTCAAAAAATAGAACCATTTTCAAAAAAGAACCATTTTTTAAGTTAGAACCATTTTGAAAAAAGAAACATTATCAAAAATCGAAACCATTTTTCTAAATCAGAACCATTTTTAAAAAGGAACCATTTTTAAAAATTGAAACCATTTTCAAAGAAGGAACCATTTTCAAAAAGGAACAATTTTTAAAATTGAACCATTTTCAAAAAACGGAACCATTTTTCAAGTCAGAACCATTTTCAAAAGTCACAACCATTTTCAAAAAAGAGGAACATTTTCGACCTCACTGAATTTAGCTAAAACATGAGCAGCTCTATTAGCCTCCCTATGACCCTGCAATGCAAAATAAATGTCACAGTTTTGAATAAGGCTAGCTTAAAATTCCGACATTTCTTATGGATTGGAGGTGGCATCAGCAACGCGTACACTGAAAATTAGTTGGCCTAGCCTGTTATAACGGATGGCGACCGACCTATCACCACGGCAACCGACCTCGCCGAAGATAAGGACGGCGCGGCTGGCCGCGACGTCTCTGATGAGGCGAGGAAGGGACCTCATCGTATCTGGCGACAACATGGCTCGCCGTGGCGGGTGTAAGTGGAGGTGAAGAAGAAAGTAGCTTGGAGGGGTGTCGGGTGCAGGGGCTCGCCGGTGAAGCAGGTTAGGGTTTTAGCTGAGATTCACCGAAGCCTGAGATAATGACGACATTTAGCGGGAAGGCCGGACGACGCTGGCCACAACCAAGCAGGGCGGGCATCAAGGCGGCGCGGGAGGCAAGAGCAGCCAACGGCCAACGCGAGCAACTTGGCTAATATCTAATTGGTTGAAGCGTTTCATGTGGAAGAGACGAAGAAGGCGTTCTTCCACACTCGTTTTCCGCGACGCCATGGCCCATCGAGGAATCACCGAGTCACACAGGTTAGAAACTCGCCGGCAGGAGCTACACCCACGATTTCGCCTGCGTTAGTCGAGCACCAACACCACCTCGCCGGATAAGGAAGTTGAGGTCCTTGAGTGGGAAGCGGCTTCCATTTCTTTTCAGGTTGGTCTTATGCATATACGGTTAATGTCTCTGTAAAACCTCGGAGAAACTGTACTTCACTTCTTTTCGACGTATGTCATGTGAAGTTTATTTTCTGAGTTGTATGGCAAAACATTATATCCCCCCTAGTCCATGGTAGTGTGATTTACTAGCTGTTTTACCTCATTGTGGTCATTTGTATATTTGTTTTGTAGGAGTACTACCGTAGTTCTCCCTCCGCGACAGTAAAAATGGGACTGAAGAAGTATCTACCGTACTTCTCCCTCCACGACAATAAAAAGAGAACCGAGGAAGTATAAAGCAAGGCCAAGAAATGCACATCCCACAACCACAGAATGACAAGCTGTGCATAAGATTTCTATGAAAAGAGAAAGTTTCTTTAATTGTGGTGAATAAATTTTCCATGAGGTTAAATCTCATGTTATTTTTTATGAAGTTTATAGTACAAGATTCTTATGAGATTTTTTTCTATGAGATATGATTCTATGAATTAAATGGTTTCCAAAGAAAATTTTCAATAGGATTTCAATACTCCCTCCGATCCATATTAGTGGGCACAACTTTGTCTAGATACACATGTATCTAGTCTAAATAATTAACTAGATACATATGAATCTAGACAAAGCTATGCCCACTAATATGGATCGGAGGGAGTACTATATAAATCTTATACAAGCCAAAAACAGATGTTGTTGATCGAGTCTTTGGAACGTAGTTAGTCCCATCACCGACGAAGACCAAGACAAATTTGCGCAAGTATGGAGCCAGAATGTTGTTCATTGTACTCTGAAATGTTTTTTACTAAGCACTACCAGAAGCCCTCCGCAGGCATCCCAGGTAGAAACGTGTGGAACGAGGAGGACGAGATAAAGCAGATGTAATACAATAATAAAGGGAAGGTGGAGTTGAAAGAAACAAGAGCTTGGGCCTAAGTATTGTTAAGTTGTCGTGAACTTAATAATTAAAAGGGATGTGTCACGGGTTGGGGGTGGATTGGATCGGAGGTTGTAGTTGTGGTCGGTGGGAGGTTTAGGGCGATAGTCTCGTCGACCTATGATCGGAGAAGGAGGTGAGAAGGGGCGCCAGGGCGCAGTAGCACGAGGTGGGAGATTAGATTAACTTCTGCTTGTCTCCTTGATCGCATAGGTGGGCTTATAAATTGCCAATTACAGAAATTGTATCCAACTCCAACTCTAGTTGTCTACGGAACAAAACCTTTCCAATAAATCCAAACTCTACTAATCTAATCCTAGAAGGACTCTAGGAGGGCGCAGGGCCCTTGCGGCGCCTATACGCCTGACCCCACATGACATCTCCCCCTCCATTCTGAAACAGCTTGTCCTCAAGCTGGAAGCCTGGATACCGGTCGCGGAAGGCTGTGACATCTTCCCAAGAAGCTGCAGACGCTGGTTGGCCTCCCATTGAACGAGCACCTGCTGTACACCGCGAGCAATCCGCGCACGCAATGCCTGTACCGGAGTTGGGTGTACTCGACCCTGAAACAGTGGAGGAAGCACGGAGGACCTGCAGGCGGCGGACCCTGGTACTTCTTGAGGACCCCAACATGAAATACATTATGAATGCGGGCGCGAGGCGGTAACTCTAGGCGATATGCAACCGAATCAATCTGAGCAGGACTTTGAAAGGGCCATAATACTTGGGTGCCAATTTGCCTTTTGCTCCTGCTCCCAAAAATGCCGCCGGCCGGTGCTGCAAACGGAGCCAAACCCACTCTCCCACGTCAAAGGAAAGAGCCCGATGCTTGGCATCATAGAAGTGCTTGTACTGCTGAGCTGCTTGAAGGAGACGCTCACGGACGTCCAGCAAGAACTGGTTACGGTCAAGAACTTGTCTTTCCACCGCCTGATTACGAATCTCGCCCGGAGTATAGTCACGAAGAGACGGGGGATCGCGGCCATAAACGACCCTAAAAGGGGTGTCCTTCAGTGCTGAATGATATGATGTGTTGTAGCAGTACTCAGCCCATGGTAACCAATGGAGCCACTGTCGTGGACGATCCCCAGTGATGCATCGAAGGTACATAGTGATGACCTTATTCACTGCCTCGGACTGGCCATCTGACTGTGGATGGAAAGCTGAACTCATGTGTAAGCGCGTACCCGCAGCCGCAAACAAGGCCTTCCAAAATCCCGAAGTGAATACCACATCTCTGTCGGACACAATGGATGTTGGAAAACCATGAAGACGGACAATGTTGGAGAAGAATGCCTTGGCCACCGACTCAGCAGTATAGGGATGTGCCAGAGGGATAAAGTGTGCATACTTGGAAAAACGATCTACCACTGTAAGAATAACACTTTTACCGCCCACCTTTGGCAATGCTTCAATGAAGTCCATAGAAATGTCTTCCCAAACACGAGATGGTACTGTCAAGGGCTGTAACAGGCCAGCCGGGTGAAGCTGCTCCGTCTTATTGCGTTGACAAACTGTGCAAGCACGTATATACTGCTGCAGGGCTGCTCGTGCTTGAGGCAAATGGAAATCGCGTCGTAGTCGATGCAATGATTTTTGGATGCCTTCATGGCCATCATCGTGGGCCACCGCCAAGACCTCTGCTACGAGCTGGGATGAAGGAGGCACATAAGCCCGTTGCTGAAAAGTAACAATGCCGTCTACAAGTGCCCAAGGCTGGCCCAACTCGCCAGATTCCAGCTGTTCCCTAAAAGTGACCAGCGCCGGGTCCGTGTTTGCAGCCTGACGAAGAGCTTCAAAGAGATCAAAAGAAGTTCCCGTGACGGCGCACGCATGTCCTGCAGGAACATCACGGCGAGAGAGAGCGTCTGCGACTATGTTTTGGCGGCCTGGTTTATATTCCACGGTGAAGTCAAAGCCCAAAGCTTTCCTACCCAATGATGTTGCGGAATTGTGGCAAGGCGTTGGTCCAGCAAAAACTTGAGGCTGTAATGATCCGTTTTGACGACGAAAGCGCGCCCCCAGAGATATGGCCGCCAATGACGCACTGCTTGAACTAGGCCAATGAGTTCCCGCTCATATGCGGCTAAAGAGGCATGTCGCGGAGCTACGGCTTTGCTGAAATAGGCAATGGGCCCTCCATCTTGATGCAGCACAGCTCCGAAGCCAGACCCAGAGGCATCACACTCCACAATAAATGGAACCGCAAAATCAGGCAGCTGGAGCACAGGTGCAGTAGTGAGGGCAACCTTAAGAGCTTCGAATGCGGCGGTCGCCTGATCAGTCCAGAGAAACCCATCTTTCTTGAGCAGTGCGGTCAGTGGGGCGGCAATGGTACCGAAACCCTTGATGAACTTGCGGTAGTAACCCGCCAAACCCAAGAATCCTCGTACAGCTCGGATCGTACGTGGCACTGGCCAGTCCACCACGGCAAGGACCTTAGCAACATCCATGGCAACCCCGTCAGCTGAGATGACATGACCAAGGTAAGCCATGGATTCCTCGCCGAACGAGCACTTGGAGCGTTTGAGGAAAAACTGGTGGGTGCGCATAGCTTCCAAGACAAGCTTGACATGACGAAGATGGTCCGACCAAGAGGAGCTGTAAATCAAAATATCATCAAAAAATACCAGCACAAAGCGACGAAGGAAAGGTCCGAGTACGTCATTCATGAGCGCTTGGAACGTCGCGGGTGCATTGGTCAACCCGAACGGCATGACCACAAACTCAAAGAGACCCTCATGAGTGCGAAACGCCGTCTTGTGGATATCTTCAGGAGCCATCCGAACTTGGTGGTAGCCCGAGCGGAGGTCTAGCTTGGTGAAAAAACGGGCTCCTTTCAACTCGTCAAGCAGCTCATCAACAACCGGAATCGGAAACTTGTCCTTGATGGTGACAAGATTGAGTCCACGAAAATCAACACAGAAACGCCATGTACCATCGTGCTTTCGGACGAGAAGCACGGGTGACGAGAACGCCGACGAGCTACGGCGAATAATGCCCCGGGCAAGCATCTCAACACATTGCCGTTCTAGTTCATCCTTTTGAATAGCCGGGTATCGGTAAGGCCGTATGGCCACAGGCTGAGTCCCCGGAATAAGGTGAATATGATGGTCATGGGCCCGTGGTGGCGGAAGACCCTGGGGCTCGGCGAAGATGTCCGAGAACGCGGCCAGGAGACTGTCTAGGAGGTCCTTGCCGTCGCAGACATGGACGTGAGCCGGGCGACCGGGGGAACCAATACCTGTCCACTCCACTTGGTGGTCCCTGTGCCAGAACGACATCCACTGAGCCGAGAAATCCCACAATATTGGCCCGAGGGTTTTGAGGAAACGGGTACCAAGGACCACGTCAAAGCCGCCCAGTGGTATAGCGTGCAAATCGACAATGAAGCTCTCCTTGTCAATTTTGATAGCAGCACGTTTGAGTAGCCCACGGCAAGTAACCCGATCACCATTAGCAACTGTGACCCCAAGGCGCTGATCGGAGGAGAATGGCAACCCTACGACGGTGGCCAGCTCCTCGTGGATGAAGTTATGAGTGCTGCCCGAGTCAAGCAAAGCAACCAGATCACGGTCCCCAATACGAATCGATATTTGCATGGTGTCGCTGGTGGGAATTCCGGTGACAGCTAGGAGTGAAATTTTGGCTTCTTGGGCATCCGTGACAGGCTCCTCTTCATCCTCAGCTGACTGGATGTAGAAAAGCCGTTTGCAGCGATGTCCTCGAGCGAACTTCTCATCGCAGTTGAAACAAAGGCCTTTGGCGCGCCGGTCATCCATCTCAGCAGGTGTGAGCTTTTTGAAAACGAGCGCTGGCTGAGAACCGGAGGACTCTGGGGCTGCCGCACTAGGGCTGGGCAAGGCCCGTGGTGGCCGGCTCGACCGAGCGGCTGCTGCGGCTCCAGTGACGGTGTTCAGGTGCTCGAAGGAGATTGCTAAGTCCATGGCGGCATCCAGCGTGGGCGGTTTAAGCATCTCGACCTGCGTCTTCATGGGCTCGCCCAGGTTATTGGTGAAGATATCCCGTTCCTCGGTGTCAGCAATTGGGTGCACCCGAGAGAGATTCTCGAGAAAGCGCTTGGAGTACTCCGCCACCGTGCCGGAGCGGCGTGTCGAGATCAGCTCGCCAAAGGGGTTGGCGCGTGTCGGCGGTCCGAAGTGATTGGAGATGAGAGTCTGGAACTCTCCCCAGGACGGCCGCTGGCCCAACTTCACCTCGAGGTGGCCGTACCACAGGGCTGCGACGTCGGTGAGGTGGTAAGAGGCCAACCACGTCTTGTCGGAGTCCTGCGTGCGCTGTCCGAGGAAAAAGAGGTTGCATCGTGTCAACCATGGCCGTGGATCGCTCGACCCATCGAAGAGAGGAAAATCGATCTTGTAGAGCCGTGGCGCACGGTCAGCCGGATCGGACAGGAGCGTCTCGGCGGCTTTGGACGTGGCCGCCGGCGACTGCAGGAGCCCGAGACCACCCAGCTGTGGCTGGCCCTTCCCTTCGAGTCGGAGGATGGCCAGATTCTGCGCACGCAGTTGTTGCGATTGGTCGGCGAAATTGTCCTGGAGCTTCTTGAGCGTGTCGGCGATGGACTGGAGGGTGGCGCGGTCCTCCGTACGTTCGTCCCTCGCGGCCTGATTTTCATCGGCGAGGCTGGTGAGGGTCGCGAGCACGGACTCATGATCCTCCTGTTGTTTGGTAATGAGGTCGGCTAGGGTTTGCGGAGGTGGCAGCGGGGGCGCCATGGCAGCCGCCGGGATCGAAGATGAATCTGATACCAAGTTGTCACGGGTTGGGGGTGGATTGGATCGGAGGTTGTAGTTGTGGTCGGTGGGAGGTTTAGGGCGATAGTCTCGTCGACCTATGATCGGAGAAGGAGGTGAGAAGGGGCGCCAGGGCGCAGTAGCACGAGGTGGGAGATTAGATTAACTTCTGCTTGTCCTCCTTGATCGCATAGGTGGGCTTATAAATTGCCAATTACAGAAATTGTATCCAACTCCAACTCTAGTTGTCTACGGAACAAAACCTTTCCAAATAAATCCAAACTCTACTAATCTAATCCTAGAAGGACTCTAGGAGGGCGCAGGGCCCTTGCGGCGCCTATACGCCTGACCCCACATGACAGGATGATATTCATGTGTTGGGAACATGATAACCATGGAGCAACATCTGTTTTTAGCAGCTGTTTTTGGCAGTTATAGCATACAATTTATGGCAGCTGTTATGGCAGTTAACTAATGCTATATCTCTGCAAGTTATGGCAGCTGTTTTTGGCAGTTAACTAATGCCACACCATCCCTGATGCATACAGTTTTGGAAGTTGAGACTGAGGTAGAAGGACACACATGTGGGACTATAGCCTTAAGAAATTTTCTTCCTTAGATTTCTGCTTATATTGAGATTGGACATTCTTGTCCAATTGAGTATCTATAGGTAAATTAGTTGAATGTTAATTTTTTCTTGTGTGGTTTGCTGCCTTAATAGAATTTTCATCTTACCATAACATGCTTAACATTGAACATAGTAATGTTGTTTCACTAAAATTGTATTTTCAGGAAAAGAACGAGATAATGCCGATGCAGTACAGCAATAAAGGATAGTGGAAGCTGAAAGAAACAAGAGCTTGGACCTAAGCATTTGAAATCCTGTTAATTAAATAACCAAAATGGATATTGTATTGCCTGGGATGGAACATGGTAGCCACGGCACAGGCTCAAGGGCGATCAAGTGCATGGCTATGCAAGCATGTAAGATTATGTTTTGTAAAAACTAATATTATCTCCAATTACTTGGTCTTACTTGCTTATATGCAACTTGATGGGGATCATAAGTCAATGCCTAGGCTGATTTAAAGAAGCACTAAAAGGTAGGAACTAAGGCAGACGATCAAGTTACATAAACTTGAGGATCTTACCAAGAACTTACTTCGCTGCTAACCTGATTTTCGGATCAGTCTGAAGCATCTGTCCAGCCAGATCTTTACCATTATAAGAAACATGGGGCCAAGGTTCTCTCTTAAAATTTATATTTCCATGAAGTATAGCTTCTGCAACTCCTTGTCAAGTCTCTGCAATAGAGCTAGGTAAGACCGTTTGAAATAGACCAAAGCTAAATTAAAAAGATATGCATAGAGAAAAGGCAAAGTACCAACCCAAAATGGAGGCTGCATAACAATACGTGTAGGATAGCACCAGCACTCCATATGTCTATTTCTGGTCCATAGTTTCTGTTGAGCACTTCAGGAGCCATTTAGTAGGGACTCCCCACAATTTCAGAAAACTTTTCACCTAAACATCACATAGTGGCATCATATTATGTACGATACATAATGTTTAAATATATAGCATACATACATTTCACAGGGAACAATTGGGGCATGTGACAAAAAGCTAAGCAAATCATCAAGCCAGCAATGTTCCAAATGATTCGAATAATACACTGAACCAAATATTTACAATGTTCATGTTCTTATCGTTTCATATTTTGTGTGTGCATGTATCGTGCTTAATTGCATTTTAATTCTTGTGTATTATATGTTTATGCTTATGAAGCGAATCTTATATTATCATAATTCCTTGCAATATTACCTGCTATGATTTTTTATATTTATGTGACATTGTAACTAGGCACTGTCATAGGTTCATAACGTGTGCTTGTTGATTTTATTGATCATCTATTTATATTAAACTGAAGTCTCTCAAATTTCTCATTTTATTTCTGTTCACTCGGCCTTTTTTCAAAGTTCCCACCAGAAATTGAATCCAATTTGCTCCTTCATAATTCTGGGTAGAGACGTAGAGTTGATTTGATCTTGCTTGAGTGCTCGGTTGGCGTGATTGTTGGGTGAATTTGGCCCGTAAGGGATGAATTAGTGCCAACCTAGATGAATTGTGTTACATATGCATAACTAGGAACCTGCAGTCTGGAGGTTTAAGCTTCATTTGGTGACATTTTTAGTCAGCATCATGTAATCTGGTGCACTTCCTGTCAAGGCGAGATGAAATCGTGTGGCTATAATACTGAGCATAATATGATGTTTTAGTTTTCTGTGTTCTAAGGGAATTTATATCTGTGAGGGGTTTTCAGCTTGTCCATATGTGGTGAAAGATGCATTGTTTTCTCTTTGGCAACAGTTCGGTTATGTTTTATTTTATTTTATGTCGTCCCTATTAAAGGGTGATGACGCATGATACTTCATTCTGCAGGCTGCAATACAATCAGTTTATATGTTGTTCTCTACATGTGGAGCACCCGTGGAGAAGCTTTTGATCTCACTGTCAATCATTATATCGGATTATTTATCTGTTCTGTCTAGAACATGCAAGAGACTTGCACGATTTGTTAAATATCATTGTCAATAAACTACAGAATTTGAAGCAGCGACCATCCCCCTTTTGTGGTTATTGGCTTAATACATTTTCTTTCTGCAGGATCAGAACTCGTGAAGAAAAATGACCTTTGTCAGCTTCATTGATCGAAGTGAACAGATGAATTTCAATTTAAGTTGCTGGACAGACTGTCACTCTAGCATCTCAGGTGCGGCAGTCTCTTATTTTTTCCTCTCCCTCCCTTTTTCTCTCTCCCTTTTAATCTCTCTTTACAACTAACGTATATGATACTTCTTATATTTGCAAGGCTGGTGAGTTGGTCCGGGTATGCCATATATATTACAGGTTCCGTTTTGGCTTCATGTCTGACCTTAGATTGGGCATTCAACGCGAACACACATGAAGATCGGAAGCTGCAAGTCCCAGGTGAATATCTTTTGTCTTTAGTTGAATCATCGTGCCACCTGGGATATAGTTCACTTTATCTTTTTGAACTATTTAGGACGGCTGACACTTCGGTTGTCAACGCATGGTAAGGTGGAGCTATATGGCTTAGTTGAATCATCATGCCACCAACGGCCTCTAGATTAAAGTCAGGTCCCTGAAAAATCTGATCCAAGCATCTTTTATAGGACAGTTCTTACGCTTATATCTCTTTTGTAGATTGATGATTCTAATAACTGAGGTGCGACTGACTTGGTTCATGATTGCTTTCATAAGTATCTTGTTGTCAGATGTGGGTACTGTCCGAACCCCTAAGCAAGACGGTCGACGTAATCTCCTATGGACTTCAATAATTATTACCACTACGGTTGGTTCTTGTCATTAACAAGCAAAAAGAGATTCACAAAGAGATTTTGATGGTAATAATGGTCTAATTATGAGGTGAACTTACCCATTCAGTTAGGAAGTATTGTCCCTTCGGTCTTAATATCGACAGGCTTGCGCCCAGTGACAAGTTCCACTAGAACTACCCCAGATGAGTAGTATCAACCTTCTCTGTAATTTTTCCACTTTGGGCATACTCAGGTGCCAGAAAACTGCGTAATGAAAAAGTGACTCAGATTTCCTAAAATTACAGGTTACTCTAGGTTGTTTGAACCAATTATGAATAAATTTCAACCTCATCATATAATGATAATAAATACATAACCCAGTGACACCAATGGGAAGAAATAAGAAGCAACAAGTACAATAGATAAGAAACACCCAAATACTTATTTAGCACATGGCAAAGACTGAGTATCATCTTTAACCATTCAGAAAACTTTGCATGTAATGATAATAAATACTTAACCCAGTGACACCAATGGGAAGAAATAAGAAGCAACACTTACAATAAATAAGAAATATCCAAATACTTATTTAGCACATAGCAAAGACTGAGTATCATCTCTAAGACTCTAACTATTCATAAAACTTTGCACGCATCCTATATTAAGTATAGCAAAGACAAAAAAAATTGCATCACATTCTATTTATCAGTAGTACACCAACCAAAGCATGTATATATGGTTTATAAGCAGAAAGATTAAATGCATGATACTGCTTCAAGGATAATCTACAACGGTAATAGTGTCAAGAAAAAAGTGCAAGAAATCATGATACCGCTTCGAAATGAGGAACGATGTCCCATAAAATAAGTTCATTGAGATAGATCTCCAAATTGTGCTACTTACTGCCCTCACATTTGTATTATTTAAATATGCATACAATATTTGATTGGAAAATAATTTGTACTTCTCAGCAAGGCATCTACAATTCCTTTCCAGAAATATATTACACAAGAATCCGTTGTTGGAGCTGAAGTAACAGAGCTCACATCATTAACCATATTGAGCAAGGATCAACTTTTGGAGTACCAAAAATATTGATATGCACAAAGTAAAGTTGCCTAGAAACAAATGATGTCCTGTGATGTGTGATGTCCTTTAAGACGGATGCAAAATAATCAGTAACCATAATGGATGCATGTCATGTGATGTGAGAGAAGTATTAAGAGTATCAATAGCTATATATGCCGAAAATCTTAAATGTAATGTTCAACAGTAGGCACTTGCACTGTAATGTTTCAGAAGCATATATATATCACTGAATTTACATATAACACACGGTAGGATCAGCAGTAACGATTCAACCCAGGTGTCCAGAGATTGAATGTGAAATACTAGCATGCGCCAAAACCACCGATAACTGGTCGACAGATAGAAACTACCCACAGATATCAATAAATAGTACTGAAAATTCAACAGCAATATATGTTTATTAACATTTGGCAATCTAACAGAAATGGCACCGCAAGTATTTCAGAAACAGCAGGGAAATAAGAACTGCAGCACTTTCCCTGGCAACAAAATCCGAACAATCTTTTGCTGTGCATTGAATTTCTGAATCAAACCACAAAAATGTAATACACAGTACAAAGACAAATCAGCACTATTTATTGTAGAAAATAACTTCAATGCTCTTATCTAAAAATCCACAACATCCGCAGTCAAGTAGTTAAAAACACCCAAGTAGGTCGGGGAACTCGGCAAGCGTCCACTGAACATCACAAAATAGTAACAACTAGCGATGCTTATCCTAGCAACAAAGTCCTAACAATCTTCGATGTGTAGGGAATTGCTGAACCACAATAGTGTGCAAGGTACAAATAACAAATCAGCATGCAATTTCACTCCATTCTCTTCTAGAAGGAGATTTCAGTCCTCTTTTCTAAAATACTCACCATCGGCACTCAAGTAAGAGCCCAAGTAGCTGGGAATTCGGCAATCATCATCCATGAAACAACAGCAACACACACGAATCGACCACTGAACCCAATGTCGCAGTGTACGGTCCACGAGTTAGGGTCGTCAGAGCACGAAACTCTTGACGATGAAGAGCAACCCTTCCGCGCCCTTGCGGTTCTGCACAAACGCACGCCCATACACCAAAATTAGGAATCGCAGCGAGCACGGAACAGGACACCTGGAAGGGGAGGGGCAGCAGCATACCCATTGGATGGTGGCCTTGTCGAAGCTGTAGGCAGCGACGTGAGCAGCGGTGATGAGGATGTCGGCGACGGCGGGGTCGAGGCGGCGCAGGACAGTGAGGTTGAGCAGCTGCGTGCCCTCCCGGTCCGCCGCCAGGTTCGGCCTCACCTTCCGCCGCGCGCCATGGACGGAGGAGGGTGGTTCTCCCTCGCCGCGCCGGAAACCCTAGCGGCCGCGCTGCTTCGGTGTGGGGGTTGGCCGGAGCCGCATGGAGAGCCAGATGATCGCTGCTGCCAGCTGGGGAAATGGGAAGAGCGGCGCACTCTCTTCCTCCATTTGCCTGCCGGGCCTGGTGGCAACCAGTGTCAGCAGTCTGTGTGCCACGCTGCCATTTCGCAGTGGCAGCTCCGGCGGTTCGGGGCCCAGTGATGACTGATGAGTAACGGCGTGCGGTGTTTCTAGGAACGGCGACGTGGATCACTAACCTAATAAGCTTGGTCTACCTGTCATTTTTACTTGCTTTTTTTAAAACAAAATTGGCGTTGGGGACTCTATTTGGGTGGCCGCCCGGCCAGTGATGATTTCAGAAGGTGGGGATGAGGAGGTTGCAGAATGAATAGAGAGAAGTGGAATAGGTGGATTGACTAAAGCTCACCTAGATCATCTTGGCCTGGAAGAAGGCGAGGAGGAGATTGTCAGGCGATGTCGTCCACGCGGAGCTCACCATCTTCTCCTCCGGACACTCCCGCTGCTCCGGTTCTGGACAATCAACATGTGTAGATCGCTGACGAGCTTCTCCTCGCCGTTAGAAAGCAGGTCTAGCAGCACTGCTAGCATCGGCGGTGGCTTGGACATAAAAATCTGACCTTGGGCTGGCAGTCACAGTCATTGGCTCGACGCGTGTAGGTCGATGACGACCATCTCCTTGAGATGGGAAACGAGGCGCGGAAGAGCAAAGCGACAGCAACATGACGGGGGGAGCTTGGTGGTGATGATTTGGGCAGTGGGAAATGGATGACGATGTAGAGGGAAATGGAGGAACTTTTTGTCGCAAGGGAAGGAAATGGAGGAGCATGATTTGGAACGGTGAAAATGACGACGCGGAGGGGAATAGACTATGGGTTTATACCCAAAAATATGCAAGGGTGTTTTTACAAAGTGTAGTCGTGACATAAAAAATAACCTGCTTATTTATAACAACAAATGTTCAAGTAAAAAAATGTTTGAATATTATGTTACAAATAAGTAGGTTATATTATGTTGTAAGTAGATCATGTAAAGTGTACAAGTAAATGTATGGTATTGGTTATTTTACTACTTTCGCATTGCTCTATGTTTCTCAGCACGTTTCTATACGCACGACAATCCTCTCTTCTACTAATTTTTTCAAAAATATTATTCATGGAGTAAACTTTGACTACACGATAAACAAAACATGTAAACTACAAAAACTTCCATCCTTATTTCTATCAAAAGAATACCCTAAGGGCGCGGCGTGCGCGCGCCAAGGCCTACTAGTGAATCAAAAGAACCCTTGATTTCTTTGCATGCTGCACTGGAAGCTTTTTCTACTAATCTGAATCCAACTAATTCGATTGATAGCTATAGTTAACTCGATTGGAATAAAAAAAAATTGGGTCTATCGTTTGTGTAAGAGAATGTGAGCTCGATTAACTCGATACATGCGAACATAGTTAACTCGTCTCATTGCCAAAAGAAAAGAAACAAAAGTTGCAAGTAAAATATTTTTTTTGTTGGGAATCAGTTCGGGTCCCTCGCCAAAAGAAACAAAAAAACTGAAGCTAGCACGTAACGTACGCACGTCATCATGACATAAGCGCGTGTTGGTGATTTGCTTCGTCTTCGTTCCTTTTCCGTCCCGTGTGTAAGGAAGGACACGCACGCCACCATCTCCGGCTTCCTTCCAAGTTCCAACCATCCCCCTCATCTCCCGCCCAAACCCTAGATAACCCCTCCCACAAATGGCGGCGCCGCCCGCCGCCGACGCCCCGCCGCCGCCACCGCCCGCCGACGATGCTCCGACGCCGGTCGACCGCGACGTGTGGCTCGCATGCGCGACCCCGCTGTCCCGCATCCCCGCCGTGGGCTCCCAGGTCTACTACTTCCGGCACGGCCACTCCGAGCAGTGCCCCATGCCCCCCCCGCCTCCCCGCTCCCCGACATCTACCCCTGCACCGTCGCCGCCGTCCGCCTCTTCGCCGACCCCAAGACCGACGAGCCCTACGCCATCGTCTCCCTCGTCCCCGGCCCCCACCGCGGCCCCGTCGTCGACGCTCCTCCCCGCCAGGACCACGCGCAGGCGCAGCGCGGGTTTGTCTACTACGCCAAGCAGCTCACGCAGAGCGACGCCAACAACGGCGGCGGCTTCTCCGTGCCCAGGTCCTGCGCCGACCTCGTCTTCCCGCCGCTCGACTTCAAGGCCGACCCGCCCGTGCAGACGCTCCCGATGCGGGACCTGTTCGGCGCGCGCTGGGACTTCCGCCACATCTACCGCGGCACGCCGCGCCGCCACCTGCTCACCACCGGCTGGACCAAGTTCGTCAACGCCAAGCTGCTCGTCGCGGGCGACGCCGTCGTATTCATGCGCCGCCCCGACGGGGACCTGGTCATTGGGGTGCGCCGCGTGCCCAGGTACCCCGCCGTCTCCCAGGGCGCCGCGGCGGGCCTGCACGGGCGGCCCCACAACGCGCGGGCGCGGGTGCCGCCGCAGGAGGTGGACGACGCCACGCGGCTGGCGGCGGAGGGGAGCGCCTTCACCGTCACGTACTACCCGCGGCAGGGCGCCGGGGAGTTCGTCGTGCCGAGGAAGGACGTGGAGGACGCGATGGACGTCAACTGGGAGCCCGGGTTGCAGGTGCGCATGAAGTTTCTTGACGCTGAGGAGCGCCGCTCCGAGTGGATCAATGGCGTTGTCAAGACCGTCGACCGGGGCATCTGGCGCATGCTCGAGGTCAGTATATCATCCATCGAATCGTTGCGTTAATCAATTGTTGAGACCGCAATCCTGATCGATCTCTGCTTGGTTCAGTTTGCCATCATGTTTGGTTCAGGTGTTTTGCTAGGTTATGCATGAATGAATGAGGAGTGGCAACTGGCAAGCAATCTTGTCTTGCAAATAGTGAATAACCATGTTTAGCCACTTGTACTTTAGGCTTAATTAGATTTGCTGCATGCGTAGCATCTCGGTTGCTATCACTTGTCTGTTGCCAATAGAACTGAGTCAGAGTTGTCTTGTTTCATACGGCCGCACCTTTGGTCCCGACATCTCAGGAGAAGTGTTCCATGTTGTCTATTCCATCAGGTCCTTGATTGTCACTAAACCAATTGATCTTATCTCTTTATCTTGTTTTTTATATATCATTACTGACTCCCATGATTCTTTTCTTACCTGTTTGGTGTTGCTCTGGTTGTGTCAGATCCAATTGTGTGTGTGATCTCTAATTCCTCAAGAATAGGAAGAAAAATAGGAAAGTGTATTTTACTGTGGCCACTTTAGGATATACATATTGCAGATTTATGTTCTGTGTTTGAGTCACAGCTCATAATTCGCATAATAGTTACAGCCAGGAACTGATAGGCTTATATAGAAGGAGCGCAGCAAAGGTGGAAACGCTACAGTTAATAACAAATGACGGTAAACGAGCGACTTAAGCCGTTGATCTTGAGCTTTCATCTTCGGTGTCCGTTAACTGAATCTGTCGCTTAGCAGTCTGAACTTGACACTTGGGTCCGACAGTTTGTCTTACCATTTCATCGCCTACTTCTTATCTGACTTTACTGCTTGATGTATTGCAGGTAGACTGGGGTGAATCTTCCCCAGTGCCATTAAGAAACAGACATGTTAATGCTTGGCAAGTCGAACTCGTTGGGTACCCTCCCATCATGAAGAAGTTCAAGTTTACTCAGACCATTGTTGCACCTCTGTGCTCTGGAGATGTTGGCGTGGCTGCTGGACCAGCATTCCAGAACCTGGGGATGCCACTGGATTCATCTGTTCCTGCTGGCATGGAGGGAGCCAGGCACATTGGCCTCACTGATCAGTTGCCCTCTTCATCCACTACAGTGTTCACAACTCAGCTGCTGTTCCCACAGGATCGCCAGGTTCCGCCGAGTTCCAGTGGCGGCTCCTCTGAGGTTCTGAATCCTGAAGAAATAGGTGGATCTCCACCCAACAACTCAGTGAACATGCCTCCTCCTGAATCCCCTAAAGAAGTGAGGAGCATACAGCTGTTTGGCGCCACAATCACATCTCCTGTGCAGAGTGCCACCAATGGTTCTTCTGAAGAAGTGAACCAAGTTCCTGATGCTGCTGTGGTCGATGGAACTGCTAATGAAGATGCTTCTTCCACAAGCCCATTTGACCTCCATCTTGGTACAGATGATGGCCCCAGCCAGAATGATTCTAGGGAAGAAGCCTGAAGTGGCATATATACACTATACTGGAAGGTACTGTCTCATTAATATTTACTTCTTTCTCTTGCACTGATAACGCAGAAATGGTTTTTACATGACTATTCTGACCTAATTGTGAAAGGCGATGTAGTGATGATGCCTATCGGGCCATCCAGAACAGCTTTAATATTGACGATGAACGATGTCTTCCTCTTAATTAGCAAAACAATGAGCATGCAGTCTCGATGAACGTTGTCGTTTATTGTTGTCAATGTAGTGATCAATATTTTTGTCAGTCCCTACAACCCTTTGACTAGCATGCTGTTTCAGCAGAAGTATCATCCATCTTTCGAAGGATACATAATCTGCCCTATCCATCCATAGAGGCAACACTGGTAGTTGAAACTACTCCCACTTATAGTGACGGGAAATCGGTGGCATACTGACATGGATCTAGGAGCATAGGCATCGAAATGAAATGAGATACCCATAGGTTGCATAATTACACAAAAACTCCATAATAAGACTACAATTTTTGATTTTGTAGAATTTTTTATTTTATTGTTAGTGTCCATTTAACAAGTTCTACTATATTTCTGCTAGATTATTTAGCCATTTGTTTATGTTCCTGTAGTGAAATCAAGTTTGAAGAGGCTGCTGCGTTACACTACACAAGGTTCTCGGACTTACTTCAGCAAGGGATACTTGTGACTTGCAAACCAACAAGTTAAGTTTGATGCTGCATGCACATGTTCGCTGCCGGGGGACTAAAGGTTGCCATTTTTTCTTTCACATTTTGTAATAGTTTGGCTGCGTGCATCCTCTCATGCATCTGAACAAGAAAACATATGCACCATGTTATACCCTTGGGTTCCCAGTTATTCTTGTCGAGTTCAGATGGTTCATTCTTCCTACGAATTGAAGTTTTGTTTTGTTAAACCTGATCGGCTGAAACTCGTTCCGGTTGGTGTTTTCCAAATGCTTTGTTCTGTTTAAGGTTCCATCTTTTCATCATTGGTTAATTCTGGAATTGGTGCCTGCTTTTCATCGAAAGGCAGTTAAATTTGTCTTTGTAGTTTCTCCTTTTTTTTCCTTGAAAGAAGATATATATGATCTGTCCGACTTAGTTAAAGTGCTGCCGCTAAAGAGAGAAGAAAAGTTAACCCACTGCCGAAATGGTAATCAATAGAGCAGTTAAATGGATTGTGTGTGCTCAATTCAGTTCACAGTAAATAAAAGAATAAAAGGCAATTCTTGTTTTTTGGTTGTCAGGACTCACGAGCAAGTTCTTTTTTTCTAGAGAGAGCGTGTCGACACTTTATTGATTACGTAATATCAGTACACAGTATATCCCGAATATAATCCGAGATCACATCAACAGAAATATTAGCAGGCGCGCAAAGTCTCGCAACCAGAATAGGCCACTGGCCAAGCTCCTCCCGTTTTGGCGCCTCTATAGCCTATAAGAGCTCGTGGTTGTCATCCTCCGGCGCGGGCGTCTCCTCCTTCACCACCACATGTGCGGCCGGTCCAACGGCGATGTAGGAGTGCCGATGGAGGTCATGTAGGAGTGCCGATGGAGGTCATGTGCCGTCTTCAACCACTGATCCTAGAGAGGCGACCCCATGGCGTACACCGGGTTGTTGAGCAGATCTGGCGGGAGAAAAGCCCATCAGCGGTGAATCTCTCGCACGCCCACGGCCCAGGAGGCCAGCACACCCAACACTTGAACCTTTTCGTGGTTCAAGTGCCAACCATGGGGGAAGGTGGACGTCTGGCGACGGCAGGGGTATGTCCTGCTCCGAGAAAATGCGCGACGTCCACCGTGAAATTTTACGCGGTTCCACGCTGCTGCCGCCATCGGAACACGACACCCCTTTCTGTAGGGGCACGCTTCTAACTCAAGTTTTCCTGACGACGAGGAGCCGACCTCGTGGCCGTGCCTCACGGACTTGCTGAGAACCACTTCTTCTCCCTTTTCTCCGGCTGGGATGCTAGTGTTTGGTTGGCGGCGAGGGAGCAATGGGGACGGGATGGATAGGGGCAGGCCGCCCACTATGGCCATTAAAAAGGACCGGATGGGCGGTGGTTGGAAGGTTGGCGAGCGGGTCTAGTGCGGACGCGTGGACTGTCCACCTTCTGCCTGTGGGGAGACAAACAAATGGGCCCCCACGCACACCTACACGAACAAAATCCAAAATGCATCCCCGCATTAGGTCTTACCCTATATCCGCGTGGACAAGCAGGGCAAAATGCGTTGCCACGTTGGAGTTGCCCTAACAATCACACACACATAATGTGTAGGTGTGAAGTCCACTGAACCCATTATGCCTTGTTTGGTATTAGAGGTTTTGAGGGGATTAGTGGGGGTAATCCGGGTCAAACCTCGAATCCCCACATATTTCAAAAGTGGCGTTTGGTTCTAGTGTATTTGATGGGTTTTGTCCCCACTTATCCCCACAATTCTCTAAAGTCTAGTGTATATTTCTCAAAACACAATACATATCCTACCTAGTGGAATAGGGGAAATGCGAATTAAAAGGATTGGGTGAAGGTTATGATTCACCAAATCCCTGTAGCAGTTATCCTCACTAATCCCTGACCTTGTTTGTTACCCGTGTATTTTAGGGGATTTGTCGTGGGTTAGTCACGGCAGATGCCATAGGGGGTGGCTTAACTCGGGTGTGAGCCAGGCGATGTAGGATTCACGAAGAGGTAGGATACGCGGAGTTACCCAGGTTCGGCCCCTCTGTATGAGGTAAAGACCTACTCCTGCTTGTATGTATTGGATCTGAATGAGGTGTACAATGGTGTGCGCAACAGAGCTTGCGGGTGATGCGAAGGCTATGGAATGAGATGATTCTGCCTCTAGGGTTGCACCTTGCCGGCTTTATATAGGGAGCCGGCTAGGGTTTACAGGGAAATGACAGGTGCCGCTGGCGGCGCTAGCTATCCTGCCTACAAGTGCGGCTGCTTGAGGCGCACTCTTCGGGATACGCAGATCGTAAACCGATTCGGAGATATCCGCTGCCACCTTCCCGAGCCGATGTACCGGGATCCTCGGGGACCCGGTATCCTGGAAGATACTCTCCGGGTGGGCTTTGGGCCACCCGGCCTTGTGAGCCGACTCGGGGTCCTGGACCTACCCGGTTGGGCATCCCCCCATCATTAGCCCCCGAGTTCGTCATGGGCTCGTCTCCTGCTTGGCCTTCGTCTTGCGAGCTGTCGGGTCATGTCGATGAACGAACTCCTGAAACAAAGAGAGAACAAAGGCTCGGAGTGGTGGATTTTGGCATGTCAACGTCCGGTCTGACTCAAGTTTTGTTTGATGCCGGCTCGTGCCCGTTGGGACGTTGGCCATACCGACTCGCCTCCATGCGGGTTATCTCCTCGTATTCTCCGGCTAACGTCACGGTATCTTTGACCGCTTGTCCTGTAGTGTTTGTCCATCTGACGCCGAGTCGATTGATGGGACTTGACGGTGTATCGACTGCCTCCACCTCGGGATGGAGTAGTGGCAATGATGATGTTTTTGACCCGCACGCGCCTGATCCGACGGTCAGAAAAGTCGTGACAGGGCGACGTGGCCAAATCTGAGCCGAGTTTTCCGGCACGTTCCCGCGGAGGCCGAGGCGTCGTGCGGGAACCGAGGCGTCGTGCGACATGGTGATTAATGCGGGACATGGGTGCAGCCATTTACTGCGGTAACGGCTCCACTCACGGCGCCTATTTTAGGAGGCGAGGGAGGGCGGCTGATGGGCACGCACTCCACTCCTCTCCCTTCTCGCCTTCGCCGCTTCTTCCGCTCCGAGCAGCTCGCGCCTGAGCGTCGCGTCGCTTCGCCATTGCCGCCATCGGGCACTCCTGTTCCTCCCTCTCCCTCGCGGCCAGGATGGTGGCGCCAAAGAGCCAGTGGGAGCGATCCTCGGTGACGGCGCACGTGCTAGAGCAGGCCGCCAGCGAGGGGTTGTTGTCGCCGGCGTCGGAGGGTCGGTGGCGCATCGCCACCGCGGATCCGCGTCCGCGGCCGTCGCCGGGCGAGTTCGTCGTATTCCTCGCGTTCCTCGAGCGTGGGCTTGGGTTCCCCACGTCGGAGTTCTTCCGACGTTTCCTCGACTTCTACGGGTTGCAGGTACACGACCTGACGCCCAACTCCATTCTCCACCTCGCCTGTTTCGGGGCCCTGTGCGAGGGCTACTTCGGGTGCGCCGCCTTCTTCCCGCTATGGTTGTGGATCTTCCACGGCAAGCTGGGGAAGGGCGGCGACATGCCACCTTGCGGCGGCCTCAACTTCCAAGTCCGCGGCGACGTGGATTACTTGGATCTTGGCCTTCTCCCCAAGGTGTACTGGAGGAAGACCGGCTTCTACATGCGGGAGCCAGCTCCCGACAGCGAGATCGGGGTTCCCCCGTTTTCTCCCTCGTCGAGCCGTCCCCGCAATCTTCAGGAGCTGCCGCAGGACACCGACTTGCCCACGGTGCACCGGCTGATGGCGCGGCTCCAGGAGCTGAAGTCCGAGGGGCTGACGGGTCTGAACCTTATAGCCTCCTGGGTGAAAAAGAAGATCGCGCCCCTGCAGCGTCGCCCCTCGCTGATGTGTGAGTACACGGGGCTGAAGGACCCGCAACGCCACGACCCGTCGCGATTCCAGACGGTGGAGCAGTTCACGCACCGGATGAAATGGATTACCGTCCACCCGGCGCCTGAGTGGGTCGTGGGCGGCTTGGAGGCCTTCAACGCCAAGCATCCGGCTCCAGAGGTGAGTCCTTTTACTTGACGATTCGCATTGCTTTCCTTTTCTTGGTCTTTTTATTTCGATCTCTCCTGCTTGCTGAGTTCAGGAGTTCCGGTCGCTCGTTGGGATGCCTCCAATCCGTGGTGACGCTCCCGCGGTGCTTGCCGGCCCTAACGACGTTGTCGAGCGTGACTCCGACGACGAGGCCGACAACACCAACATGGCCTCCTTCTCCTCCCGCCAGCCGATCCCCATCTTGTCCGAGGGCGAGGAAGGAGAAGAAGGAAGAGAAGAACGCGCCGGGTCCAAGAACCCAACGCTTGACGATGATGATGAAGACGATCAGCCGCTGCGCATCCGGCGGAAGCGCAGGCCCGCGTCTGAGGATGCCGGGCCCCAGTCCAAGCGCTCGAGGTCGGTGAGCTCGACGCCGCCGCCACCAGAGCGATCGGTGGCGACCGCCGCGTAGCGCTCCGTTGCGGCCGAGCGGCGACAGAAGGCCTTGCGGGACATCCCCGCGAGGGTTCGTGCCGACTCACCCCCTGCGTCTCGCTCCCGGGGGATCCGTACCTCAACTCTGCCACCTGCGGGCGAAAGTTCAGCTGCTGAGTGATAACCCCCAAGAGCAAGGGATCCCCGTAGCACCTCTCAATGTGGAAGTAAGGTATCGATCCGCAGGAGCAAGAAGGAAAAGTTATCTATTCCCTACAACTAAAGTGTCACAAGTTTTAGTTGATTATGCACTAAACAAGTTTGGAGAACAAGGTGGTTGATGGATGGAAGTAACCAAGCAAGAATGTAAAAGTGTCCCAATCCTCTTCAATGCAAGAGGACAAGACAAATGGTAGCAAGCAAAATCTCTCAAAGAGAGAGAAAGCCCAATCCTCTATGCAACAAGAGGACAAGCTCAAGTGTGAGTTTCTTATAGGAACAATGGACATGGGTTCATGGTTCACTTAATCCTCTCTCCCTCATCTACAGTGATTATCATGTTATAGATAAAGTACACATAATTGTCATGTTTTTGGTAGCTTTTATGACGGCTATATGTCCTAAAACACATAGTTGAAAGAAATACTCATTTGTGTTGCTAGGTCACCCTCGTAAGGCTAGCGTGGCTGCTCTCACTCCCACATCATACTCTTTCTTTTTACCCCCAGATAAAGGATGTTGGGCGGTACTGTGTCACTCAATACCTATGCCGTGTCACATCGGCCATCCCGTACCCACATACATCATACTTCAAAGTATGACAAATCACAAAAGCTCCAACACAACGGTAAATGCATAACAAATCATCTCACACCACAATATTCACCACAAAGGTATTACATAGATGACCGTAATCATGTTTGGCAGCTCATACGGTACTAATTAGTGAAGCTCAAGAGAGAGGAGAGATACAAAAGTTACCACCACAAACCCTAGTCCAGGGGGTGGACTACTCCCCCTTCATCATGGTGATGATGGTGGAGAAGTTCTTGCTGTAGATGTTGATGATGAACACGCCGGAGGGGGTGGAGCCCTCCGGAGGTGACTCCGGCGGCATTTCCCCCCTCTGATCTTCTCCGGCGGCAGCCTTTTGACTCTCTGTTTCGTGGTTCTGTGTTTCTCCGCCGCCTCCTTTCGCGAAACGTCATGGGACCTTTTTTATAGGCGTTTTTAGGTCAAGACGGAGTCGGTGGAGCAAAGATCAACGGCAACGGAGCCTCGAGGGCCAAAAGAGTGGGCCCCACGCGGCCAGGTACTGTGGCCACGTGGGCCACCCCCTTTTGGGCCTCAGGCCTCCGTTTGCTTGCTTCCTTCGCCCACAGGTCTTCTTCCTTCCAAAAAATGACGCCCCTAAATTTGCAGGTGATTTGGACGACGTTTGGGTCCCTGAAACATTAAAATACAAAACTAGGGTTTTCTGCCTGTGCAGGGTTAATTCCATAAAAATAGGAAATCATTAAGATATTTCCAAAATCATGATAAAACATTGATATAACCCTTATATGATGCAAATATGATTGGAATATGAGTAAATAAAGTGCAAAGTTCATGTATGCATTTTACATGCATCACTGAGCCACGCCCACAGTTTTGTTGGCGACATTTTCTTGAATTTGACCCGTGCGAGTGTCGCAGGGCTAAGGACGCGTCCCTCAGCGACATGGAGGATGCGCAGGAGAACAACTCCCAGCAAGCGAGACCCGCTGTGCGCGCCGCGGAGCCCGTTGCGAGGGCGCCGACTCCTCCGCCTTTCGCCGGCGGAGGCAATGAAGTGATTGTGCCCCCTCCGAACGAGGGGGCCACTATTGATGACTCCGTGCCGGCTGGCACGGACAACGCCGCGCTTGTGCCCGAGTCGGCACTGGTGATGACGGCGACTCGGGCCGCTGCAGCGGCTTCCTCCTTGGGTGGGCTGACTGGTCAGCCCCCGAGCTCCGCCCCGGGCTCCTCGTCCCGGCCGAGCTTCTGAGCCGCCATCCAGACGGCAATGAATGCGCACCAGGTATGTAGAAATTTTTCTTTCTACATGTTGCGTCCATAGTATATATGTAGCCCCCAAGGCCCGAGTCGTATTTGTAGAATGCGGCTTGGGTCTTTATAGTTGTCTGGTTGCGGGGTTTTTGACTAGTGGCGTAGCCCCCGAGTTGCCGATGTTGTGGTAGAGGCAATTCAGGGCACGGCCCCCGAGTTTCAGATTCGGCATGCTTGTCAGGGCGAGCCCCCGGGTTGCGGAATATCGATGTAGACGCAACTATGGGCGCAGCCCCCGAGTTCCATACTCGGTGTAGAATTTTGGAGTGCAGGGCTAGCCCCCGGGTTAGCGCTGATGTCGCTGTAACCCGGAGCGTGGTCCTCGTATATTTTTTTGTGTTTGACTTTCGCCATCTTTTTTGTTGCAGGAGCTTGCGTGGCTCCTGGAAGCCGAGCGGAACGAGACCCGCCGCCTTCAGGAGGAGCTGACGAAGGCGCGCGAGGGCTATATCTCCCTCGCTGATCATCAGCGGCTGCTAGCCGCACAAGAGAGCAGGCACACTGAGGCGTTCGCCGCGGTGCAAGACTCCTGCGTGCGGCTGAGCAAGCAGAAGGAGGAGGCGGACGCGGCCCTCACCCAAGCCACAAAAGGCTATGGTGAGGATCTCGAGAAGCTCGAGCGCAAGTCCGCCGCGGCCGAGCGCGAGATGAAGGAGCTGGCCGAGCCGCTCGAGAAGCTCGCTGTTGGCATCCGGGGTGAGTTTTGTCACGATTTTCCCCCTTTGCAATGTATTTCGTTGCCGTTCTTGGCCATTCTTTGCTCATTTTCTTCCTTTTTATTGCTGACGAGTAGGCGAGGAGACGGCTGGCTCGACGTCGGCGGAGCATATTCGCCGCATCGGCGTCTTTGCTCGCGACGTGCACAACAAGGCCAGCGCCGTCGTCCAAGCACTGTCTCCCAAGGAGGGGTGTCCCGCGCCCGTCTGTCGGGTCCTGCGGGTGCTTGAGCTAATGCCCCAGGTGATCACCTGGGTGCGGGAGTCGTCCGCCCGGAGCGGAGCGTGCGTGGCGCTCGGGCTCGTGCGCGGCCGGTACACGCAGACGAACGTCGACAAGATCACGGCCAGCATCCCGACTCGACCTGATGGTCGAGAAGTCGATATGGCGCCGATCTTCGAGTTCTGCACCCCGTACGCCTGCCGAGCCGCAAAGATGGTCGACCACACCGAGTTCGTCTTCGATGCGGTGCCCCCCAACAGCGAGCTCGACGAAGTGGCGGAGGAGGAGCCAGCAACGGAGCTCCTGTTCTCCAGGGCTTCGATATTGGCGCCGGCGGCTGCGGAGAACGAGGCGTGGAATTCTTCCGCTCGGGCGGCTCCGTCTTCCTGAAGGTCATGCCCCTGCTTTCACGAGAGGGGTTATTTTGAAGTAGTTAGGTTTGATCGCCTGCGGGCGAAAAAATATATGTAATGAACAAGTATGCTAAGTGTCGGGTTGCGTTTCAGCGTGCGCCTCTGCGGCTTAAGGATTGGCACTTCTTGATGTTTGCTTGTTGTGCGCTTATCGTCACTTTGTTTGTTTTTTCGCTTTTTGTGAGCTTAGTCGATCATGCGACCTCACCAAGTGTGCCTCGCGTGATTTTTGTTCGTGACGCGCGTGGTACCCATGGTGACAAAGTCCGAGTGCGGCTTCATTGTCAAGTTAGGTTTGAACCGGCTGCACTACTTTTCACTTTTTGCGGGTGGCTGACGACTTGGGAGAAAACAACAATTCCTTAAGTGATTTTGCTGCATGAGCAGGGAGTCCAGTGGTGAGTCACGCATTGTGGCGTCCGGCTCTCTTTGACGACCCATCAATCATATAACGTGTGAGTAGGAAAAATAAAGGCTCGAAAGCATGATTGAGACGAAACGGTAGCCCCCGAGCGTGTCGAGTGCGTACCGGCCTTATTTCCTTGATTGATTACACAACATTACAATGTATACTATGTATAGTAGGGGCGAAGCAGGCTGATGTTCCATGGACGCTTGGTCTCCTCTTCGGACTTGGAGCTTTTGTTTGGCTCACGCAAGTCGACGAGGTGGTAGGAACCGTTGCCTATCGCCTTGCTGACGGCGAACGGTCCTTCCCATGGTGCCGAGAGCTTATGCATCCCTTTCGACTTTTGGATGAGTCAAAGAACCAAGTCGCCTTCCTGGAAAGATCGACTCTTGACCTGGCGGCTGTGATAGCGGCGCAGGCCTTGCTGGTATATCGCCATCCTGGAGAGTGCGAGTTCGCGAGCTTCTTCCAGGAGATCGACGCCCACTAAGCGGGCTTCCTCATTTTCCTCCTCGTTGTAGAGGGCGACCCGTGGCGAGTCGTGCTCGAGGTCGGTAGGCATGACGGCTTCCGCTCCGTACACCATGAAGAATGGCGTGTAGCCGGTGGAACGGTTTGGAGTCGTTCTGATGCCCCAGAGTACGGCTGGGAGCTCGTCCAGCCAGCAACCCAGTGTTCGCTCCAGTGGTACTTGAAGTCGCGGCTTGATCCCGGCTAGCACTGTCTGGTTCATTCTTTCCGCCTGCCTGTTTGATTACGGGTGGGCGACCGATGGCTGGTCGAGACGGATGCCCTTTTGTTGACAGAAGGCCTTCATCTCTCCTGACGAGGTGTGGACTCGGCAAATCCCTGGGTTATACACCCCGGGTTGATTGAGGGGGAGAGAGTTGAGCGCTGGTGATCACGACGGCTGACAAGCGAGGCGTTTTACCTAGGTTCAGGCTCCCGGAGGATAACACCCTACTTCCTGCTTGTCTGGTTATTGATGGTGAGTTGTGGCTACAATGGCGAGATGGCAATCTCGCTAGGGTTTGTGTGGCGGCTATGCGCGTACCCTAGAACGAGGGACCCTCCTAGCCTTTATATGGTAGGCTAGGTCTCGGGTGAACGGTGCTGATGGCACTTACAAGATAGGTATGAACCTCATGACCTAGTCAACTAACTTGGGCCGCAGGTGTCCTTGCTGGGCTTTCCTTGGGCTTTTATAGTCTTGGCGTGACCCAGGTACCTTCACGTGGGATAGTCGAAGGGTAGCCCCACGACAGGAGCCCCCGAGTGCTTGGTCGAATCGTAGAGTCGGGCAAAGGACTCCTTTCGCCTGGGCACGCCTTCGAGTTCCTGAAAGGAACAAGTAAAATTATTCGACTCCGGCCGTCCAGGGCTTATGGAGGATTCCTTAGCCGGTGATTTTTCGACTACTATTGTTCTGAGTCACTCGGGAGCGCGAACAGCGCTCCCGATGGGAGTAGCCCCCGAGATTAAGCTGAATTGCTTGCAATTGAGGTTAAACTCAATTTTTCTTCAGTCGAAAAGCCCGCTCCCGATGGGAGTAAAGAGGGGACTCGTCTTGGAGTCGCGACTGGCTTTGTGTGACTTACTGTGTATTCGGCCGGTTTGGCTTACTGCATGAGTTTGTTCAGCACTTGGAGCTTACTAAATGCTCTTGCACTCGAATGAAATGTTCGAGTTCTCAATCAGCTCGTTGGCTTACTGTACGAACTTATTCAGCTCTGAGAGCTTACTGAATCTTCTCGCACTCGAATGAACTGTTCGAGTTCTCCATCAGCCCGTTGGCTTACTTCCTACGCCTTCGTGGTTGACGTCAGTGCTGACGTTTTTGATGCACTCTGTGTCCGATGGAACGTGACAGTGCGGCCCCACTGTCAGTATTGACTGGAGACAGCGGTTGCCGCTTTTTTCTGACCGTTGGGCGCGAAAATTTTGCGGTGTGATGATGGCGCCTTGATTCCCGCGCGTAGTGGGCGGCGTGGCCGGCGACGGTTGCCCTCTCCGCGCGACACGTGGACGGTCAGACGCTGTTGCGGAGAGCGGTTTCAGCAGGGACGGCCAGGATTGACTGACCGCGCGGTATATAATTTTCACCGCGGCGGTGAACAGTTCATCCATCCCCATTCTGTCATCGTTTCCACTGCTTCTGTTCCTCCATTGTTGCGCTGCGTGCTCTCTGCTCCTTCTCCCCCTACCATGAGCAAGGTCGCGATGAAGAGGGGGAAGCCTGGTTCTGGCGCCGTCGCCGCCGCCGAGGCGAGCGTGATGAAGAAGCCCGACGGCGACTGGGTCAAATCGTCGGTGAAGAAGGCCGACCTCGAGGCCCTCCGCGCGCAGGGGCTGCTGCCGCCGGTAGACCAAGCGACGGTGCGCGCTCCAGGGAAAGAGGTGTTCCCCGCTCCTCGCGAGGGGGAACGCGTTTGCTTCGTGGATTTCCTTCCGCGGGGTTTCGGGTTCCCCCTCCACGATTTCGTCCGTGGTCTCTTGTATGCTTATGGGATTCAGATCCACGATCTGACTCCCAATAGCGTCTTGAGCATCGCGAGCTATTTCGTGCTCTGCGAGTGTTTCCTGGGAATCGCACCCAACTGGCTGCTGTGGAAGTCGCTATTCCTCGTGAGGAGGAACGTGGGGAAGAGCAAGCAGGTGTACCCAGTCGGCGGCTTCGGCATCCAGGTGCGTGGCGACACCTCCTACTTCCAGATGAAGAAGTCCGACTCCGTCCAGGGCTGGCGGAAGAAGTGGTTCTACATCAGGTGCGACCAAGCAGGGCTTCCTGAATTCGCGGCTGATCGCGAGTTGCGGAAGACGAACGCGTGGGCGCACCCGCTGTCGAAGGAGGACAGGGAGGCGACTCAGCCCTTGCTGACGCTACTTCGTGGCCTTCTGAAGAGTCTCGGGCGCGAGACGGGTGGAATTCACCTCATCGCCACCTTCTTCAGGCTTCGGGTGCAGCCGCTCCGCAGTCGCGTCCACCCGATGTGGGCGCGTGAGGATGCTGGCAATGAGCTTGATGATGACGCAGTCGAGTCGAAGGTGAGGAGCATCACTAGTCTCCGAGCCGCTGACCCGTGCAACGTCAAGTGCCCAGTCGAGCCATATGGGCCTAATAATCCTGTGCCTGAGGTGAGCTTCGTTTGCTTTGTCTTGTATCTTCTTCTGTCGAATCCTTTTGCCTTACTCGAACGCTTCATTTTGCTGACAGGGTCGTTCGAGCTACGTCAGTCTTCCTCCGTTGATGGAGAATGGACCTCATGAAGAGGCAGAGTTCCCTGAGACGAGGTTGACGACGATGAAGTTCCCTCCGCCACCTCTCCGAGTGAAGAGTTGGAGGAGGATGATGAAGACGAGGAGCCGCTGCGGAAGCGGCAGAGGCGAAAGGGTGGCGACTCTGGTTCTGCCTCGTCGCCTGTGAAGGAGGCGGGTGTGATCGAGGAAGAGACGAGCGAGTCCTCTTCGGGTGCTAGGCACCCGAGTGACCTGGCTGAACCTTTGGTCGTGCCTCCACTCGGCTCTGCACCGCCGACCGAGTTCGCGAGGATGGCCTCCGTCTCCTTGGGGAGTGAAGATGATGATGTCGTCAGGTTAGTCGCATAACCTTTGCTTTGTTTTTGTCGAGTGTGCTTTTTCACTTGCGGGTCCTTGAATTGAGTTTTCTTGTCACAGCGACCGTACCGGCGCTGCTGTTTCTTCCCCTCGTGAGATGGAGCACACTTCTGCTCCCATGATCGAGCAGACTGCGAGGACGACCGGAGAGGAGGCTCTGGCGGGTGACGTTTTGGCCTTGAAGGCTTCGACCTCCGCCATGCCTGAGAGGTCTGCTGATGCGACTCCGGTTGACGCTGGGCTGCTTGAGCATGTAAGTGTTCTTCGACTCCTTCTGCAAGATCTGTATCGGGTGCGCGTACAGCGCTCCCGATGGGAGTAGCCCCCGAAGATGCGCGTGACTGGAATAGTCGGGCGCAGATTGATGTCTTGTGTTTCCTGCAGCCATTTTATCGCCAGCAGATGGAGGGAGCCGCAGCCTTCGTTCACATGGAGCAGGAGAGGGATCAGCTCCGCACTGCTCTGGAGCAAGCGAATAGTAAGTGTGAACCCTTGTGTTCGAGGGGTGCTTCGACTGCCTTTATTACTAACTTTGCTCCGTTGATCCATAGGCGAGAAGGAGAGCATGAAGACGCGGGTCGCGGAGCTGGAGAAATCGCTGGGTGAAGCCCAAGAGCGGGAACAAGCTCGGGCTGATCTGGAGAAGACCCAGGTCGACCGCTTGCTCGCACTCGCAGATGTTGTTGGAAGTAAGTTTTTCGGCTCAGTGCCTACTTTGCCTTTTTTTCGACTTTTGACGTCTTACGGGTATGGATTTCTTTTGAACAGAGAATTGCGGAGGTGCTCCTCCAGAAGGGACTTCTAGCGAGAGTGTCGGTTTGGCGGAGGCTGTTGGCTTTGTCGACCGCGTCTGCGCGTATGCATCGGCAGCGCTGCAGCAGTCGACGGCGGCACTGCAGAAGTCGACGGAGGCCTTAGCGACTGTGCACCGGAATATCTTTCCCAACCAGCCACCACCAGCTGCTGTTGACGCACTCGCGGCTCCATTCGAAGGCAATTCGAATGTCCTGGCGGACTTCACGCGCGCGCAGACGGTACGCGGCTCAGAGCTCACTTTCCAGCTGCTTCTTGGTCACCAAGTCGTAGGTGATTTTGAGAAGGCTGTCAGCGACTTCCCTCGGAAGCCTGATGGCAGAACCGCGTCCCTTAGCGGTGTGAAGGTGCAGGCGAGTCAGCTAGCTGCGAAGTTGGTCACCACCTTCGAGAAGAGGATTGCCAAAGCTGCAGAGTTGGCTGCTAGGAAGAGCCGTTCCCAGTCGGAGTCTGCGATGTAGACTCTGTTCTTTTAGGATTCTTCTGCTTTTGGTTCTTGAGTCTGTAATGCGCTTTATATTGTGCGAGTGAACATGCTGATGATGAAATGTGAATTCGCTCCCTCGGGGGTGCAGTCGCCGAGTCTTTTTTTGATATCTGGCTTGGATGATTACGTTGATTCTTTTTCCTGGCTTGACGCTGTCAATTCTTGGCAGTTTGATATGGGCGAAGCTCCTGACGTTGCTGGAACGACTGGCGCGGACGATAAGGAAGATACCACTTCGGCTGCGCCTACTCGTCGCCGCCGTCAAGCTCCTCCAGCTCCTGTGCGAAGCGTAAATGACCAGAGTGATCACCTTCATGAGGAACAAGGTGGTTGAGCTCGAGTCGAAGCTGAAGAGTGCTGAGTTGGAGCTGGAGCGATTGAGGTCGCGGCCCGTTGCGCCGTTCTCCCAGCGTGAAGAGTTTCTGCTTGGTGAGATGGACTTGATCAGTCGACAGCTGCAAGGTTGGGCTTCTAGCGTTTTTGCTTCGGCTTCTGTGTCTACTTGCTATGCTTAATGCTTGGCCTTGATGCAGATATGAACTCTGACTTGAAGGCTAAGCAGCTTCGAGTGGACGAGCGAGTAGAGAAAGAGGCCGCCGGTGACTCACCCGAAGCGCGCCAGTTTTGGTCGAACAAGTCCAGAGGTAGTATACTGGCACGAATGCTGGATCGCACCTGGCGGGCTGCTGTGCTCTTAGAAGGTTGCAGAAAAACCCTCTGGCAGATCAACAAGGTGTACTTTCCTCACAACGAGCAGCCGAATGGACTGACTGCGCTTCTGGAGAGGTTCCGTGAAAGCAATGCGTTGAAGGAAGTCGTGCACGCTCAACTTGTTGCCGGGGCGAACGTGGCGTTGGCATACGTTCGACTGCACCGGCCTAATCTTCCATTGCACAAGGTGCTTGACGGCTTGCCTGGAGAGGGTGAGTATGCCGATACTCTTGCGGCTGCGCGCCAGATGATTCAGCAGGTCCAGAACTTTAGCGAGCACCTTGTAGGGCCACTTGATGCGCCAAAGGGCGAGCCTGTAGAATAAGAGCAATAGAGTGCTGTTGAATAGCGTTAGCTTGTAAAAGAAGTTTTTCTAAGTGGAAATATGAGTGTATGTATGTCGAGGTGGGGGTAGCCCCGAGTTAGTAAATTGTATCTTGTAGACCTCTGTAAACCTGTATGGCGCAGCCCCCGAGCGGATCGAGTGCGGCCTAGGATTTTGAATTAGACCTGTGCGGCGCAGCCCCCGAGTGCTTCGAGTGCGGCCGAGGTGTATCGAGTCAGACTTGTGCGGCACAGCCCCCGAGTGCGTCGGGTGCGGCACTTTGACTTGGACCTGTGCGGCGCAGCCCCCGGGTGCTTCGGGTGACGTCCAAAGGTTTTGCGAGTGACCTGTATGGCGCAGCCCCCGAGTGCTTCGGTGGCGACCTAGGTTTTCGAGTTGGACCTGTATGGCGTAGCCCCCGAGTGCGTCGGGTGCGGCCTAGGTTTGACTTAGACCTGTGCGGCGCAGCCCCCGAGTGCTTCGGGTGACGGCCAAGGATTTTGCGAGTCACCTGTATGGCGCAGCCCCCGAGTGCGTCGGGCGCGGCCTAGGTTAGACTTAGACCTGTGCGGCGCAGCCCCGAGTGCTTCGGGTGGCGGCCAAGGATTTTGCGAGTGACCTGTATGGCGCAGCCCCCGAGCGTCGGGTGACGGCCTAGGCTTGACTTAGACCTGTGCGGCGCAGCCCCCGAGTGCTTCGGGTGGCGGCCAAGGATTTTGCGAGTGACCTGTATGGCGCAGCCCCCGAGTGCTTCGGGTGGCGACCTAGGTTTTCGAGTTGGACCTGTCTGGCGTAGCCCCCGAGTGCGTCGGGTGCGGCCTAGGTTTGACTTAGACCTGTGCGGCGCAGCCCCCGAGTGCTTCGGGTGACGACCAAGGATTTTGCGAGTCACCTGTATGGCGCAGCCCCCGAGTGCGTCGGGCGCGGCCTAGGTTTTCGAGTTGGACCTGTATGGCGCAGCCCCCGAGTGCGTCGGGTGCGGCCTAGGTTTGACTTAGACCTGTGCGGCGCAGCCCCCGAGTGCTTCGGGTGACGGCCAAGGATTTTGCGAGACCTGTATGGCGCAGCCCCCGAGTGCGTCGGGCGCGGCCTAGGTTGACTTAGACCTGTGCGGCGCAGCCCCCGAGTGCTTCGGGTGGCGGCCAAGGATTTTGCGAGTGACCTGTATGGCGCAGCCCCCGAGTGCGTCGGGTGACGGCCTAGGTTGACTTAGACCTGTGCGGCGCAGCCCCCGAGTGCTTCGGGTGGCGGCCAAGGATTTTGCGAGTGACCTGTATGGCGCAGCCCCCGAGTGCGTCGGGTGACGGCCTAGGCTTGACTTAGACCTGTGCGGCGCAGCCCCCGAGTGCTTCGGGTGGCGGCCAAGGATTTTGCGAGTGACCTGTATGGCGCAGCCCCCGAGTGCGTCGGGTGACGGCCTAGGCTTGACTTAGACCTGTGCGGCGCAGCCCCCGAGTGCTTCGGGTGGCGGCCTAGGTTTTTGAGTTGAACCTGTATGGCGCAGCCCCCGAGTGCGTCGGGTGACGGCCTAGGTTTATGTTGCTTTTTGACTAAAAAAGTAAAGGGGAGAGCTTGTTCCACAAATCACTTCATTGATTTTTGCGAGCAGGCCGCCTCATTAAAACCCTTCCAGTCCCCTCAGGTACCCTGGTAAGGGAAAGAGTGCGTCTGGAACCTGCCGCTTCTTGAGATAGTACACTTTGTTACAAGGGGGAGTCGATTAGGCGTAGAAGCGGCGCAGTTGCGCCACGTTCCACGGGTTGCTGCAGACTGTCCCTGTCTTCGAGTCCTTCAGGCGGTAAGCTCCGCCGCCAATTGCCTCTGTCACGATGTATGGACCTTCCCACGGGGAGGCTAGTTTGTGCACCTTCTTCTGTTTGAGGCGGAGGACAAGGTCTCCGGGGACGAACGCTCTGGGCCGCAGTCGCCGTCCGTGATAGTTGCGTAAGTCTTGCTGATATACGGCTGTGCGGGTAAGGGCGATGTCGCGTGCTTCGTCCAGGGTATCCATGTCGTCCTCGAGTGCTTCTTCTGCCTCGGACTCGTCGTAGGCCACCACTCGGGGTGCATCGAACTTGATGTCGCATGGCATGACTGCTTCTGCGCCGTAGACCATGAAGAATGGCGTGTACTGAGTGGATCTGTTTGGCGTAGTGCGCAGGCTCCACAACACAGACGGCAGCTCCTCAACCCAGGCGCCTGCGGCGCGCTTCAATGGTACTCGCAGGCGCTTCTTGATGCCCTTGCAGACTAAACCATTGGACTTTTCGACTTGCCCGTTGGACTGCGGGTGCGAGACAGATGCGTAGTTGAGTTTGATGCCTTGCTCGGAGCAGAAGTCCTTGAACTCTTCGGCTGTGAAGTTCGTGCCGTTGTCGGTGATGATGCTGTGTGGCACTCCGAACCTGAAGATGATCGACCTGATGAAGTTAACTGCCGAGGAGGCAGTCGAACTTGTGATAGGCACGGCTTCGATCCACTTCGTGAACTTGTCGACTGCCACCAGGAGATGCGTGTGTCCTCCTGGCGAGGACTTCTTGAGTGGACCCACCATGTCGAGCCCCCATTGAGCGAAGGGCCAGGCAAGTGGGATGGTCTTTAGTGCTGAAGCTGGTGCGTGCGGCTTGTTGGCGAACTCCTGGCAGCCGAGACATTTCCTCACGAGTTCTTCTGCGTCTTGCATTGCGGTGGGCCAGTAGAATCCGGCTCGTAAAGCTTTGGCCACTAAGGCTCGACTGCTGGCGTGGTGCCCGCAGATGCCAGCGTGGATCTCGAGTAAGATGGCTTGACCGTCGACTGGGTCGACGCACCTTTGGAGTACTCCTGAGATGCTTCGCTTGTATAGCTCCCCCTTGATGATGGTGAAGCCTTTCGAACGGCGAATAATGCGCTTGGCTTCGACTGAGTTGACTGGCAGTCTCTGGTGCAGCATGTACGCCAGATATGGGCTCGTCCAGGTGGGCTCGATGAGCAGAACCTCCATTGGCTCCTTCTCTTTGCCTGGCGGGTCGGCGGTGCTCGTTGATGGTGTGGAGGATCCGGGCGTGGGTCGAAGTTTGACAGACCGCTGCGTGATGCGCTCAAGGAAGACGCCGGGTGGCACCTGCGCCTTGTCTGAGCCCAGGTTGGCGAGGGCGTCGGCTTCCTCGTTGCTTTCGCGGCCGATGTGCCGCAACTCGCAGCCGTCGAAGGTGCCCTCCAGCTGGTTGTACAGGTCTCTGTAGGCGATCATGTTGTCGGCGATGGCGTCACAGGCCTTCATGGTTTGCTGCACGACGAGGTAGGAGTCGCCGTAGATCATGAGGTGAGTGGCGCCGCAGTTCTTGGCCATTCGCATGCCATGGATTAGGGCTTCGTACTCAGCCTCGTTGTTGGAGGGTGTTGGGAAGTCCATCTGTAGCACGTACTTCAGCTTGTCGCCTTTGGGGGAGATGAGGATGACTCCTGCCCCGGCTGATCTGAACTTTTTGGAGCCGTCGAAGTACATTGTCCATGCGTTGGACAGGTCGGGGACATCTGGCAGCTGGGCTTCTATCCACTCGGTGGTGAATTCTGGGAGCACTTGGGCCTTGATTGACTTCGGGTGAGCGTATTTCAGCCCCCAGGGTCCTAGCTCGACGACCCACTTAGCGACTCGTCCTGTCGCGCATTGGTTGGTCAGGATGTCGGAGAGCCCGGAGGAGCTTACCACCGTGATCGGGTGCTCGGAGAAGTAATGGATTACTTTCCTTGAAGTCATGAAAACTCCGTAGGCCAGCTTCTGGTAGTGCGGGTAGCGCTGCTTGGACAGGGTCAACACCTCGCTAAGGTAGTAGACGGGTCGCTGAACAGGGTAACTGTGTCCTTCTTCTTCTCGTTCGACTACGAGTACCGTGCTGACCACCCTGTTTGTGGCTGACACGTAGAGGTATAGCGGCTCGTTCTCCAGTGGAGCCACCAGTACTGGGGAAGTCGTGAGTGTTTTCTTGAGTTGGTCGAACGCGACTTGCGCTTCTTCTGTCCACTCGAACTTGTCTGTCTTTTTCATCAGTTGGTAGAAAGGCAGGGCCTTTTCTCCCAACTTACTTATGAACCGGCTGAGAGCTGCGACTCGGCCGGCTAGGCGTTGCACCTCGTGAAGCTTGGTCGGTGCTGGCATTGCGAGTATGTTTTGCACCTTCTCAGGGTTGGCTTCGATTCCTCTTGCAGAGACGAGGTACCCAAGCAGTTCTCCGGCTGGCACGCCGAAGACACACTTGTCTGGGTTCAGCTTGATCTGATACTCGTCGAGGGCGGCGAAGACCTTGCGGAGGTCGGCGATGAGGGTGTCCTCCTTGCGGGTGGTGACGACGATGTCGTCGACGTAGACTTGGACGATCTGCCCGATGAGCCCTTTGAGGCATGCTTGCATTGTGCGCTGGTACGTGGCACCAGCGTTCTTCAACCCGAAGGGCATCGTCTGGTAGCAGAAAACGCCGTCGGGTGTGATGAATGCTGTCTTCTCCTCATCGTCGACGTTCAGTCTGATCTGCTGGTAACCTGAGTAGGCGTCCAGGAAGGACAGGCGTTCGCAGCCTGCAGTCGAGTCGATGATCTGATCTATCCGCGGGAGCGGGAAATGGTCCTTGGGGCAGCATTTGTTGAGGGCGGTGAAGTCGACGCACATGCGGAGTTTCTTCGTCTTCTTCTTCTCCACTAGGACTGGGTTGGCGACCCAGTCCGAGTCCTTGATCTCTCGGATGAACTTGGCATTCAGCAGTCGATCGATTTCTCTGCTGATTTCGTCTCGCTTGGGCCCGGAAAAGCGTCGCATGGCCTGTTTGACGGGTCTGGCGTCCTTGTGGACCTTTAAGGAGTGCTCGGCGAGGTTCCTGGGTATTCCTGGCATGTCAGAGGGTTGCCATGCGAAGATTCTCCAGTTCTCACGTAGAAACTCGACGAGCGCGCCTTCCTATGCGGGAGTCAGACTCGACGATACTTTGACCGTCTTGCTGGCGTCAGTCGGGTGGACCTGATGGGTCGTTGTGTCGTCAGCCGCGTTGAAGGCAGCGTCCTTGGCTGGTTTCTTGCGGGCTGGGAAGATGGTCTTGTCGTTGTCGACTGCCATTGCCTCGAAGTGCTCTTCGACTCCGAAGAATTCGGAGATCTTGCTGAACTCGCGGTCGCAGCTGTTGGAGCGGTCGAAGTCGCCGTGCACCGTGATGACGCCCTTGGGTCCAGGCATCTTGAGCATGAGGTAGGCGTAGTGAGGTACCGCCATGAATCTGGCGAAGGTTGGGCGCCCGAGTATCGCGTGGTACTGCGACTTCCAGTCGACTACCTCGAAGTCGATCGACTCCCTCTTGAAGTTTTCGGGTGTGCCGAAGATGACGTCGAGTGTGATCGTTCCCATGGGCGTGACTGCTTGCCCTGGTACTATGCCATGGAAGGTGGTCTCTGATGCCGCCAAGTCCGTCGTTGGTCTGTTTATCCTTCTGAGGGTGTCGGCAAAGATGATGTTAATGCCACTGCCTCCATCCATGAACACCTTTTTCAGGGTGTAATCTCCGATCAGAGCTTCGACTACCAGAGCGGCGTGCCCGGGTCGTGGTACTGCAGGCGGGTGATCTGCTCTGGAGAAAGTGATTGGTGTCTCTGACCCTCTCAGGTAGTCGGGTACTGCAGGTGGACAGGTGATGGCTTGGAAAACTTGGCGAGTGATAATCTTCTGGGTCCTGTTTGAGGGGCGCCCCTTCTGTATCATGTTGAGTTGTCCGCGTGCCGCTGGATATGCGTCCTGGATCACGGTGGGGCATCTTGCTGCGGCTGCTGCTGCTGCTGCAGAAAGGCTCCCGCCGCCTGTGCTGGATTGGCGACTGCGGGTGCTGCCTGGATGGCCAGCTGCGCGGCTGGCTGCGCTGCGGGTGCTGGAGTGACTATCTTCTGCATGGCTTCGTATATTTTGCGTGCCTTTCGACAGTCCTTCAACAGGTGGTTGGATCCCCACTTGCCCGTTTCCGGGTTCCTGAACATGTGGTGCCTGCAGGGTTGTTCCAGCTCTTCCGCTGGGCTTAGAGTGCGTTTCTGCCACTCGCGTTTATGGCCTCCGTCGCTGCGGTAGCTGCTGCCGCCGCTTCGGTTGTACTGCCCCTGGCTGTATTGGCGACTCTGGTCACCGCCGCTTCGACTGTACTGTGCATGGCTGTATTGGCGACTGCTGTCGCGCGCTTCATCCTCACGGGGGGTTTGGAATCCCGCCGCTACTAGCTCGATTGAGTCGTTGCCGTTGTAACGCGGCTTCTTCTTGTGGCGCCCTTCTCGCCAGTTGCTTGGTCCGGCTTCGTCCTTCGGGAGTAATGTGAACTATTGCGGACCGAGTCCTCTCCGTCTGCCCACTGGTTTGCTATCTTCATGACCTCGATCATGTTTTTCGGCCGGAGCCTACCAAACTCCTCGCGGAGGTCGCGGCGGGAGACGCCGTGCATGAAGGCATCCATCACTCGGTCCTCCGAGGCGGTCTCCATGGTGTTGCGGAGCAAGGTCCAACGCTGGATGTATGACCGGAGCGGCTCGTCTCGTCCTTGCTTGCATGCTTGTAGCTCGACGAACGTCGTCGGTCTCGAGTACGTCCCCAGGAAGGATTTAACGAAGGCTTCCGCGAACTCGTCCCACGTCCTGAAGGCGTTCTTGGGTTGAGTGTTGAGCCACCCGCGTGCAGAGCCCGTGAGCATCAGCTGGATGTACTGCATGGCCGTAGTCGAAGTACCGCCCTGGCAGCTGCAGGCTATGAGGTAGTCTTCTAGCCAGAGTCTGGGTCCTGCTTCCCGTCGTACTTGACTGCTTCTGCCGTGAGCTTGAAGCCCTTGGGCATTCTTGTGTCGCGTATGTTGAAGCTGAAGCATGCGGCGCCGCACGGCTCGTAGTCGCCGTCGTTGCGGTCGTAGTCGAGTTGGACGTGCTGGTCGGCCGCTGGATGCGGCTGCGGTCTACCGTCCTTTGTGTGATGACGTTGCGGAGGTCTTCACCTGGCTGCGGTTGTCGCAGTTGTCTTGTCGCCGGGGCTGCGAGTGCTGCGGGCTCGTGGTCGCGGCGATCTCGATCTTCACGCGCTTTTTCTGTCGGCGCCTTGTTTACCAGTGCGTCTTCGAGTGCCTTGATAGACATGATCTGCTGCTTGTGGAGGAGAGCGCGCGAGTCGCCCTCAGGCGGCTGTGTCAGCCGCAGGTATGTTTCGACTGCCATGAGTGCGGCTCCGGGTGTCTTGGGGACGGGTATTCCGTCTGCGTCTTCTATGTATGATGACTCGAGGTTGCGGGTGACTCTAGCGCGGTCGACCTCCGTCATCAGGGGCACGCGGGCTCTGTGGCGCCTTGCTCCTTGCGAGACCTCTGTTGAGGCAGTGAACGAGTAAGCGGCCCTCCTGGCGCTCGACGCGTCGGCCTCCTCCTTGCGTCGGAGGAGCTCGGCCTTCTCTGCGCGGAGTCGTTCGCCTTCCTTCCGCAGCAGGTACTGGACCGCCATAAGGTCCTCCCGGGGTGCATCCGGTGGGGGGTATGTGCCGTCCTCGACGTGCTTCAGGGCTTTGATTGCCATGTCGCGGGTGATGGTGAGTCGCGTCACCTGGTCCGGCATGACCACCTCCAGTGGGTATGCGGGTTCGTCGTCGTTGCCCTGCGGCCTCTGGCCGATCATGAAGACTTGCGCGGGGTAGATCTGGGCAGTGGGACGGGTGCTGCCACTGCTGCTTCCTTCGTCCGAGCCGTGCTCGGAGCTGAAAATGGGTGCGACGTGGTGGACACCACAGTCGCCGCCGAGGCTCCTTCCCTGGAGTTTCGCGACCTTCGCCGCGGACGTGAGGAGTGATGTCGCTGTCGTCGACGTGGGCGCGATTGGCTTGTTGACGATCTTGCGAGTCGATGGAGACGCGAGTGGCGTGGATGAGAACGGCGCGACCTTCGTTGCGCGCGAAGGCGTGGTCGACGTAGTCGAAGTTGATGCAGATCTTGGCCTTGCCAGCGACGCGATCGAGGTAGTTGAAGTAGACTCGATCCGCGCGGTGGTCGACGAGGTGGTCGACGTAGTCGTAGCAGATGCGATCTCCGTGGTAGCCGGAGACGCTGGTGGCGCGGCCGCGTTGGGCGCGATCTCTGCCGCAGCGGAGGCGGTCGGAGTAGTCGAGGCGGACGCGATCTTCTCAGCAGTCGAAGATGCTGTCGCCGCAGTCGCAGCAGATGCGATCTCCGCAGCAGGTGGGGGCGTGGTTGGCGCAGCCGCGGCAGATGCGGGTGCCACCACCGCAGGCGGTGCGATCGCCGTGGATCTGAGTACTCCACAGCTGTCTACGAAGTAGTGCATGGTACCGAAGGTGAGGCACATACCTACGTGCAGATCGGCGTACACCGAGCGGTGGGCCGGCGGGTGGAAGGTGTACTCGAAGGAGCCGAAGCAGATTGGCTCCTTGGTGATGCAGACGTCGGTCTTCAAAGTTTGGAGCCGGTGCGACCATGGTTCCAGCGCTCGTTCTTTCCCACAGACGGCGCCAATTGACGAGGTGTGGACTCGGCAAATCCCTGGGTTATACCCCGGGTTGATTGAGGGGGAGAGAGTGAGCGCTGGTGATCACGACGGCTGACAAGCGAGGCGTTTTACCCAGGTTCAGGCTCCCGGAGGATAACACCCTACTTCCTGCTTGTCTGGTTATTGATGGTGAGTTGTGGCTACAATGGCGAGATGGCAATCTCGCTAGGGTTTGTGTGGCGGCTATGAGCGTACCCTAGAACGAGGGACCCTCCTAGCCTTTATATGGTAGGCTAGGTCTCGGGTGAACGGTGCTGATGGCACTTACAAGATAGGTATGAACCTCATGACCTAGTCAACTAACTTGGGCCGCAGGTGTCCTTGCTGGGCTTTCCTTGGGCTTTTATAGTCTTGGCGTGACCCAGGTACCTTCACCGTGGATAGTCGAAGGGTAGCCCCACGACATCTCCCTCGGCGAAATTTGTGCCGTTGTCGGTGATGATGCTGTGCGGGTAGCCAAACCGAAAGATGAGCTTCTGGAGGAATTTGGTTGCAGTCTTGCCATCGAGTTTCTTGATGGGTTCGACTTCGACCCAGTTGGTGAACTTGTCTACTGCGACCAGCAGGTGTGTCATGCCGCCACGAGCTGTTTGAACTGGCCCACCATGTCCATCCCCTAGACGGTAAATGGCCATGTCAGCGGGATGGTTTTCAGAGCTGCAGCGGGTAGATGATCCTGTCGGGCGTACTTCTGGCACCGACGCAGCGACGGACGATGTCGACTGCATCCTGGTGCGCAGAGAGCCAGAAGAAGCCGTGTCTGAACGCATTGCCGACTAGGTTGTGGGCACCGACGTGGTGACCGCAATCGCCCGAGTGGATCTCGTAAAGGATGCGCCTTCCTTCCTCCGGCTCGACGCAGCGAAGGAAGACTCCCGACGTGCTGCGTTTGTAGAGCTCGTTGTTGATGATGGCGTAAGCTGAGGCCCGGCGCACGACTTGCCGTGCATGGACCTCATCGGCTGGCAGTTTCTTGGTGGTGAGGAACTCGATGTAGGGTTCCCTCCAATCGCTCGTCTCCTGTGTTACCGCTACCAGAGCTGTGTCTGACGATGGCGGGTTGGCGGTGTCGATTTCTGCCGGTGGTCGCACCGACGGGTTGTGCAAGTGGTCGAGGAAGACGCCGGGTGGGACTGGGTCCCGCTTAGACCCGAAGCGAGAAAGCGCGTCAGCCGCCTCGTTCTTCCTCCGGTCGATGTGCTCTAGCTCCATGCCGGCGAAGTGTCCGCCGACTTGGTCGACGAGTCGGTGATAAGCGCCATTTGGGATCGTTTGCGTCCCATGTCCCCATCGTTTGCTGAACGATAAGGTCGGAGTCGCCGTAGCATTTGATGCGGCTAACTCCCATCTCCTTGGCCACGCATAGGAAGTAGAGAGTCTTTCAGTGGCATTCACTTCACCAAGGGCATGAGTTGGCCATGTAGAGGGCTTCGTACTCGGCGACGTTGTTGGTGCAGGTGAAGTGTATCTGCAGCACGTATCGCATCTTGTCTCCCTGGGGGAGGTGAGGACGACTCCGGCCCCCGAGCCCTCGTACATCTTGGACCCGTCGAAGAACAAGGTCCATCTACGGCTTCATAGGTTGGAGGCGGCAACTGCATCTCCATCCAGTCGACCATGAAGTCGGGTAGTGCTTGCGACTTGATTGCAGTCGAGCCGCGTAGCTGAGGCCAAAAGGCTGCAGCTCCGAGGGCCATTTGGCGACTCGCCGGTTGCTTCCCTATTGCGAATGATTTCAGCTAAGGGAGACGAGCTGACCACCGTCATCGGGTGGCCCATGAAATAGTGTCGCAACTTCTTGAAGCAAAGAAAACACCGTATACAAGTTTTTGGTAATGTGGGTAACGTTGCTTCGAATCCGCCAGAACTTCGCTGATGTGGTAGACTGGCCTCTGGACCAATTGTTCGTGGCCTTCCTCCTTGCGTTCGACGACGACCGCTGCGCTGACGACTCGATTGGTCGCAGCGATGTAGACGAGCATCGACTCCTTCTCCAGTGGAGATGCAAGGATGGGCGCCTCGGCCAGCGTCTTCTTGAGAGCGACCAAGGTGGCGTCTGCCTCGTCGTTCCATGTGAACGTGTCCGACTTCTTGAGGAGCCGGTACAGAGGCATGGCTAAGGATGGCAACGGGGCGGGTTCGGGCGGATATACCAAAACCAGATCCAAATCCAAATCCATCAGCATCACTATTGCCCACCCACGAAAGTATCCATGGGCATGGATGTCGCCCCATATCCAAACCCGACGGATATCTGGATATCCATGGATATCCTCGAGTAATGCATCGGAGTATTAAATCAACAATATTTCAACCACAAAGTACTTAAAATATGTAGAATCTCAACCAAATAACACCACAAAATACATAATCACATCTCAACCTTACAAAACATAGCCATACTTCTTATTACAAGTTAGCAGTAATTAGAAATTACGTGAATTTGGGTCATTGGGTGAGTTGGGCTTCAAAATATTAAGAGATGGTCCTGTGAAAAAATACATAACTCACTGGCATGTGGGTCCCACATGTCGGTCGGGTATCCATTGGATATCCGTGGAGCAAAATCTTTGCCCGTGTCCAACCCATGAGTCAGCGGATATCCGCCCCATGAAATCCATGGGCAAAAACTGCCCTCCAAACCCTCATCCACCGGGTCAGATATCCATGGATACCTGGCTCCATGGATAAAATTGCCATCCTTAGGCATGGCCTTCTCGCCGAGTCGTGAGATGCAACGACTGAGAGCAGCGACACAGCCTGTGAGCCGCTGCACGTCCCGGAGGTTCTCCGGCTTCTTCAGGGCTTCAATCGCCTTGATCTTCTCTGGGTTGGCTTCGATGCCTCGCTCGGAGACGATGAAGCCCAGGAGCTTGCCTGCGGGTACGCCAAAGACGCATTTTTCCGGGTTGAGCTTTATCCTGTACTTGCGGAGATTGTTGAATGTCTCCGTTAAGTCGGTAATCAGGTCCGTCTTCAGCTTGGACTTGACGACGATGTCATCCACGTAGGCGTGGATGTTGCGGCCAATCTGCTCGTGTAAGCAGTTTTGGATGCAACGCTGGTAAGTCGCTCTGGCGTTCTTCAAGCCGAAGGTCATGGAGACGTAACAAAACGCGCCGTAGGGCGTGATGAAAGGCGTCTTGTCTGGTCTTCGGGCGCCATCTTGATCTGGTGGTACCCGGAGTAGGCGTCGAGGAAGCATAGCGCCTCGTAGCCTGCCGTCGAGTCGATCAGCTGATCGATCCGAGGCAATGCGAATGGATCTTTGGGGCAGGCCTTATTCAAGCCTGTGTAGTCGATGCACATCCGCCATGTTCCATTCTTCTTCAAACGAGCACCGGGTTGGCAAGCCACTCCGGGTGCATGACCTCGGCGATGAACCCGGCAGCTAGGAGCCGGGCTATCTCTTCGCCGATAGCCTTGTGTCGCTCACCGGTGAAGCGACGCAGGAATTGCTTCACCGGCTTCAGTTTAGGGTCAACGTTGAGCTTGTGCTCTGCGAGCTCCCTCGGGACGCCTGGCATGTCAGATGGCTTCCATGCAAAGATGTCCCGATTCTCACGGAGGAAGTTGTAGAGCGCGCTTTCCTATGCGCTGTCCATGTGCGAGCCGATCACCGCCGTCTTGGAGGAGTCGCCCTCGACCAGCGGGATGCGCTTGGTCTCCTGTGCCGACTGGAACTTGTCACGTGCGTCCAGTGTCGGCTTCTTGACGATGGTCATGTCGTTGGGGTCGACTTGCAGCTTGAGCTGCTCCAGCTGCTCCGTGGCGATGACGGACTCGGCGAAGACGGCGTTGCCCTTCTCGCACTCGATGGCGCGGTCGACGTCGCCGTGCACGGTGATGGTGCCGTTATGACCCGGCATCTTCATCTTCAGATAGGCGTAGCAGGGCCTTGCCATGAATTTGGCGAAGGCGGGTCGCCCAAGGATCGCGTGGTATGAACTGCGGAAGTTCACCACCTCGAACCAAATCTTCTCGAGCCGGAAGTTCTTGGCGGTGCCGAAGACGACGTCGAGTGCAATCTTGCCTAACGGGTAGGCCTTCTTTCCCGGCACGATGCCGTGGAAGGTGGTGATGGTTGGAACCATCTGTTCGTCGTGCAATCCCATGCGCTGGAACGTCTCGTAGTAGAGGATGTTGATGCTGGATCCTCCGTCCATCAGGGTTTTTGGTCAAGATGTAGCCCTTGACCTGAGGTGCGACGACCAGAGCGAATTTGCCCGGGTAATCGACGTGGGGCGGGTGGTCCTGACGGCTCCAAGTGATCGGCTGCTCGGACCAGTCGAGCCACTGGGGCACGTCTGGCAGAGTCGCGTGGACGGCGCGCTTGATCACCTTCTGTTCCCGCTTGGTGTCGAGGCCGACGAAGGTGTGGCCCATGAAGCCGGCAGTGGGGGGCATGCCCTGCTGCTGCTCACCGTTGTCATCTCCGTCGGGTGCCCTCTTCTTGGCACCAGTCTTGGCCTTGACGATTTCTGCAGTCCAGCTGCACTCGTCAGTCGTGTGGGCGGCTGGCTTGCCGGGTAGGCTGTGATACCTACACGGCATGGCCAGGATCTCCGTGGCGGTGAGCTTTTTTCGCGGGAAGTTGCCGCGTTGGCTTTTGAAGCCGCGACCTCCCGCAGTCGTGGTGGCTACGAGCTCGGAGCCGCCGTCACCTTTGCGCTTATGAGCGCTGGAGTGCTTGGCCTTGCCCTTGTTCTTGCCACCTCTCTTCTCGTCGTCCTCCTCGTCGGAGTCATCCTTGGTGGCGTCTGACTCGGCGTACTTGTCGACGATGGCGAGCAGCTGTCCCATCATCATGTCGCCTTTGTGGGAACGCCTCAGCTTCTGTCGAAGCGACTCGAACGTGGTGTTGTCCTCGAGGTGAGAATGCACCGTGTCGACGCTGAGGTGTTCTGCCGAGTGGATGAGGTCGGCAACCCGGCGATACCACTTCCTTGTGGACTCGCCCTCCTTCTGGACGCAGCGCTTGAGATCTTTGAGCGTGGTCGGGCGCTTGCAGGTCCCTTCGAAGTTGGTGATGAAGAGCTTCTTCAACTCGCCCAGGAATTGACGCTATTCCTGGGGAGGTTGTTAAGCCAGGTGCGAGCCGTCCCCTCAAGCATGAGAGGGAAGTAGCATGCGCAGCAGAGCGAGGACGCGCTCTGGATGCTCATGGCGGCCAAGTAGTCCTGGACCCAGGTCTCCGGGTTCATGGTGGCGTTGTACTTGGGCGCCTCTCTTGGCCCCTTAAAGTTGCTAGGGAAACGCTCGCCACGAATGGCGGGTCCGAAGCACTTGGGGCCGACGTCGTCGTCGCTGTTGCGCGCCGTCTCGGCGCGCTTGTCGTTGAGGTGGAGGCGCAGGTCCGGAGCGGAATGGTGGAGCGTGCCTGCGCCTGGTTGTTGTTGATGGTGTGCCGGGCGTTGTTGCGGGCGAGCCGAGGCGGGTTACCTCCAGCTCCCGCGTTGCTCGACACCGCCGGCTCCTCGTGCCGGCTGCGCGGCTGCGGCGGAGCAGCGTCGTGCCTGGGGCGCTCTCTGTTCCCCTGGCTTGGGCGTTGCGCGAAGCTGTCTTCTTGCTAGGTGGCGACTTGGAGTAGAGCTTGCCGCTGGATTGCGACATGTTCTCCTGCAGTTCTAGCGCCTTGTCCACTAGCGTGCACCCTTGGACCAGTAGGGGTTGTCCTTGACGCGTATCCTCTTGAAGAGGGAGGCGGCAGCGGTCATGCAGTCGACCGGTGTGCCGAAGACAGCAAGGTCGGCGTCGTCGTCGTTCCGCGGCTGAGGTTGAGGTCGAGCCGGGTTCGACTGGGGTCGTTGTTGGGGATATACCTACTAGGGGTATCACCAGCATGGATCAATCCGGCTAGTCCAGGGTGGCCCGCAGTGGTGGTGAAGGTTTTGCCTGCCGGGCGGCCCAGATAGCTGACGACCAAGGAAGGCAGATGCCGGCAAGGAGGAGGCCCAAGACTGAAGCCCACGAAGCCATCCAGACCAACAAGCAAGGCGGCATACTTGCCGGCTAGGTTTAGGACTCTGTATGCTTGCCGGATACGAAATCTCCTTGTAACCCTAGGTCCAGCCGCCTATATAAGCTGGACCCCGGGACGCCTTTAGGGCATCGAATCAATCTACAACCAACTCATTGTAACCTGTACTTCGGCTATTGCCTTATAGTGAGTTATAGCAGCACGTAGGGCTCTGCCACCGCCGTGGAGCCTGAAGCTGGGTAAACTGCCGTGTACAATCCCGACCTCGACGACGTCCACCTTCTTGCCCTACGTTCACCCTCGGCTAGCAGGACCCCGTCTCCTATCCAAGATGCCGATACGACGACAGTTGGCGCCCACCGTGGGGCTCAAGGCGTCAGGCGTCACGTTCCAGGCGGGAACCCTTGGCGGCATCGGCGAAACAATCGCCGTCGACGCGCCGTTCGCTATGGCGACAACCACTACATCAGCTGCGACGAGTCCTACATCCCCGCAGACGACTACATTGTCGGATGCGGAGTTGTGCCGTTTGGCGGCGTCGATGTGTTCATCGACTACACTTCTGAGGCGTATGGGTTGCCGCGAATTTATTCGCCATCCCACCCGCCCTACAATCAAGACGGATCTGAGTTTGCCTCCTCTGAGGAGTCCGCAGATTCAGATCTACACTTTGTCGGCATGACGGGACTGGGATCAGACTCCCAGCCCAACAGTCAAGATCCCGAATCTATTCTTCCTGCGCTCCAGGATGATGCGATGTCGGATGCCGGATCCAGATCTACTGTTCACGTCAACGTAGATTCTGACTCCGAAAAAGATTCTGCCAGCATGTTCGAGCAACGGGTCAAGCAGTGTTTTGTTACACCTGATCCTCCGCCTTCTGAGGCGGCTACGGGCTCCTCCGTCAACATGCAGCAGGTTTTTGTGGCGGATTTCACCGGTGCAGCCTCAGAGCAGGCGGCGGCAACTGACGCCGCCAACCTGGGGACCCCGGCAACCGATCCACTATTTCCAGAGCCTCCTGAGGCTCCGAAGAAGAGGATTCTAGAAAAAGGCGAGCCTAGCAAGACAGGAAACATGGCGGCCCTGGCGGAAGTTCTGCACACGCCGGTGAACGACAAAACTAACCCAGCTGATCTGGAGAAACTTCGAAACACTTTGGTGGAGCAAACTGAGTACCTCAAAAGCAAGCAAGCAGAGGTCCAGAGCCTCCTCGACGAAGACAAGGTAGAAAACGCCAAAATAACCGCCAAGTTAGACCCCAAGCGCAATCTTTTCACCACCACCCCGTAGCCCAAGCCAGCAGAACCTGTGGCGGAAAAGAAAAGCAAGAAAGGCAGGGATCCTGACAAATTCAAGTCCCCTGCCCAAAAGCTTGGTTTCGAGTGGGCTACAACGCCGCAGCGTAAGGACAAGAACGGGGATGCCATCCTCGCCACCCCTGTCCTCAACACTGCAGCCGCTTTGGACATCCTCAACAATGATGACTACGACAAGGACGAGAAGATTTACTACGCATCGATCCTTGCTCAAAAAGCTTTAGAACAGCAGGCCCGTGCTGATTCTCGCGCCGACATGGCGGACGCAAGGGGAGGAAAGTTGGAATCCAAATCCAACGCTTGCAAAGCTGCGGCCGACGGCAACCCCGAAGATCCGTCCGGCTCCAGTAGCCACGGAAAAGGGAAGGACAAGGACCTGCGCAAGTCACCACCTCCCAAGAGGCAGCGTGACGAGGCGTCCAGAACCGGCAACAGGCGCAAGGCCTCACCTCCTCCGCCTAAGCGGGATGAAGGCGGAAGCAGGGGCAGCAAGCAGCCGCCAAGGAGTGGCGGCAGTCGTGACAACGCCCCGCCGCCAAGAAGAAGCAGGGACCGCACACAGTCCCCACCACCAGTGCCCAGGCACGAAGGCGGAGGCCGGGGACACAACAACGAGCCCAGGCACAGCCGGGCAGCGCAGGACGAGCCTCACGCCGACAGATCCGGCAAGCAGCTCAGTCCGCAAGACGCACGACATCCTCTCAATGACATCAAGGCTGGAAAGCAAGATGCCTATCTAGGACCTGGGTGCTTTGGCCCAGCCATCCGCAACGTCAAGTACCTCGAGATATGACATCAGTGTCAAAAACTCATCAAAGGTACAATGGAGCGGATAAGCCAAACTCATGGTTGTCGGATTACGCGCTGGCAGTTGAAATTGCTGGAGGCAATGGCCTCGTCGCTGCACGCTTCCTTCCCGTCATGTTAGAGGGGACAGCCCGAAGCTGGATCGAAAACTTGCCGGAGAAAAGCATTCATAGTTGGCATGACATGGAAAAGGTGTTCACACAGCACTTCCAAGGCACGTACAAGCGACCCAATACATACACAGATTTGGTTCGTTGCGTGCAAAAGCCAGATGAAACAGCTACTAGCTTCTTGGCAAGGTGGATTCAAACAAAGGCAAGTTGCGAAAACGTAGATGACAATCAAGCAATCAATGCCTTCACCACAGGCCTCCTGAAGGGCTCTAGTCTCAGACATAAGCTCGTGCGCATGCAAGTCAAGGATCTCGGAGTCATGCTAGAAGTGGCAGCCATGTACGCACAGGCGGACGATGATGCACGCGATGGTGATGGCGCACACGACATGGCGCCAAGCAGGCGAGCAAGTCACAAACGCAAGGCTCCCCAGGATGACAAAGCCGGACCGTCAAACGAGGTCGCCGCCGCCTTCGAAGGCAAAGGCGGCAACCACAAGTGGAAAGGAAAGGGTAAAGATGGCGGCTCCAGCAAGCAACGCCTGACATACGATCAAGCAAAAGCCTTGCCCTGCCCAATCCACGCGTCCGTAGGCAAAGTTAACCACACATTAGCGGAATGCCGGTTCATGGAAGACTTCAAGAAGGACCCCGAGGTTGGCTGGAAATCAAAAAAGAGCAAAAAGGCTGAGAAGACAAAGAAGGAAGATGATGATGGGGCGGTGTCCATGTCCGAGGATGAGGAGCCCAAGCTGGTGCGCAAAGAAAGGAAATATCCCAAGGTACATGGCTAATTGGTGTGCTTCTTGGGCACTCCTTCGGCAAAAGAAGAAAAGGCGGAGATGCGCGAGCTAAACGCCACAGTACCAGACGTTCCCCAGTATCTAGACTGGTCGGAGGAGCCAATAACTTGGGATCGAGATGATCACCCAGATCACGTACCTCACCCCGGCAAATACGCCCTTGTCGTCGACCCAATTGTTGATAACTTCAGGCTCACCAAGGTGTTGATGGATGGCGGCAGCAGCCTCAACATCATCTACGCGGACACTCTGAAGCGCATGAATTTGTCGGAAAGCCAGCTTGACCACAGCAAGGTCAAGTTTCATGGCATCGTTCCGGGAAAGCAAGCCAAGTCCATGGGAAGCATCAAATTGGAGGTTACTTTTGGGCCTGAGACAAACTACCGCTCGGAGTATCTCCGGTTCGAAGTAGTCCCCTTCAAAAGTGCCTACCACGCCATTTTTGGACGGCCAGCTTTCGCCAAGTTCATGGCTCGGCCGTGTTACATTGATACGTCTCCAACGTATCCATAATTTCTGCTGTTCCATGCTTATATTATACCATTTGCTACATGTTTTATATACACTTCGTATCACTTTTATGCATTTTCTGGGACTAACCTATTAACAAGATGCCACAGTGCCAGTTCCCTGTTTTCTGCTGTTTTTGGTTTCAGAAAGTTACTTCTGGAAATATTCTCGGAATTGCACGAAACAAAAGGCCAGGTCCCTATTTTTCCAGAACCATCACGGAGTCCGAAGGAGAGACGAAGATGTGCCACGAGGTGGCCAAACCACCAGGTGGCGCGGCTGGGCCCACAGCCGCGCCTGGGTGTGGTTTGGGCCCCTCGGGGTCCGCCGACATCGCCCCTTCGCCTATTTATTCCCCGAGACGCGAAAACCCTAAAACACCGAGCCTTTCATCCAGAACATATTCGCTGCCGCCGCCGTCGTCAACCCTATCTCGGGGGGTTCCTGAAGCTCTTCCCGGCACCCTGCCAGAGAGGGGAATCATCACCGGAGGGCTCTACATCGCCATGCCCGCCTCCGGAGTGATGCGTGAGTAGTTCATCCTTGGACTATGGGTCCATAGCAGTAGCTAGATGGTTGTCTTCTCCACTTGTGCCATCATGTTTAGATCTTGTGAGCTGCCTATCATGATCAAGATCATCTTATTGTAATGCTACATGTTGTGTTTGTTGGGATCTGACTTATATTGATACCTATGTGGAGCTGAATAATATATTATCATGTCTATGTCATTTGTGATCTTGCATGCTCTCCGTTACTTGTTGAAGCCTTGGCCACGTGAATACTTGTAACTCCAAGAGGGGTATTTATGCATGATAGTTGGGTTCAACCTCTATTTAACCTGGGATAGTGACAGCAAGTTCTAAGGTTGTAGATGTGTTGTTGCCACTAGGGGTAAAACAGCAATGCTTTATTCAAGGATGAATGTATTGTTTACATTACGCACATTACTTAATGCAATTGTCTGTTGCTTGCAACTTAATACTGGAAGGGGTACGGATGTTAACCGGAAAGTGGACTATTTAGGCATAGATGCATGCTGGATAGCGGTCTATGTACTTTGTCGTAATGCCCAAATGAATCTCATAGTAGACACCACAACTCACACATGCATGTTATATGCACTTATCAATTGTCAATTGCCCAGCTGTAATTTGTTTACCCAGCATGTTAGTTATCTTATTGGAGAGACACCACTAGTGAACTGTGGACCCCGGTCCATTCTTTTACATCTGAAATACAATCTACTGCAATCATTGTTCTCTACTGTTTTATGCAAACAAACATCATCTTCCATTCGATACGTTTAACCCTTTGTTTTCAGCAAGCCGGTGAGATTGACAACCTCACTGTTAAGTTGGGGCAAAGTAGTTTGATTGTGCTGTGCAGGTTCCACGTTGGCACCGAATCCCTGGTGTTGCGCTGCACTACACTCCTCCACCAACACCTTCGAATCAAACCTCGTTTTCATACTGGTCCGATTAAACCTTGGTTTCATACTGAGGGAAAACTTACTGCTGCACTCATCATACCTTCCTCTTGGGGTTCCCAACTGACGTGTGACGTACAAGCAATTGTTTCTGGCACTATTAACCTAGAGCCACCATACATCTACAGCAAGTTGAAGATGCCGGGACCCAACGGTACAATCACCGTCAATGGCAACTTCAAGAAAGCAAAGGAGTGCGAGCGTGGCAACGCCGCCTTCGCTGAGGCAGTCCTCCACGCAGAGGAATTAGCCATGTTGAAAAAGGAGCTGATACGTCGCAGTTGCCGGAGCATGTAAAGACCGCTGAGCAAAAGAACACTTTCAAGGCGTCCGAAGACACAAAGAAGGCGGATCTGGTCCCAGGTGACAGCTCCAAGCAAGTCACCATAGGGGCTGGCTTGGACGACAAATAGGAAAGCGCGCTCGTCAGGTTCCTCCGTGAGAATCAGGACATCTTTGCATGGTCGTCAGCCGACATGCCAGGTGTCCCGAGGGAACTTGCCGAGCACTCTCTTAACGTCTACGAAGGAGCCAAACCAGTGAAGCAAGGAATAAGGCGCTACGGTGAGAAGAAGCGGACAGCAATAGGGAAGGAGATCATCAAGTTGCAAGAAGCCAAGTTCATTAGGGAGGTAGTACACACTGATTGGTTGGCAAATCCTGTAATGGTTCCAAAACCTAATAAGGAAATGAGAATGTGCATTGATTATACCGGTTTGAACAAGTGCTGTCCTAAGGACCACTTTGCTTTGCCTCGTATAGATCAGGTCATAGACTCCACAGCCGGCTCCGAGCTGCTGTGCTTTTTGGATGCGTACTCCGGGTACCACCAAATCAAAATGCGAGAATCCGACCAAATCAAAACAGCGTTCACTACGCCCTGGGACCTTCTGCTACATCACGATGCCCTTCGGTCTAAAAAATGCCGGCGCAACGTATCAGCGGTGTATGCAAAGATGCCTTCACGAGCAAATTGGCCGCAATGTTCACGTCTATGTTGACGACATTGCCGTCATGTCAAGAAAGAAGGCAGATTTGCTTGACGATTTGAGAGAAACCTTTGATAGCCTCCGGGTATATAGGATGAAGCTCAACCCGAAAAAATGCGTCTTCGGGGTTCCTGCCGGCAAATTGCTTGGCTTTATCGTTTCCGAACGAGGGATAGAAGTAATCCAGAAAAAATCAAAGCGATCCTCAACATATCCAGGCCCAAGGACCTGAAGGACGTGCAGCGACTTGCCGGCTCGGCGGCTGCCGTCAGTCGTTTCATTAGCCGTCTTGGTGAGAAGGCACTGCCTCTCTACCGGCTTCTGAAGAAATCCGACAACTTCGAGTGGACAGACGAAGCAGACGCCGCCTTGCAGCAACTCAAGGACGCGTTAACGTCTGCTCCAATTTTGGCAGCTCCTCGTTCGCAGGAACCAATGCTGCTCTACATCGCGCAACTAACTTGGTTGTTAGCGTGGTACTGGTTGTGGAACGCAAGACGGAAAATTCAGACTTGCCGGAACAACGTCCGGTTTACTTCATCAGTGAAGTATTTTCCGCCTCAAAACAGCGTTATCCGCATTACCAGAAGCTGGTCTACGGTGTTTTCTACGCCGCCAGGAAGTTAAGGCACTATTTCCAGGAACATTCAATAACGGTGGTGAGCAAGGCACCTCTGGGGGATATCATCAATAATACAGATGCAACAGGCCGCGTTGCCAAATGGGGCATTGAACTTGCCGCCTTCGACATCTGTATAAACCCAGAACGGCCATTAAGTCTCAAGCCTTAGCAGATTTGTAGCTGATTGGACGGAGGCCATGGACGAAGTACCTCTCCCTGAAGATGCATACTGGATCATGCACTTTGATGGATCAAAAATGCTTCAGGGCTCGGGGGCTGGCATTGTTTTAAGAAACCCTCAAGGAGACAAGCTTAGTTATGTGTTACAAATTCACTTCAAGGCAACTAATAATGTTGCTGAATACGAAGCTCTCCTTCATGGTTTACACATTGCCAAGGAACTTGGCGTCCAGCGTGTCCTCTGCTACGGAGATTCAGACTTGGTGGCGCAACAGATACGTGGTACTTGGGACACAAAGAGCGAGACAATGGCGGCATATCGAGCTACCGTTGACGAATTCGCCAAGTGTTTTCTAGGCTACGAGGTCCGCCACATCCCAAGAGCTCAAAATGAGGCGGCAGATACACTTGCCAGAATGGGGTCTGAACGCAAAAAGGTACCAAAAGATGTTTTCCTGGAACACCTACACAAGCCGTCAATAAAGGAGCAGACCTCCTTGACCCAGAATCGGCAGAACCAGTTGACAATGCTAGCTATGCCGTCTACTTGGTAAAGCCGGATTGGACGACGCCATATTTGGACTTCCTGATCAATCAGGAGTTACCGGATGATGAGGTTTTGAAAAGGCAAATAATAAGAAGAGCCAAGGCATTTACAATAATCAAAGGCGAATTGTACAAGCGTAGCACCACTGGTGTTTACCAACGCTGCATTTCGCCCGAAGAAGGCAGAGAACTGTTGGATGAGATACATGCCGGCGTATGTGGACATCATGCTTCCTCACGCGCCCTTGTTTCAAAAGCCTTCCGACAAGGTTTCTATTGACAGCAAGATGCAGAAGACATTGTTAAAAGATGCAGGGGCTGCCAACTTTATGCCAGACAATCACACATGCCGGCTCAAGAGCTTAAAACAATACCCATCACATGGCCTTTCGCAGTCTGGGGCTTGGACATGGTTGGTCCGTTTAAAACGGCGCCTGGTGGCTACACACATTTACTTGTGGCTGTAGACAAGTTCACCAAATGGGTTGAAGCTAAGCCTATCAAAAAGCTAGACGGCGCCACAGCCGCAAACTTTCTGTGGGGAATAATCTCTCGGTTCGGGGTGCCTCATAGCATCATCACCGATAACGGCACTAACTTGTCGCAAGGCGAAGTCGAGGAATACTGTTATAAGCATGGTATCCGCCTAGATCTAGCCTCAGTAGCACATCCGCAGGCAAACGGTCAAGTAGAGCGTACAAATGGTTTAGTCTACAAGGAATCAAACCACGTCTGAAGTACCAAGTTGCAATCTGTCCTTTGGAGTTTACGCACAACTCCAAACAGATCAACCAAGTTTACTCCTTTCTTCTTAGTCTATGGCGCAGAAGCAGTGTTGCCAACCGACATGATGTACGATTCTCCCAGAATTCAAGCCTACGTCCAGGAAGACGCAGAAGATGCAAGACAGGATGGCCTTGACCTACTTGATGAAGAACGAGATGTTGCCCTTGCACGATCCGCCATCTATCAGCAAAGTTTGAGGCGTTATCACAGCAGAAGGGTGCGGCAACGAAGTTTTAGAGTTGGTGACCTGGTTCTCCGCCTAATCCAAGATAGGAAGGGCTTGCATAAGTTATCCCCGCCTTGGGAAGGACCTTTTGTGGTCAGTAAGGTGTTGCTCAATGGTTCTTATTACTTGGTCGACGCACGAGACGGATACAAGAAGAAGCGAGGTCGCAAGCGCAAAAGGAAGGTTGACGACAAGTATGAAGAAACCAAGCGACCTGGAACATTGAGCAGCTACGTCCTTTTTACACTTAGCAATTTCCACATTGTAATAAGTACTATATGATTATGAAATAAAAGTCTGTGGTTTGCTCATTCAGTTTTGGGATCATGCCATCTTTTGTCTTTTCTCGCAATCATATATCTGTTGTCATAAAAGTTACCAAACAAAATAAGTTTTTGCTCCGTGCTAAGGTTCAAACTTTTTGACATTTGCCGTCTGCCGGCTAAAAACGCAAACAATCTTTGCACCGCCTAATATGCTTATCTGTCTGTTGTGTGTGGGTCGCCTAGTAGTATGTCGTTGGCACCAACATGCTGGCTTTGGTCTCTGAGTCTAAATTAGTTGGTATTGCACCTGGTTGGCTCAGCTAAAGTAACTAAGATGAGGTTCCGCCAACATATGAAAAAGCTAAACATGCAGCGAGATACATATTAAGGCGGGCCACTTAAATAAGCCTACCGCCAAGTGTAGCATAAAAGTTGGCCCATAAATATTTACAACCCAAAATAAAGTTTTATGCGTTAACAGATTAACGCAGTGTTTTGTGCTGCCTTTGCAGGAGGAAGTCAAGGGATTGCCGCCTTGGTAGAGCTGGTGGAGAGATCCTGGGGGCTGACGCCGGCATTCTTGGGGCTGGCTCCGCCATCCTTGGGGCTGCGCTTGTCGGCTCCGGCTTCGCCTTCTCGCCTCGGCAGCTTCAGGATCCGCCAAGGAGGGATCGGCTACGGCAACATGCGGGTCCGGGTGTTCCTTGTAGAACTTGCGGATGTCAACCATGTTGGCAACCCGGGTCGCATAGCCGCGAACAGACCGCAGCACGTCCTGCATCACGATGGCTTGGTTGTTTTCGTCTTCGGTGGGGAAGTACTCGGTGACTTGATGAATATCAGCCTCCGGGTACCACGCCGCCGTCATTGCCAATGCCAACTTGGCGCCGCCTCGTGCTGCTGAGCGTAGCGTGCTGTCGTGTTCGGCTGCCGCCTTCTCCAGCAGGTCCGGCAGAGCATCGAAGATGACGGGATCGCCGTCCTCCCCAGGGTAGAACTTGGCGGCAAATGCTTTGCCTGCGCCGACAATCTGGTTGACGATTTCGCCAACTTTCAAGATTCGGGCAAGGCGCGGCGTTGTAGCCAGGTCATCTCCCAAGCTAGCCGGCACTGCACAAACACAAAGTTACACACTGCAGCTTCAAGTTTCAAGAGTGCAAGGTGACAAAGATGAAGGATTGGAGACATACCCAAGACATGGTCGTGGATGGCGTTGACCTCATCCAGATGGTTCTCAAGCGTTTCTGAGCTAGCTGGACCGCCTTGACAGTTGGTCCTGCTGCTCCTTGGCGTTCTTGTTCACCTGGTCAAGGTTGTTGCTCATGGCCTCAAGTTGTCCGTCAACTTGCTAACTCGGCAGCATGGGCCAACGCACGCTCATCCAGCTCCTTGGCGTGATCCGCCTTCAGCTTGGTCACCAGCCCGGCAAGATCTGCAGCTTCGTTCATCAAAGCTTGCATGTCAGTGGAGTTCTTGAGAATATCTTGCGCAGTGTTTAGTAATTCTACAAATAAAAAGAAAGACGACTAAAATACTTGTCGGAAAAGGAAAAGAAGTCGGACGAAAAGAAGGCAAAGAAAGCTTTGTCACCTTCATCCTTCTTGCGAGCTTCTTCCAAGCTCGCAATTTGGGCGTTCTTCAACTCCACGTCCTGCTGCAGTTGCTGGCATTCCTTGTTTTTCTTCTCTTGAGCACGAAATAGCTCAAGATTGGAAGCAAGAACGGCCTGCATGCACGAAAACAACATTATGGTTAGCACTATTTAGTCAACGAGACCACTTTGCCGGCTAAAATTTTTCAGCCGCCAAAGTGCTCGGGGGCTGGGACCATAGGCTATTTTACCTCAAGTTGTCCGTGCAGGGTCTCGTGGAGTTCGTCCATGTGCGCGTACCAGTTGCGGGTACCGTCACGCATGGTCTTCAGTGTTTGCCGGGGGTCTTGCAACCCTTTGCCAGATTGGAGCCAGGATGGGAGGATGATCCGCCTTGTTCCGCCATCTGGTCATCCATCTCCTGCTTCATGGCAATAAATCGAGCGGCATCACTAGCCGAAGCTTCAGCCGTCTTGGAAAAAGTAGGTCCGGCAACTGATTTTTGCCCGCCTTCTCCGTAGCCGCCTCTGAGGTACCAGCAGCTGTGTACGTTCCCTGGCATACAACCACGGGAACGCCAACTGTGGGCGTTGTCGGCGCAGCGGCTGGAGAAGAGCGTGGTGGCTTGCCCCTGCCGGCAGAATCTTCAAGTTGGAGCGGAGCTTGGGCATGGCAGGCTTGCCCTGTAAGCAGAAAAGTGCAAGTTTGTCAGCACAAACATATCAAAATAGCTAAGTCAGGGAAAGCAAAAGTTTGCTACCGCTTGAAGGGGACATTCCCCACGGTCTCATCCTCTGCATCGACAGAGGTGGCCGCCTTCTTCCTCTTCTCCAAATCCTTGGTGGAGGAGCTCAGCTTGCGCTTCTTCGATTTGCTGGCACCGGTGTCGTACCAGTTTGGAGCCAACTCTTCCTCCCCCAAGGTTTGCAGCTGAAAAGGAAACAAGACAATATTAATCCAGTACCAGTGGGCAAGGATGTAGTGAAATAACAAAGTAGCTTTGACTTACCGCTGGGGCTGGGTTGTCGTGGGTGAACATGGCGACGCCTTCAGCCGCCTTCACCGACAGAGGCTTGATAAGCTCTCTGAGCCGGTATTCTAAGGCATCCTGATCAAGGGTGCTGTTGCCGGCGTCATCCGCCTTGTACTCGCACATCTTCAGTGGGCGATGGCGGAGTGGCATTATCTTCCTCGACACCCAGCAGATGACGGTGTCAACTCCGTCAAGTCGGAGCCACATCGTCTTCGTCAAGAACTCGATCCGCCTGACGGCAATTCGAAGTTCGCCGACAAGCTGCTGAGCGGCACCTTTGCCGTCCAACAGGCCTTGTGGGTTGGCGGACCGTTGACAAAGACGGCATCCCTTGTGTGCTGCCAGGTGTCGGGATGTCCTTGCAGTAGAAGAAAGTGCTGGTCCAGTGCTTCACCGACTCGATGTATGGTATCTTTGGGTACCAGTCGGGTTGGCGGCAGTTGAACGTGACACTACCGCAGGTTGCTAGGTGGCCGCCTGGTATGGTTTGCCGGCGGCACAGGAAGCAGTACTTGAATAGCTCTATGGACGCAGCTATGCCTAAGTACCCTTCGCACAAAGCCTGGAAGCCGGCTAGCACTAGAATACTATTGGGCGCTATGTTGTGCGGCTGCAGCCCATAAACTAAGTACCGCCAAGAAGAAGGCGGAAAGCGGCAGAGACATACCGCGAGGCTGTGCGACGCCAACATGACGCGCTCGCCGTCTTGGGGTCAGGCACCGCCTCGTCGCCTGGAACCCTCCAGGAGCATTCCGTCTTTGGCGGAATATCCGCCTTCCTCCAGCTCCTTCAGATAGGCTGACGTCATAACTGACGGCAGCCAGTACCTGGAGCCAAGGTCTCCAGTCTCCTCCTCTTCCTCGGCGTCATCGTCGTCGTCGCGGCAGATTCCGCCGCAGCCTCAGAGCTGGTCGCCGCAAGGGATGGGAGGGAAAGGTCGGAGCGTTGTTGCAGGCCCGCCGGAGTTGGGGAAGAAGTAGAAACCGCCCGCAGCCACGGTGGCAACGGGAGAGGTCATCGGTGCGCCCACGGGCACCGCCGCCGCCGCTGGGCAGATCCAGATCCAGCGGGTCGCGAGGCCGCAGCCAGCGCCGCCGTCGCCGCCGCATCTTGCTGAGTGCTCGCCATTTGGGGGAGAATGCCTGCTCGTGCTCGCCGGAGTTGAGTACGGGGAGGAGAGGAGCTCGGGAAGGTGAGGAGGCCACGGTGGGTGCGAATGAGGAAGAAGAGCACCTCGGCGTGCCCTTTGGGTATTTAATCCCGCGCCAAGATCGTGCCCGAGATTGGGGGGACGCGTGATTTCCGCCACGTGCCCACGATTTGCACGTCGTGGCAACGGTGTCTGCGGCCCTCGCTCCGATTTTGTGCGTAGTGGAGAAACAATCATGACACATGCCCAAGTCCAAACTGTCGTGGACTGCATGACGTCATCCGTCAACATTTGACAGACCAGTCAATTGACAAGACTGGTGCCGGGAAGATTCCTGACAACGGTCAGGCCGTCTTTCCCATGATGGCGGCAAATCGTCCGACTACTTTAGGCGGACCGCCGCTTACTTTCAACTTTGGAATGCTTCAAGCTCTTCAGACGCTTACAAGACAAGATGGACGTTGCCGACAAGATGAAGACGGCGCCTGAAGAACTCGAACCCTTCCAGGGGCTAATGTTGGGGATATACCTACTAGGGGTATCACCAGCATGGATCAATCCGGCTAGTCCAGGGTGGCCCGCAGTGGTGGTGAAGGCTTTGCCTGCCGGGCGGCCCAGATAGCTGACGACCAAGGAAGGCGGATGCCGGCAAGGAGGAGGCCCAAGACTGAAGCCCACGAAGCCACCAGACCAAGAAGGAAGGCGGCATACTTGCCGGCTAGGTTTAGGACTCTGTATGCTTGCCGGATACGTAATCTCCTTGTAACCCTAGGTCCAGCCGCCTATATAAGCTGGACCCGGGACGCCTTTAGGGCATCGAATCAATCTACAACCAACTCATTGTAACCTGTACTTCGGCTATTGCCTTATAGTGAGTTATAGCAGCACGTAGGGCTCCGCCACCGCCGTGGAGCCTGAAGCTGGGTAAACTGCCGTGTACAATCCCGACCTCGACGACGTCCACCTTCTTGCCCTACGTTCACCCTCGGCTAGCAGGACCCCGTCTCCTATCCAAGATGTCGATACGACGACAGTCGTGGTGCCGGAAGCGGCATCGCTGGTCGAGGCTGAGGTGGCGGCTGATTCGAGCCGCCAGGTTGAGATATGCGACACTCGTCACGTTGCCTCTCCAAATCAGTCTCGCGTGCGAAAGCGTCATCGAGCACGCGAGAGGGCATCTGGCGATGCGCGTCTGGGTTGAGCCGCGATTGGCGGCTCTTGTGTTGCCTGGTCACCGCAGACAGGGCGGTGGTCTGGGCATCCACTTCCAGCTCCTTCTGGCGGATTCTTCTCCTGCTGACGAGCCATGTCCAGGCGCAGCCGCTCGAGCTGCGTGGCCTGGGTGGCGGCGTTCGCCGGCGTGATCGGAGTAGCGAGCGGGTCAGGACCCGACCCGCTTGTCCCTGAGCGCATCAAGGGAGTCTTGAGCGCTCTGTTTGTTGCGAGCCTCCTGCTCGCGTAGCGCCTGTTCGCGCTGAGCTTGCTGACGCTCGCGCGTCTGCTTTTCTTGTGCCTGCTTCTGCAGGTCAGCCTCCGTTGTTGCGGCAGATGCAGCAGCAGTGTTGGCGGCGGCTTTACCGCCTCACCCGTCATGATGAAGGCGGGTGTGGCCGAGCTGTCCGAGGCCAGATCGGTCGAGCCCTCCGACTCGTAGTCGAGGACGGGCCAAGATCGACCCATGTCGTCGTCGTCGAGATCTGGACGGTCCCAGCGGTGAAGCGGGTGCGGTGAGATCCGCATCCGTGGTGTTGATGACGACGTAGTCCGTCGCGTCAAGGCGAGAGGAGGCGCTGTCATTGTCGTCGACGGTGACGCCTCCGCCCACACCGCAGAAGCTGACGTAGGCGGTGACAGCCGTCCCGAATGGGATCACCATCGAGCGGGTGATGGGCCCGTAATTGGGCTTGCCCCAAGTGTGCGGGTCAGCGACGTAGCTGATCCCTCCGTGCTCGAAGTAGGTGCCGGTGACGATGTCGCCGCGGTTCGGCGTGGCCTGGCGGCTGAGGATGACGCCAGTGCCGGGTTCAGGACTCTTTGTGAAGTAAACTCCAGCGATCGCTGGCCCCACGGTGGGCGCCAACTGTCGTGGGTTAGTCACGGCAGATGCCATAGGGGTGGCTTAACTCGGGTGTGAGCCAGACGATGTAGGATTCACGAAGAGGTAGCACACGCGGAGTTACCCGGGTTCGGCCCCTCTGTATGAGGTAAAGACCTACTCCTGCTTGTATGTATTGGATCTGAATGGGGTGTACAATGGTGTGCGCAATAGAGCTTGCGGGTGCTCCGAAGGCTATGGAATGAGATGAGTCTGCCTCTAGGGTTGCACCTTGCCGGCATTATATAGGGAGCCGGCTAGGGTTTACAGGGAAATGACGGGTGCCGCTAGCGGCGGCTAGCTATCCTGCCTACAAGTGCGGCTGCTTGAGGCACACTCTTCGGGATACGCAGATCGTAAACCGATTCGGAGATATCCTGCCGCCTTCCCGAGCCGACGTACCGGGATCCTTGGGGACCCGGTATCCTGGAAGATGCTCTCCGGGTGGGCTTTGGGCCACCCGGCCTTGTGAGCGACTCGGGTCCTGGGCCTACCCGGTTGGGCATCCCCCATCAGGATTAGTGGAGATAATCCCATAGGGATTGGGTGAATTCCCAACCTTCACCCAATCCCATCAATCCCTATCTATCCCCAATCCACTAGGTAGGGGTAGTGTTTGGTTATTTAAAAAATATACTAGAGTTTGGGGATTTGTGGGGAAAGGTAGGGATAAAATCTATGAAATACACTAGAACCAAATGGTGTTTTTTTTATTTATGTGGGGATTTGGGGTTTAACCGGGATAACCCCATTGATCCCCTAAAATATAGTGGTAGCAAACAAAGCCTTAGGGCGCGATTGGTTCGGCGTATAATTGCCAAAACATCGGAAAGTGTCACAGACGTAGCACGGCCTGCTAAACATCCGGCAGCGGCCCATAAAAATATTCCGGTACCGTATTCTGTCCCAACAAACCAATCGGGCCCTTAGCAGTTTTGTTGTTGTACTCCATCGTAGTGTTTAACAATTTTTAAAGGACAATGTTAAATCAAAGTTAGTACTTCTGAAGAAAGTTATACCTGCATTGCCATCGATGACCATAACAAATAAGTTATCAAAAAAGAAAGATAACCATAACAAAGTTCGTCTGGCATGTACAATACAATGCAAGGTGCTTATACAAGTGCTTAGAAAAATAAACCGGTTTTTGACTAAGCACTAGTGCTTATTCCTATAGACTAGTGCTTATTTATATTAGACAAATGTTTAACTAGTCCACCCCCTATAGGAATAAGCACTAGTGCTTGGAAAAACCTTGGTTTATTTTGTAAGCACTTTACATTGTATATGGCCTAAGCTGAGCCTGAAGTAACTAGTCAACGTTTCATTTGCAGACTCAGCAAGCCCGTCCGTCCTGTCCCCTCTCCATCTCCATTCCACCTCCTTCTCCACCCACCTGAAAGCGCGCCGACGCACCGAGCACAATGAACTCCCCCGTCCTCTCAACACCCGGCTGCCCCCTCCCATAGCGACAATGACTGCCGATCGTTTCAGATGACCTAAGCATCCCGCTCTGCGCCCCCTTCCCCTCCTTCCCCGTCCCATCCCTATCCGTCCGTATGACCTCTTCATCCCCCGCCCCAAACCCTAACCCCGTCCCCCACCCCCAAAACCCACATCCAATGCCACTCCGCGAGCGCGAGCGCGGTCGCCGCCTCCTCGCGCCCAAGGAACTACAATAGCTGCTGCCGCATAGCCAAGAAGGGGTCGTTGCGGGAGGAGGAGGTGGCGTGGACCGGGGCGGATGGTGCGGGTGAGGGCGGCACCGAGGCGGCGGGCGGTCGACACATGGAGGTTGATGTCGGCGTAGGCGGAGGTGGAGTTGCTTCTACAATTCACATTTTGTCTTATGATTTTTGAAACACCGATTATGTTTTCAAGAGAAGTTAGAGCTAAGGTTTTTTTAAAAGTTTGGTCAACGCATTCAAGTCGACCTCATAGTGGATTGAGCTTTCCCTCACGGAGAGGCAATAGGGTGAGCACATCCATGCAAATTGGAATGATTTGGTGGCTCCACACACCTCCAATGAAGACATACTTCCCCGGGAAGGATTTTCAGGAATTACATCTTCGTGTCCACCATCGCAGTTATTTGTTTCCTTTACAACTTGTATTTCACTTAAGTATTTTGCTTTGTATCATATCACATCTTGTTGGCACATCTGGTCAACCTTGTGTATGCTTGTATCCCTTAATCAAAAGAACTAGTACAAATTTATAGTCGTTTATTCACCTCCCCTTTAGTCGATCATATCGACCTTTCACTCGTGGTCGTGATTCGCGTGCTTGTCGGGAACCACTTCTTCAACATTCTCGCTGGCGGGGAAGTAGAATGGCCAGGGTTTGGTCATCCGTGCGGGAGCTATAGGGACGAAATTGACAGTGCGGGCCACCCCGTGTGGCCATTAAAAAAAGGACCGGGCGGGCAGTGGTTGGGAGGCTTATGACGAGTGGGCCCGGAGCGGACGAACGAACTTTCTACTCCTGGTCATGCGAAGGCAAAAAAAATGGGCCCCACGCACATCTACACGAACAAAATACAAAATGCATCCCCGAGTTGGCCTTCTGAGCAGATAGAACGAACACACCAGACGAAACGTGTTGACGCGTTGGAGTTGATTGTCAAGACAAGACAACTCCAACGGTTATGTTTGTGTGATTGTCAAGACAACTCCAACGCGTCAACGCATTTCGTCTGAGGTAGTGAGGAATCACACCCATTAGCAGTTTTGTTGTTGTACTCTGTGGTAGTGTTTTGCCAAAAGTTAAAGAACAATGTGTAATCAAAGTTAATTTACTTCTCAAGGAAAGAAATGTTACTCCGTAGAACTTAGTGTCTGCCACATAAGCTAAGCCTGAAGAAGTAACAAGTCAGCGTTTCCCAGCAAGCGCAGCACCCGTCCGTCCCGTCCCCTTCTTCCACCTCCTTCTCCACCCACCTGAAAGCGACGCCGGCGCACCGAGCACAGCCAACTCCCCCGTCCTCCCCCAGCGACAGCGACCGCCGGTCGCCTCGAATGACCTAAGCATCCCCGCTCGCTCCGCGCCCCCCTTTTCCCTCCCTCCCCCGTCCCGTCCCTCTCCGTCCTTATGACCTCTCCCTCCCCCGCCCCAAACCCTAACCCCGTCCCCACCCCGCCCCCAAACCCCACATCCAACGCCACTCCCGCTCCCGCTCCCGATCCCCGCTTCCTCGCCGTCCAAGGAACAGCCGCCGCAGACCCAGGAAGGGGTCGTCGCCGGAGGTGGACCGGCGGTGGATGGTGCGGGTGAGGGCGGCGCCGAGGCGGCGGAGGCGGCGGTAGCGGCCGACGCGATGGAGGTTGATGGCGGCGTGGGCGGAGGCGGAGTTGCGATGCGGAGGGGGGAGGTGGCGGTGGGTTGGCAGGAGGAGCGCAGCTGGCGTCGTCACCGGCGACCGTGTTCCGGATCCGCCTCAAGCAGCCCCCCGAGCCTCCGCCACAAGATGCGCGTGCCGAGCTCTGCAGGAACTTCAGGTGAGTTCGAGCGAAATTTGAGACCTACTATCTTGTGTGTTTTCGTTTTATAGATTTTTTTCTAGCGACAACTGTGTTTGTTCTGTTTCCTGTGGCCGTTATGTTTCACAGACTTAGACTAGCTGTCAAGTTTAATGAGGTCAAGCTGGTCACTCTTCCTAACCAGATAGAATTAGGTAAAAGTGATGGCATCCATTTTTAGAGAACTCACATAGTCACATTTGCATCTCAATGATCCATGAGCAGATTTCGTGTAGTTTTGCTGGACCTTCTATAGCTAGCGACTCTGAAATTTCCAAGTGCCGACACTAATTATATGCTACACTAGGGTGAAAGCGCTTGGTTAATTATGGTAAAATTTTGCAGGGAGTCCTTTTCTTTGTGGAGTTCACTTTGAGTCCCATGGTAGGGTGGTAACCAATAACTTCTGTAGATAATCTGTATGCTACACCTTTATAAATCTGTGGGTTTTTCCCGGGTTGTTCGACCATGAGCGGGTTGTGCTATCAATCTTCCTCCCTCATGCTTTTAGGAGCTCCCCATACTCTGTGATCTCTTCTAAGAAACTACAAACTGGTGTGGTGACAATTGAAGTTCCTCTTCTAAGAAACTACAACTTTCGTGCACATTTTTTGCTTCTTCTATAACTGCTTAAATCTGGTAGGACTAGTGTGCCTACTCCGATTTCTGTACCATTAATTAGAACTTGTAACCTATATATTCTTCCTCATTTTGGTGGTCTTCCTATTGCAGCGCTGTTGCTTGGTGTGGGAAGCTGAATGCAATCGCATGTGCATCAGAGACTTGTGCACGTATTCCAAGGTCTGATGTTCCTCCATCCCTTCCCCGAACTTTACTTTGTTCCTCACTTGTACCTGCACTGAAATTTCATTTCTAGGCGAAGGAACATTTAGGTGGCAGAATTAGATAGCTTTGCTAGTCAGTATAATCTAGAGCTGGTTCATCTTTTTAATCATTTAAAAGAAAAGTTTATTTTCCATTTTTGGTTAGTGAAATTTCTTTCCTGAGAAGTAATGTATTTTATATTTTCAGCTCTAATTCAAGTCCACCTTTTTGGATTCCTATACACATACTGAACCCCGAGAGACCGACAGAATGTTCTGTTTTCAATGTGAGAGCAGGTAAACATCTATTTATCCGTTACTCTTTAAGTATTCTTGCATACTCCTTCCTGTGCATTGGTAGTTTGGTACAACCCACACATACATCTTCAAATCTCGAGATATGCTGTAATTTAGTTGGGGTATGTGTGAATTGTCCCCAACAAGAAAATACCAGTTTCTTGTCTCATTACATTCTTAATTGGACAGATTCTCCACGTGACTTTGTTCAGTTCATTGAATGGTCTCCTCGCTCATGCCCTCGTTCACTACTAGTGGCAAATTTTCATGGGAGGATTACTATATGGACACAGCCAACTAAGGTATGCAGTTCACTTGTTCGAAGTCCAGATCACATGATAATGTTTTTGCTGTGGAGGGGGTTTAGTGTTAATCAGGATTTTGTTTATCTTCATACACAATGCCATTTTAATAATCTGATTAGTTCTTTTATGACATGATGAAGGGTCCTGTTAATCTTGTACGTGACTCCAGCTCCTGGCAATGTGAACATGAATGGCGTCAAGATCTTTCTGTGGTTACAAAGTGGTTGTCTGGAGTTTCTCCGGTATGTATACCTATATTCTGCTTGCCTGATATGATAAGTTGTGATGTACTGCCTTACAATTGAACCAATACTTTATCTACATATGCTGTCCAGGGACCTGATTCCTGGTGCACCTGTGTAGATTTATATGCCTCATTTGACCGTTCATTCTTTTTGTACCATACGACCCTAAATGGTTCTTGACTGTAATATCGTAATAAGAATAGAGGAGTAGTGAATAAGATCTTATTCTAAGAATTTATTCGTAGATATATAATTTAAAACTACTCTCCACACTTAATTAAAGGTCCAGCTTGCTGATGTTATACTGCATTATATGTTTCAGTTGGTATGTTAATTTTTCTAGTTGTGTTGCAACTGTGGTTGATTACTTATTTAGTCTGACACAATCACTAGCTCCTGCTAAATTTGTTACGTTCCTTGATTCTACAGTATAGATGGCTTCCTACAAACTCCGGTACTTCTTCAAACATGAAAACCTTTGAGGAAAAGTTCCTTACACAGCACCCTCAAAATTCAGGTTGGTGAGCCAAATGTATTTCTATAAAGATAATATTTTCTTGGGTTGAGACTTGCTTCTAGTTTGCTTTATTTTATTCTGACATAACCTTTTTACTGCAGCAGGATGGCCAAATATTCTATGCGTTTGTTCTGTATTTTCATCAGGGTCTGTTCAGCTTCATTGGTCACAGTGGCCTTCTCAAAACTCAGCAGAACCTAGATGGTTTTCTACGAGCAAAGGGCTTCTTGGAGCAGGCCCCAGCGGTATAATGGCTGCTGATGCTATTATTACTGAGTCTGGAGCTTTACATGTTGCTGGTGTCCCCCTTGTTAATCCTTCTACTGTAGTGGTTTGGGAGGTGATGCCTGGTCTTGGCAATGGTATTCAGGCAACTGCAAAGATAAATGCAACAAGCCCTCTTCCTCCATCTCTGAACCCCCCTTCCTGGACTGGTTTTGCTCCATTAGCAGCCTATCTCTTTTCCTTGCAAGATTACCTTGTTTCTGAGGGTGCACAAACAAGAAAACAGATAGATAATGAGATTACCGAGGCTGCATCCATCCATTGTTGTCCGGTTTCCAACTTTTCAGCTTACGTCAGTCCTGAAGCTGCTACCCAGTCAGCCACTACTACAACATGGGGATCTGGGGTTACTTCAGTTGCTTTTGATCCCACTCGAGGAGGAGGAGTCATTACAGTTGTAATTGTTGAAGGTGCGTATAAAGCTTAAATTGGGAAATTAATTAGTCTGACGCGATGAAATCTCAGAAGATGTTGTAGTTTGTATCTGACATGTCATGAACCTCAGTGTAATGGGGTATTTCTGCTCTTTTGAAAAGGCTACATGCCCATACATCTCTTACGTGCATCTCCAAGAATCCAATTCTCTATATCGAGGAAAAAACCGAGGCCATTATTCTTGTACTCGTGACAGCCTGATAGGCTTCTGAACAACATTTTTGTTGTAGCTGTTTGTTGATATCTTGCCTATGTGGTCTGTGTCATGGTCATAAAAACTCTCGATCATCAACTAATATGTGTAGACTCTTATCGTTTTTTTTTGTCTTAGTTGTCGATATGATGCTATCTCAAATAATAGTAGGTTAATTGGTTGTTTTTTATACTGACAGTAATTAAATCATTGCAGGGCAGTATATGTCTCCTTATGACCCTGACGAAGGACCTTCCATCACTGGATGGAGAGTCCAGTGCTGGGAATCTTCACTTCAACCTGTTGTTCTTCACCCAATATTTGGAAGCCCTTCTAGCTTTGGTGGGCAGCCTCCTATGCAAACTGTTTGGTCCACTAGGGTTAACAAAAGCATTCCACCAACAGAAGACCTTAAAAATCCTCAAACTTATGTTCCAATGCCAACAACTTCAGATGAACGGAGCTCTTCTGAGTGCAGTGTTGACAGGGCAAACAGACTTAGTTTTGATCCTTATGATCTTCCAAATGATGTTAGACAGCTGGCACAAATAGTTTATTCCGCACATGGTGGTGAGGTTGCGGTCGCTTTCCTGCGTGGTGGAGTGCACATTTTCTCAGGTCCAAATTTTGATCAAGTTGACAGCTATCATGTCAATGTTGGCTCATCAATTGCTCCGCCAGCCTTCTCCTCTAGCAGTTGTTGCTTGGCATCAGTATGGCATGACACACTCAAAGATCGAACCATACTAAAGATAATACGTGTGCTTCCTCCTGCAATTCTTAATGCTCAGACAAAGGTCAGCTCAGCTGCGTGGGAACGCACAATAGCAGATAGGTATGCAACCAAGTTAATATGAGCTCATTGAAATGATTTCTTTTCATCTCATAGCTGTATTGTTTTGGCAGGTTTTGGTGGAGTTTGATGGCTGGTGTTGATTGGTGGGACGCTGTTGGTTGCACACAGAGTGCTGCTGAAGATGGTATTGGTAAGCACCTAAGTTTGTAGTTTGTGCAGTTCCATTTTCTTGAGTTGTCCATGTAATTTGAAGGGAAATCCAACCTCTGCTGCATTGTACATTACATTTTCCACAACTGGCATTTTGGATTCTGCAAGCCTATATTTTAGGACTGGACTGAACGAAATTTTATGTTTCTGGTTTGCAAATGTCAAAGGGATAATTGTACGAGTACTAGGTTACATGCTCACTAAATAAACATACTATAATTGGAGGAGGACCCGGTCCAAAAATAATGGGACGGAGTTCATGTTTCGTCACATGTAGAAGACCCTATCATCTGAAATGGGGAAAATGGCTTGTGAGCACCAGCTTGGAACTGTGCTTGTGCATCTGTGATCTGTCTCATCTTGCCTCATGATCCTTGTCTAGATTCCTTAATGTGTTATGTTTCCTGCTGTGATGTGACAGAATTTCCTGAGCAACTGAATGTCTATGTTTTAGTATATATTACTATTTGTTTCATATGGTTGACAACATGTGATTTATACTCTTCAGAAAGAAATTAAAATCCTTGCTCTTCGTTTCAGTCTCACTTAACAGCGTGATAGCATTACTGGATACGGACTTCCATTGTCTTCCAACTATGCAACAGAGGCTACAACACTGTCCTGTAAGTGGCGTTGTTGTGGTTCACTATTCACAATTTGTAGCACTGATCTTTTTTTTTGCGAATTGTAGCACTGACCTTTGATTACTCATGAGCTATAATTGACTTGCTTACTATGTAATAGATAGATGTGTCAGATCGTCCGTTTGAACTATTGAAGTAGTGCATTTATCAGCTACCATGGTTTTCTTACCCTTTTTCTCCTTCACTCTAAGCACATTTGACCATTTAGTTGAATGAAGCATATGAGTAAAGTAATAATTGCTTTAATTTAATAGAGCTTCCTTTCACTTCTTTTTGTAGTACTAGTCTTTGATTTATATATTTGCTCGCAATGCTTTGGAGTGAAGAGTAAAATTACATCACCAAAGTCTTAGAGAGAAAATAGCCGCTTCACCAAATCCCTATACTCTATAGATGCTTGGACTGGCATGCTATCTAATAACTGGAGGTGATTTATATGCACAATAAGCATTGGTGCCCAGCATGCAGCGATGTTAAGATTAGCACCTTATATTATGTGGCAAGAAAAATGGTTTTCATGGCATATGGATTAATTTATACCTTTGTAAAACTTACGATTGTTTGATTTACTGCACGCAGAACCTCGATAGGATAAAGTGTAGGTTGTTGGAAGGAACAAATGCTCAAGACGTCAGAGCACTTGTGTTGGACATGCAAGCAAGATTGCTTCTGGATATGCTAGGCAAAGGAATAGAGTCTGCCCTGATAAATCCATCAACTCTGCTACCTGAACCCTGGCAAGCTTCTAGTGATATGTTGTCTAACATTGAGCCTGACAAAATGACGGTTGACCCAGCTCTACTTCCGAACATCCAGGTCTACTTTACTTCCCGTGCTTTCTATTTCATTGTCGTGGAGCTTAAATTCAACTTGCTATGTTAGTTGCGGAGCATTGGTAATTTGGGGACTGTTGTTTACACTCGTTAACTTGTACATAAATGGCGTTCAGTTTCTTTTATTGTGAGCATTGCTTTGCCTAGGTTAAGTGAAATCATGACCCATCAACTCCCTCTTATACTGTGACTGAATTACTTTATTACATATTTGAACATAAGCCGTGTGCATATAGACTATGTTATCATTCTGTGGATGTACTTATCTTTTTAGCACTGGAATGCAGGGTTATGTTGACGCTGTTCTGGATTTAGCATCACATTTCATCACACGCTTGCGGCGTTATGCAAGCTTCTGCCGAACTTTGGCCAGCCATGCTGTAGGAGCATCTTCTGGTTCAGGCAGTTCCAGGAACATCGTTACTAGTCCAACCAACAGTACTCCATCACCAGCAAATAATCAAGGTCAAATTTTCCTGCTATCTTGGTAAAACTTTTGCATTTCCGTATTTTGTGCATAACAGAAGCACCTAAAAATATTTTGTTTGTCATTTCATTTTTTGCAAATGCTTAGTTGCTAGTATATTTTCCATTTACCATTGTTGCTTAGCATGTGCTGCTCCCGGATCTTACAGGTACTCAAAGTGGAGTAGCATCTACAACTGGGAGCTCACAAATGCAAGAGTGGGTCCAAGGTGCGATTGCTAAGATTAGCAACAATGCTGATGGTGCTGCCAATGCAGCACCAAATCCAGTTAGTGGGAGGTCATCGTTTATGCCTATCAGCATCAACACAGGGACTTTTCCTGGGACACCTGCTGTTAGACTTATTGGGGACTGCCATTTCCTTCATAGATTATGTCAGTTGCTACTATTTTGTTTGCTTTTCCGGAGAAGGCAATCACCAAGATTACTCGCAAATGCACAAAAAAATCCTGATTCTGCAATGCAGAAAATACAACACTTGATAAACGGTAAGATGGAGGACAATAGTTCTGCTGTTTCTGCAGTAAGATCTGGTCTAGGAGCTGCCAAAATGGAGGATGGTTCAGCTGCACGTGGACAGTTGGTTCTTGGAGCGAAGGGTCTCGAAGAAAATCCAATGGGCAAGTCTGTTAGAATTGGTTCTGGCAATGCTGGCCAGGGTTATACGTCGGATGAGGTAACAAACAAAATAATTGATTAATACGAGTTCCTTTTGACAACCCTGAGGTTTTTGTTCATTAAACCGCGGTAACATGCATTGTTTTAAGAGAAGCACTTAGTGTTTATTAGCGATTCTACATGTCTCATTGATTAAACAATATGACCAAAGTAGAAGAGCCAAAATGTTGGAGAGAGTGGAATGTGTGGCCGTGCCCACATTTCTGTTTACCTCAGGTTGCAAAGTTAAATCACCTACCAAACAGGCTGAAATTATTATTCTTATCTGAACACAGATGTCAATTATACATTCCTAACAAATTACTGCACCTCCATTTGAACATCAATCTCTGGCCTCAGTCGTATCTTGACCAACCATCTATATATGAGCTATTGCATGGTGTTCTATATCTGTATGTTATCTATGACATGCTTCTTTTACAGTTTTACTAATAAGTGCATTACAGTTTTACTAATAAGTGCGTTATCTGTATGTTATCTATGACATGCTTCTTTTACAGTTTTACTAATAAGGACCTGTGAGTAGCTAACTTGTTCAGAGCTGCTTTAAGACTAGTAATAAAAATGATTTGACTGGAAAATTACCTAGTATAAATCTTTGCCAGTGATGGCCTGACATGCTTCTTTTACAGTTTTACTAATAAGTGCGTTCGTGAACTACTTAGTTTAATTTGTTTTTTTGTTGCAGGTGAAGGTCCTTTTTCTCATATTGGTTGATCTTTGTCGAAGGACATCAGGTTTGCAGCATCCATTGCCTGTTTCTCAGGTTGGTACCAGCAACATTATTATAAGGTTGCACTTTATCGATGGCACTTACACGGTGCTCCCAGAGGTAGTGGAAGCATCTCTTGGTCCCCATATGCAGGTACAGTACATATTTCTCATAGAAGGTTCCGTCTGTTGCATATTCTGTGGGTGTGTAACGTTTGAAATAATATAAGATCATAATAATGGTTAACTATCCCGGAGGAACAGAGATATTCAGTCAGTTCTATTCTACTTGCCCATGTTAATGATGTGTTGAGCCCCTAAAAGAGTATTACAACGGGTTTTAGTTACTCTAGTGATTTCGGTACTTGAAAGTTGCAATACACAATTTCGGTAAATAAGCGCCGAAGATGATTAAAACCATGTGAAAGAGAGTACTTAACAAACCACCATGTTGGACTGTGGCAGGGTCCATCAACCTGTCACTACAATCTACTCTTAAACCCCTTGTATCTCTGCTTGTAAAAATTATTAGAGGTTCAGGCTTCCGAGCTCAGAGCCTCACAGGTATTATTTATGAGTTGGGCGTGTCATTTCAGTGAACTGTGTGGAGAGGTTGTGCACTGATCTGAATATGCATTGTGCTATATACGCGTCCATTTAATTATTTTGTTATTGCAGAATATGCCTCGTCCACGAGGAGCTGATGCTGCTGGTCTTTTACTTCGAGAATTAGAACTACAACCTCCTTCTGAAGAATGGCATAGACGCAACATGTTTGGAGGGCCCTGGTCAGAACCAGATGATCTTGGTCCATTGGATAATATGCCACACCTGAAAATCGGTGGTCATATCAACCCTCATTCGGACATGGAAGAGGATGTCAACACTAACTTTGGGATTCAAAGTCTATGGCCAAGAAAGCGCCGGATGTCTGAAAGAGACGCAGCATTTGGTTTGAAAACATCTGTGGGTCTTGGAGCTTATCTGGGTGTGATGGGGTCTCGACGAGATGTTATTACAGCCGTGTGGAGAACAGGTCTTGATGGTGAATGGTATAAGGTGAGTATGAATTGTTTCGCACTCTAGTCTCATTCCAGGGTTCTTTGACAAGACTTATTAGTGTATCCTATCCAGTTTATGTTTGCCTAATGTTATATGGCCGCTGTCTCTGTTGCAGTGCATACGGTGCTTGCGGCAAACTTGTGCATTTGCGCAGCCTGGTGTCCCAAACCAAGCAAATGAACGTGAGGCATGGTGGATCAGCCGGTGGACCCAGGCTTGTCCAATGTGTGGTGGATCATGGGTGAAAGTCGTGTAGTTATTGACTCCCGTGGCATCTTCACTACACTGATTCTTGTCTGTTAGTAGCTTGCTCGGCCAAATCTGAACCAGCATTGTTTTGGGACAATTTCGTCACAGGCCTCAGATCTGTTCTTTACCTGCAGGCCCAAAGCCGACACATGCTTAGGTCTAACGGCTGTGTAAAAATGTAGTTGTATTAGGAGATAGATATTGTGCGTTCATCATGTGTATAAATGTATCACAACTGTTGGAAGGAAGCTGTTAGATGGGTTATGCATACTGCATGTGCTTGTTGTACCAAAATTGCTAGTGACATGATGTGGTGATTTGGTATCATCTAAATTACGGAACTCCTAATTGTTTTGACAGACAAATCATATGAAGTTCCTGCAAATGTCATGTTCGGAAGCTAATGTTGTTCAACAACTAGTTCCCTCCCTGACAGGCTTCTTGTTGCAAAGTGTTCACTTTGAGACGGTGTTATGCTTCGTTTATTCCCTTTGCCGTTGCGATCGTGGTGTGCTTCCTGCTAGGAATTGAATTCCATGCCTTGAAAATCAAATACTCCAGAACTGATTCCCAAGTTTCACAGCTCCAGCGGGAAAAACAATGAACAAAATATACGCTAGTGAAAATAAACGACTATTACTTGCACGTTCCGATTCGTCTTAACTAGCTAGTCTCTCGAGTAGGGGTGTAAACGGATCGGATCGGATAATGCTCTTTCCATATCCTTTCCCATATTTTTTTGTCGGATTCAGAGCGGATCGGATAATGGCCGGATGCGGATACGAATGCGGATAATATCGGACTACGGATACGGATCGGGAACGGAGCGGATTCGGACCGGATACAAATACTAAGTAGCGGATTAATACGTACAAAGAAACAAAACTTCACCTTGCAAAAATATGAACAAGATAACTATCCAAACACATAACAGAGCAAAATGTAGGTGTGCGTGATGCAAGTTCACGGTTGCACGCAATAAAACAAATACTCCTATATGATTAATGAGTGTAACTCTTACTAGGATAAGATTAGTTATATATGGAAATAAATAAATAGGTGATTAGGTCAATGTGCCAATAGATTTGGCTATTTATACGAACTAAATAGGCTAATAAATCGGATTATCCTAATAGAATATATCGGATAATCCGTAAAAAAATGACGGATAATCCGCATCCGTCGGATAATAGCAATACCATATCCTCTACCTTATCCGTCGGATATCCGCCTAACGAATATCCTTATCCGCATCCGTATCCGGCGGATTTCCATAATTACATACCATATCCTTTAAAACGGATGCGGATGCGGATTCGGTTCGGAAATTATCCGTACCGTTTACATCCCTACTCTCGAGTGCCGCGGCGCAGCTTCAGAAACGAGATCACGTCACTGCCAGATCTCTCCGCACATCGCCGGCGATGTCGTCGCCCTACACCGGCGCGCAGCCGCGGGCCCCGGCGATGGCGGCGCAGCAGAACCACTCGCTGGCGTTCCGCGTCATGCGGCTGTCCCGTCCCTCGCTCCGGCCCGACCCGGCCGCGCTCCTCCGCTTCGACCCCCGCGACGTCTTCCTCCCCGAGGACGCGCTCACCTCCCCCGACACCTCCGCCGCCGCCGACTTTCTCCAGGGCCTCCTCCACCCGCCTGATTCCGGCGCCGCCACCACCGTCCCGGAGACTTCACCTTCCGCGATCGCTTCCTCCTCCGCGAGACCGCCGACGCCCTCGCACCTCCCGGCCTCCTCGTCCTCCCCCAGGCCTTCGGGTTAGCTTTTCATTCTCCTTCTAGAATGTTGTATGCAGCTTTGGGTAACCGCTTGCTTGCGTTGATGCTTGTGTGTCTGTGGCTAGGGCGATCTATTTGGGGGAGACATTCTGCAGCTACATCAGCATCAACAATAGCTCCGGCCTTGAAGCCAGGGAGGTCATAATCAAGGTGTTGACACTTTCTGTCTCACGATGTTACAAGTGTATTAGATCATTTCTGGAGAATTGTACCAATTTCAGACGGAAAGAGTTGCATCAATTGGGTCTAGTCATTTGCTTGTTGCAAATTGCCGGCACATTCAGTTAAACTGCTAGGCTAATGCTTTTGCTAAGGTATTCTCATCATTGCGGTCATGTCGAAAGGTAGCCTTTGTTCCCATCGCAGCAGTTATGACCTATGGTTAAGGCCAACTACTGGATCACCCTGCTACTGTAATGAATGTTCAGTCACTGGATCAGTCAGTTGTAATTTGTATGCATAAGTCATATGCATTGTCAACACATGGCTATGCCACCAAATGCTTCAGTGTGGCGTGTTAAATGCTTAAGTCGAATTGGAACTAGGTTTTTCTTAGATATCAACACATGCAAGAAATCATGCACGCAAGTAGTTTCATTAGTTTTGATGGGGATAGTTGACCTTAGCTTTTTCTGTAGCTCTTGTTATGCATTGACACTAATTCTGTCCATAGATTGGCAGGTCTCTGTGGTAAACTTTGTTGTACTTATGTGTTCCCCCTGCAGTCATATGCATTGTCGACTTTGCGCTCTCATACAGTTTCGGCTTATTCTGTCATAAAGTTTGACTAAACTTTGATTATATTAGGCAGAAATACAAACCGAGAAACAGAGGATACTTCTTCTGGATACAGCAAAATCTCCTGTTGAATCGATTAGATCAGGGGGTAGATATGACTTCATAGTCGAGCATGATGTCAAAGAACTGGGTGCACATACGTATGCTCCTTTTCCTTTTTATTTAACTTTCATAACTGTTGTTTTGGTGCATATACCAATCTTGACTGTTCATTTGGTTGTGTGATGATTGCATCCAGGCTTGTCTGTACTGCTTTATATAATGACGGTGATACGGAGCGTAAATATCTTCCTCAGTTCTTCAAGTTCACTGTTTCAAATCCATTGTCTGTTCGAACAAAGGTACTTAAGTTGTCCTATTTATATGTGTATCTATGTTTTGTAGGTCGAATGAATAACTTTTTTTCACCTTTCTTTTCAGGTTCGCACCATCAAGGTAGGTTACCTCATGCTTCACAAGTGTAAATGACTGTAAGTACTTTGATTAAATATAGGCACCTTCCTTAGGGACCGTCAAAGTATATGTCATCAAAGATCATTACACATTTGCATCTAGATTATTAGATCCTTATTTCTATGCTTGTAGCAATTGATGTCCACTTTCTCTTTTCAAATTGACCGTGTGGTTCTTGATTACGAGTCGACCTGTCGCAACTTGTCGCTGGGTACCGACAAGTAGACAAGTCGTGACTAGTCGCGACTAGTCATAGACTTGTCGATATGTAGTCTAGCTGCTAATACTAAAAATGTTGATGCCATGGGGAGTAGAGAGGAACCTGGGACTGTGGCATTTGCATCCAGTGGGCAGGGCCTCCACTTCCATCCTGGGTCCTTGGACCTTGTTGGTCTCCTCTTAGGATCCTTGGATGGGTCGTACTGCTCATCAGCTTCAGCTGCTGCTCGAGCTGCAGAAACCACTTGGGAAATCTCCGGTGGTGGCATGGTCTTGGAGTTGGTGCAGCTGCAGCCGCCGGTGGAGCAAAGACGACACAGGCAAAGGAGCGCCGGCGTGAGTAGGCGAGGAGGGGAGGAGGCCAGCAGTGAGGCGGCGGCGGCAGCACCGGCGCCGGCCAGGTGTCGGGGCGGCGGCCGGCGGCCAGGGGAGAGACGCCCAGGGAGAGGCACGGGGAATGCTCGATTTGTTTCTGGAGGCTGGCGGCTGGGCTGGACGAGGGGTAATTAGGGTTCACGGGGACGGGGCGACGGGCAAGGCCTTTTTTCTTGTCGCTCGACTCGCCTACATGGGCTTGTCGCGATTAGTCGTAGACAACTTAAGTTGTCGATCGATAAGTTGAACTTGTCGAGTCGTTCTCGCTGTCGACATCAAGGTTGCGACAGGTAGACAAGCCGCGCGACAAGTCGCGATAAGTCGAGCGACTCGTATCTCCCCTGGTTTTTTCTAGTCTGCTGTAACAATCTATTATCTTAAACCAATGAGGTTATTCCCTTTAAAATAATATTATGTACTATTTATTGTTTACTTCTTTTAGTAATTCACCATGGTGATATTGAACTATATACATAGTTGATCCATGTTGACAGGATACTACATATCTGGAAGCCTGCATTGAGAATCACACGAAATCTAATCTTTACATGGATCAAGTAGATTTTGAACCTGCCCAACAGTGGAGCGCTACAATATTGGAAGCTGATGAACATCCCTCAGTGGAGAAGTCTACAATCCGGTAATCTGAGTGCTGAAAACAAGTCTGTCCATGTCAGCATGTTAATTCTGACACGTTAATAAATGAGTGACTCTGGGTGTATTATTTTTATACAGGGATCTCTGCAAACAACCAATTCTGATTAGAGCTGGAGGAGGAATATACAATTATCTATATCAGCTTAGACCATCGTCCGATGAGTCTGGTCAAACTAAGACAGAGGGAAGCAGTATACTTGGTAAATTTCAGATTACATGGCGGACAAATCTTGGCGAACCAGGCCGTCTGCAAACTCAGAACATTCATAGCACTGTCAGTAACCTCCTGGCCTCTGTTTTTTACTATTTATGTTACATGTTGACCCTTTAACTACAATGATGTCAAGTCAGTTTTTCTTGTTAAAACTGAAAATAGTAACGATTGTTGAGTTCTCCAATTTAATCTGAGTTTTCTTTTTGGCAGCCCACTCCAAGCAAAGATGTTGACCTTCGTGCTGTGAAAGTTCCAGCTGTCATATTTATAGAAAGACCATTTATTGTAAGTGATTTCTTGGTTAACATCCGTCTAAAATTTTGCAGCACAAAATACTCCATCCCATAGTCAGCCAATATAGTTAGTTCATGCATGATGGATTTTTGTTTCACAATTGCGGTGGAAGGGTAAAACCTTAGGTCTTACAGTTCTGTTATGTTTAAGAAACTGAATTTCTTCTTGGGAGTACTAGATGGAGGTTAATAATGGTTGAGTTTGTTTCTGCTTTTCTTATGATAATGAAGCTAAGAATCTCTTAGCTTATCCTGCTTCTGGTTATGACATTGGGCTGGTCTTGCAATCTTTCTGCCAGGTCATGTGGATGTGGATCCTCTATCTAGTTCATCTATATTTTCTTTTATTTTTATTCGTTAATATTTTCCACTAGGTTCTCCCCTGATGTTTGCTTGCAAAAATGGGTCAGTCTATATCCACTTTGTCAAGTATTTGTTTGTTCATGTCCCTGATGAGAAGTTATCTTATCCTAGCTGGCTCGTGTAACTGGCTAATTGCAGCGATAGGCGATAGCATACTTCACAGGTGATCTTAGCTTACCTTCCACCTTGAACAACTCCACCTCACCACATCCTTGAACCGACTGTATGGTCCTTAGTCTCCCCAGCTACTGTTTTTGTTTGAACCCTGTTTGGTTGGATGACAACCCACTTCCATCTGCTTCTCAAGCTTTCCCTTTGTTAAATCTGTCACATGGGAACCTTTATTACGTCTGCAACAGTGGATTGCATGCTTGAGCATGTACGCAAAATTTCTTTTGAACTTAGTATGGTATTATAACTACATATTTTATGTGCATTATGATTTTAGGGCTTGAATCGGTCACATTTCTTTTTTCTCTTTTCATTTTTATGACTAGTATCTACCACTACGCATCAGTGCACAAATATTACTTACATAGCGACAATGCCCCTGCAAATCGCTTTATTTGCTTAATGTATACTAATGTAAAAAATCTTCAGGTCAATCTATGCCTTACAAACCAAACAGAGAAAACAGTTGGCCCTTTTGAAGTATTTCTAGCTCCAAGCATATCTGGTGAACAGAAAACTGTTCTGGTCAATGGATTACAGAAGCTGGTTAGTTACTGTACTTTTATGTATTTAATGTTTACGTCGATACAAGGATAAAATCGGTGCAGATAGATTGGTGGTCTGAGCATTTTATTTAGAATATATTTTTGGTTGAGGTATACTTACAGGTGACAGCTCCTTGAACAGTTGTCCTGTGAAAACTGTGATGGTGTTCCATTTTATTTGCACTTCGATACAACCACTGATCCTGTGGTGTAGTTCTCTCTAGACCTGTATCAGGCCATGTGGTTCTGATTAGAAAAAAAATCTTACAAAGAGTTTATCTTTGTATTTTTGTTTTCAGGCTAATAATTTTTAGGGCAATAATAATTTTGCACCCTGCTACTGATATCTGATTTAAGCAATCTGATACTAGCTAGTGTAGCTCATTAAACTTGGTACGCTATTGTAAAATAGTACTAGTTGAAACACAATGAAATTATCTCTGTTGGAGTAAACTACCAAACGGGTTTCAACTAATCTCGTGAATATAATGCCGTTTCAATATGTTTTTGATTTCTCACTGTCTATTGTGCACAGGTTTTGCCATTAGTGGAGGCTTTTGAGTCCATCAACTTTGACCTGGTGAGGACACTACTGATGCATAACTTATGCTCTGCATATATCTTGCTTGCTTTTTGGCAAATAGAACATCAAATGTATGTCCTATCTGGCATGGCATATATTTCTAGGACTGATAATTTTGATGAATTGCCAATGCACTTAGTAACTCAGCAACTCCAACTCTATTTCCGTGATTCTTTATAGATTTTCTTCATCTGTGTCACTGTATGATCGCAGTTTTCATCATGTAAGAATTAGGAACTGAAACAACCTAGCGTATTCATATCATGGGCTATGAGCACAGGTTCTGTTCGCGTGCATCCTAGCACAACAGGTCCTAATCTAATCCAATCAAATAAAGAAAAGGAAGATATAAGTTGAAAAAATTGGGGAAATGGAGATAGTTATCCCGTCCAATGAAATATTTCTCCTTTAAGATAGCGATTAGTTTTTAAGGGCATCAAGTCGAACCACTATAAAAAGAGCCATATACTCATATATAATGAGGTAATGGATTAGTCGGAACACACGGACTATAGCCTCCGAGCCTCTCTGAAGTTCCATATCCCCGGTCGACCTTTTACCGAGTTACCTGTTTTTTAGCTTGCATTTCATACAAGCGTCTTTGTACCGAAAGCTTGCCTTTGATCATCAAAATCAGTAGGTGGTTCTTTTTTTACCGTTGCATGTTGTCTTATCGCACTAGCCTATTAAATCAGAGGCAAGCTTGTGATGCATTTTTCTGGCACCTTGTATGAATGTGACCAAAGAGTAGTGATAATCTATGGGATAACCTTGTGCAGAGCATGGTAGCTACCCAACTAGGCGTGCAAAAAATCTCTGGAATTACGATGTATGCCATACAGGAAAGGAAGCACTATGAACCTTTGCAAGACATAGAGGTAAAGTGGAGCAACTTTTCCAGCAAGTTCCATCTCTTCACTTGTTGAAGTGCATAGTATCATTTTGGGTTGTTGAAATTTGCAGATTTTTGTCGACGCGGAATAGAATACTGCATCAACACCAGGGACCCATTTGACGTGTTAGATTAGATGTTCAGGGTTGAACCACATTTTTTTGTACAACTGATATCATCATGTTGTAATTAAACACATTTTTTGTATCAAAAGTCATGAATGCACCAGAGCATGCTCGTTCTGTAATTCTAGCATGAACTGATTGAGCCTCGGAAGAACAACCGTTTCTCTCCATTTAGGGCCTATTTGGATTAAGGAGTGCAAAACACATGGAAACTACAAGAATGGTTATTTGGATGGACCGCTGCAAAATATAGGAAGTGTCCCGTTTGTGTTTCACCCTGTCAACTATGAGTTATAAAATAAAAAAACAGATGTTTCGGTAAGAATTTTCCTGACTGCAAGTAATTGCTGGGTGCTCTAGCACTCTTTAGCATGCAAGTAATTGCCAAGTGTTCTAGCACTCCTTAGACTGGGAGTAACATAGGTGATAACGTGCCTTCCACTTAAGCGAAAAGATGACGTGACAGCTAATAAATGAGTAGAGACACAAATAGAGTAACATGTTTTCGGAAATCCAAGCGAAAAGATGACGTGACAGCTAATAAATGAGTAGAGACACAAATAGAGAAACATGTTATCGGAAATCCACTTTGGCTCCCGGGTGCATATGCTCCTGTTATTTTTTTTCAAAAAATTAAAAAATGAAAACAGTTCGAAACAAATCTGAAAAAAGTTGGGCATAAACATATACAAGTTTTCACATATTTTGTCTTTTTTGCACAAACCACATAAAGTGTCATTTCCTTACAAAATTTTGCACGAATGTTGAAAACTTGTATATGTTTGTGCCCAGTTGTTTTCAGATTTTTTCGAAGTGTTTTCATTTTTAAAATTTTGAAAATATAACAGGATCATATGCACCCGGGAGCCAAAACGTCTTCCTCGTTATCGGATATGTTACCATAACAAAGCGCTTCCCAAGAAAATGTGAGTCTACGAGCAAATAAATGAGGCTATCTATGATTTTAGCTTTATGTTACTTTGCACTATGGAGTTAGTAACATGAACTAGTAACATATGCATGTTACTAGTCTAAATTACTCCTCGTTATGACCAGCCATACCGCCACATCGTCGCTGGTCTCCAATCCACCAAATAAGGGTTGCCCTAGCGTCGTCTCCCGAGTCCCCCTTTTCTCCCCTGTGTGGACCCTTTCTCTCGTGTTCTAATTCTTGTAGCTCCTTGTTCTCATTAGGTTTTCGTTATGCCTGGCCAGCCCGACGCGATGACCTAGCCCGTGCCAGTCATGAAAACCCCGGGCCAGGCTCTGGCTTGGGAAATTAGGTTGTTTACACGGAGAGTCTTCGGACCAAAATTGCTCTTTTTTGTCTCTTTGGGCCAGCTCGAACTTGGGCTCAATATTTTTATTTTTTTCGGGCAGGGCCGCGCTCGAGGCTAGATTATGTATGTCAGGCTTTTCAGACCCGATCTGGCCCAAAAAAATCAGGGTTTGGCTCGGGCCTGAAATTTTTGTCCGTTCTATATTTTAGGCTGGGCTCGGGCATGGGACATTAGGAAGTTTACACAATCCCGATTCGTACTAAATTTGCTATTTTTTCTCGTATGTCAGGACTTTTCAGTCCCGGCCCAAAACTAGGGCCAAGGTAGGACTTGAAATTTTGGGTTGTCTATATTTTACGCCGGGCTCGGCTTGGGAAATTAAGTTGTTTATATGAGGGCTCGACTCAGCCCAGACCAAAAACTCTCTCTTTCTTGTCTCTTCGTGCCGGACTCGGGCCCAATATTTCGTTTTTTCCATCTAGGTCAGGCTCGGCCTAGATTTTGTATGTCGAGTTTTTCAAGCCTCGAAACTCGGACTGGCTCGACCCGAACCAAAATTGCTTTTTTTTGTCCCTTCATGCCGGGGCTCGGGCTCATATTTCCTTTTTTAGACGGTCCGGGCTCAGGCTTTTTTAGACCCGGCTAAAAACTCGGTCAGGCTCGGGCTCAACATCTCATTTTTCTTTTGAATCGGGCCGACCTCGAGCCTAGATTTTGTATGTTGGGCCTTTTCAGGCCCAGGTCAAACTTGGGCCAGTCTCAGGTAGGAAATTTTGGCCCGTTCTATATTTCAGGTCGCGCTACATTTTAGGCCGGGATCCGGGTTGAGAAATTATGTAGTTTACACAGGGCCCCTACTCGGCCCGGACCAAAATTGCTCTTCTATTGTCTATTCGGGCCGGGCTAGGGCTCAATTTTCGTTTTCTTTCCTTCGGGTCGAACCGAGCTCGAGTCTAGATTTTGTATGGCCGGCTTTTCCAGGCTTGGTCGGACGAATGCCCATGTCAAGTTTTGGCCTCTCTAAGCGAGAGCATATTGGAAAATGGATCTGTAGGTAGCATGTGGCGGCTGAATCCTGTTAGAGCATCTCTAGTAGTGACCGAAAAGCGTGAAACCGAAAACATGTTTTTCAGTTCACGTTTTGCGCGTTTAACGGGCTGAAAACGGCTGCGGTAGAACAAAAACGGAAAGCTGAACGGTAAAACAGAATTTTGTTTTACCGCTCGGTTTTTGGTTTCTGTTTTACGCGTAGCCGCTTCCAGCCCATAAAACATTTGTTTTTCCAGCATTTCAACACATATGAATCATTTGACTTTAGAAATATAAAAGCAAAACAAAACCAATATGAACAACAACATTGTTTATTGTACAATACAAACTTAATCCAAATTACAATAATGGTTTAAATTACAACCCAAATAAATTAAATAATCAATAATCCTATACAAGCCGAATGCAAATAATGGTTCAAAGCACACATGAATAAAATGAATAAAAGTGGCAGATAAGTGCCCATGCCTCTGCCAGAGGTGGTCAACGAGATTTTTCTAAAGTTGGGTGTGGTTCTTGGCATTCTCAATCTTCTGGTAAGTTTGAAGGAATGCTTGGATGCGATCTGGGTTTCTACCCGGCTTCACACGGCTCTCAACATTGTCGTAGACCATATCCAAGTCCAAGTCTCTCTCATCCTCGATAATCATGTTGTGAAGAATCACACAACATGTCATTGTGTTCTTGAGGTTTTTTTTCCCAAAACCGAGCAGGACCTCAAACACTGGCAAACCTTGATTGCTGAATACGAAAGGCTCTCTCAATTTGCCTCGCAAGTTTCTACAATTTTCACGAAGAGGGATTGACACATTCGGTACCTTCGACGGAAAATGTGAGACAGATAGGTGGGTATCTCGGTGAAGTAGTCTCGCCTGAGCAGCTCGTTGCCGTAGAAGCGGTTCCGAGGAATGCAAAGGCGGCCGACGGTGGATCCTCGCCTATTCTTCTTCTTCCGATCCTCGAGCTCCTTCAGGGCGAGGACCACCAACACCATTTGTTGCCGGTGGTTGGCGAGCAACATCTCCACATCCGAGTCGTCGGACGAGCACGAGTCCTCGAGCAAAAATTGCTCGCACGGGCTCAAATCCATCTAAAATGCACACGGGAAGACTAGTAAACACCAAATCGAGCGGAAAATCAACCGGAAACGAGTGGAAAATCAGTCACCGACGGATCCGGGGCGGCGGCGGAGATTCGGCCGGCGACGGTGCTGGCGGGGCTACCGGCTCCCGAAACGGCGGGAGAGGTGGATCCGGGGCGGCGGCTTTTCGCCGCCAGATGCGACTGGGAAATGGCCGGAATCGAGGGCGGCGGGCTCCGGCGGCGGTGGCGACTCGGTGGGGGAGAGAGGAACGAACTCGGGCGGGGCTGAAATGTCCCTCCCGCCAACCGCTTCGTAGCTTTTCGGGGCACCCTCGGTTTGGCCGCGGAAACCCTAGACCTTCAGTTCCTAGGGGGAAATTCTCCGGCGCCTGAAAAAAGTTTTTCGGTCTGTCCACTTTTACGGTCGCTGCTCTGGCTCGTTTTTCGTCGTGCATACCGAAAATGGCAGTTATTTGTGGTTCGGCGGATTTTTCGGTCACTGCCGGTGTACTGTAATTCAAAAAAAAAAAAACGCTGGCATCCATCAAAAGAAATTAAAACCTCCGATATTACTGAAGGCAAGAACAGAAGGCGGACAGGAAATAGAAAGATATCAATTCATATTCTCGTCACTTATAGAAATGATGGATTTGGGATTAATTACTTGCCAAAATCACACTAATTCGTCCTCCCATCAGAGATTCAGTGCTGGTACATTCCAAACACATCGATCTCCTTTTCCAATATAAACTCGATTCCTTGCACGCAGTCAATGATTTCCCTTCGTACTACCACCATCACTTGTTTCTTCCATCTCTTGAGACGAAAGCAAGATCGGTTTGTGAAGGAGAAATGACGAAGCTTGGGCTAAGGCCGCTGGCAGTACTGGCCCTAACCATCGGAGCTGTAGTGCTAGCTCTGACGGCTACCAGTTGCGATGCTGCAGGGACGGTGGTGAGAAGCATCTACGTCAACAACAAGCGGCCTGCTGACTTCAAGTCCATCCAAGCAGCCATCGACTCCATCCCTTTCGGCAACAGCCAGTGGATCCGAATCCATGTCGCCTCCGGCGTTTACTTGTAATTGACGCCTCTATCTTTTCATCTAACCCTTTGGTCAATAGGCCTGTAGTTGTGATGCTGATTTTGTCTCCGTTTCTTTTCGATTCATGTGATGGGTGATCGAAGTGAGAAGGTGTTGGTACCCTTAAACAAAAGCTTCATCCTGCTGGAAGGCGAGGGGAAGGATCAGACGTTCGTCGAATGGGCCGACCACGCCGTCGGGGACTCCGGCACCGCCAGCTCCCCGACTTTCTCCTCTTACGCCGACGACTTCATGGCCCGCGACATCAGTTTCAAGGTCAGTCGTCGCCCGTTGATGTATCATGTATTCATGTATGTATGAGTCAACTGATAGTCCACGTCTGATCCTAACGCATCTCGGTATGTATGTATGTATCGTCGTCGCATGCAGAACACGTACGAAGGCGTCAGGGACATGGAGCCGGCGGTGGCCGCCTTGGTGGCCGGAAACCGGTCGTCGTTCTACGGCTGCGGCTTCGTCAGCGTCCAGGACACGCTGTGCGATCTGCTCGGGAGGCATTACTACGAGAACTGTTACATTGAAGGCTCCATGGACTTCATCTTCGGCAACGGCCAGTCCATCTTTCAGGGGTGCGAGGTGTCGACGGGGAGGACGGCGGTGACGCCGGGCTTCATCACGGCCCAGGGGCGGGACAGTGAGAAGGACGAAAGCGGCTTCGTGTTCAAGGGCGGCAAGGTGAGCGGCGTCACGCCGGCGTACCTCGGCCGCGCTTGGCGTTCGTATGCCAGGGTCATCTTCTACCAGACGGACATGTCCGACGTCGTGGTCAGCCGGGGCTGGGACGCCTGGAAATACAAGGGCAAAGAGTGAGTGTTCCTTCCAAAACTAATCATGGTGACTGGACTGCTGCACATACAGTTTGTTGGGAATTGATTTTGTTTGATCTCGTTGCAGGGACTTGCTGACCATGGTGGAATCTGGATGCACGGGGAAGGGGTCCAACACGACCGGGCGGGTGCCGTGGGCGAAATCGCTGAGCTCCCAGGAAATCGCCAAGTTCCTCGATGTGTCGTACGTCTCCGCCGATGGCTGGCTCGCCGCTCAGCCACACTAGTCCAGCAGGATGGTTAGGAATAGGATGATATGATGTGAGATTGCACGCCCCAGATAATTGAAATTTCTTAGGAATTCCTACGCAAATGAGTCGCACCATCCTTTGACCCAAAGATCATTATAAGAAAAAAATCCTCAAGTACGGCATTATATTATATTTTATTTTTTGATAAAAGGGGATCAACCACCGGCCTCATATAAAGAAACCTGGGAACATTACAAGAGTTTGTCTGATACAAAACGAGCACAGAACCATCGCCAGCAACGACACAAGGGGCACGTCAAGAAATTCGTAAAGGTCTGAAGCACAGAATAGAGGCAACCCCTCTTTACAGCAAGCAGACAACTGAAACAAAGCCCAGCGTTCTTCACGTAAGGAATCACTATCAAACGAAGCTTGGTCGTTCCCCTCCCCCACTACAGTAGGGAGGGACGATTTTCTGAAACCAACCGGGAGATCCACCTCGCTCGCCGTTGGTTCGTCGATTCCCTGCCCTCCGACGGCCGCTCCGGCCGTCGATCCACGGCTTGTACATAGTGTAGGATGCTCTAGGTGGCCTGCCGGCGGCACGGAGGAGGAGGCGGTGCGGTCGGCGCGGCGTTTTGTGGTGGAGCTTCCCCTCTCCGGCATCGGCGTTCTCAGGAGCTCCGCGGTCGAGGCTCCACCGTCCTCGAGCTCAAAGGTCTCCGGATCTGTCGAGCTCGTCAAGCCCTCACCGGCGTCGGCGTGGCGGTCGAGCCGGATTTCGTTGAATAAAAGGAAGGAGGTGCTGTTCAGCCTTGCGATGAAGATGGTGGACCGAGGTGTAGGTTCTCAGGAGCCGGCGACCGGCGACTTCCCGTCCGCGGAGGGGATGTGCCTGATCCAAGCCATCAAGGGGTGCAGCGGCGGCGGCGCGCCACCGGCGGCATAGAGGTTGTCATCATCGACATCGGAGTCCAGGGGTCTTGCTTGTATTTTCCTTTGTTTCTGGACTTTTCTGTAAGATCAAGGCTTTAATGTCACTTTCTTTTCCCGCAAAAAAAGAAACAAAGCCCAGACACAGTCGTTCCTAACGAAGGCTATCCACTGACGATTCTTGGACATATTGGCGACCACCCTTATGCTCGGTTGAACATCTCCGACATTACGATCTTCAGCTTCTCAGATCCTTGTCGAAGCATTCTTCGTACTCTTCCCTTCTGCAATTCACTCCACAAATCAATCCAATAGCAAATATAGAAAATTACTCTATATCGCATGGATCTTTGAGCATAATTTGATCAAAATAAGCTCGATTCCTTGTTTTTCAAATTGCCCAAAAAGTGGCTGCCAGGAATACTTTAACAACACTCCGTTCACAGCCTTGGAAATTCCGCACCCATGTCCCCAGGTCAGCAACCGACCTGGGGCTATCACCAAAGTCAAAACTACAATTTAAAACACCCCAAACGTATCTCGCTACTGGACATGTGAAGAACAAGTTATCGATACTCTCATCCACAGCACAAACATGCATTGTGGATGGCCATCCCATCCTTTCTTCTTCAGGTTATCTTTGGTTAGAGTTCTACCCCACATGACAAGCCACAAAAATGTCTTAATCTTGGCAGGTAATTTCAAAGACCAGAGATGTTTGATTTTTTTGGCTTGTAGCCTTGTTTGTAGAGCGTTGTACAAGGTTTTAACAGTGAAACCTTTGTTACCCAATTTTCCATGTCACCTTATCACTACCCTCAGATAACTCAATGTTATTGATAATGGCTAACATTTTTTCCCATTGCTCGGCCAATTCGCCCCATAAGCATCTTCTAAAAAGTAAACATATTCCTTTGGTTGCTACAACTTTGTCAACTTTAGTATTCTTACTAAAGGTGAGGTTATACAGCCGGGGGAAACAAGAAGCCATACTCAAAGCCTTCATCAAACAAAAAAATAGTGTCGTCTACGTACTGAAGAATGGCAATGCCATTCTCCTGCAAATGCGGCACCATTCCAGTGATAATCCTTTTTTCTTGTGCATTTTTAATCATCACGCTCATAGAATCCACAGCTATGTTAAAAAGAATAGGAGAAATGGGGTCTCCTTGTCTAACCCCGTTGTGTGTGTTAAAAAAAATCACCCAATTGGTCATTCATTTTAATATTCACTTTCCCACTAGTCATGATACCAAAAATCAGGTCATTCCAATTATCAGAGAAGCCTTTTTTTTACCGTAATCTTATAAAGAAAAGACCAATTTACATTGTCGTACGCCTTTTCAAAATCGACTTTGAAAAGAACACCTGAAAGTTTCTTCCTCCTAACCTCATGCAAAACCTCATGCAAAATAACCACTCCTTCCATAATAAATCTATTTTTCATAAAAGCCGTTTGTGTCTTGTGAATTAATTTATCACTGAAAGCATTTAACCTATTGTTGTCTTGTAATCATTTTTAAACTTTCATTCATGAGGCATATGGGTCTGAATTTCGTGATGACATTTGCATCATCACTTTTGGGCAGCAAAGTAATCTGTCGCAGCAGTGGAACATGGGGTTCCCCTGATGCTGCCAAAGTGGGTCCACGACCGGGGGCAACCTAGAAGATGGACAAGGCAAGGACAAGACCGGCGAATGGGTAAGCCCATCTGCCCCAAGGAAACCCGACAAGTTCGACATCGACACGCTGCGGCTAAGGACCAGGTGACCTTCCTGGGTCACCCGTCGCCCGGAGGACAAGACAGAGTACCCACGGGTCCATACGCCCGAAAGGAGGCCAGGTGTACCCCCGGGTCCTCCATCCGTACAACCGAGAGGATAAGAACGCCAGCTCATGCAGGAAGCTGGTAGAAGACTTGGGCACCAAGACAAAGGATGCGCCCCAGTGACGTCGCCACGGGCGTGGTTGGTGGGGCGGAAAGGCTTTGTCCGTCCCGCTTTTCCCCAAGGGCGGACGACCGCGCCACCCCACAGAAGATACTTGGAGGAGAAGAGGCCACGTTTCCTCCAAAGACCACCGAGGGGTTCTCCCGCCTAAAACCCCTCACGCTCCTCGCGTGCCCATGTCTGATCCCCTTAGCCTATAAAAGGACGACCAAGGCACCGAGGGAAGAACAAGTTGGATCCAAGCTGAAGACTAGACTAGGTTTTGGAAGGTAGAGAGAGAGGTGATCTCCCCAGGGCAGGATCTGCTCTTCGTCTACCTCCGGCCGGAACTCTGTCGGGTTCACCCTTGAACACCCTTGTAAACCACACCATGATGAACACCTCAATCCAGACATGCAGGAGTAGGGCTTTTAGCCTCCGGGCGGCCTGAACCTGGGTAAACTCCTTGTGTCTCTGTGTTGCTTGCTTGCTTGTCCCGACGAAGAACTCGGCGATCTTACTCCCGGGTAAGGCGTCTCCCAGCCTCCTTCGCGCCCCGTGCCGAACCTAAAAAGGAGGTATCCTTTACTCCCGGTGTCCGTGATCCGAGACACGACATGTGGCGTGCCAGGTAGGGGGTGCAAGCGCTGGATTCGTCTTCGTCAACCTCAAGATCGTCGTCAAGTTCTGCGTCAAGTTCTTCGCCGAGCATGCCGCCGAAGAAGAAAACCGACGCCATGGCCTCCAAGGCCATGTCTCCGTCGCGTACTCAGATCTCTGCTGAGCGCCGCGCTGCGGAGACACGCCATACCGCTCCTCTGCCTACGCCGCCTGCGGAGAAGTTAGTATCGGAGAGAGCCAACGTCAACAAGAACATCGATCCCAATGATCCGACGGCCCCAGGAGTCTCCGTCATGCCTCCTCCACGCTCTGGACAGAAAAGCGTCGGGAACATCGCGGCAAGGGTCCTGGCGCCGGGGAGAAGCGAGACCACATTCGCACCAGCGGGGACCCCCGAAGCGCCAAGAACAAGTCGGCCACGCACTTGCCCTCGGACGCACAAGCTCGCCATGACGCCCTTGTTGCTGCCAAGGCGCTGATGCAGTTCCCTCCGAGCTCCGACGACCCCAAGGTCTACCAAGAATGGAGAGCCCGTGTGGAAGCACTCCTCGACTTCGCCGACGGCGGCCCTGGCCCCGACCTTACTCGAGCTCCCACCGTCGATGGTCCCGAAGCTGGAGGACACAAGGCGCGCGAATCGCGGGGTCAGCCCCGTGGCGAGCGCCAAGACGAGACGGTACCTCCTCGCACCGCTCCACCGGTGGCGGACCAGCTGAACCGCGACCGCGGCAAGGCTATCTCCGTCGGATCATCTACCACGCGCAACCAAGATCTTCGCAACGACCTCAACAATCGTCGAACTGAGGATATGCGCACCCGCATCGAACGACGCCGTGAACGTCATCGCCGGGAGGATCAGGACGACGACATCGCCGAAGGGTGTCTCGCCCTTGCCCCTGAGTTTCGCCAGGTCATCTGGCCCAAGAAATTCAAGATCGACGTCCTCCGCTACGACGGCACCACGAACCCCCGGGACTTCCTGCAGCTTTACTCCTTAGCTGCGGCAGTCGCCGGGGCCGACGAAATGATGATGACAGCTGGTTCCCGCTGGCTCTGAAGGGGGATGCCCAGACATGGCTTCTCAACCTTCCCAAGTGTTCCATCCGTTCCTGGAGGACCCTAAAGGAGCAGTTCCTGGGGGCTTTCCAAGGCGGGTGCGAGCGCCCGGGGGCTCCCAGCGACCTCCACGACTTCAAGCAGCTTTCGGGTAAAACTCTTCGCAAGTTCATCCAGCGCTTCACCCAGAAGATGAACACGATACCCTGCATCAAGCAAGAACTGGTGATCGCCTCTTTCCACGCCAACGTTCGCAACACTCGGATGCGTGAAAAGTTGAGCAATCGCCGCATCGAGTCCACCCGCGAGCTCTGGGAGCTGGCGGATCGGTGCGCCCGAGCAGAGGAGGGGGTCAAGTTTCCCGGGGAGGATGAACCCGAGGACAAAACCGCCCCCGCCAAGAACAAGAAGCGGGACTCTGGACCCGACAAGCGCGTCTTCGTCACAGAACCCCTTCCCAAGAAGGCCAAGCCTGCATCGACCTCCGAGGGGGAGGACGACCCATGGTGCCACATTCATCCTGATGGCAACCACCTGCTCAAGGACTGTCGCCAGCTCAAGAATCTCGCCATACGAGAGCAGCATCGGGCTGACGGGGTCAGCCTAGATGGCTGCTACAATTGCGGCATCGTCAGGCACGTCGCTCTTGACTGTCCCATGGGTCGCCAAGGTGGAGGCGGCCGCGGATGGGGTCGCGACGGTGGCTGTGGGGGTCGAGGAGGAGGACGCGGCGGCCAAGGCGGTCGCGAACAGAACAATCAAGAAGTCGCCCCTAATAACAACAAGGAAGCTCCGGCTCCCCAGGGCGGCAATAACGGAAGGTTCCAGGAAGTCACCGGAGTTGTCAGGTGCATTCACGGGGGAGCTTCTCTGCCTCCCTCCAACGGCGCGTGCAAGAGGCTTGTCCGGGAGCTAAACGCGGTTGCTTCTGCTCCGCCCAAGCCCCTGGAATGGTCTGGACAATTCATCACCTTCGACCCGGAGGATCACCTTACAATTGTGGCCGGGGTGGGAACTCTGCCTCTGATCGTGTCGCCCATCATCCACAACTACAAGGTCACCAAGATGCTGGTCGATGGAGGTTCCAGCCTCAACCTACTGACGGCGAAGGTGCTGGCTACTCTGCAAATCCCCTTTCCGCCTGCAAGACACCGGCGTGTTCCAAGGCGTGAATGGGAGCATCACTCGGCCGCTGGGAAAGATCACGCTCCCTGTCACCTTTGGTGACCCGGAGAACTTCGCACCGAGGACATCGTCTCGACATCGCAGACACGCCACTTCCGTACAACGACATACTTGGCCGGCCTGCTGTAGCCAAGTTCATGGCCGTCTCACACTTCGCCTACAACATGATGAAGATCCCTGCGGCCTGGGGAGCGATCAAGTTCAAGGCTGACGTCGACGACGCCATCTTCTGCGTTCAGAAGTTGAACCAGATGGTGGCGGCGACCTTAGACGTCCCGCAAGATGTACAGGAGTTGATGTCGGTGCATTCTCCGGGGGCGGAGGGTACCCCAAAGGTCGGCATCAACTCCCCCCAAGAAGGCGTCTTTCCATGAAGATCTGCAAATGACTAAGAAGGTGGCGTTGACCAGTGACGGGAGTCGCTCCATCACCATCGGCGCCCGCCTCACCGACAAATAGGAAAGCACGCTCGTCGCCTTCCTTCGGGAAAACTCTGACGTCTTCGCATGGGAAGCGTCAGGGCTACCCGGCGTACCAAGGGAGGTGATCGAGCACAAACTGGCGGTCAGCGAGGATGCTCGCCCGGTAAAGCAAGTTCTGCGTAGGCAGAGCAAGGAAAAACTGGAGTTCATCGTGTCCGAGGTCGACAAGTTGGAAGAAGCCGGCGTCATCAGGGTGGTTCCGCACCCAACTTGGGTGGCCAATCCTGTGGTGGTGCCAAAGCCCATGACCTTCAAGTGGCGGCTCTACATCGACTTCACCGACTTAAACAAGGCCTACCCAAGGGTCCTTTCCCACTGCCACGGATCGATCTCATCGTGGATTCTACCGCCTGGTGCGAGCTTCTGTGTTTCCTGGATGCTTTCTCCGGGTACCATCAGATCATGATGGCGGCGGAGGATCAGGAGAAGACGGCCTTCATCACACCCAAGGGCAGCTACTGCTACACCCGGATGCCGTTCGGCCTCCGGAACACTGGCGCAACCTTTCAGCGCGCCATGCAAGCATGCCTTGGGCCCCAGCTGGGCCGCAACATGGAGGCGTACATCGATGACATCGTGGTCAAGACCCGGTACAAGGACTCCCTCATCCAAGATCTGCACGAGACCTTCGACAACCTTCGCCGGGTCAACTTCAAGCTCAACCCCGACAAGTGCGTGTTCGGGTCCCGTCGGCAAGCTGCTTGGGTTCTTGATCTCCATCGGGGGATCGAGGCCAATCCCGACAGATCAAGGCCATCGAGCGCATGGAGGTGCCAAGGCGGGTCAAGGACGTGCAGCGCCTCAACGGGTGCATCACCGCACTCGGGCGATTCATCTCAAGGCTTGGAGAACAAGCTCTGCCCTTCTTCAAGCTACTCAAGAAGACGGGTCCCGTGGAGTGGACCCCAGAGGCTGAAGAAGCTCTTCAGTCCCTCAAGCGCTACCTCGCCTCGCCCCCATCCTCGTGGCACCAGCAGAGAAGGAGCCCATACTGCTGTACATCGCTGCCACCAACCAGGTGATCAGCGCAGTCTTGTGGTAGAGCGTGACGCTCCTCCAAGCAAGATCAAGGGCAAGCGTCCCGGGTACATCCTCCCGGGGCAACCAAGCAAGAAGAGGCAGCCGGGTGACAAAGGGTCCGAAGACCCTGAGCCCGACGTGCCCATCGACGCACCATCGACATCTCAGAAGAAGCATCGCTGGGGGCTGACTCGCTCTCGTTTGAAGCAGAACGCCCGGAGGAAGCTGAGCCGTCAAGGACTCGGTAACCCGCAATACAGCATCCGGTCTACTTCATCAGTTCGGTGCTGCGTGACGCCCGGGAGCGGTACCCCATGATGCAGAAGCTGTTACTGGCGATCCTCATCGCCTCTCGCAAGATGAGGCCCTACTTCGAAAGCCACCCCATCACAATGGTCTCCAAGTATCCCCTGAGGAGCCCATTGGAGAACCCACTCGCCACCGGACGTGTCTCATGGTGGGCCATGGAGCTTCAAGGTTTCGGCCTCAAGTTCGAGCACACGAACAACATCAAAAGTCAGGCGCTGGCCGACTTCACGGTGGAGTGGACCGAACAGCGTTTGACGACCCGGTGGAGGAATCCAGCCTTCCCGGGAAAGAAGACCCCGACGCCTGGACCATGAACTTCGACGGCTCCTACACCAAGGGCCAGGGAGGCGCTGGAGTTGTCTTGATCTCACCCACGGGAGACCGTCTGAAGTACGTCGTCCAGATGCACTACAAGGAGAATATCTCGAACAACACGACGGAGTACGAGGGCCTGCTTGCGGGACTTCGTGCTGCCGTTGGCCTCGGTATCAACAAGCTCATCGTCAAGGGTGACTCTCAGCTAGTCATCAAACAAGTGAACAAGGAGTACGCCTGCCCTCAGATGGCACCGTACGTCGAGGAGGTATGGAAGCTTCGGCGACGCTTCGATAGCTTCCGGGCCGTGTACGTCCCGAGGGATGAAAACACGTCGCGGACGAGCTGTCACAAATGGCCTCCAAGCGAGAACCAGTGCCTCCCGGGATCTACATTGAGGTGCTCCGGCAACCCTCTGTGTCTCCCGAGAGGCTCAAGGCAAGGTCTACATCGACACTGGGGGCTGGTGACCCGTCTACTTCGACAACCCGGGAAACCAGCCCAGAAGACGCGCAAGACCCGGCAGGACCTGGACCAAGGGAAGCCATGCTTCTTCTTGGTCAAATGGTGCTACCGGTGGAAAGAACCCACCCACCCTGGGCCCTGGACATCATCAAGTACATGACGGAGCATGCTCTTCCGGAGGATGATCATGATGCCGAGCGGGTGGCTCGCCAAGCCAAGCTCTACGTCCTGATCGACGGCAAGCTCTACCGGCGACGCGACAACGGAGTCAAGCTCCGCTGCATACCACAAGAGCAAGGCCAAGTACTGCTACGAGACATCCACGAGGGCACATGCTCAAGTCATGTTGCTTCAAGATCTTGGCGGGAAAAGTTTTCCATCAGGTTTCTACTGGCCAACAGTCCTGCACGACGCCGAGCAAATTGTCAAGACCTGTGAAGCTTGCCAATACTACGCGAAGAACATCAATCAGCCAGCTCAAGCCTCCAACCAATCCCAATATCCTGGCCATTTGCAGTCTGGGGGCTTGATATCGTGGGCAAGTTGCCAAAGTCAGTTGGCGGACATGAATACCTCTTCGTGGCTATCGACAAGTTCACAAAATGGGTGGAAGTGATGCCAGTACCACGCCAGACGGCCCAGGCCGCCATCAAGTTCATCGAGGGGATTGTTTATCGCTTCAGTACCTAACAGGATAATAATGGAGAACGGCACTCAGTTCACAAGTCGAGCCTTCCTCAACTTCTGTGAAGAATTGGGCATCAAGGTGTGCTTTGCATCAGTGTCCTATCCAAGATGCAACAGACAAGTGGAGCGAGCCAATGCGGAGGTCCTAAAGGTCTGAAGACCAAAGCATTTGATAAGCTAGAGAATAAGGGGAAGAATTGGATTGATCATATGCCCAGTGTACTGTGGTCCCTCAGAACCACACCAAGCCGAGCAACTGGAGAAACACCATTCTTCCTTGTCTATGGAGCTGAAGCTGTCCTGCCAACAGAGCTAAGGCACGGATCTCCCGGGTACTCGCTTATGATGAAGACACCCAAGCTGAGCAAAGGATTGATGACATAAACTTCCTGAAGAGATTTGATGTCGAGCATCACTACGATCTGCTCGATATCAGCAAGGGCTGTGTAGCTACCACATCCGTCATGTCGGTCTCGGGAACTGCAGCTCGGGGACATGGTACTCCGCAAGATACAGAAACTCGAGGGCTTGAACAAGATGTCAAGCAAGTGGGAAGGACCCTACCGGGTTACTCATACCCTGAGACCCGCATCAATCTATATGGAAGACGAGAAAGGCAGGCTGGAGGGCAACGCCTGGAATATCGAGAATCTCCGCAAGTTCTACCCCTAATTACGAACATGAATCGCCAAACGTCGAATCCGCTAAGCACGCCCAAGGGGCTAGTGTTCTGTAATAGGGTGTAAGAATCATCGCCAAGAAATAAAAGATAATTGTTTCAATTCGTGAGCCTCAATTCATGTCGAGATGTGTGTTATCCGCAACAACCCCCAAGCAGGGGGCTGATATGGTGCCGGTGGCTGACGGGTCGAGCACGAGTGGCCTATCGATAGGCACTGCCACCCGATCGTGCCGTACTACCGCGGAAAGGAGTGAATGGGCAGTGCTGTGTTTTAATGAACTTAAACATAGAAATGCACATTCAACTTTGCTTGCGGGTTGCTCTGGATGAAACACTATCACGACATGAAAAGAGGGTCCATTCTTTCCTACTGAAAGTTTGTTATGTGCAGCGCCTTCCCGGGACAGGAACTGACGGTGGAAAACGGCTAAGGAGCTGGATACCAGGGAGGGATAGGACGGACCGAGGACACAGCAAAAAACAGCTAAGTCCTTGCATCTGCATCCTGCACTTAGGCATGATATCTCGCTCGGAGTCAATATACCATCGACCTGCGCATGCTTGATAGTTGATGAGAGCCTTTGCGGGGGTAACACATACACCCGGCGAACAGTCTGTTTCCCTCTGGCCTAGTACCCGTGGACAGTGGAGTAGGCTCCCGGAAGGTATAGTGCTCTTAGGGGTATTGCTACTGCGTGCACGCCGTCAGAGTACTTGGCACCTAAGAGATCTCCTCTGAAAACTTGACAGCGCGTTAGTGCAAAGGAAGATTTGGGAAATGACCCCGGGAGTTGAGGCTAGGTTGCATTCATCCGAACTTAAATTCTGAGTTACAATTCTGAATTACATTTAGTTGTGCAGCTTCTTGGTTACATATTAAGCCTATGCTACTAAGGCCAGCTCAAGGCTCCTGGCTGTGCAGACTTGTTTTTATTCTTGCCTGCCGGGTACACTATGCTCTTCCGGGGATGCCTGGAGGAGGAAAGGGTGCACGAGTAGGACTTTCAGGCACTTCATCTAGCGGGAGGCCTCTGCGCAAGCCCAGGTACTCCATGGCCGAAGAGGAGGAAGATTCCATCGGCCACCTCGCTCATGGCCTCGCTTTCAACCTGCAGCAAGAAAGTGCGACAAGTCAAGGACAAGTTCATCCCGCGGAAAAGGAAGAAATCCCAGGAAAGATGAAGCACTAGCCTGTTCTATGGCCTCAAGCTCGACTCATAGTTGGGCCAACCCCGGGATCTCGGCGGTCCTCTCTTTCAAGCTCGACAACAGGTGAGCTCTCCGAATGGCTCTCACCCGGGCTTCTTCCTGGGCGGCGGGGCCAGTGAGGGCTGCCAGGCGAGAAAGGTTTCGCACGACGGCAGGCTGAGATGCGACCTCATATTCTTCAGCGGCTCGGGCCCCAGTATCCCTGGGAGCCTCCGCTGCGCCACGGAAGACAGACGCCGCTGTCGACATTCCAGACAAGGACATCTCCTCCTCACCAGACATTGCTCTGCGGTCTATGGAGGGGAGGGGAACGGAGCAAGGTAAGAAGATGCGTCGAGGGCGTAGCGGTTTGAGGGGCCTTTTATAGACCCTTCATGCCCCACCTACCTCTTGACGGTACGGTTACCGCAATAATGGTGGCGCGTTTTGCAAAAAACGTTCCCATTCACACCAAGTGCAATACGAAGACCTAAGAGACATAAAAGGAGAACAAGCTCTTCTTCTTTTCAAGATCTACAGTGGGGGCTAATTTTTACAACAAAAAGATTGTCTCCCGGCAAACAAGGAGCACCACCGTACAATGGAAGACGTTACTTCTAGAAGTATGTCGACAAGGCAGCCAAGAAGGAGGTCAAGGAGATCTTCGGGGCCGTCGTCTTGAAGCTCCTTGCCCTCATGAAGACGAGCTCTCCTCGGCCTTGATGCTAGATGAGTTTCCCTCATCTTCATCCTCGTCATCGGAGCCGGTGCCGCTGCTACTCTCACTCTCGGCGCAGCATTCCATGCGCCCTCCTGCAGCACGGAAGATCTTCACGGAGAGTGTGGCGTCTCCGTCATACTCGCAGGCAAGATACTGCCCCCGGGTCAGGCGGCGGGAGCGGGCGAAAGATTTCCACCCCTGACCCAGGAGCATGGAGTCATCGATAGTGTACTCCACAGAGATCCAGGTAGGGCCATTGGGGCAGCCCTCCACCTGCAGCCACAAGCCCGGAGGCTTGTCGTCCCCCATCGCCATCGCAAAGGAATCCGGAAGGTCAATCCGGCTGCGGATCTTGTGGCGCAGATCTAGGATGAACTTGAACGGCGCGAAGCTTGTATGGACCGCGATCCGTGGAGGTGGAGAAGGAGATCTCTCGCGCCTCGTAGTCCCATGACCACCGCGGCCGCGCTTTGCTCGCCCTCTTGGGGCGGCTTTTCCGCGGTTGCTGGGGCTCTTCTCCACTGGAGCCAAAGCACGTGGACGCCCAACACCCCTCTTCCCTCTCGCCATGTCTGGGATGGGAGCAATGGAGCAATGGAGAAGAAGAATGGAGATTAGTGAGGCGCCTCTTCCACTTTTATAGCACGCGGCGTTTTCTCTCTCCAGCGGTCTCCTCGGCTTCTCCGTAGCGGGAATCGAGGGGACAGGTGCAGTTATTCCCCCGATCGGAATAACTCCAAGTCCCACCCTCTGACAGATGGGACGGTTCAGTCAAGACAAGGCGCCGGGACCCACTTTGGCCAACTTTTTGGCCATGGCCCCGGAAGCAGCTGAAGTAAGGGCCGCCGGGACCATGCCCGGGGGCTACTGTCGCAGCAGTGGAACATGGGGTTCCCCTGATGCTGCCAAAGTGGGTCCACGACCGGGGCCCACCTAGAAGATGGACAAGGCAAGGATTCAAGACCAGCGGATGGGTCAGCCCATCTGCCCCAAGGAAACCCGACAAGTTCGACATCGACACGCTGCGGCTAAGGACCAGGTGACCTTCCGGGGTCACCCGTCGCCCAGAGGACAAGGCGGAGTACCCGCGGGTCCTTGCGCCCGGTAGGAGGCCAGGCGTACCCCCGGGTCCTCCATCCGTACAGCCGAGAGGATAAGAACGCCAGCTCATGCAGGAAGCTGGTAGAAGACTTGGGCACCATGACAAAGGACGCGCCCCAGTGACGTCGCCACGGGCGTGGTTGGTGGGGCGGACAGGCTTTGTCCGTCCCGCTTTTCCCCAAGGGCGGACGACCGCACCACCACAAAGAAGATACTTCGACGAGAAGAGGCCACGTCTCCTCCAAAGACCACAGAGGGGTTCTCCAGCCTAAAACCCCTCACGCTCCTCGCGTGCCCATGTCGGATGCCCTAGCCTATAAAAGGAGGACCAAGGCACCGAGAGAAGAACAAGTTGGATCCAAGCTGAAGACTAGACTAGGGTTTAGAAGGTAGAGAGAGAGAGGTGATCTCCCCAGGGCAGGAACTCTGCCGGGTTTACCCTTGAACACCCTTGTAAACCGCAGCATGATGAACACCTCAATCCAGACATGTAGGAGTAGGGCTTTTAGCCTCCGGGCGGCCTGAACCTGGGTAAACTCCTTGTGTCTCTGTGTTGCTTGCTTGCTTGTCCCAACGAAGAACTCGGCGATCTTACTCCCGGGTAAGGCGTCTCCCAGCCTCCTTCGCGCCCCGTGCCAAACCTAAAAAGTGGGTATCCTTTACTCCCGTTGTCCGTGATCCGAGACACGACATAATCGTACCAAAATTTAGCCTTCCAACGTCAAGTCTCCCCCTCATAAAATCATCGAATAGTTTTTTGAGGGGTCACTTGATGCTTTCCCAAAAGGAACTGATAAAATTCTCTAGGAAAACCATCAGGGCCAGGACTTTTGTTATGCGCGAGAGAGAAAACAATCTCCTTTATATCTTCAAAAGAGAAGTCATCTGTGAGAAATTTATTTTCCCAGCGCCAAGCATATAAGGAAATTGAAAATCAGGTAGAACCCTAGCAGGTTCAGACTTCCCGAACAACATTTTGTAAAAATTTGTGGCACGCGCCAACAGATTTTAATCACCCTCAACAATATTTTCATTATCATATAACTGAAATATTTTATTCTTTTTATTTCTTCCACTCGCCTTATTCATGAAGTACTTAGTGCAAGTTTGTCCCATTTTCAGGTCCACACTTTTCGCCCGCTGGAACTGTGTCCCGGGAACGGGGGTCCCTCGGGAACCTGGCGCGTGGAGGGCCCATCCCTTAGAAAGCTGCAGCCTCCCCGGGAAGGCGAGGACCACCTACGTGGCGCGGGGTTATTGAGGTTCTGCCCGAGAAGGATGGCTTTGTAGGGAAGGAAGGCGCCGCTTACGTGGCGGACAAGACTACTCACGCCTGCTGCCGGGTGCAGGCGTGACATCGACAAGACCCGGCGCGCTGTCCAGTCCGTGCAGGCGTTGCGCTCAGCGCGATGCCCGGGTCTCGGACAAGACTTGACGTACCGTCTCCTCCGCCTCAGCGGGGGACGCGGCATGGAGGACAACACGGTGAAGACGGCGCCACGAAGGAGGCCAGCGGCTGCCACCTGGACCAGGGCGCGACGCGTGCCCCGCCTTGGTGGCACGCCCCAGCGCGACCACTTGTGGTGTCCCCTTGGCATATAAAAGGAGGCCCAGGTCGCATGTAGGAGGACACACCATTACCAGCAGTAGCTCTAGACTTAGACTCAAGCTCGGGGGCTAGATCGGAGACACCTCGGGAACCTCCCCGGAGTGAAACCCTAGAGCCCTCGAGCGAGAAGAGCATTGGCAGTCCACCCATTGTAACTCATCATCTCCACAATCAAACCAGACAAGCAGGACGTAGGGTATTACGCGGCGGCGCGGCCTGAACCTGGGTAAAACTTTGTGTGTTCGTGTCCGAGCTCGGGAACTGATTCCTGAGCACCTCTCGCCCTCCTACCGAACAAAACAGGGGGTGACCCGCACCCCCGGTGTCCGCGTTCCGACACGCGACATCTGCGCGCCAGGTAGGGGCGGCGCCCGTGCTCCACATCGCCGATTGTTCCGGGCCGACCGAGCACCAGGATTCGATGGCGACGAGGCTTAGCCCGACAACGGCTCCTCGCCCATTCGCCGACGGAAGCCTTCACGTCATCATCCAGGAACCAGGGGAGATGCTCCGGCACTACACGCACCGATTTCGCCATGCTCTGAGTTTTGCCCCAGCGTGCCGGAAGCCGTAGCCATTCAGGCGTACCGCCAGAATGTGCGCGACGTCCGCATGCTGGAGAAACTTGGCAGTCGCGACGTCGGGAGCCTGGAGGAGCTGTACGCCCTGGCCAGCAAGTACGCCAAGATGGAAGAAGGGCGGAGGGCCCCGGAACTTGCAGCAAGAGCAGCCATCAAGGGAGCGTCAATACTTTCGCGAGGGAACCCGCGGAAACGAGGGCGCCCGCTGAACCCCGTCCCTGAAGGCGTAAGCCTGATGGAGGCGCCGGGGGCGTGGTGCCCGATCCACGAGGATCACTGCCATGACGCGAGAGACTGCAATTCCGTGCGCAGCATCGCCGCCTCCCGTGGGAAGCGGCATGCGGCACGTGAAGCCAGTCTTGCGACTGGGGGCTGTTTCGCTTACGGGGAACCGGGGCATCGCGTCCGAGAGTGCCCGAGGCGTCCGGCGCGGGAAGAGGACTCAGGCGGCTGGGGCCAGCATCTCACCCCGAGAAGGAAAGAGGAGGAGGACCGCAGAACGCGTTCCGGCGTTCAAGGAGCAGCACCCACTCCCCGGAGATACGCCGCCGGGCTGCCTCGCGGGCCGGCGGTGGACGGGGAATGGGGAGACGAGAACCAGAAGCTCATGGGCAGGCCTGGGGGCTGGCCCACCGAGGGGGCCCTGGTCCCCAAGGGAGTCGACCCGGGCCAGACCGACACCCATCGGAAGAAACACGGAGTCATGAGCGTCAGCGGGATGGCCCTAGCCTTCACCAACAAGCTACGGCTCGCGGGAGTGCCCCACCACTCCTCGTGTTGCCCCAAAGGAACGGCGGAGGACCCGTCCTCTCGATGCAAGGCTGGGAGACTGTCTCGATTGCAGAGACCCCCACTAGAGGAAGCCCCGAAGAATTGATCATCGGCATGACCAGGATATCTCTTCACCAACACCCCGAGGCACCTCGTCCCGTGAAGATCAAACTCCTCACCCGAGACGGCTCTGAACAAGATTCCCCCGGCGTGGCACACGCCAAACCGGGTGACCGGACAATGACCAACGCTCTCATCACTCCGGTCGGCGAGGGGAAAGAGAAAGGAGGAGCTGCCGACCACAACGCGGCCGCCCAAAGGAGTCCCCGCGAGATGGCCAAGGAGGACGTCGGGAAACTAGGAAAGCGCGGGGAGAGGCTGCTATCCTTGCCCTCTCCGCCGCTTCCCGACGAAGGAAAGGGTAGGCCGACGCTAGGCCTAACAGAAAGCATCTTGGGAGAAGGGACACCAGCGCTGGAGGCGCCTCCAGCCGATGTCCCTCCCTCCTAAATCAACTCGAGCGAAAGATGGGGGCGTTCGGACCACGTGATCTCGCGCGCTCCCGGAGTACCCCACCCAGGAAACCCTACCAAGCGTAGGACTGGGAAGTCGACCAGGTCAAGGTTCGCCGGGTCACAAACAAGCTCGCGTCAACTCCGTTCCCCGGAATGGAGGGCAGGGGGAAGAAGGGGTGCCCCGGACACAACAATCCCGCGCACCCCCGAGTACCCCTCAACCGGAAACCCTACCTTGCGTAGGCCAGGACATTCAGCTAGGTCAAGGTTCGCCGAGCCCCAAAAAACCTGTATCCGGAAAGACGGCCCTAGGGATGAGTGTGTCGGCAAATTCAAGGTTTGCCGTGCCCATCGAGACTCGTATCCGGAAATGGAACCCTAGTGGAGAGAGCAAAAGTTTGGCAAGGTCGGAGTTCGCCGTGCCACCCCAACTTGAACTCGGGGGTAAAAGCCCTAGCGACGCGCAAGTCGGCAAGGTCGGAGTACGCCGTGTCATATAAACTTGCATCTAGAGACGGAGCCCTAGAGGTGAGCTTGTCAGCAAAGCTTGTGCAGTTTTGCCACGGCAAGCATGCCCCCTAGGAACAAGGGTCCCCGCAGCACAAAGCGGCTAGGTCAAGGTTCACCGAGCCATCGTGCCGCGGGGACAACCCCCGGCGAGTGGCCTCCCCGAGGCCCTCGTTGGAAAATAACAAAAAGGAGAAAAGAACGCCGATTGGACGGCTCGGACACATAAAAATCCAAAGCTGGCCGGAGACCACAAGCGGGCCCGGCGGATTACACAGAAAGCCCCCTCGGGAAGTACACCGGGGCTAGGAGTCTTCCCGGGAAGTCGGGGGTCCCGGCCGACGCAAAGACTTCACCTTCTCGGTGGACAGAGCGGACCGCAGGGCGGCAACCTCGGATTCCAGAAGCTCGATGGCCTCCTGGGAAGTCTTCGTCTCAACCTACGGATAAGGTAAGGAACAGTGAGCAAGGCAGGCAAAAAAGAAGAAGAAGCGTGCGAAAAAGAGAGGAAGACAGGATAGGAGGGGTACCTCCAGCGCCTTGTCCAGCAAGCTCACCAGTTGGGTAGGGCGAGGGAGGCCAACCACCTCACTCCTAAGCATCCCCGCCACCGTGATACTGGCTGGAAGATTCTGGGAAGGATACATGTGAAAAGGGCCCTGGTAAATCAACCGGTACGAAAAACCGTGTCACCCAGCCAAAAGGAGCTCCGGGGGAGCAGCTGGAGGGCACGCAATGGTCAGTCAGAAGGACAAAGCAAAGAGCTCGGAAGCGGACTAGGGCTTACTAGTGGAGGAGGGTAAAGTGCAGCATAAGGAGGGAGGCCAGACTTGTAGGGGCGGCCGACGGGTAAGGCCGATATGGATCGGATCCAGCCCTCCAGCTCGTGAATCTCCCTCGTCGAGATACGAGTGTAGTCACCTTCCGGGGACCACTCCCCGATCGTGTGGATGTGGAGCTGGAGCGGCTGGACCCTCCGAGCCATCCAGGTCACCTGGAGGTCTAGCCCGGAGAGACCCCTCTCCACGAGGACTCTGAGGCGCTCAGTGAGAATGTGCACCTCGTTCGGGTCACCGTGCCTGCTCAGGGCCCACTCTCGTCGGGAAACCGGCAAGCCCCAAGCGAAAGGGGGGAGACTCAGGCCACCCGACGAACGAGGGAGCTCGGGGTAGTAGAAGAACGAGCGGTGCCAGTCACCGCATGCTCCCAGAAGGGCAAGGTTGGGGTAAAAGGAGCGGCGGGGGGTGACTTTCACCACCCCACACTCCTGCTCGGCTTCTCCCTCCCCGGCGATCCGGCCCTCCAAGGTAGAGAGGGAAGACCAGAGGCCCGAATGGGCATGAACCCCAAGGAAGGCCTCGAACAAGTGATGAAGCGGGAGATATGGGTAATGCAGTCCAGCGTAAGGTGATGAAGTTGTACTCCATATAGATGGAGAAGCGAGCAGAGGAAAGGATGGACGGGCGGAGACAGCCCACGTTCCAGATAAGACGCAAACAGTACACACTCGGTGGGAGTGGGGCGAGGGGCTTCCTCCTCCTCCTCCGTGACCCGCCATGAAGACCAGCTGGAGCAAGGAATGAAGCCCACGGCCGCTAGAAGATCCAGCTCACCATGCATCACGTCGGAACCCCTCCAGAAGAGACCGCCCTCACCCGTAGCGTCGCGGAGGACGGAGTTATCGAGCACGGGGTGATGCGTTAAGCCTGGCGGAGGGAAGAATGGAGGCGCCATGTCGCGCTCCTCCCAAGCACGGGCGCGCGCGGTCTTGGGGCACGAGGCACCCAAAGTGCCCGCGGGAGAGGACCGCTTGGGAGGAGCCATGGGGGGCAAGTCTAAGGAAGCCGAAGGAGGGAATTGGCAGGAAGAAGAAGGCGAGTGGTTCCGTTTTAAGGGCAATCGAAGCACGGTTGCGTCCACCTCGAAAACGGAACTGCTCCCGGTGGAGCATCATTACTCGCTAACCGCCCTCATTGGAGGGCAGGAGCGAGGAGACAGGGCGGAAGTTTTTCCTTTCCTCGACAGGGGCGCTCGCGGGCACCGCCACGTGTCCCTCACGCGCTCGACCTTCCGGCGGTGGCTGACTGGCCCACCATGCGCCTCGAATTAGACGCTCTAGGGCGCGGGCCCGCCCAAGTCGCCCTAGAGCGCCCGGGGGCTACTGTCGGTGTCCCGGGAATGGGGGTCCCTCGGGAACCTGGCGCGTGGAGGGCCCATCCCTCGGAAAGCTGCAGCCTCCCCGGGAAGGCGAGGACCACCTACGTGGCGCGGGGTTCTGCCCAAGAAAGGTGGCTTCGCAGGGAAGGAAGGTGACGCTTATGTGGCGGACAAGACTACGCACGCCTGCTGCCGGGTGCAAGCGTGACATCGACAAGACTCGGCGCGCTATCCAGTCCATGCAGGCGTTGCGCTCAGCGCGATGCTTGGGTCTCGGACAAGACTTGACGTACCGTCTCCTCCGCCTCAGCGGGGGACGCGGCATGGAGGACAACACGGTGAAGACGGCGCCACGAAGGAGGCCGGCGGCTGCCACCTGTACCAGGGCGCGACGCGTGCCCCGCCTTGGTGGCACGCCCCCAGCGCGACCACTTGTGGTGTCCCCTTGGCATATAAAAGGAGGCCCAGGTCGCATGTAGGAGGACACACCATTACCAGCAGTAGCTCTAGACTTAGACTCGAGCTCGGGGGCTAGATCGGAGACACCTCGGGAACCTCCCCAGAGTGAAACCCTAGAGCCCTCGAGCGAGAAGAGCATTGGCAGTCCACCCATTGTAACTCATCATCTCCACAATCAAACCAGACAAGCAGGACGTAGGGTATTACGCAGCGACGCGGCCTGAACCTGGGTAAAATTCGGTGTGTTCGTGTCCGAACTCGGGAACCGATTTCGGAGCACCTCGCGCCCTCCTACCAAACAAAACAGGGGGTGACCCGCACCCCCGGTGTCCGCGTTCCGACACGCGACAGGAACCACTGATATTGTCCTCCCTAACCAAATCATCTAGTTGCAATTTTGGGTCAATCTGCAGCTTTCTATCATCAGCAGTTAACCCAATTTTAATTTTTTCCTGGTTTGGGCCATTTTCCAAATCCATTCATCCATGGAATTTTCCCCTTTCGCTGTAATTTCCCAAATAGGTTTAACAACATCTTCAATATCCTCCCTTAGAAGCCAACTAAGCTCAAACGTAAAATGGTAAGTCGTTTTTGTAAAATTTAGGGACCTATTTGTTATACTACTGCAGGCTGTGCGCTGTTTTTCAGTGCGTCTGATAAACCGATGCAATTTGCGTGCTGTATTTTAGTGCGTCTGGAAAACCGATTTCGGCCGCGACGCGCTAAAAGTGCTAAAATGGCGATGTAATTTTTTTTTGGGCGCGGCGTTGTTAGGCGTCTGTTGGAGATGTAACAGTGGAAGACCCACATGGTGACATCAAATGGACAGGAATGTCCACTGAATCGTCCATGTCCACTAAACCAGTGTCATCATTAGTTAATATAGGTTTAAGAGAATTGATGTCAAGCGGTGCTTGACAGTTCTCCTCACATATATCAACAAGGAGAAAAAAAGAAATCAGCTCCCCGTGTTGCTCCCCAGAGCGACACCGGGGGCGACCCGCGCGCCGCCAGCAGCTCCCAACGCCGGCCCTCCTCGCCGCCGCTGCCGCCGGCCCTCGCCGCGGTGGCGGCGGGCCCAGCCGCCAAAGGTGGTCTGGGGGCTTGAGCTCGTGGAGGCGCGATGGCGACTGCTGCAGCAGCAGCTGGGGCGACGACGGCTAGCTCGTCAGAGCGCGCGGCCGGGGCGGCGTTCCCGCATTGTGGAGGTGGAGGAGGCTCTCCTCCGGTGCTGCCCCGTGGTCCCTGACTACGGCGGCAAGCGGGTGGCAGGACGGCGGCGCGGGCGCGATGGGCCCAGGCGGGCCGGATCTGGGCTCTGGCGGGCCCGTCGGCCTTGGGGCGGGTCGGTGGCCAGGAGAGGTCGCCGCGTGCGAGCTGGGCGCGGCGTGGGCGTGTGGGCCTCCGAGCTTCGGCTCTGGAAGCTCAAGGAAGGCGCGTGAAGGTGGCGAGCGGGCTGGTCCCTGTCTTTGATCGCCGGCGGCCGTGCGGCGCGCATGGCGCGCGTCGTCGTGCCTGATGCAAAACTGCGGTCATGAGCCGTGGTGGCTCTTGACCACGGGCGGCGCTCCTCCTGGCCTTGCCGGCATGGTGCTCGGGAAGGTGTGGTGCCTCGTGCTGCGTCCGGTAGTTCTGCTCCTAGTTGCCGGTGTTGGACCTGCTGGCTTGCCTGGCGGGGTGGCTGCCGATAGTCTCCGCGAGGTGCGGGTGGCTGCGGCGTCCTGCGTTGCACCTCCTCGTCGTCGGGCTTGTTGGTGGTGGTGGTGGTGGGTGAGGCTTGCCGGTGCCGGTGCTGGTGGTGGTGCAGCGGAGGGTGTGCTTGGAGCTTGGGTGAAAACCCCGTCTCGGTCTGTACCGTGACTAGCGATGGCGGCGGCTGTGGCCGTCGTTTACCTCCTTGGAGGCATCGCTGCTATGCTGCAGCCCCCTCATGCACCGATCCGATCGGTGGTCTAGCTCCGGGGGGAAACCCTTGATCTTGTGATCGGACGATGACAGTGCCTTGGTGTCGTTTCCCTCTTGGGGGTTTCGTCTTCGAAGCTGGACATCGGCAAGAGGGACCAGTGGAAGGTGTTCGCGTTGAGGCTTCTGTGGCGACGATGATGATGATGATGATGAGCAATGTCGGAGACGTGGCTGTGGCTGCGGTAGTGGGCTCTTCTCCGGCGTGTCCTTGGGGTTGCCTCGGCGTGTTTTGTTGCTAAGAAGTCGAAGTTGCTGTGGTGGGTTCCCGGTGGTGTACGATGACTGGCGGCAGATGTTCCTTTCGGCGAGTTTCCACGGCGCCAGCCAGCCTGGTTCTCTCTTCTTAGCTCTTCATCGGGCTCGAAGCTGCGCTGTCTTGTCGCAGGGGGCTGAGTGGCACGGATCTTCATATGGCTCCACACGGCCACGAAAGTGTGGGTTGGCTCGACGACTGCCAGCGGCGAAGTCGGAGTCGCATGCTCGGAGTTTCAGGTTGGCGGCGTGGCCCCCAGGGGAGATGTGATGACGATGACGCCTTCGTGCGGTCTCGACGAGGCCCTCTCTTGTGTGGTGTGTGGGGTTTTCTCTGTTTGGTGTCGCTCAGCGGTTTGTGTTGGTTTTCGCCGGGTTTGGCCGGCGAGCGGTGCGTTGTGTTGTACGGTTTTTGACCGGTTTTCCTTATAAACTGTCCAACTCTTTTCGACTTAATCAATCAGGAATTGAAAGTTTCGAAAAACATATATCAACACTTCTACGAGCATTCTTAATAGTCTCATTGTAAATGCTATATCTGCATTTTCAAGTTGCTTAATGATATCAATATTTTGCATTTTCTTTTCTATATTACCACCCAAGTTGACATGAATGCATTCAGCAATATCACACAACATATCAGCAGGAGTATTAAGGACGTTAGGGAACGACATTATATGAAATTCCTACAATCCAAATAGGGTGTTAGATTCTTCTTTTCACCGACAAAAAGACGGAAGTTCTGGATAAATTGACCGTTTTGTCGGTACAACCTTCATAAGCAAAAAACCTAGTCAAGACAGCAGGGATATTTGAAGATTTAGCCTGAGGAGCGGTGTCTTTCAATTTTGGTTGCTCGTGTCAGGAGAATCCAGGTGAAACAAACCACTGACCCAAGCCAGCATCAAACAATTGCAGCAGTAATATGAAACTGCACCGTCTTACAATACAATCTGCTGGGCAGAGCAAGGAACAACATGACACAGATAAAGGGACTATTTCCATTATGTGTTCCAGAAGGCCACAGATGATGTGGCGCAAATCACCTCCAGTTCCACAAGAGCGCACACATTATATCACCATACAACAAATTAAATCACAAAGCAACATTCAAAACACCAACGGAGAGACACCATCTAACCCCAGGTCCAACATACGCACTAGTAGTCATAACCAGCAATGACAACTCCTTCACACCCTGCAAGAACAATCAGTTCTCCCTCTTTCAGGTGAAGCTCATCAATGGTGAACCGCACAGCTGCACGTCTGAGACGTCGGAGAGCCTCAGCCTGGAGCTAGACCCCATCTCGAACTCCTCCATGTCCGAGATGCTCTTCCTCTTGTGCGCCGCCGCTGCTTCCTGCCTCATCAAGCTCTCCTCGGACGAGTCCTTGGGGGTGATGCTTGGGGCCTCTGACGCCTCCAGGATGGGGCTCAGCATTGGCTGCTGCTGGTTATGCTGTGCCACCATCTCCGCCTGAGCTTCCGCCACCGTCGACGGATCATCTTCTGAAGCGTAGAGAATATTCTGAATAGCCTTCACAATCTGCACACAGGTTAAAGATTTGGTTATCAACATTAGCCTGACAAATACATGGATCAAGGATGAGATGCCTGCAGTTCAATGATGTTTACACTTATTGAGAAGGCTTTTTTATCAGACTACTACCCAATGCTGTAGTGCAGCAGTATTAAAGTAAGGGTATGATGACACCTATTTGTTGCTTTCACTGACAAGTCAGCAAGTGACACAAACTAGGCGAATGGTTAGGCATTTCTGCTACTTACTGGTAGGTGCTCGACCTCAGGGCTCTGGCACAAGATCTCGACGTCCCGTAGCTTGGAGAAATAGAAATCTCTCTCTTTCTCAGCGCTATCAACAAGGAGCTTTAGCTCGGTCATCTGAAAAACATCATTGTCAGAATACAAGACTTAAATAATACCCACAGTTCACAAGAAAATCATGCTAGGTATTCATATGAAGTCGTGCTCACCTGTGCATCATAAGCTGGTGCTGCAGAGTTAGCTGGAGCTGACTTTGCACTCCGCTGTGGAGCATTTGAAGCATGCCCATTGGCCCGCTTAGCGCCATGTGATGATGCCTGAGCTTTGTGGGTGGCAGATGCAGACTTGGCAGGCGCGTGAGAATTCACTGACGTCCTTCTGTTTGTATCTTTTCCACCCTTGCTATTCTCTCTTCTCTCTATGGCGTTGTAGCTGTGTGTTCATAACACAACAAAAAAAGTAATCATCAGAACTAAGCACAATTGATAACACAAGTCAGAACTAATCAGAGGACTTCGAAGAGATATCAAATAGCACAATTGGTAACTCTAATCAGAATTAAGCAATTCAGACCTGCTCATCGAACCTCCATTGACAGAATCACAATATCTTTTCATCCATTGCATGAACTCCAAGTTGTCTAGGGGCCGGCCTTTGATGAGCTTATTTACTTCAATGTGCTGCGACAATGAGCAAATACCATAAAGTTTAGCTACACTAGAAGTCCCTATGGAATAACAACAAATAAACTGAACACCAATATGCCCAATAAGAATCCAGACTTCCCATGACCTAAAGAAGGATCCAATTTCATTTTTCACACAGTTCTGATGACAAAAAACAATTTTACAGATAGCACAAAGCACCAATTTATGCAAGGTTGTGCACAGTTTCAAATTACTATGTCTAATGCACAAGGGAAACTTCTTTCCATTGTACTTATGAACTAGTACTAATTTATATCTGTATTATAAGAACATAAAGTTTCTATGACTAGACTGTTTACAACAGCACATTTCTAGCAACACTTAAGTAAAACTTTTCTATTTTGAGGTAAAAATTATCTCCAATACTGGCAATTTCTCGAACACTACAATTTCTGGTAACCAACAATATTTGAGACCTTAGGCCTACTCCACCAACATGTAGCAGATAACACAGGATCTAGAATCAGAATTTTGGGGCAACTAATCATTGCCTTCAGAAATTACATGCTACTACTGAACAAACACGATCTAGAATCTAGAATCAGAATTTTCTAAACGAGTCTGTCGGACGGAGTAATCGGGCGCCCTGACCAATAGAACGAACACAACTCAGAATTTCAACCATGCGGGGGATAAGAAAACCGAGCGCACCTTCGTGATCTTCAGCTTGGTGAATACATCCTGCAGGACCTTGTAGTTCTGGATCATGTCGTACTCGTTCTTGGCGTCGAAGTTTACCTTGTGCATCGGCACCGCCCCAGGGTGCGCCGCGTCCATCAGCTGGCACGCCACTGCGCCCGACGCCGCCTGCAGACGGAAAACCCCAACAATCTCAGCAAACCCCAACCCGCACAGAACAGATCCAGGAAACCCCAAACCGCAGATCGCGGGAAGCAGAGGCGATTTTGAAGCAGAGGGAGAAGGAAATCCGTACCTCCTCGACCTTGGCGAGGCCGAGCTGCAGCGTGGTGTTGATCCAGGAGAGGATCTCGTTGCGGCCCACGAAGTAGGCGCCGTCCATCATCCCGATGTTGTTCGCCGACATCTCCGCCGCCGCCGACTCAGACCTCTCTCTTGCGGTGGAAAAAGCGGAGGAGCGGGGTTTCGGGAGGAAGATTTTCGAATGCGGCGGCGTTGGGGAATTCTGTGGTGGCCGGTGGGGAGGAGCGGAGATATAAGGTGAGAGAGACTTTCGCGTCGGACGGTTCTATCCCTCTGGCGGTGCGAGCAAGCCAAAGAAGGGGTTTGAATTTCGACGGGCGGATGCGAGCGTGGGGGTGCGGGTTGGACGGCTGGATTCGTCCGACCGTTGCGAGCGGTCAGGGTGGCCAGGGGCTGTCTCGTCTTTTCGCAGGGTCGCGGGATTTCAAAATTTGGATCGTAGCAGTGGTTTTACTCACGCGGAGTCGCGGTTGGGCTGGCATGCGGTGTTTTTAGCTGGACCAGTGAAAAGCGTTTTGGGTTTCAGCAAATTCTGCCCGTTGCTTTTGCTAGGAGTAACCGTGTGTGTGATCAAATGGGTGGCCCTGCTCTAACTGTGTAAATTTGCATTAGGGCATCACCACCGGGTCAAGGCAAAATGTGTGTAGACACTCCTATATTCTGTTTGTTTTCCGCGGGCCCATATTTTTCAAAAATAAGTGAACACCATTCAGACACTCTCACAATTTCTGGAACCTCCCCTCTCTTTACAGTGTTCAGAGGCGATAAGGGAGGCGACTCCATTTTCGACCAGCAACCGCCGGCGTATCTGGGGGATTCCTCACCCTCCGCCGGCCGCTCCGGGTCAACCCATTCTCATCATGATTCCGAGTGCTTAGAGGTCGATGGCGCAAGGGGCGTGCCTCATAGAGGTCGAGGTTCAAAGTCGTTGTGCTTTGGCTCTGACCTCGTCTTCCCCACCGGTCAAGTTAGCATGGGTATGTGATTCCTAATACAATTGGCCTTCATTTTCTTTTCACCGAAAGTACATGTGGTCAGCCGTGGAAAAGACTTGGTACAAAAACAAACTTTGAGATAGATGGATATCCGGGAACAAAACGACTTATATGGGGGAATACAAAAAAAAAATTCTTTTTAGCCGGTACTACATTTGGTCAGCCGTGACAAAGACTTGGGTACTGTGTACTGAAACAACTTTTAAAGTAGGATGAAAACGGGAAATATTAGGGAAAAAAACTTGTTGTCTGCTCGGCCCAACTCGGATCATGGCCGCAGCAGCCCGTTATCCTCCACCGTTGGAAGCGGCAATCGCTGCTCTGTGAAACCGGGCCTACACATTAACTGCCACTTCAGGTGCAAGGAAGACCAGAGCTTTCGCACGAGCAGCCCATACCCAGTACGCAACTTGGAACGGGTGGGCAGCAAAGTGCAACCCACTAGCCCAAGCACAATAAAAAACAAAACAAGCACAAGCTCCAAACCAGGCCCTCGCTCGGGTAACAGCAATAGCGCGAGAGAATATTTAGGGCTACCATGTCTTTCTGTGCTATCATGTTACCAACTTTGAAAAATCAATTTTAAATGTTTTAAAAATCCTATGAAAAAATATGAATGTTTACCAGGAATGTGTCCACAAAATATAAAAATTCAGATCCAAATTTGAGATATACATTTTTTTTTTTGAAACTTTTATGACAGTAGGAAAGGCTCCTACTGCCTCTATGATATACATTGAGGAACAAAAAAGACAAATCTATCATGAATAGTGTCACAAAAGATAAAAACAAAATTTACAGTATTCACATATTAATTTGTCTTTTTTGTTTCTCAATGTGTATTTCGAATTTGGACATGAAATTTTTGGAGGCTGCACACATTCCTTGTGAACATTCACGCATTTTTCAAAAAAAATTGAAACATGTGATATTGATATTTTTTAATGGTAGCACTCGATATATCGTCACAATGGCTAGGCTGCTCGGCAAGACAGCGGTAGGTAACCTGGCGTTGCTGCTTGTTAATAAGCGAATTTTTTCGTGACAATGTTAGTAAGCGAGATGGTACTAACAACATCAGAGTGTCAGTTTCGCTTTCGTTCCTTCTCCGAATTATGGGAAAAGACAACAAGGACTGCCTTTTCGGCATTTGGACTAAAACTTATTCATTGGTGTGTGTGGCCTCCTTTGCATTTCTAACAGATTGGACAAATGAAATGTAGTTAATCGAGTCCTTGCAAGCAAAGCCTCTAATTTCTCGAAACAGGCTTTCGCTCCGCTTCATAAATAAAGCAACATGCCAACCATGTCCATACAAAGTCACGAGCACGAAGAAGAAGCTAGAAACGTTTGTTGGGGCAGTAGCACAAGTAAGCCCAACAACATGAAAAGAGTTAGAGGCGCAAGTGGGGAGGGAGAAGGGGGTAGGGTAAGGTAGGAAGAAGAAAAGCCGAAGCAAAGCCTCTAATGTGTCTGAAATGAAAAGGCTCCGCTGTGGATGTAAGCGAGATGGTACTAACAACAACATAGTGTCAGTTTCGCTTTTATTCCTTCTCCGAATTATGGGAAAAGAAAACAAGGATTGCGTTTTCGGCATTTGGACTAAAACTTATTCGTTGGTGTGTGGCCTCCTTTGCATTTCTAACAGATTGGACGAAAGAAATGCAGGTAATCGAATCCTTGCAGGAAAAGCCTCTAATGTTTCTGAAATAAACAAGGCTCAGTGTGGATGTATATTGATACGTCTCAAACGTATCTATAATTTTTGATTGTTCCATGCTTGCTATATAACATTGTGATGATCCCGAAGAGCAAGTCTTGATGCCTGCACAAATAACGGGATTTAGGTTGAGACTCCAAGTGCAGAGTGTATAGTATAGTGGAAGACAGTTTTCCCCACGAGGGGTGACTCGAGGGTTTAATATCGAACTCTCGGGGAATCTGAAGTGGTAGATTTATCTTCTTATCCTTCTTTTGGTTACCTACAAAACAAGGTTAGATATTTTGGTCCTCAACCTCACCTGTGGTTGTCAAGCACAAGGTGTAAGAATGATATCAGAATAGTTATGCAATGCAAACAGAAAATAAATATGCAATGATGGTGGATGCAATGGTAAATGATATTTTTGGGTTTTTAAATGATGTATGCAAGATGAAAAGTATTTTTGTATTTTCGAATTTAATGATGGCTGAAAATATAAAAGTGGTATATGGTGTTGGAAAGGTGTTTCTTATGATTAAAAATGGACTGGGGTTCATGGTTTCACAAATGCACTCTCTCTTTATAAAGTGGTAGACAATGGAACACACAAAGTTAACATATGAGATTGCAACACAGGGTTTGATAACAAGTTACTTAGATATATGGGCATCACGTCCTAACATAGAGATCTTTTGGTTATTGACGTCTCTTATACTCCACCAAGATGCGAACTAAATCATAACACCTCAGTAATTAAGATAACTCAGAGTATAGCAATAAGTATCATGACATGAAGTGAAAATAAGAACATGCTAGATCTAGTCAAGGAGTAGTGGCAATGGTCACGCCCACATCCCCGGTAGCATGGTATTTTAGTTTATCCCTAGTGAGGTAACAAAGTAAGGTAAAGATACCCAAGTGGATCGCAGAACTTTCTCTCACGTTCACTGCACTAGCCACCCCCCGTTACTCCAACTAATGCACACGTTCCCCCTCACACGCTCTCATAAACATGCTTGATCAAAACAAGTAGACAAGAACGGGGAACATAATATGCATCTATACTCATAACTGAAACAAACATTGCAATCTCAAACATATATTAACTCATAAAGATCCACCACAAAGGTATTACAACGGTGACCGTAATCATGTTCAGCAGCTCATACGGTACTAATTAGTGAAGCTCAAGAGAGAGAGATACATAAGTTACTTCCACAAACCCATAGTCCAGAGGTGGACTACTCCCTCTTCATCATGAAGATGGTGGAGAAGTCGATGGAGAAGGTGGAGACCACGCCGGCAGCGCCCCGCCGGAGTTTTCCCCCTCCAATCTGCAGCTCCTGATCTCCGTTTCGGTGTTTCTGTGTTTCTGCGGCGCTCCTTCCAGAGAACGACGGGGGACCTTTTTTATAGGCGTTTTTAGGTCAGGACGAAGGCGGTGGAGCGAAGATCGACGGCAACGGAGCCACGAGGCCCAAACGGGTGGGTCCCACGCGGCCACATTACCTGGCCGCGTGGGCCAGGCCCGTTTGGTCCTCGGGTCTCCGTTCGCTTGCTTCCTTTTTCCGTAGTCCTTCTTCCTTCCAAATATTGACGCCCGTAAATTTCCAGGTGATTTCGTTGACGTTTGGGTCCCTGAAACATTAAAATACAAAACTAGGGTTTTCTGCCTGTGCAGGGTTAATTCCAAATAAATGGGAAAACTATGAAGTATTCCCAAAATCATGATAAAACATTTATATAACCCTTATATGATGCAAATATGATTGAAATATAAGCAATTAAAGTGCAAAGTTCATGTATGCATTTTACATGCATCACATTGCCACATGTTTTTATAATGTTTTTATATCATTTTGGCATGATTTATGGAACTAAACTATTAACAAGATGCCAGTGCCAGTTCTTGCTTGTCGATATCTTTTTGTTTCAGAAAAGCTAGTCGGGAAAGTTTCTCCGAATCGCCTAAAAATTTACGGGAATTATTTTTACATGGAAACAAAGACTGCGCCCGAAGGAGACCTGCAGGGGGCCCCACAGGCCCCAGACGACCCCCAGGCACGGTCAACCCCTTGACCGCTGCTGTGGCCCACCTGGGCACCTCGGGTGCCCTCCCGAGTTGCCATTTCGCCTATAAATTGCATTCGTCCCGAAAACCCTCGATACCCGATCATATTTTCCAGAAAAGTTTCAAGACCGCCGCCGTCGCCAACCCTAGATCGGGAGGGTTCTGAAGCTCTTCCCGACACCCCTGCTGGAGGGGAGATCGTCACCGGAGGCATCTACACCACCATGCCTGCCTCTGGAGTGATGCGTGAGTAGTCCATCACGGGACTACGGGTCCATGACAGTAGCTAGATGGTTGTCTCTCCCTCTAGTACTCCATTGTCTAGATCTTGTGAGTTGCCTAACATGATCAATATCATCTATTCGTAATGCTACATGTTGTGTTTGCGGGGATCCGATGAAATTATGGAGTCATGACATTATTGTTCAGTTTATTTATCATATGTTTTATTTATGATCTTGCATGCTCTCCGATGCTTGTGGACGCTTTGGCCGAATTAATTGCTAGTATCTTAGAGATGGTATTTATGCTAGATAGTGGGTTCATGCCTCTCTTGTCTGAGCTCGAGTTGACTGAAACGATTAAGACTTGAGATGTGTTGTTGCTACTAGGGATAAAACAACGGTGTTTATTGCTTTATGTTGTACTCATTGCTTACATTATGCACTTTGTTTATTGCAATTGTCTGTTGCTTGCAACTTAATACTTTCGGGTGACAGGCTGGATAGCGATCCCGGGGTGGATTATTAGTCATAGATGCAGTTGGATAACGGTCTATGTATTTTGACGTAATGCCCATATTAAATGAAACGGTGAACCATGTGTCATGATAGTATTGTGTTGCACCCATGTTTGTCAATTGCCCCTGTAATTTGTTTACCCAACACGTTTATCTTTTGGAGAGACACCACTAGTGAACTGTGGACCCCGGTCCTATTTTCCTACATTGTCTACAACCGTTTTAAATGCTTTTACTAGTCATTTGCTCGCTGGTCATTTTTGCTCTCATAATATTTTCCACCATACGTTTAATCCTTTGTGTTCAGCAAGCCGAAGAGATTGACAACCTCTCTGTTTCGTTGGGGCAAAGTAGTTTGCTCGTGTGTGCGCAGGTCCACGTCAATTATCGTAAACGGCGCCGTTGACACCTTTCCGAAGCCTTCTCCAAATCCTACTGGATTGATAACCTTGGTTTTGTAATCAAGAGAAAACTTGATGCTACATTACATCAAACCTTACACTTGGGGTCTCCCAGCGAACGTGTTATTCCACGCCATCAAGCAAGTTTTCTGGCGCCGTTGCCGGGGATTTGGAAGCTTCTGCGGGGGAAGTTTCGCACATCCTTACACTCTATTTTGTTATTGTCTTGCTTAGTATTTTTTTGCTTTTCGTTTGTCTTAAAACTCAAAAACACAAAAAAAAAATCCAGCACTAGTCTTTTTATCGTTTTGCTTGATATTATGTCTAGTTCTTTACTTGCTATCAATGGTTACTTTGTTTGAGACTAGATCTTATTGGCAAGCTGGATTCACGGAGGAACAAAAAAATTATTATAAGGAATACCGCTTGTCTCAAAAAGGTAAAGACTTATGGGCACACATAAATAAATTGAATAGTCTTGCTAAAAACTTTTGCTCTACATATGATGAATCCTAGTGCTTTAATGAATCTTTTTGTTGTAGGAGGCACAAACACCTCCCTTTCCAATATGATTATAATGATAATAAAATATTGGCTTCTTATGCTAAAGGAAACTATGATTTTGATAATCTTGAACAAATTGAAGAATTTGTTTTTTTATGGGTGCCTATGAAATTACTTGTGTGTTTAAAGATATTGATGATGCTTCTTACAAATCTTAAAATTTATTATACTTGGATATTGCCTTGAGTATTACAATGATAATCCTTATATTACTGAATATCTTGAGAGAACTTATTCTCCAAAAGGAGAGACCGATGCCTTGCAGGAACCTGTAGAAGAAGAAATTGCTGAAACTGAGATCTCATTGAATGAAAAAGAGGAGGAGAGTGAAGTACAAAAGGAGGATCTACCTTCTAATGATAGTAACTCCTCAACTCTCACATTATTTGATTGCCCTCCATGCTTACCAAAGGAGGATGAATGCTATGTTCCTATGGATTCTTCTAAAAAATCCCTTTTTGATGAAACTGATGCTTGTATTGCTTATGGCCATGAGGCCCCTATGATTGAAACTTGTGAAAATGATTATGCTACTGTTATTTATGATAATCCACGCTATTTTGATAAATCTTATGATAATCCTCTATTTGTGTCTATTATCAAAATGCATGGTAATATGGAGTTTTGCTTAGAATTTTTTTATGATAAAGCTCTAGATGATGGTCCTATGTTGCTTCATGATATTAATTATACTACTATTGAAAATGGGATTGGAGAGGTCTTAACTTTATCTAGAAGGAGTCCCATACATTTTGAGAGTGATCAATCATCTTGTTATAATATTTTTAAAAGTGGGTTTGGAGAGGTCATGACTTTAGTTAATTTTGATCCCACTATTTTGGAGCTTCATAAAAATTATGTGCTTGTAGATCATGAAAATAATGCTTTATGTGATAGTTATATTGTTGAGTTTGTTCATGATGCTACTGCAAATTATTATGAGTGAGGGAAATATGGTTATAAAAAATTTCATGTCACTAAAACACCTCTCTTTATGTTGAAAGTTTTGAAATTGCTCTTGTTTTATATTCCTATGCTTATTACTTTGTTCTTCATGGATTTATTTGTTCACAAGATTCCTATGCATAGGAAGTGGGTTAGACTTAAATGTGTTTCATATTTGCTTCTTGATGCTCTCTTTTACTTTATTTTCTATTTTTATGTGAGCAATCTTTTAATATCACTAAGCCTAGCTAAAAGGCATTAAAGAAAAACGCTTATGGGAGCCAACCCATTTTTTTTACTTTTAGTTTGCTTTTTGTTTTGTTGAGTTTTGGGTGTTTTGCCTCTGTAGCAACTCCCTTTTCTCCTTTTTATTTTCGTTTTTTTTGCCAAGAATAGCCTCTAATGGGAGGAAAGTAAATTTTTTGGGTTGCTGTCCAGAAACAGATTTCTGTCCGTTACCGTATGAAATTCTCAAAAATCACAGAACGTGATATGTAGCTGATTTTTTTTGCAGCAAGCATCTGGGTTTTGTCTAACTTTCATTAGTTTTAAGTTTTCCGGTTTGAGGTGTCCTAGTGCCCGAAAAAATCATCTTTGCGTTCTGTTCTGTTTTTGACAGATTCTGTCTTTGTTTTTGCATTGCTTCTTTTACGAGCAAAGTGGAGTTCTTTTATCCACGGAACATCATTTATATCTTTGTGGCAGTAGCCAATGTTTAGGAACAAGTTTATGCAATTTGCCAAATGAGAACTGAAGATGGATTATTTTGTTTGCGAACTAACCCCTCTAATCAGTTTGTGAGAAGTTTTGTGTGAAGAAAGTTTTCAAGTGTTGAGAGAACGAGGTGATGAAAGAAGATCATGAAGGGATAAAAGCTTGGGGAGGCTCCCCTGGACCTCCACCAAACATTCAAGAAGTCTCAAGCATCTAAGCTTAGGGATGCCTAAGGCATCCCCTTCTTCATCGATAATTAACCATGTCGATCCCATGAAACTATATTTTTATTCTTTTCATAATATGTGCCGTTCTTGGAGCGTCGTTTATGTTTTGCTTTCAGTTTTGTTTTGTTTTGTTTTGTTTGCTGGTCATTTTCATTTGCGTACCTGCACTTAGAAATTGGCAAGGTACCAGTGTATAGTGCAAACCCCTGGATCGTTTCATTTGCACACACAGTTTAAGACGAATATCATAACATTGTATCATTATTACACGAATGATCCAGTACTTGGTAAATAAATGGTTCAATACATCTTTGCATAGCCCAAGGCTAGCTTGAAATAATAAAGCAGCGGAAATTTATTCTTCATGGAGTCTCCATCATCTTCATGCGCCACAGGCGAGCATGTTGGTTGCAGACTCGAAACCCTTAACGAAAACTCACTCGTCATCAGAACAATCTGCAACAAATAAAATTTTGCAACAGAGTGGGTCAGAACCATTAAAAATGGAACTGGCAAGTGACACTATGTGGACACTTAGTGGAATAACTCTAATAACCTATATGCATATCTGGCTGGTGGAGTTCAAGGCTAATTTGCATAAAGCCAATTTTTCCTATCACTTTATAAAACCCTTTTCTTTTGTCAAAACAGGTATGGCATGAAAACCACCCTCTTGTCTACCTTTGTTCAACCTTCAAAATTTTAACTTAAGAAATTGGAATGTTGGGAGCCTCCGTTGACGTCCTCGATCAGCTGCTCAAATTGTCCGTAACCGGGGACACGACTAAGTACTTAGTTTAACTCTCGAGAGGGTGTGCACTTTCACCACAAGACTCAAACAACCCTTCTGTCCTTGACCCTCATGTAGTGAAAAGGAAAGGAGAAGCCTGAGACGAGACCTTTGGAGAAAAGTCAAGGCAGAGCCATTATACCACGTGGCTGCACTGGAAGCATCTTCACTTGGAGAAAACTTTGGTCCCTTTGTTCCTGGGTGGCCGTCCTCAAGTGAACTCTCAGGTAAGAACCCCCACATACCATGGTCCTAAGTATAGTAAACTATCTTAGGTGAAAACCCCCATGAACATGGTCCTAAGTAGACACTCAACTCATACATCCAATCAATCCCAAATCCACCCAGGTGTTTCATTTAACTTTAGTAGAAATTAGCCTCTTCAATAAAACATCATTTGCATAGCTTCAATATTTCTACTAAGTTATCATAGGATGCTAGACAACTAGTAAAAGGATATAGTGTAGTTTTCAGCATAGCAATACTATCCAACACATGCTTATAGAAAATACACTAAGTCATGCATAGGTGAAGTACATAGGAAATTCATGAGGGTGTGCTGATGCATCCAAAATGCATCTACTTTTCCAAGCACTTTGCTTCATAATTTGCTCCGGAATCTTCCCATATTTGAATAAAACTGCTGAATCTGACGCTGTTTTTAGCAAAGTCTCTTTTCTGGCTATTTCTGCAGGAAATAAAATCGGGGAAAATTACCACGTCAATTTTTATGGAAAAGGAGGACAATGGACAAAAGATGGACACGAGGAAGCGCTCGAGGGCCAAATGGGTGGGTCCCACGCGGCCCCTGTACCTGGCCGCGTGGGCCCAGCCCAAATGGGCCTCGGGCGCCGCCTCGCCTTCGGTCTTCGACGTACCCCCTCATATATACGAAAAAGTGCTTGCCCTAGGAGGAGGGGAGCTTTCGCGAAACAGAACGCCGCCACCATCACGATCTTCGTTTTGGGGACAGATTGATCCAGGATTTCTCCTCCGGTGGAGGGATCCGGAGACCGTCTTCACCGCCATCTTCACCGCCTTCATCTCCATCGACCATGAGCTCCCTCTCCATCGCCATGTGTGAGTAGTCCGCTGTAGGCATGTGAGGTGGATGGGGATTGGATGAGATTGATCATGTAATGCTACCCGTTGTTCGGGATTTTAGGGTTTTATCTTGAGGATACTTTTGTATTGTGTTGATGCACTCTTGCTATGTTTAATGCTTGCTACTAGGGACCGAGTGGCATGATTTCAGTACTGAACTTATATTGCCCCATCATATATTTGAGTTTGGTATTTATCTGCAAAATGTATCACCTGCTATTATGTTGAACCTGCGAACCCTAAACGTGACATATAGGGAAAACAAGGGGGGGGATGTTTTAGTTTGAGGATTCTATGTGTTCATGAAGTGTTAATGCATTGTTCCGGTCTATTCGAAAGGGTAGACCTTAATTACCTGTAGTTCCAAGTTGGCCCCGGTGAAATGGGCAGGTTGGACAATAGATGTTGTGCAAATTCTCTTGGTTAGTACGCACAACTAAATATGGAACACATACCTACATATATCGGAGTTAGAGATAGGTCCCATTGTTATTTGTTCCTTATTATATGATCAATCTCATTCTTGCAACACTCCGCTATCACCTCATGCCTACGTTTTGAATCTCTGAGTTACACTTTCACTTTTCCGGTGAAAACTAGGAAACACTTGTTCACTGCTACTGTTCTGCTTGTTACTTGAATCATACTACTGCCATCACTATTACTGCTGCAAGTTATTGATATACAGGTGTGGTTGAGAGTGACGCCTCAATTACCAAGGTCTTATTGATATTCTTATGTTCCCATCGAGTCGAACTATAAATTTGGGTAATACTTCCCAACGAAGACTTCAGCGATCCCCTATACTTGTGGGTATCAAGACGTTTTCTGGCGCCGTTGCCGGGGAGCCTAGCTTTATTGGTAAGACAACTTGTTATCATCTATTTGCTGCTTTTGCTTGTTCCTAACCATGGGAAAGGAAAAGACTACTCTAAAGGAAGTGAGGCCTTCAACTACTCGCAGAGGTACGGATTTGCCAAGTAGGCCAAACTTTTCACCTAATGTTGCTTCTGCTGTTGCTCCTAAGAAAAGAGGAAAGGTTTTATCTAGTTCACCATTGTCTAAAATGTCTACTAGTAATGAAAATGATTTATTATGTGGTAGCATAGACAAAGAAGTGACACCTGAAACATCTGAGATAACTGAAACACCTGAAAATCTGGAATCTTCTACTAATGAAAATGTGGAATCTGAGTTAGAAGATAATGAATACTGTGATGATGAATTTGAAACTTCTTCTGAGGAAGAGGAGGCATTTACTATGGCTTTTATGAATTCTGACTTTGATAAATTGGATAAACTTGATAGCTATAAAAATTCTCCTCTTGATGGATATTTTCCTATTACTGAGAAAATGAATGCTCCTGCTATCTATTATATAATTAAAACACAAGACAACCAACGGTGGAGATATGCCACGCTAAACATAGAGATCTCAACGGTTCAGATCATAGACTAGACAATAAAAGGACCCGCGTCCGGTACTAACGCTAAACGTATGATGGCAGGAAATTAGCCGGCGGACCGGACGTATCTAATAAAAAGAAAAAGAAGGAAAGATGAAACGTACACGATCGGGATGCTTAGCAAAATTGGATCGGTATCCACGAGATCCGGATGTAACGAAGGATATATAAGGATGCAAATAACCTAAACACCAACGACCGGGAGCAAAGCGACGAGAGAGATGCCATCCTGTATCGCTGCGGCGGTGAGGGCAAAGATTGGATCGGCGCGCTTATGCACGGCGACTGAGGATTAGTTGTTGGAAGAAGCTGCGCGGCCGGCCGGCCGGCGCATGTTCGGACTCCGGCGACGTGGTATTGCCGTATAGCTCTCGAGGTCTGGCGGCCTTGCACACCTCCGGCATGATCTTGCGTGGCCACAAGCACATGCCATCGAGCTTTTACAGCGTGGGTTGGGCCGACCGCTGGTCGCGATATAAGGTCGTCGACGCTGCCAGACGTGTAACGTGAAACCTGCATGTTCATCCCCACGTAGTGCAGGCAAAGCCTAGAAGAAGAGCATAGAGGATTGAGGCAAGCCTAGAAGAAGAGCATACAGGATTGCCATGGAGAACTGCACCCATGGCAGTATTTTATACGGGACCATTAACGTTGATTTGATAGGTACTACATTGATCGAGGCATGCACACAACACAATCTGGCGCAAATACAGACAACTGGCTGCAGGCTACATCAATCTTATTTGGTGTTGCCGAACTTATCATCATACAGGATTACCTGAACTACGTATAAACGACTGGCCCCTTGGCTTTTGTTTTTGGTACAGCTGTAAGAACCGGGCAGGATTCCTCAATGACTCTACTACATGATGCAAAGATGGATACGAGAGTAAGCTGCTAAGATCTCTGCATCCCTTCGCTTGACTATTGAGTTACTATCTGATTGGTCATTTGGTCTTGACAACTTCTTACTCAAAGGTGTCATGGCAACTCAGGCATGAAGGCCATTCGAAGATGCGTCAAGAGGCAAAAAATCACCTTTAAGTAAAATAAAGTAGGTGAAAGCTGAATCTGAAGACTTACAAGATGATAGTGTGTGAAACAAAGTGATTCATTGGTCCCTGAAATATGGATTATATTGCACTGCTGTTGATATTCGCTCTATGTACTACAATCTGAAAGATCCAGTTGAAATTTGTGAATGGTACGGTCATATTATGTTGGCGTGTTCATCTAACAATTACAAATAACTTATTGTATTTTTTTGCGGGTTTCAATATGAATCTTTATCCAAAGAAAACACCTTTAAATAGGGGCAAATTTTTGCTATTTATTTCTATCGGTTTTCTACATGTTGTGTACCCGAGGTACAAAATTTCTGATGGTGTAGTATATAGGTTGTTTTAACATCTATATTATTACGATATGGAGGGAATACTACCAACGTTAGTGCTAAGAGAGTATGCAATTCTTCTATTCTACTTGCTTTGCTCGAAACAACAACTAAAGCATACTAACTCTATTCACGTAGAACATTACAACATTTATTTATATATGTCATCGATTCTTCAATGTTGCAAGTTTTTAGGTAATGCATGGTTGATGGAATACATTGCAATAGAGCATTAGTAAAATCGTTTGGTTGTATGTCAGGTCTTCTTTTCATAAATCTTCTGCTCTGCTCATTAGCGATGCAGAAAATATACACAATTAGGGCTAAAGGGTTTGTAAATTATTGTCAGGAAAATATACAGATCCGACAAAACTTTCAGACCTATGATGTTTTAGTAAATGCGCTGGATTAGGCTAAGATTTAATGTCAGATGATCAGGAAATAAAATAATGAATCCAATCCGACAAAACATATAATCATATAATCTTTGATAGCACGTAAGTATACGAGACATGGTCCGTTCCAAAAAAATTAGAAGACAAGGTAATCGGAGTCACAGGGAAACATAGGGGGGAAAACTCATTAAGGTTGTTTTCAATATATTCATCCATACAACATGCTTTCTTTAAATCTTAAATAATTTATTCCATGTACCAAAGTATATATATCATTTATCTTGGTTCGTATATATACTTTCTATCATAAAGTAAATTAAAACGAAATGATTTTACTAGAGATATTATAATTCACACCTCTCTAATCAAGGAGGATTATCATTGCGAAATGTGGATAACGAATCTTCGTCAATGTTACATCAAAGATTACTACATGAGGGATCGATAGACAACCGATTTCCGGGAGTTTTAGGAACAAATATAAGTGGAATGTTACAACCTAGAAGATTAAAAAACTAATTAAGTTACTCGAGTGATCATGTGCAAAAATAACACCACTAATTCTAAACATGAGAGTAGTAGTAACGCTTTACAAACTTAAGTGTCATGAATGATTGGTCTCAATAGATGGTTCCAAAAAAAATGCATTACATGACAAAATGCAGATAATCGCATAGCTAGCCGCGCAATTGCGCGGGCCACCTAGCTAGTTAAAATTAAAGATAAAGATTATGAGTTTAGTGTTGATCCTGAAATAATTGAAAAAGCTGAAAAATATAAGTTTTATGGTAGAGAGGATGAGTTTCCTTTTGAACACATTGCTGTCTTGCATGACTTATCTGTGTTATTTGGTAAAGATGAAATCCATCAACGCTACTATTTCTTAAAGCTGTTTCCTTTTACTTTGGGAGGAAGTGCTAAAACTTGGTATAATCGTTTAGAACCTGGATGTATTACTAGCAAGGAAGAATGTTTGCAGGTATTCTATAATAAGTATTTCCCTGCTGATAAGATTCATGGTTTGACTGTTGAGATTAGCAACTTTTCACAGAAAGAGAAGGAGGATTTACCCCAAGCTTGGGGGAGGTATAGTAAGATGGTTAGGAAATGTCCTACCCATGGCTTCAAGAGTAATGAAATACTTGATATATTTTACAATGGTCTAACCGAAAACACCAGAGGCTATCTTGATGGTATTGCAGGTAATGTTTTCAGGGAAAGGACCGTTGATGAAGCAACTAAGCTATTGGAGACTATCTCTAGGAATTATGAAGACTGGAATATTGAAGAGATATTTCCGGAAAAGAAAAGAGGCATGCTCAAATTGGATAACGAAACAATGAAAGAAGCTTCCAAGGCTATTAAAGAGAAGGGAATTAAAACCTCTCATCTTAAGGAATTATCTGAAATGGGTGTTAAACTTCCTGATGATCAACCATTTTCCAATTCAAGTCAATGCTATTAGCTCCATAAAAGGTAATGAAAAGGTAACACCTCCTGTTGATGTATCCTACATGAATGATTTTGCTTATCATCATAATCCTGAGGAGCATAATATTAGAATGACTATTATGGAGAACTCTCACAAAATTAAATCTCTTCGAGAAAGTTTACATGCTAGTGTGGGAGAGGTAAAAAGAATTGTTAAACACTGTGAGATGATGAATAATCAAGTTGAACAAATGGTTTCTCTTCAAAATCAATTGTATGAAAGTCTTATGGTGAAGAAACAGGTTTGTGGAGTTAATACTAGGGGAGGTGCAAGTACTCAGGATCCTGATTTTCCTGAAGGCCATCCCAAGAGAAAAGAACAAGAAGCTCTCAAGAAGAAATCTTCTGCAGGAAAATCTCCCAATGAAAACAAGGACATTGATGACTCTGAAGAGCAAGATAAGGATATTTCTATTTCTGATGCTGAGACTGAAGATAATAATAATGAAGAAGAAGAATCACCTTCACCTGAAGAAGAGCCACAAGAGGATGAAAATATTGAAGAACCTGAACCTAATGATAAAGAAGACCCTCCACCATCTACTGAGAAGAATAAGAAGAAGAGCCATCCTAATCCACAAAGAGGTAAAGATAGGGATCCGTGGGTACAAAAACCCATACCATATCCCCAAGAGGTAATAAAAACTTTGGATGATGCTAGATTTGAGAAATTCTTTGAGTTGATTAAGTCTTTGTGTTTGCAAATTCCTCTTGTTGATGCTATTAAAATCCCTCCATATTCCAAATACATGAAAGACATTGTGACTAATAAAAGAAAGATTCCTACTGATGCAATAACTGCTATGCTTGCTGAATATTCCTTTAAAGGGAAAATGCCTGAAAAACGTGGTGATCCTGGTATTCCAACTATTCCTTGTCATATTAAAGAAACTTATGTGAAATATGCTCTATGTGACTTAGGAGCTGGTGTTAGTGTTATGCCTTTTTCTTTATATAAGAAACTTAACCTAAACAAATTGGTTCCAACTGAAGTATCATTACAAATGGCTGATAAATCAACTGCTGTGCCTATAGGAATATGTGAGGATGTCCCTATCTCTATTGCTAATGTGTTAATCCCTACAGACTTTGTTGTGTTAGAAATGCCTGAAGATGATAATTTGTCTATTATTCTTGGAAGACCCTTTTTAAACACTGCAGGGGCTGTTATAAATTGCACTGAGAGCAAGGTAACATTCAATGTCAAGGGAAATGAGCACACTATCTATTTTCCTAAGAAGAAATCTGTTACTATGGTAAGCCAGAGTGTGAACTCCATTAAAAGGAATACTCTTATAATAGGAAGCTTTGAGTTTGCATTGCCACCTCCTGAACCAAAATATGCTATCTTAATGATTGGAACTATTCCAATCAAATATGAGGTGACTTGAAATTGCTCAGAAAACATATAAAATAAAGAATCATGTATTATATCTTTTGCATATTATTAATGAGACTTGATCAACCTCATTACTAATATGAAAATGATGCAAACTTGATTCCCATAAAAATTGCTTTGAATGTTTGATTTCATTTATTCTAGAATTTTTAGATTATTTGCATGAGCATAATTATTTCAAAGTGCAGAAATTCCAGAAATGTAGTTTGAAAAATTCTGTTCAGAAAATTTTCTCGAAAAATTCCAGAAAAATTTGGAGGTAAGTTATTTTACCAGAGGAACTAACAGCCAAAAGGGAGACACCAGAGGGCCACCAGGGCCCAAAAGGGGGTGTCCCACGCGGCCACAGTACCTGGCCGCGTGGGACCCACTATTTTGGCCCACAGAGGGGGTTAGGTGAGTATCCAGTGCCCATCTCCTTCCCCTCGACAGGAAACCAGCCCCAGGTATTTTTCCCAAATTTTCTCGAGCTCTCTTCCTGCTATCCTTGGATCTCCAAGTTTAGGGCAGATTTTTCAAATCTGTTTGGTGGGATTGCTCATTGGTATGTGACTCCTCCACTCATCCAATTACTTTTTGTTCTTATGCCTCATGCATGAAGTATTTTGCTGCACTAGGTGTCACCCTTTTATGCTTAGGAAATCCATAGATTCAAGTTTTCTAGTTGATATTGATGCATGATATTGATGTGGAGACTATTTATGGATGGCTTAATGTTGTTTTAAGGTGTTACATCTTGATTTTTGTTGAATATTGTTTTTGGGCAGCAAGGTATCATGTTTAGCAAGGGCAAAGCTTTGGTTGGGATGAGCTCAAGACCAAGAAGAAGAGCATGCAAAGTCTCCCTCAATTATGATGACGACCACCTGTGGGAGGATGATGCATTCTTTGTAGGGGAGAAGCTGAAAATACATACAACAAGATGGCAAGATCCCTATGTTCTTGAACAGTGGGGGATCAAAGAGGACTTCGACACCTTCGTCACTACAACTGGCTTGCTTAGGTTCTCCCAGAACCCCCAAGATACATATGAAGAACTCTCGCGGGAATTCCTCTCTACCTTCAGATTTGAGGGCCCGGAGCCCCAAAAGCACAGGAAGAGAAGTAAGGCACCCCTCTTACCTTTGTTTGCAAATTTACTATGAGAGGTGAGCGCCTTGTTATGTCTCTAGGGAATTTTGCAATGCTATTGGTGTAGAAAATTCAGGGAGTTGGAGTGAAACTCGTGCTGATACCAACCATGAGCTTGTTGAGTTTTGGCACACTATATCTGTAAACTCTCGTGATAGATTAAATAGGGGTAAATTTACTCATATACAGCACCCAAGTTTGAGATATTTTGCGTTGTTTCTTGCAAGAGGATTTCTTGCTAGGGATAACAATTCTGCTTGCACTGGACCAATGGTTTATCTACTAAAATGTGCAAAAGAAAATACACCGTGTGAATATAACTTGGGAGTCATACTTGCTAGATCTTTGCATACTGCTGTGAGTAGAAATATTACTGATCAAACTCCTATTTATGCTGGTGCTATTGCTACTATGGTGTACAATTACATTAAAAACGAGAGAGGATATGGTGATAACATGGGTACTCTAGTGCAAGAGTCCAAATTACTTGATTTTGCTTTGACTACTCGCATGGATATAAGTACGTTGTATGGGGGACATTATCTGTATAACTATTTGAGCACTAGTGGGCAGCGAGTGTCCATTAGGCTCCCCCGTACTGATCTTTTTGACAGGAGTACCGGAAAATGGATAGTGGAAGAGGCGCCGCCTCAGGAGGAGCCACAAGCTCCAGAGACACAGGGGTACATGCCTCAGGCGGAGCCCCTGTACCCAAGCATGCAAGGCTACCCATATAGTTACTACCCTGGAAGTGGAAGTGGATACGGCAACTACCCAGGATACTAGCTTGATCGCAAGCTTGGGGGAGTACTTCTCTTACTCTCCATTCATTGTTTTATATCACCGTTATATTGCTATGATAAGTTTCTTGAAAACAAAAACACAAAAAGATTTTATTTGTTTCTTTTACTTCTGGTTGTTTGTCTTTTGTTTCTTAGAACGAAAAATAAAAAAATATTTTCGTTTTCTTGAAACAAACGCAAAAACGGAGGTGCAGAAATTGCTGAAATCTGCTCGCTGTTTTATTTTTCATTTTTTCTCTGTAACTCCGATTGAGCTGAAATTTTAACCACTGCTGCAACACATCATAACCTACACACACGTAAAATATGAGATTTTTCTGAGGTGTCTAGGTAGGGTAAAAACAGTACTGTATGCAGTGACATTTTCTGGCAGATTTGAGTTTTTATTGTGCAGTTCAAGTTGGGAGAGGAGAACAACGATGATAAGTTGATGTGCATGAAGTGGATGAAAGGTATGACACCTTTGCCATGCTTATGTGGACTCTTTAATAACAGCAAGTGAGCACATCATAGTTTCTTCAACATCTAGAGAAATGGTAGCAAATGTTTATCTTCTCCATGTTCTAGTATGTTATATGATGATGCAAGTGAAATTTTATTTAGTGACAATACTTGGTTGTGGATTGAATAATTGTAGCTCTAAACAAAGGTCTACGCATCCCATTGTGCTTACTAAACTTGCCAACCAATAGAAAGTAAAATAATCTTTCAAATAATAAACATGAAGTTGTATGCTTGACAGGTTTAGTGGTTGGGAGTTAGCTGAAATGTGCTGACACATGTAAAGCTTTCAACATTGCACTAAAATATATTCAGTTGATATCATGTACTTTTGTTTATGGATGCTTATCATGTGCGAAATGAAAGCGGAAACTTAGCAAGTTTGATGAGTAAGAATAATTGGCTAGAGAGACGCCTGGGCCGCCAACTTAAGCCATGCATCATTCATGGTGGAAATTTACAGCGCACCATGGTGGACATTCAGTGATGCACTTCATAATAAAAAGCTATGCAAATGGTAAATAAAAGAGTGCTGAGATTGTTCATTGTCTGTTTGTCTTGTTGTTTGGACATGGGCTTGTCCATGTCCTGGGACAAGAGGTACCCCAGTTGACGCTCTTGATGACGCTTTTATTACTTGCAATGACTGAAAATTTCGAACTTGCTTAGTGACCCAAGTTGAGTAGCCATGGTGTAGGTACTCGTATTCACGGGGCATGAGGTTTTCAACCATTAGTCGGTCAAGCATATGAGTCATGTCAGTAATATCAAATGGTTTGCTAAAACTAAGAGCAAGGTTGTAAGCACAATGATTTCACCAGGTAACAAAAGAAAGAATCAAAAGACCTCAAAAGTCTTGTCATGATTCAATCATTAGCGATGTAAGAACCTTTGTTTATTTCTACAGTTGAGCAAACTCATCCAAGTATTGACTCTACATAATATCTCTCTTGCAACAAATATAAATGCTTTAACATTGATTAGATATACCTTTGCTACATCTTATCATTTGTTGTTGAAGCTATGCTTTGAATGCTTGTTGATATTAAATTGTGTTACATATGCAATGCAAAGTTCTTGTCAAAGTCTTTTATCGCTTCTGCACTACGTTTGAGTTGTTCGAGGACAAACAACGAGCTAAGCTTGGGGGAGCTGATGCATCCAAAATGCATCTACTTTTCCAAGCACTTTGCCTCATAATTTGCTCCGGAATCTTCCCATATTTGAATAAAACTGCTGAATCTGACGCTGTTTTTAGCAAAGTCTCTTTTCTGGCTATTTCTGCAGGAAATAAAATCGGGGAAAATTACCACGTCAATTTTTATGGAAAAGAGGACAATGGACAAAAGATGGACACGAGGAAGCGCTCGAGGGCCAAATGGGTGGGTCCCACGCGGCCCCTGTACCTGGCCGCGTGGGCCCAGCCCAAATGGGCCTCGGGCGCCGCCTCGCCTTCGGTCTTCGACGTACCCCCTCATATATACGAAAAAGTGCTTGCCCTAGGAGGAGAGGAGCTTTCGCGAAACAGAACGCCGCCACCATCACGATCTTCGTTTCGGGGACAGATTGATCCAGGATTTCTCCTCCGGTGGAGGGATCCGGAGACCGTCTTCACCGCCATCTTCACCGCCTTCATCTCCATCGACCATGAGCTCCCTCTCCATCACCATGTGTGAGTAGTCCGCTGTAGGCATGTGAGGTGGATGGGGATTGGATGAGATTGATCATGTAATGCTACCCGTTGTTCGGGATTTTAGGGTTTTATCTTGAGGATACTTTTGTATTGTGTTGATGCACTCTTGCTATGTTTAATGCTTGCTACTAGGGCCCGAGTGGCATGATTTCAGTACTGAACTTATATTGCCCCATCATATATTTGAGTTTGGTATTTATCTGCAAAGTGTATCACCTGCTATTATGTTGAACCTGCGAACCCTAAACGTGACATATAGGGAAAACAAGGGGGAGATGTTTTAGTTTGAGGATTCTATGTGTTCATGAAGTGTTAATGCATTGTTCCGGTCTATTCGAAAGGGTAGACCTTAATTACCTGTAGTTCCAAGTTGGCCCCGGTGAAATGGGCAGGTTGGACAATAGATGTTGTGCAAATTCTCTTGGTTAGTACGCACAACTAAATATGGAACACATACCTACATATATCGGAGTTAGAGATAGGTCCCATTGTTATTTGTTTCTTATTATATGATCAATCTCATTCTTGCAACACCCCGCTATCACCTCATGCCTACGTTTTGAATCTCTGAGTTACACTTTCACTTTTCCGGTGAAAACTGGGAAACACTTGTTCACTGCTACTGTTCTGCTTGTTACTTGAATCATACTACTGCCATCACTATTACTGCTGCAAGTTATTGATATACAGGTGTGGTTGAGAGTGACGCCTCAATTGCCAAGGTCTTATTGATATTCTTGTGTTCCCATCGAGTCGAACTATAAATTTGGGTAATACTTCCCAACGAAGACTTCAGCGATCCTCTATACTTTTGGGTATCATGTGCCACTTGCCTTGGCAACAGGGAGAGCAGGAGTAGCAGTTGCAAAAGCTTTCGTCTCTCTTCGAAATTTCTAACACACCAAACAAGCCACAATTAACATGCAATCATACCAAAAACTTTTTAAGGAAAAATATGCCATGCATGATATGCAAAGAAATACTCTAAGAAATATGACATGCATGATGTGCAAAACAACTTGAGGAACATGAACAAAATAACTTAATCAATTTGGCTAGGTCAAGGTCAAGTTTGGGCAAAATAAACTTGATATAATCAACTTAAATTGGTGGTATGGTTGCTCCAAGTCTTCACATGTTTGATCTTCAAAGAACCTTCAACTAGCACTCTAGGGACTTAGTCATAAACACAAAGGACTTGGTCTATGTCCAAAGTGAAAGACAGAATTAGGAAGAAAGAAAAAGGATAGAAGAGAGAAGGATGTAGTTGGTCTTCAAGGATCATCTTCAATCTTCCTTGTCATTCCTTCCTTGGTGTGGTGACTCCATTGCTTCTTGTAGGACTTGATTATTTTGCAGACTTCATCATTTGGTACCACCAGGGCTGGTCTTAATTTTAACTTGCTACACCACTAAGTCAAAATGGAGAGGAAAGAAAAAGAAAGAAGAAAGACTTAGAGAAAAATAGGTGGTTGCTCTTCTTGAAGTTCCTCTTGATTTTCTTCTAAGAACTTTTACTTCTTAGAGATGCTTCTGGAGTCTGTTTTCTTGGTTAAGTCCTTCATAGGCCTTCCAGCTTCATGTTGAGAACCCAAGGATGACAAAATAATTTCTAAGGAAAGTACACCATTTAGAAGATGCTAAATTTTACTAAGGAAATACTTAACCAATTTTTAAAATGCCAAATTTTTCTAAGGAAAAATATTGGCAAAAAGAGTTATCAAATTATTTTCTAAGGAAAATGATATTGTTGAGAGGCCATATTTTATAAGTACTTTGTCATGCATCTCAACCTTCCAAAACATCACTAAGTCAATATATAGCTCGAATAAATGAAGAAAATAATTTTTAATCATTAAATATAATTAACAATCCTCCTAAAAGGAGGATAAATACAAATAAAATAGAAATTCTCAGAAAAATAATCTACAAAAATATATTGACGATTCCTACGGCCAAGTATTAATTAAACAAAGTTAAAGCAATTGGATTTGCCCAAAAATAATTTTTAAAACTCAAGTTAAGTCAAATTTACTTAAACAAACAAATTTAAAATTTGAACCAATTTGAATTTGTCAAAACATAAATTTAACTATGCCAAAAGTTTCTACATGTCATAAGCTTTTAAAAAAATATAAAGTTTGCAAAATTTGGCCGAGCCAATAAAAATTAATGATAGATCTAAGTTCCAGGGACGTTTTTGCAAAATCGCCAAATAAAAAATAAAACTGAGAAAATCTCCTCCACGCTGGCGCTGACGAGGCGTTGACCGCTGACGGGACGCTGACTGGGCTGCTGACCCGGCGTCGACGTGGCCTGCTGTGATTCGCCGATACCTCTTCGAATAAGTGATCTAATCCAGACCGTACAATCGCGATCTAACGGACGAGATCTAATGGATCAAAGGACGTGGCGCGGCTGGCCGGAGTTGCTCCGGTGGCCGAGCTTCCGCGGTGGCGCCATGGCCGACGGTGAGAGATTGAAGATCTAGGGGGCTAGGGAGAGGGGTTTTGGTACCTATCGATGAAGGACGTCGAGGTGAGCTGGCTGGAGGGGTCGGGAGCCGCGGGAGTGTTCTGCTCCTCCTAGGTTTGCTCGTCGGAGAAGCTCCAGCGGCCGGTGGCGTCGGTCGAGGAAGAATAGCTCGATCTGAGGCACGAAACAAGGAGGGACCATGTCCATTAGATGCGCACGAGAAAAATAGGAAGAATGATACAAGAGGGAGGGCTCGGGGTCGACGCAGTACGCCGGAATTGACGAAGTTTCGCCGGCGGCAGTGGCGGACGGCGGCGGTGATTGCGGGCAGCCTGGGGGCGTATTGGCTAGGGTTTTTGGGGGCTTTGAGAGAGGAGGTCGCGGAGTTTATATGGGGGGCAGAGACGCGAGAAAATCGCAACGAACGCCACGAATTCGAGTCGGGATTGTTTAGGTTTTCGGGGAGGATTTCTTGGACGAGAGGTTGAAGCTGATGACGTCATCGCTTGCGTCGTTGCGGGGCCCGCGTGTCAGTGAGAGGGAGAGAGGTGGGCTGCTGCTGGGCCGCTACTGGCTGCGCGCGAGAGAGAGTCAATGGGCTCGGCCCATTTGCTCGGTTCCTCTCCTTTTTTTTTCTTTCTTTCTCCTTTTCAATTTTTCTGAAAACTTTTGTAACTTTTGATTTATAAATCCAAATGAAATCAAACCAACTCCTATAGTTTTATAAAATCAAAGTCTTTGTTTTGAAACTTTGGAATAAAATTTTAAATATTATTTTGTCACAAGAATTTTTGAAATGTGGTAAAAAGGAATTTTGAAACTTAATGTCTATTTTAAAATATAGGTTTTGGAACACAAAATTTGTTTCTTAAATAAAACACCACACAAGTAAATTTGGGATTAAAATGTTTTCTAAACAAGTACCATCAAGTCACAGCCAAAATTTGAATAGAACAAATGAAACAATAAAAGTCCAATTAATATATAGGGCATAACTTGCCCTTTTATTATACTTTCTTAAATATGTTTTCCAGTGGAATTATAATTCTCACTTTTGAAGTATCCAAATGCAACAATGCAATAAGATGATGAATGCATGCATGATTTTTTTTCTTTTCAAAGCAAAATACATAATAGTTTTCAAAAGTTTTAAATTTTTCTGATTTTTCAACTTTTTGAAAAACTTGTAATGTTACAATCATTTACTTAAGAGTGGAGTAGTGGAGAAATACCGTAAAGCTTAAAATTATGACACTTGTTTTGATTGGTATTTTCTCAAAGTCTAGATATTCTTTTTGTAAAAGCATGTTTGGTTGACAAGGAAGACAGTATGAGGTCTAATGGTTATGCGTAATGTATATCTTGTGGTCATTTGTGTATTGGGTTGATGATATGTGTTTGCTTGATACCTTGCTAAGCCAAAAACTCTGTATTGCGAGGGAATACTTCTCGTGCATCCAAATCCTCGAGCCAAATATCCTTGCCATTTGTGTCCACCATACCTAACTACATGTGGTATTTCCTAGCCACTCCAAGTAAATTTTTCGTGTGCTACCTTTAAATATTCAAAATGTTATTACTCCTGTTTTGTGCCACTATTTTTAGCTTATGAGGACGTAGTAGCTGGGTTTATCATCTTCCATACCAAATAATGTTTATATGACTTGCATGCTTCATCTGCTCGTCAAAAATTTGCACATTTCTGGTTAGTCCAATATCAGAAATAAAATAATAAGACACTCCTCCATGAATATATGATTGATGGAAGGCACCCGAGGATTCGGTTAGCCATGGCTTGTGTAAGCAAAGGTGGGGAGGAGTGTCAAGATATATATATATATATATATACCCCTGCTATTCTAGACTCCCTTCTAGAATAACTATTCTGGACAACTTTATGAACTTCCGAGTTAATAATAGGTGAACTTCCGGATGGAACACTTAGATTAGGTGAGTTTTTCCATCGTGGTTTCAAACCGTTTGTCGGATTGAAGCAAATGATACGGCGTTGGAAAGGTATGGAAAATTCACACCTTTTTCACTTCTACAAGATTTTGAAATTAGTTACGGTTTTAAAATAATTTTAAATATACGAAACACTGTTTTTCACGTACTTTCCTCGTTTTCGTACTGTTTTGGACGCCATTTTCAAACCGTTTGTCGGATTGAAGCAAATGATACGCCGTTGGAAAGATATGAAACATTCGCACCTTTTTCACTTCTACAAGATTTTGAAATTAGTTACGGTTGTAAATTAATTTTAAATATACGAAACACTGATTTTCGCGTATTTTCTTCGTTTTCGTACTGTTTTGGACGCCATTTGCAAACCGTTTGTCGGATTGAAGTAAATGATACGCCGTTGGAAAGATATGGAAAAACCGCATCTTGACTATCTCAAGTCAATTTTCGTAATTCATCACGGAATAAGAGCAGTTTGAAAAATTAACAATTATGTTTCTGAATGTTTATGTCCAGCGGACAGTATTTTTTAAATTACTTTCAAACCGCTTATCGAAACGTAACAAATGATATTGCGTTGGAAAGATATTGACTATACGAAACTTTTTCGTATATAAATTGTTTCCAAATTCTTCATGGTTTTGGATTAATTTTAAAAATACGAAAAACAGTGAAACGAGATAACATGGAACGATTCAAAATTGACTCGATTTGTGGTGCTCGGACTAGGCGAGTCAGCATGGGAGAGTGAAATTACACTCATATACTCGACAATTGAATGCGGCGGCGGTTGATTTGGACAAACGGAAATCATAATGATAATTTTAACGCGTAAGAATCCCGTCTTCGAAAAACAGAGTATATGAACTCCCTGGAATATGTGTAGTGAACCTCTGTTTTATGCCTAAGTGAACTTCCGGTAACACTGCTCGTAATTTTTTATATATTTTTCTAAAAAGTGAATGCATGCCGTGTGAACTTCCAATTAAATACGAGGTGAACTTCTCATATCGCCGTATAATATGGAATGAAATTTTGCAGTGTTAACTTCCGGTTTAATATGAGGTGAATTTCCGTGATTTGATACAGTGAAACTCCGTTTTTGTTATTTTTTTCTAAAAAGCAAACTCCGTGGCGATAACTCCCGTTTAATACGATGTGAACTTCACATATCGTCGTATAATATGAAATAATTTTTTTGCAGTGCTAACTTCCGTTTTAATATGAGTTGAACTTCCGCGATTTGGTACTATGAACCTCTGTTTTTTTTTAAGCGAACTCCGCGATGTGAACTCCCGTTTAAATACGATGAACTTCACATATCGTCACATATATATGAAATAAACGTTTGCAGTGTTAACTTCCGTTTTAATATGAGGTCAACTTTCGTAATTGAGACAGTGAACCTCTTTTTTAGAAAAACATGATCCTTTTTTTACTCAATAATAAATTTTATTTTTATTGTTAGGAAAAAAGTGAACCTCAGATATAGAAGAATTGAACTCCCTTTTTAAACTTCTAGGAATATACTAACTCACATTGAAAAAATGAACTTCATTGCGGTTAGGTGTTCACAACTGCTATTTTTTTAGAACTCAATATTATAAGAAAACAAAATAAAAATAAGAAACAACTTCATAAAAATAAAATTGAGTACACGAGGCAGCAGAGTGCTTCGGTGCCGTAGCCAGCAGGGAAGGAGCTTTTTTGGAACTTTGCAGCAAAAATAAAAAAACAACTAAACTGAAGTGTCACACGAACTGAACGATGTTTCTCAACCACTCGTTTTGGCCTTATCCTCTACCATCGCATGGTACAATACAAGAGAGAAGCTAGCAGCAGCAGCATGTGTGCTAGCAGAGAAAGATCTCAGACGCCGGGAACCTCCAGTTCCATACTAAGCAAACTCCCCAAAAATCAAACATCCTAGAGCTCACTCGGTGTAGGGGATTCCAGGTCGGTGCGCTCTGGTGGAGAGGATGAGCTCGATGCCATCGCTCGAAGGTCAGCGACAGCACGCGCGCTTCCGTCGCCGCCATCCACTGCCACAGACCGAAAAAGGCAAAAAAAAATGATGCTGAGGCTGCCGGCGGCGGTGACGGAGGTGGGATTGGGCGGGAGACCCCACACGCGACGGAGCTGGAGAAGCCAGGGGTCTGTGGCAGTGCAGGTGGCTGCGGGCCGCCGTCGAGCTCCACGCCGTGCATGGAACTGTGTTTTGCCGCCAGATCCACGGGGTGCTGGGGACGGGCCGTGGTCCGCCGGCAAGACCTGCAGCACAGCTGGACGGATTACTCGCCGGAGAGGCACGGATTCCTCGCCGGAGGGAGAATCGAGGCAGTGGTGAGGTGCTCCGAGAGGTGGGTATGCAGCTGAGATGGATTCCTCGCCGAGAGGTACCGGAGCGGCGTCCTCGCCGGGACGCGCACAGCGGCTTCTTCGCCGGGAGGCCCGCGGGGGCGGAGGTCAGGAGAGGCGAGCGGCAGAGGTCAGGGCCATAAGGCGTATTCGATCTGCAGGGTGACAGCCGAAAGCAGACGGCGGCCGGCGCGCAGATGGCCGGACTGTGGTGGCGCGCGGTGGTGGTTGGCCGGGGGCAGCCGGCGCGCCGGTGGATCAAGGGAAGAAGGTGGTTTTGTCGGGTGTGAGCTTCGTACGGGTCGGGTGGGTGTGGGTCGGGTGGGTGTGGGGAAGAGGTCTTTAGATGAGAAAGTTGTCTAGAATAACTATTCTAGAATAACTATTCTAGAAAACACTTAAGGGTTGTCTAGAATAGTCCTGTCCTATATATATATATATATATATATATATATAAGTATGATATCTCGGAACCGCTCTTAAAACTTAGTTGGTGTGGAAGATGTTAGGACCGCTATTGCTAGTCGTTGACAAGGACAAACACCACTCTAAAGAAATATTTTTATGTCTCTATATGCTTTCAAAAACCAACAAGCTCTAGCACACGATTAATCTCTGCTTCCCTCTACGAAGAGCCTTTCTTTTACTTTTATGTTGCGTCAGTTTTCCTCTCCAATCTTTATCTCTCAAGAAAATGCATAGTATCAATTTTGGTGCAAGCTACTACATTTTATCTTTATGTTTAACTGTGAAAACTTTTGTATTGACATTATCCAATGAAAAGTATGTTACAAGTTGAAACTCTTGCTAAAAACTTAAATCTTTCTCTGTGTTGGTTGAACACCTTTTTCAAAAATATATTGCTTTGTGAGCTATCAAGTATGACGAGTTTTATAATTTTCAAGTCTCCAAAATACTATTGATGAAAAGTTTTTGCTTAGATGTTATACATGGTTATTCATTGTTTACTTCATTTCAAACTATAGACCATTGTCTTGGATCACTTTCATTCAGTTCATGTGCTTTACATTATTATTTGATCAATATTGTGTTAGAAGCATGTCACCATAAAAATTATTTTGTTATCATTTACCTACTCGAGAACTAGCAGGAATTAAGCTTGGGGATGCTGATACGTCTCAAACGTATCTATAATTTTTGATTATTACATGCTTGTTATATAACATTGCCAGATGTTTTTATATTATTTTGGCATGATTTATGGAACTAACCTATTAACAAGATGCCCAGTGTCAGTTCCTGTTTTCTGTTGTCTTTTTGTTTCAGAAAGGCTTGCCGGGGAAGTTTCTCCGAATCGCCTAAAAATTTACGGGAATTATTTTTACATGGAAACAAAGACTGCGTCCGAAGGAGACCTGCAGGGGCCCCACAGGCCCCAGACGACCGCCAGGCGCGGTCAACCCCTTGACCGCGGCTGGGGCCCACCTGGGCACCTCGGGTGCCCTCCTGAGTTGCCCTTTCGCCTATAAATTGCCTTCGTCCCGCAAACCCTCGATACCCGATCATATTTTCCACAAAAGTTTCGAGGCCACCGCCGTCGCCAACCCTAGATTGGGAGGGTTCTGAAGCTCTTCCCAGCGCCCTGCCGGAGGGGGAGATCGTCACCGGAGGCATCTACACCACCATGCCTGCCTCCGGAGTGATGCGTGAGTAGTCCACCACGGGACTACGGGTCCATGACAGTAGCTAGATGGTTCTCTCTCTCTCTCTTGTACTCCATTGTTTAGATTTTGTGAGCTGCCTAACATGATTAAGATCATCCATTTGTAATGCTACATGTTGTGTTTGCGGGGATCCAATGAATTATGGAGTCATGCCATTATTGTTCGGTTTATTTATCATATGTTTTATTTATGATCTTGCGTGCTCTCCGATGCTTGTGGATGCTTTGGACGAATTAATTTCTAGTATCTTAGAGAGGGTATTTATGCTAGATAGTGGGTTCATGCCTCTCTTGTCTGAGCTCGAGTTGACAGAAACGATTAAGATTTGAGATGTGCTGTTGCTACTAGGGATAAAACAACGGTGTTTATTGCTTTATGTTGTACTCATTGTTTACATTATGCACTTTGCTTATTGCAATTGTCTGTTGCTTGCAACTTAATACTTTCGGGTGACAGGCTGGATAGCGATCCCGGGGTGGATTATTAGTCATAGATGCAGTTGGAAAACGGTCTATATATTTTGACGTAATGCCCATATAAAATGAAACGGCGAACCATGTGTCATGATAGTATTGTGTTGCGCCCATGTTTGTCAATTGCCCCGGTGTAATTTGTTTACCAACACGTATATCTTTTGGAGAGACACCACTAGTGAACTGTGGACCCCGGTCCAATTTTCCTACATTGTTTACAACCGTTTTAAATAGCTTTTACTAGTCATTTCCTCTCATAATATTTTCCACCATACGTTTAATCCTTTGTGCTCAGCAAGCCGAAGAGATTGACAACCTCTCTGTTTCGTTGGGGCAAAGTAGTTTGCTCGTGTGTGCGCAGGTCCACGTCAATTATCGTAAACGGCGCCGTTGACACCTTTCCGAAGCCTTCTCCAAATCCTACTGGATTGATAACCTTGGTTTGGTAATCATGGGAAAACTTGCTGCTAAATTACATCAAACCTTACACTTAGGGTCTCCCAGCGAACGTGCTTTTCCACGCCATCATATATCATTTAGTCTTGAGTCAAAAACATGTTCATTTTCTCTAAGAAAACAAATTCATGACTAATTCGGTTCAAACTTAGCATCTTTCGGCCTTAATTTCGTTGCAAGCGTGTCAGTTGCTATGGCTTACAATCTATTGGAGTTATGTGTATACCACAGTTGTACCAAAATAAATTTCAACTCAAATGTTATTTGGTGGACATTCGATTAATACACACACTATGTTAGCAAGGAAGCAAGCAATTGATCAAGGGTGGATGTAACACGCCAAAAATTTAGACCAAATTTTAAATTTATTTTTGGACGCCGGAAAAACTTTTTCGGGTTTCTAAATGTTTTCTTCAGAACCGTTGGTCTTGATTTGACTTTGGTTTCGCTCTCTCAGAAAAAATTCCCGGCAATCCTCGATCCTGTCAACCTCCACCAAATTTCTGTGCCGTTGTTTTGTCTGTCAAACACTGGTTCCCTTCGGTGATTCCAAAATCCTTCCGTTCTATTCCACAGAAAGTCTCCACCGCAATTTTTGCTTGGAATAAATTCTACCAAGCTACCATATGGTTCCCCCACACATATGCACCACTTCCATGGAAAAATATTTCCTAGTCCCATGTAAAATTCCAAGGATTATTCATATTCTCTTTTATGTCGGTTTCAATCCGAAAATTATCCAGACACCTTCCACTCATCCAAAAATTCTAAAATTTAGGGGGGATGCATGAATCCACCTCCCGAACATTTCATTTCACTGCCCCAACCTCATTTGAGCAATATTTGAGGTACTTCCTTTGTAGTGCTCTTTTCTTGCCTTTTTGCAATTTCCAAAGGAACCCCTATCTATATGTTTCCAAAAATTCTATGAAAATTAGGGAGTGATCCCTAGGCAGTGTGTAACCCATTTATGCAAAAACATTGGGTAACTTGCTAGGAAAATGTTGGACCTTTTCCCTGTGCAAGTTTCTGCCCTAAAACCCACTTGTGCCCAAAACCACACCAAACTATTTTTGCAGTGGGAAGTAAGCCCTAGATGCAACCACTAGTAGATCCTACACCTCTGGAGCAAGTCTTGCTCAAACCTAAAAGGGTTTGCCCCTCCAAACTTCAGTTTTAAAAATGGATCAGTACTGTCTTTTGAAAATTGTAGTCGCACCAACTTGTGAATTACCAAAAACGTTAGTCAGCAATGTTGTTGGATTTTGAATTTGGCGCAAAGTGACACGGTCAGTTTTCCCTCTAGAGCCCTAGGACGAGAGAATCGTCCTGATGCCGATGTCGGCATGGCCAGCAGCGTGGTCACCACCGGCAGAGGCAAGCCGGGCGGCACCACCGCGCTGTTCCTCCGACCTCCCCTGCTGTTCCTCTGTCCCAGACCAAACCAGCAGTGCCGCACCCCCTCCTGCTCCCCTGGCTCGCGCCGGAGACGCCCTTATCCCCTCCATTCAATGCCTGGCCGGAGTTAGGCGCCGCCGCCGCGTGTCGGCACCGTACTCGACCGGCCAGCCCGCCTCTGGCCTATAAAAACCCACCCCGGCCCTCCTCTGGACTCCCCTCGCTCCTCTCCACCCCACAGTGCTGCCAGAAGAGCAAGGAGAGCTCGGGAGCCTCGAGATTTTTGCTCGAACCGTGGGGTCGCCATGGCCGGACCTCGAGGTCCAGGCGCCACGGACCCTGGCCTCCCCTTGCCTCCTGCTCCTCCTGGGATGCACCACACCCCCTTCTCTCCCCCTAGCCGTCCCACATTTTCTTCCAGCTAAGAAAAGCGACCCGAGCCGAGCTCGGCCATGGTCGCCGTCGCATGTCGAGCATGGACCCGAGCCTCTAGCCCCTCCCCGCCCTCCACTCCACCTTCCCTGGCCGCGGTGCACCGCCACCAGCCCGTCCCCACCGCCAGCCTCCCTCCGGGCGGGCTCCCAAGCCGTCCCCCAGCCAGCTCTGCACGATCCAGTGCAAGGACGAAGGAGGAAGACGACCAGGGGATCGATCCCCTGTGTCGCGTCTTTTTTTTTCTTCGTCGAACCGTTTCCAGCAGCGGCAGCAGCCCAGCGGGCCAGCAGCGGGGCGCAGCCCAGCCACGGCCTGCCAGCGGCCGGCCAGGCGCAGCAGCGCGCTGGCGCGCGACCGGCCCAGCGACGGCCCGTCCACGCGACAGAAGCAGCCCGTGCTGCCTTTTTTTTTCGCGCAGGTTTTCTTTTTCTGCTGGTGAGTAACTTCGAATGCCCGTAGTTTTTAAACCGTAGCTCCGATTTAGTCGATTCAAATTTCTAAATTTGTAACTCGACGAGGCCTAACCAGTGATACCAGTCTTGCTGTATTTGGAGCAACTTGTTTTCACTGCCTTTATTTAATACGCCGTTGGTCGTTTCGTGGGTTAGGCGTTCTCCGGGATTCCGACCCCCGACGAGTCCGAGGCTTTCCGAACCATTCCAAGACCACCTCCGGAGGCAAGCTAACCCCTTGCTATAAACCGTCCAGCAATGTTGTTTTGTTGTTTTGCTTATTGCCTGCCGAGTATTATATGTCCGTCTGCTTATTGTTATATTGCTTGTGCCTGTCTACTGTTATTATCACATCTCTGTTTGTTGTCCGTACTTTTACATGAGCATTGTATTGCTGCATATGACATGTTGCATTTTAAATTATTGCACTTCTTTATATGCGTATCTGTGCAACACTCCCATTTCCGGGGCAATGGCAGGGTCTCCCGCCTCAGCCGAGGAAGTGGGGGAATTATTACAACTGTGCGTCTCGCTTTGCGGGGCTTTGTTTGGTTTTTCAACTTCTTCAACGCCGAGGTGAGGTGCGGACGAATGTCGGCTTATGATCCTCGGGGTTGGGGCATTCGTGTTAGTTGCCTCTTGTCCCACCGTCAAATATGGCTGGCTTAGGCCATCCGGACTGCGATGCTGGGAGCTGACTTTTCCGCGGTTCTTTTGCCGAGATTGCTGACACCACGTCGAAGTAACCCTCGAGTGGAATGGATGCTCTCTCATTTTTATGAGTGCTTTTCGGTTATTCTTTTACGGTGACACTCCCATTTCCGGGGCAATGGCAGGGTCTCCCGCCTCAGCCGAGGAAGTGGGGGAACATTATGCTTCTATTGTTATTGTTTTATCACTAACCCGAGTGACACCGGCCGGGTCTCCCGCCACCGTCACCCGGGTATTATTGTTGTTATTGTTATGTGCTATGCTTGTGTTGCTTGTTGTATGTTGATGCTGATACATGCAGGTTGTTATGATTTTGATATTGTGATTGTTGTGTTGGACTAACCCCTGTTGTTTGGACTTGTTGTGTTGAAACTTGAATAATTCGAAACAACCCTCCAAGCTTCGATAGGGTCAGTCCATAGTGCCACTTATCTGAACATTGAACGCACTGCCACTGTCGCTCACATGGGCGGGCCTTGACCTACGTAATCCTATCGAGCCTCCTTTGATGCCACCCTTTTGGCAAGTCTAGTCGGTTACCATAGTTGGTCGGGGCTAGTCTTGCGAAGGTTCCGGAGCTAGGCGTCGCTCATGGGTTGGGGACGTGCCGGATTCACTTCTGCATAAGGCATAGAGTTATGTCGGTGGCTATACAGGGAGTGTCTTGGTAGCGTGAACGGTCAGGTGAGTGTATCTTGCTGAGTTCGCCTTAGGGATGATGTCCTAAAGTACCGGCTCAGTGTGGTGCACTTAGGTGAGTGGTAATTGCAACCTCTCGAGAGTGTCAAATCTGGATGTCTAGCCTCGTTCCAAGGTTATGGAACAACAGTTCAGTGTCGGTCACACTGTGTGTCCTTGTCGTGTCAGGAGGTTAAACCTAAGGCTTGCCTGAAAAAGAGATGAACAACCTGATTTCACTAAATGAACAATAAGATGATGCAGGAATGTTACTTGTGAGGTGAATGGGATGGCAGTGTGATGCGTTGGAAGCCTATAGTTAGGCCAGAGCCAACATCAACCGTGCATGCCCGGGAGATAGCCAGAGTTGGCTGGAGTGATAGCCAGAGTTGGCTAGAGGCTTGGAAGCCTGATTGTGTTGACATGAGTAATTATAAGATTTGGTACCAACTAGTACCCTCGTCTACCCGTCACAGGTAATCTCTTTGTTTGATTGTCGGTGTACGATCCAACCCCACCTGGCTTGGACTCTGCACTGGTGATACCCATTGTTTGCTTATGCCATGTTTTGCTTGTCAATGCCATGCTACTTTTATGCCATGTATCTAGAGTACATCTTGCTATGTGTAGTGTTTTATTTCCAATGTATATCTTGTTGCATGATTGTTGGATTGTTTGTGGTGAGTGGCGATTCTTGCTGGGTGCATATTAATGTACTCACGGGCCTTGTGATTGTGGCCAGGTTTTGTCGAGGATTCATCTTCCACCTTAGTAAGGATTTGAAGCAAGAGCGTGCTAGGATCAGTAGCCCAGCCAGAACCTGTGGAGTGGAGCCGCTCCAAGCCGTAGCCTCTCATATGTCTTCCGCTGCCAGTTAAAACTCTGTATCGTGCCATGCTGGGATTGATATTTTGTCATTCCTTGATGGCCTTGTAAACCATTTGTAGCACTGATGTGCCTGATTGTGTAATGATTTCCATTATGTTACACTGTTGTGACGTGCGGCCAGTTATCTTGGGATGGCGCACGGGACGACTGCCTCTCTGGTGATATGTGCCAGGGAGGGGTGTCACAGTGGAGTTGTCATGGGGAACTGATGTAGCCCAACCTAGGACCATCACCATGTCAAGCACTCCAACACTCCACAAGTCACCATGGACATCAAAGGTGAACTCCTTCCTTTATGTGAACCTCGATATGACACTTTGGAATGGTATACTACTTGACCATCGTCACTTTGTATTGCTAGTCATGACGAGTACGACTCCACGGGAAGATGGCCAAGGCGCACGAGGAATGGAGTCCGACAAGACGGTGGCTTGGAAGAGACGAAGGAAGAGGAGAAAAGACCCAGGCAGCGGTAGTACCGCTGGGTTAGGCGGTACTACCGCCAGGACGCTGCCGCCACCACTACCGCCAGGGCTACCGCTGGAATGCCCCTTCGGACCGCATGCCCGGTACCGACCGGTACCGCTGGAGGTACCGCCGAGGTGGGAAGATGCGAAGACAGCCCGCACCAGCGGTACTACCGCTGGGTTAAGCGGTAGTACCGCCGCTGCGGGAATCTGCACGGGTTGGAGGCCCATGTAACCTCCCCCACCTACCCCCCTTGTTGGTCAACACTATAAATAGGAGTTCCTAGTTTCAAAAAAAAAATAAAAAAATAAAAAATAAATAGGAGTTCCCCATCTCAGATCTAGATAGACAATGTTTTGAGATTAGAGTAGAGCTAGGCTCCCCACCTCAAGACGGTCTCCTTCCTCCCCTTGCGGGGATGGTTCCTCCCCTTGTGGAGAAGATCCCTTCGTGGATTCAAGACCTCTACTTGTAGTTTGACTAGTCGCCAATCTTTCATCCTCGGGTGACTTTATTGGAGCGGCTTGGTTGGCCGTTGGAGAAACAACCGTCCAAGATCCCTTCTTGTATCTACTTGCCGATCTCCCACCTTCGTGTGGATTCTATTGGGCCGGTTGGACCGACCGGTAAGGGAAACGGTTCTTGTATCTTGTGTGTGTTCTTGTGTTCGGGGCGTTCTTCGTGTTCCTCGTGTTCTTGCGTGCGTTCGTCCGCATCCTCCGTCAATCCGTGAAGATCGGGCCACCCTAGAGGTCCAATCCTCATCATATGGTATCAGAGCATGGTTGCCACGGATTTGACATGTGTTTCCACCCCCAAATCCCCCAAAATTTTCTTTGATTTTGAGAAATTCAAAAATTTCCACCAAAAATAGCCCCAATTTGCTTTTGGATCGATCTGAGATTTAAGTGCGTTTTTGCAAGTTTTGATCCATAGATCTATTGCTATACGAGTTGATCTAACTTCCTTTGCGTTCCCATGGCACAACCTACTTCTATGGTTCAAGCTCAAGATTGAGCAACAAGAAGGCCACCATGCGTCCATCCTATGAAGCTCCATCAACTTCAAGAAGGCGCCATGAGAAGGATAACGCCAAGAGCGCCAAACCTCGCCCCTCTACATCGACAACAAGACGGCGTCCCAAGAAGTGCATCGACAAGGCCAAGCCAAGTAAAGGCCCATCTAGCTCATCAAGGCGCCACAAGAAAGATGCCAAGGTCGACCACAACTTGTCCAAGCTCCAAGACGACATCTCTTCACTCGCCAAGCTTCGAAACATATCACCAAGTTCGAGTGGGAGCTCCAAGACAAGGTCACCAAAACAACAAGCACGCCGACGCCAACATGAGGAGAAGCATCCAAATGACTTTCGGCGACACCCTACAACTCAAGAACGCCAACGTCGACATGAAAAGAAGACGGCGACAAAGGCGCATCCTATGGTGTCCCCTAGTGCTACCACTCCAAGTGCGCCAATAACAGACGAGATCATGGCCAACTTCGACATCTTCATCGAGAAACTCCAACGTCGACGCCGGCAGAAGCATGGTCACACACGTGAGGCCACAACCAAGACGGCGCCCTTCTCAAGCACTTCTCATGATATGGTTCCTACACCAAGTGCCACCACCACTTTGGTCCCCTATGGCAAGAAGAAGACCTTATATGTGACAATTGCCAAGGCCAAGACCATGATCCACGAGAATGTCCCAATCTCTTGTGCCCACTATGCAATAGAAGAGGTCACATGATGTGGGAATGCCAAGTTGGTGAACAAGACGGTGACCAAGATGGTGAGAAGACGGTCGAGCATGGGATTTTCCCTTCGACCAAGGAGGCGAGCATGGAGAATGCTATCACCTTGGACCATGGGTCAAGTGATGATGATGCCGAGCATGGGATGTTCCCTTCGGCAATGGAGTCAAGTGATGAAGCGCAGCATGGGATTTTCCCTTCCGCAAAGGAGTCGAGTGATGATGCCTACACCATGGCATTGACCTTTGGAGGCGAGATGGTTGAGAAGGTTGAGCATGGGAGTTTCCCTTCAACCTTGGAGGCGTATGGAGTTGAGGAAACCGAGCCTATCCCTATGAGCTTGAGTTACGAGATTGTACCAATCCCATGTGAGAATGAGAGCCACTTACAGGGGCGAATCTAGAAAAAAATGGCGATGGGGTCGGCTACTACACAACTATCCGCGCTAAACTAATTTAATGGAGTATGATACCATGCCATCTCCCAATTAAGCATAATATAGCAATAAAAGACAATACAGTTGACGAAAGTGTACAATGATAAAATAATAGTAGTTACATTAATACAGTATTATACCATGCCATCGGAAGCCTCGTCGATCAACAAACAGAGGACATCGCCACCAATATCTTCAAGAATATAGTTTAATGTTATCTGCGCAAAACAATAAACATTATTTTGAGTCTAGCAAGAGATCATTCACAAGAAAACAAAACAAGAATTACTCTTTGTATTCGTCGGATGTCTAGTGTACTCGAAAATCCTTTTTCGATCTGCGGGATCATATGGAGGTTCATCCAAGTTAATCTCTCTTGGAAGACTAGCGGATCTTGATACATTATCTTGCCCAATCGCAGGCCCAGGCTGCCTAGAGGTCCTTACATCAATATTTGATTGCTTTCTTCTCAACACAAACCGCCATGGCCTAGAAAAATCAAGGAAATAAAATAAAAATTTAGACATTGGTGCTACGGATGAATTCATTACTAGATCCTAAAGCGGGGAATTGTCGATTATAAGCAATGGCTGCACACGAAATTGGAATTTAGAATTAATATGTGAAGTATCAATTACTGAACTGTAATTTTGACCTGATGCCGCCGGTGCCTTGTGGTCGAGCCCGGAATCCCGATCGCACGGCGCGGCAGTGCGGCACGAAATCCCTGCTCGATGTCCCTGGCCGCACGTCGGTTAGATGAGCCCGTGGGAGCTTTGCTGAGAGGTCGAGAGATGAGAGGGTTTCTGCCGGCCGTCATCGATTCCTAATTCCTAGGTCGTGGATCATGCGGAGTTTTAGAATCGGGGATTAGCTTTTAAGAAAAAACTAATCAGAGGATTAGCTGGGAATGGTCACGTACGAGCGAGAGCGAAACATTTTGCGTCCAGAGTCTTTGTATTCACGTACAAGAAGGCCTTAGATATTTCTCAAGCCCATGAGTCTTGTGCTGATTGGGGTCAGACATGATTTTGGGCTGGGGTCAGACACAAAATTAACAAGGGATCCTTCAAAATTACATGGGCTGCATTGGGGTCAGCTGCACCCAATCGTTACACGGTAGATTCGCCCCTGGCCACTTAGCCCACTTGAGTGAGAGTGAGAGTGAGTTGAGTGCCTCCACCATATGTGAGTTTGAGTGCTTTCACTTTGAGGGCATGAGTGATACACCACTTGAGTTGCGAGAGTTAGTTGATAGGTCTTGTGAGGCCATTTCGATTTCTAACAACTTAACCTCTACCTCTAGTGTGTTTTCTCATTGTGTGCTAGGTTCCTTGGATGATGAGACGCCTATCTTCGACTTGACGGTGCCTCAAATGGAGAAGATGTACATGGAGGATGATGATGATGCCACCCCATGTCTACTTCAAGATGAACAAGTCGGCTCCATGGAAGCGACTTCTACGTCAACACCTATTTCACATGAGTGGGATTACAAAGGTATGGGTGTTGATGTGACCATGTTCCCCCTAGTGGACATGATGAACTATGATTGCTTGCATGCTATGGATGATTTTATTGATGTCACATATGATTCGTTCTTATTCCCTTGTGATGCTTTGTTTGAAACCAATGTTGATCAAGTGGAATCACCTACTTGTGATGATTTTACCATGAGCATGCCTTGTTATGAATGTTTCTATTTTTCTCCCATTGTGGCTTGCAACATGTTGAACAATTTCTCTTTCACATGTGTTGCTTGCACTAATGTTAAAATGCTTGATAATGAGATTGCCCCCATAGCTTTCTCAAATTTTGGAGATGTTTCGTTTTCTCTTATGGACCTTGTTCCATCCTTCACTTTGCATAGTGACCATTCACATACATCATATTTTCCAATTGATTTTGATGTGTTTGGTGATGTGCATATGAAGAGACACTTCATGATGGATGATGTGTTCATATACCATACACACAATTTGTTTCTTTGGCTTTTCGTGTGCATTGAGCCTCATGCTATAATGTCAACCTCAATTGAACATGAGTTGACAATAAGAGCTCTTGAGAGCATACATGTGAGTTGTGAAACAAATCCAACTCTAGAATCTTTCTCATGTTTTGCATCAAACAAGTTGATCAATTTCTCTTGGTTTTGGTTTGTTTGCAAACATGTTTGTGATAATGCTTTCCCGTATGGCAAGACAAATTTCCCCATCTTTATGTGAATGATTTATGTGTTGCAACAAATATGATGAACACTTGTTCTTTTAAATGGCTTGTGTGCAACCATAATGACATTTTGAGCATGTCTTGTCATGAGTTTATTGGTTTTTACCAATTTGGTGTTGCAACAAATATGTTGAAAACTTGCTCTTTCATGTGCTTTGTTTGCCACAATGATGATATTTTGGACATTCTACATTGTGTGTTTTTGCCAAATTCTCCTCTTGTTGCATCAAGGTTGATGACAAATTGTCACTTTCAATGCCTTGTGTGCAATAATGACCATATGGTTCAAAGTGAGATTCCTAGATGGCATCCTCATATTTTCATGGAGTTTTTGTGTTCCCACATGTTGAAGATGTTCCATTGGATTGCTTGCTATTTGACCTTGCATTTGCACTATATTTTCATATTCTTGTGTTGTGCTAACGGTGCTATGACAAAGAATGGGCATGTCATTGTTGATATGCTCCTCTTTCTTGCACACACATGGTTTGCTTGGTCTTTAGTGTTTGTAGGCATGGTGAATTCCGATTCTTCGACAACACATCTACCTCCTTTGCATGGTTATGAAGAGCAAGAGTCGAGGACGACTCTTATTAAAGGAGGGGGAGATGATGTAGCCCAACCTAGGACCATCTCCATGTCAAGCACTCCAACACTCCACAAGTCACCATGGACATCAAAGGTGAACTCCTTCCTTTATGTGAACCTCGATATGACACTTTGGAATGGTATACTACTTGACCATCGTCACTTTGTATTGCTAGTCATGACGAGTACGACTCCACGGGAAGATGGCCAAGGCGCACGAGGAATGGAGTCCGACAAGACGGTGGCTTGGAAGAGACGAAGGAAGAGGAGAAAAGACCCAGGCGGCGGTAGTACCGCTGGGTTAGGCGGTACTACCGCCAGGACGCTGCCGCCACCACTACCGCCAGGGCTACCGCTGGAATGCCCCTTCGGACCGCATGCCCGTACCGACCGTACCGCTACCGTACCGCTGGAGGTACCGCCGAGGTGGGAAGATGCGAAGACAGCCCGCACCAGCGGTACTACCACTGGGTTAAGCGGTAGTACCGCCGCTGCGGGAATCTGCACGGGTTGGAGGCTCATGTAACCTCCCCCACCTACCCCCCTTGTTGGTCAACACTATAAATAGGAGTTCTCCATCTCAGATCTAGATAGACAATGTTTTGAGATTAGAGTAGAGCTAGGCTCCCCACCTCAAGACGGTCTCCTTCCTCCCCTTGCGGGGATGGTTCCTCCCCTTGTGGAGAAGATCCCTTCGTGGATTCAACACCTCTACTTGTAGTTTGACTACTCGCCAATCTTTCATCCTCGGGTGACTTTATTGGAGCGGCTTGGTTGGCCGTTGGAGAAACAACCGTCCAAGATCCCTTCTTGTATCTACTTGCCGATCTCCCACCTTCGTGTGGATTCTATTGGGCCGGTTGGACCGACCGGTAAGGGAAACGTTCTTGTATCTTGTGTGTGTTCTTGTGTTCGGGGCGTTCTTCTTGGTGTTCTTCGTGTTACTCGTGTTCTTGCGTGCGTTCATCCACATCCTCCGTCAATCCGTGAAGATCGGGCCACCCTAGAGATCCAATCCTCATCAGGAACAAACCAACTTCAAAATATAATAGGTAATTTTCGTGACGAGGTGCCTACATCATAAGTGGGGTGGTTTTGTTCGAAAAATGTGTTTGGGTTTGCATAGAAAAGTAGGTGAGCTTGTAACAAAGTTGTTAGACATTGAAAAAATCGATGGCAATCTGCATTTTTTATAATGTCATTCTCAAAACAGCTGAAAATCTGGTTCTCGAGGCCGTTTCTCCTCCTCGTGCAAGCAGGGGTGGATCTAGCGCTCCTCTAGCCCGGGCGGCCGGGTTCTATGAGCCTAAATGGAGACACTTCCCCTTTCTTCGACATATGAATATGGCATACGGAGTCGGGCTAGACTCTTTTGGGACGCTACACAAGACGATGGAGCCGCTCACCACGCTCGTGTTGTCGGTGGGTTATTTCGGTGTGGCCTTGGCAGACGCCTCATCACACCAACGACGTAGCGGCCCGACGTACACTCCTACGTACGTACGCTGGAAACATAATCGCTCGTAGCTGTTGTCGAGTTTGAGTGCTGCTCGATCGAGTCAAAACACGACCAGTAGTAAATCAATAAACTAACCCCCACGCCTTGCTCGTGACGAATGAGACTCTACGTACGTTGTGTGTGGATGGCGTCCTACGTACTGAATCAAATTCCAACCACCATGTTGTTGCTTGCTTGGCATTCAAGTACATACAGTACTGGTACCATGTGCCCAACTGGCACGGCTCGAGGGGCTTATTATACGTGTGCGTGCATATAGGCATTAGCCGTGATGACTGAGACACTCCTTTATATTTTCGCACTTGACGGAAAAAAAAAACTCATCATGCATGTGAGTTGTGTTGCCGCTGTCGACCACCACACTGCGCCATCCCATGCATGTGAGTTGTGTTGCCGCTGTCGACCACCACACTGCGACATCCCATGCATAGAGGAAAACATGCAGCGCTAGCTGCTAGTCTTTGCCGTGCAATGATCGATGCTTCCTCCTGCTACTCATGTTGCCCATGACTCACTGGACTGCTGTCTGATCTCGGCGGTTAGCAGGAAGAGGAATGCGCTAGCAGTCAGCGATTCCAATTTACTCCAAACCTCAAATTTGGAACGGGGGAGCTCACCAGCTAGCACCCACTCTCACTCTGCATGCCCTGCGATGCTGAATTTATCACTTTGCATGTGCTGCTAATATATTCTTTTTGAACATAAGCTGCGTGTGTACAATCAGGATACAGAGAAGAAACACCAACACACGCACGCTACACCAGCTGACAACAGAACAGAACCAGCAGCAGAACGGTGAAGAACGCTGCAGACAACCACAAAGCCCTCCTCCGAACGACCGCCGTCGACGAAGAAGAAAGCAAAGCCACCACAAACCTGAAGAAGAGCAAACCTCCAACATTGTTGACGACCGCAGGAGCCACCCGCCGCAAGCGACGGGATCATGAAACGCTTAACGGGCACGGCCAGGCCGCCTCCTCCTCTGGACCCAGCCGCGCCGGATCCTCCACCCACCATCCTCCCAAGCTCTGCAGCAGATCCCCACCGGAACAGCCAAAGCTCTGACCTCCACCACCAACCGGAGCTCCCGAATCCCCTTCACACCACCTCACACCCCCACAGCAGCCGCCGGAGAAAACGGAGCCGCGACCACGCCGGGCCGGAGGAACTGGGACCCCACAGTGGACGAACGACGGCGTCGCCCGTCTTCCGCCCGGAGGAAACAAAATCTCCATCGATCCGAAGAACGAGGAGAACCAAAACCACCCGAACCGAGGTCCGGTGGGACGAGCACGGCCCCCACTCGCCGACGCCGACGAGGAAGAGGAAGGAAGCCGGAATTATTTGCTCCTATCGGCGCCGATTTCCTCCCAAAATCAGCCCCGAGGAGACCAACTTCTACCCTATCTACAAGCCAGGAGACCGAGAACGCGACCCCCACCACCCCCCGTCGCCGCAGCGACGAGAAGCGGCGAGGATCCGCTCCGGCTCCGGCGGGAGGAAGGGGAGAACTCCTTTCGCCCTGGTCGCCGCTCTCGGTCACTGTAGCGAGAGGGGAAAGCCTATCCGAACTCTTTGTGCTGCTAATATATTCACCCATGCATCCTTGTACATGTCGGCGGATAGACAAGTTAAACAACAGTATGGCCAGCGACACCGATCTAGACAGTCTGACGGAGAAAGTATCATGACTTGTGGGGCGAGTTGGAGACAACACGTACGTACGGTTCAGTGGTGCTGGGCCATCAACGGCAGCCGTCCATTCATTCACGTGGAAGTTCGTGGACCAAACACTAGAACTTTTTTTTTAAAAGGAACCAAACACTAGAACTGCCATAGGATTGTCCGGTTTTCTCAGGAACCACGACGACAAGAGCTAGCTCACGTACCCTCGTTGCCAATTCACCCACACAAAATGTCCAAATTTCTTTCATCGGACCACCCGCGCGCTGGTGCGTGGCCTGCAGTGCAAACCTCGGTGTCTATGTATCGATCCAGTGATGCCGTTGGAGATCGGCCACGAGCGCGCGTCATGCACCGACCGTGCGTTCAAGTAGGACGCTGGCTGGCTTAAGCGCCTCCTAAATCTAAATCTAAGTGCACGGCGTGGCCAGCGTGGGCTTAATTCATTTGTCGCCCAACGCCATCGCTAAACTGACCTGTCACCCAGTCAGTACACTACTACAGTACTACAGTACATGTATGCGGTCGACAACGCTATCCGGTTGGTTAGCTACCTGCTGGTTATGATTTCAGGTGGGATGGGATTGGGACATCCCGTCCCACCAAGGCTGCTACTCCTCCGATCCCATTGCCCCACTACCCACTTGTCCCAGGAACGAATTTTTTTTTTGGGCTTTCACGGGATGTCCCGCTTATCCCGTCAAAATCCCGTACGTGCGTCTCTGCGCAGCTGCGCTCGTTGACTCGTTCCTGCGTGCAAGGCCGTAGTACTAGTTAGGTAGGTGAGAGAGCGAGTGGAGCTGCGCCGCCGGCCGCCCGGTCCTGGCGCCCCCTTCCTCCGGCGGCTCTTTCGGCCCCGGAGCCCTCTCCCCATCCCTCGCTCCTCTCGTTGGTGCTCTCATGGCTGGTTCCTCTTCGCGTTCTGGTGGATCTCAGCAGCGGGTGCAGCGGGTTCTGCGTTGGCAGCAAGTGGCGGCGAGCAGCGCGGCCACTGCGTAGGGAAGACGGTGGAGGGGAAAGTGCGAGAGAGAAAGAGGAAAAGATGACGCGGCGGTCGTCTCCTCCATGGCCGGCTCCGGAGGCCCTTCCTCCGCACCTGCACGACGCCGGCCCAGATCCCGCCGCCCTCCGGCCACTCGGCTGTCGGCTCCTCCATGTCCTCGGCGGCGCCGGCCGTCCCGTCACGCGGGTGGTGTACACGGTCCTTCTCTCCTGGGTCCCCGGCGTCGCAAGCGCGCACGGCGCCGCGTCCCCGTCGCGGTCAACTGGATCCAGCCGGCCACCGTGCTCGCCACGTACCTCCACTTCTTCCGCGGCACCGACGGATTAGACGAGATTGTCGCCGCGTCGGCGGACGACCCGTGGGCGGAGGTGCGCCTCCCGTGGTTCCCGGCGTCGGCGGACGACTGGAGCGGCCAAGGCCACGGTTCTTGGTGGCGACGACGGAGGCCTAGGGCGGCGGCGACGCGACCGCGGCCAGGGAGGTGGCGTCAGAGGCGGCGCAGCCGAGCGCGGCGAGCGGCCCGGTCTCCATCCTCGCGAGTCGGCGACGAGGGCGTCGGGGTTGCCGGCGTAGCCGAGCGCAACCGCGGAGCGCAGCCCGGTCTCCATCCTCGCGAGCGCGGCCTCGGTGATGTCCTGACGGCGGCGCTGAAATTGGCAGAGGCGCGGGAGCCTCCTGCTCGCTCCCCGACCTCAGGTAGCAGTCAATTCTTCTTTCCCCTCCCCGCCTGTTCTCGATTGGATTCCAGCGCTCGCCGCCTCACCTCTGCGTGGATGTACCTAAGGCAGCTTATTAGCGGTGGGACAGGTGGGCCGCCGGTGGACTAAGTGGAGTAATCTATTTAAGCCCGTACGGGACAAACGGGATGTGCTTAGCGGGATAATCGGGGTTTTAGTGGTGGGATGGGACACGGGATAGTTGGCACGCTCATCCCACTTGAAACCATACTGCTGGTGCCGGCTAGCTGGCACAAGATTTGGGACGTTAGACCGTCCGTAACAGACGGTGACAGATCGTGTACATATCGTTAGTTCGACCGTATTATGCCATATACAGTACATAAGTGGCTTTTCCATCGGCCAAGAGCTGCCTGTGGAGGCGTATGTACGTATGTAGGAACGCGATCACGCAAAAAGGGTCGTCATGGAACCTTATGGCTCATGATGATCTACCTTGATGGCTGCTTCTCGATTTTGACAGTACAAAATCGACATCATGGCAAGTTGCTAAAACATTTGTATTCACGTTGTCCTAAAACTCGCCGGATCAGCTCGCGACGGAGCATGAGCAGTGACGCGTCCGCTTAACCCTGGGCATAAATCGGTGTCAAACCGTCTAAACCGCCGAACCAAACCGCACCGCACCGTCTTAGCGGTTTGTCACGGGTTCGACGGCACCAAACCGACCAAACCGACGGGTTCGAAACCTTTACATGGTTTGAGACCGAACCGAGACCTCGAAACCGACCAAACCGCATCTCACACGGCACCGGCGGTCGGCGGAGGCGAGGGGCGAGGGCACGGGCCGCACGGCGGTCGGTTTAGACGGTTTGACACCGATTTATGCCCAGGTTTGAAATGAGAGATATGCTTCACAATCCAGTTTATTTCTGAAGGAAATTCCTCCAATTTGTTCACGATCAATGTTTTACTAGTGTCTTTGCTAAATTCTTGACACATCTTATCATGTTTTCCAGCACGAAACTGGCCTGTGCAAGATGAAGTATGCTGACGCCGCGTCAACCATCCCAGTATTGCCAGTTGATATGCCTGCCACACCATGCTTGCACTTTTTTTATCAGATTTGTGGTGTGCAACTTATCTGAATATAAATGTAATGAGATGGTGTAGGATAATTTATTATATATTGTGCTAGATGAAGAAATGCTATCTGGTGAAGTAATTCTGATTTATTATATATTATTATGCTGGAGAATTTATTATTATATATTGTACACGCTCCCTAGCAAGCTAACACCCAGGCCCCAGCGTCAAGCGAACGATCAAGCGCGCGCATGTCCACGGTTTCACACCGTGCAAACCGCGAAACCAATTCAGACCGCACCGTGTAAGCGCACGCACGTACGCGGTTTAAACCGCACCAATCCAGCTAGCACCGTGGTCAACGGTGTGGTTTGAGGAAACCGGTCAAACTGTCCTAAACCGAGGATGCCCGGGGTGAGGCAGATCCCTCTGGCCGCAGAAGATCCATGGCACTGTGGACCGAGACCGTGGCACGGAAAAGGTACTACGCGCGCGCAGGAGAGCTGGACGCATCCACATGGTGGGGCCCATCTCCACGTCTCCTCCTAATCTTCTTTTACCCGGCCCGCCTCCAGCCATGGCTCCATCCAAGCTCGGCTCAGCTCCGCAGCTAAAACCAGGCTCAGTCTCGGCTGCATGTTACGTGAACTGTTTACCTTTTGGAACTTTATTGTCTGTATACAGCAGCCGCGCGGCAGGCTCCAGCTGAATAAAAGAATCGATAACCTTTTCTTCACGTGATAGTAATGCTGTCGATGTATTCCCCTCTGTCGCAAAATAGGATGACTATAATTTTTTTCAAAAGTAATTTTTTTAGTAAAATTTGACTGACTACATTATCAAAAATACCAATATCTACAATATCAAATGCACACAATACAAAAGTGGTTCTAACAACATTGATTTGGGATTATAATATCGACATTTTTTTCTTTATAGTTAATCAAAGTTCAAAACATTTGAGTTTGACCAAAGGCTATAGACATCTTGTTTTGGGAAGGAGGGAGTACCTCAGAGTTCCACATAACCCATGTAGAATGAACAATTTTTTTTTGATAGTTCTTTAAGCTGGGTGTCCACTTCTTGCGTCGATTCAAACGGGGAGACACTAGAGCAATCATAGATGATCCTTATTGCTTAAACCACCTTAATCAACTATTGACATATTTTCACATATAATTTTGTTCTCGCTAGGAGTATTTGTCGAGGCTTATGGATATATAAACACTATTTAAACTTCATTTTCACATTATATTAATTCAAACCTTTATGTTTTATCGCGCATGATTTTCATTTTTTTAATCTATGATTTATTCAGAGAGGTTATGTATTAAGTAGAACCGGCCCTTAAAAACGCCCTATGAAATTGAAAAAACATCCAAGGTCTTGGGGAGCATGATGCCTTCTTCCTCCTGGATTCACCAACGACACATCGTGACCTGAACTCACTCGCCTCTGAACATCTGGTACACCACCGCTGGCAGGATAACATTGGTGTAGCCGTCGGGAAGTCGCCAATGCAAACGAGAGAATGCCAGTAGCACATGAAGTTGCCACACATGCTCCTCAAGGTCATCTTGCAGTTACTCCGTGTATCGGCTGTCGATCTTTGATGCACACTTAAGGATTCTCCGGATTCGGTCTTCATACTCTCAACCGTGAGACGGATTCGGTCCATTGTCGGTGTTGTGTCAATGGGTGAGATGTCTTGATCGGGTAGAAAGCCCGGTAATTTCTAGGTAGCACCGGGTATTTGTTTTAGCTCTAGAGGTCGCATAAAACTTTGGATTCAGAATATTCAAAAGGCCACTTTGTTCGCGACACATACAACTTTCCTTTTAAGCACTTTTCCATTAGAGGCTATCATAAGGATATGTTGTAGAAATTAAACACAGGTTGTCAACACAAGATACTTAAATTGTCGTAACTCTTACGTTCGAGCTCTATAGGTCATCTTCTCGGAGAGGGTTATCCATTCTTTAATTTTACATCATTTGGTTTAAGCCTTCTCTGATATTTTTTCTATTTTGTCCAGTCCATACGTGACTTTTGAGCTTCAACACTTATCACTCTAGGAAAATTTCCAATACTACATGACAACAAGTTATATATTTCCGCAATGCGGTATACATTTTTATTTTTCAAAGATTAACAATGGTAGTCCAAAGTCTCAGCTCTTAACAATATTCACTCTGTCCATAATAACCTTGCATTCTAGGTCGAACCAAAGTCAAACTTTGTGAACTTTACTAAGAATTTAGGAAAAATATCAAGATCTGTAATAAAAATAAAATCATTAAAATCATCATAAAATATATTTATCTTATATGCATTTTGTATTATGGATGTTTATATTTTTCTATATAATTGCTCGAATTTTATAAAGTTTGAGTTCGACCACCCGAGAGTGAAGGATAATTATGTACAGAATGAGTACACATTGATATCGTAAGGAGTAGTAATTATATAAGACGTAGCCTGCAGTCCAAATTTTAATTGACATGGGGTATGTACTCATGCAAAGAAGGTTTTTATTTGACATCGTAAAAATAGAAAAATATGTCTCATTTTTCTAGCACCAAATTTCTCTTTTTGCCGAGGCAAAATAAAAAAATCACGAAACTTTTGTGCCCCACACATGTTTTGCGAGATGTATGCGTGGAATTTTGCTTCAGATTTTTTCGACGTTTTAAAAGGCGTTTGAAATGCATTTTCAAAAATGGATGCAGATACACTGTGTTCAGATCGTCTACTCTAGTAAGAAGTGATACAATAAAAGGTGAAGTGTTTATGTAAAACATGTAACTCAGAAATCTTGCTTAACCATGCATCCGAGGGAGCTAACTATGCTTGGTGGTTGTAAAACGTTTGAGTAGGGAAGCATAGGTAGAAGTTTCCGAAGTCCTTGGTTTCGACCATGGCATTTGTTCGAAAACTTCTTAGTTACATGAAAATGGCATGCCACTTGTTTGTTTTCAGGTTTGAACAATTTGTTAAGAAATATAAACTATAAAATGGCCTTTGGTGATAAAGGGTGCTCCCTCCGATCGGAAATGGTTGGCACACATTTGTCAAAATACATATCTATATATCCATATTTAGACAAATATGTGTCAACCATTTTCAATCGGAGAGAGTAGTACAATACCGTGAACGCTACGGATCAGTTGTAGGCCAATATGTGTCAACCATTTCTGATCATTATCTTACACTTTAGTTTTGAAATCAAGCTTGACCACGAAACTCCCAAAATTTAATATTTATACGCCAAAATTTAATATTTATGGGTACTTGGGTAGTTGGCTGCTCGATCGATCGAGTGCAAGATATGGAAAGAACCCGTTAGTTCTAGAAGAGAGAATATTCGTGAGATCATCGCATAAATATTAAATTTTGGGGGTTTCGTGGTCAAGCTTGATTTCAAACCTAAAGTGTCAGATAATGATCGATCGATGGTGGTTTTGACAATACTATCTTGCGCGGGTTGGTATCCGAGAGAATTTTTGTGGGTACGTATTTGCGCTTTTCCTTTCACTTTCACACGCTATGATCAGCTCGTGCGTCACCATTTCTGTTGGCACACGGAGAAATTAGATTATGATCGATCCGCTGTCTATCCTCTGTCTCTTGTTGGAGATAGTACTGCCACCTGGACAAAATGTTGATCGGTCGACGCGGCCTTTATTCATGCCTAGGGTGGCGACAGAAAAGCAGAAAAGTCAAAAGATTTGTATTATAGTAATGCATGATCATTTCGTTCTTGAAAACAAATTCAGACAACTAGTAATTGTTAAGACTGCTTTTAGACAGCGAGAGTTTTTCAGAGACTCGGAGTTACAGGTGGAGCACATCTGCACATGACACACTGAGAGGTTCTCAGGGTAAAATAGAATAAACAAAGAATCAAAAGATTGAGTATATACCATGATCCGGAGACGTAAAAAACACGCAGCCACGCACGGTAACCATCATCACGCACGCATTGACCAGGTTAGACTAGATTCTGTGTCTCTGAAGGAATGACCAGGTTAAAGGCGAACAATGCCAAAAGAACAGAAGGTGATCGGAAAGATAAGAATATGAGAAAGTGACAGTGACTCACTGCCAAGCTGGAAATACCATCACGTGCTCTTTTGAATGATGTAGCACATGGTGGTCACATGGTGGTCAAAAACTCGGGTCAGATGACCTGTGTATATGGCGGCTGCACGCCATAGTAGACCAGACCTGCAAAACAATACTCCCTCCGTTTCAAATACTTGACGTGGATTTGTCTAAATACATCCGTATATAGATATGTTTTAGTGTGTAAATACATCCGTATTTAGACAAAGCGAAGTCAAGTAATTTGGAACGGAGGGAGTATATACTTGCGTTTTTACTATCGAATGATCCCGCTGCTGATTGTGACACCGACAGCCGTCTTTTTACATGCTCATGTGCTTTTGAGCCCAGCCAGTATATTCTTTACGAAATGATTTTTCTAAAGGATTTTGCGGTATTCTAATTATTCTAAGGAAGAGGTCCTTTGGATCAGCGGTGGCCCCGGGGGGGGGGGGGGGGGGGGGGGGGGGGGGGGGGGGACCTTTCTAATGCATATTCTATCGTACTGGCATGACCTTTTCGATCGGAGCATCAAGCAGCGGACCCAAAAAGAAATACGAGTGAGTGTAAATCAAGTGATCGAGGGTATTCCTTTATAAATTTGTCAAATCTAAAGAAATTCTTTCAAATATGCATAAATACTATAGGAAATATAACTTTTGAGTGGGGGCATAAGCTACAGTTTGGTCCGCCCCTGCTCTTGATCATTGGCACACGGGATTATTTTCGCCAAATCATGTGTTCAAAGAGAGGGGGTAAGTGCCTGCCAAATTTGGCGGAGACACATATATCTCTAATTCTAGGTGACCTAGATGTCATGATGCTTTAATGGATGATACTATATCGTCAGTTTTCGAGGAATTGCACAACTGCAATTCATGAGCTCGATGGATGTAAGCACTTGCATCTCCAGACTTGCCGCCAACATCTTACGAAAAAATAACAATAACAAAAACGCTCAACAATGATGGCATGGTATGCATTGGGGTCATGCCATTAATACTACAATCTTGTTGTTTTGCATAACGAAGTACTCATAAATTACATAAATTACTTGTCGGTGGGAAGGTGCAGCTATAGGTGTCACTCTACCTAGATACTTGGACGCTGGTGTAGCTCAGGGATGGAGGACAAACCAAAATTTTAGTGTCGGCGGAGTTCATAGCTTACAATGAAGGTGCAATGCAAATTTCGAGCAATCCAGACAATAGTCACTTCTAACTGAAACAACAAGACATCAATCTTGACACTCATTTTAGCAGAAAATTGATAAAGATACTTCGGCCGATTTTTTTAAACGTTAGTAAGATAGCTGCTAAATCCATCGATTAAAGAAGATTGACCCGTTCATAAGGGAAACATACCATGACTATTATTGGCACGCCAATAAACCATGATGATCATACACACCACCTCGTTTACCAATGAAGACTGTGAGACTAGAGTCAAGGAGCATCGAGATTAATAAAGTCACCAATGAACACAAGTTGTGTTGTGCATGTTACTACTTTGGTGAATTGGTGCATTCTTTGTAGCTGTGAAGCAAACAAAAAGAAGTTTACGGATTTATTTCAGTTATTTTACAATTTGTTAGCGCATGATTTGTGCGCGTGGTCGAGGTGCCATGCGTGTCAGTATGTGTGGACGTCACTTCTCTTCGGCTCAAACCTCATTCCAAAGTCCAAGCTAGAGCCGATGGTCGCCGGCTCGTTCATCCACAGTTGGACACCACCGCATAAACCACGGCTCGAGCCAAAACTAACGTGGCGCAGCTACACCCTTATCACTTACACAGCAGCTCGCAAGTTCACGGCCCCACACGTCATCGACCCAAAACCTCCCACGCAAGCGTATGAACGGCCTCCGCTCCGCCAAAGCCTATATACGCCCTCCCTATCTCCAGCCGTAGTTAAAACGAGATCCCCTCTCGTCTGCCCTCGCCAACCTCTCTCCACCAAGAAAATCGCCTCCGCCTCTCTCTCGCCGCAGATTCCCCTTCCCCTCACCGGGAACACCGCGCGCAGGGTTTCGTCCTCGAAACCAGCCCAGGGTTCGCCCGCGAGTGCATGGCAGTGAGCCTCCTGGCCAATGACGTGTCGGACCTCTGCATCGGCAAGCCGGCCGTGAGGGCCCTCCCGCTCTCCGCGGCCGCCGGCGACCTCGCCGCCACGGTCCGCAAGGGGCCCCGCGCCGCCGCCGCCGCCTGCATCGCCGTCGGCCCCGCGCGCGGCGCCGTCGTCGGACGGGCGGGGCTCGCCGACGTCCTCTGCCTCCTCTGCTCCTCCCCCGACGCGCTCGCGCGACCCGCCGCGGCGCTCGCCAGGCCCGTCTCCGCGCTCCTGCCCAAGGACGGCGCTGGCGAGGTGCGCCGCGTAGATCCCCGTTCCAGGTACGTAATAAGCCGTTCCGTTACCCCCCTCTCTTCCCCTTTGCACCGCTCGATTTATTAATTACTCTATTTAAGTCCATGACCTGTTCAAGATTGGAGTTTTGCCAAGTCGGGACAAACGAAAATAAGTTACAAAACGACGAGATTAAAGTCAAGATCCTAACGAAAACTGTTTTATTTCGAGGCAAAGAAAACCTACGAGTACAATAATACTCACTAAAAAAATATTTTGATGCTTCAGATATGCCATGTTACTCTCTCTCAATTGTAGTACTATTAAATCAAAAATAGAGTTGTTCCAAGAGGAAGGTAGCTGTGTAATCTGACGATCCCGAACGAATTACGTGGAGAATTTGGTCACCGACTGGAATATGCGAGGCAATTCCAACGAGTGGCTGTATCCCATAAAGAAAAAGGGGGCGCCTTGAGTCAAAATCGTCCGACTGATCGCGGACTCCTGTGGCGCCGATCCGCGTGGCTTCATGTGCCGATTTCGACATCCACCCATGTCTCCTTGCGAGATTCACGCTAGGATCCGTCGCTTCCATGGAGATTTTTCATGACCTACATGTGGCTCAGAAATTGCGCTTTTCGACCCAATCCTCGGATAAAAAAAACAGCATCTTTTATTTTAAGGATCTTTGATGGATGTCTGTTCCAGCGGAATGTTGTATTAAGCTACTGTTTGGCGTTAGAGATCTGAAAAGTCAAAAAAAAAAAATGCAACCCCTTTGTTAATCATTTTTTTTTGAACATAAGCTGCGTGTGTACAATCAGGATACAGAGAAGAAACACCAACACACGCACGCTACACCAGCTGACAACAGAGAACAGAACCAGCAGCAGAACGGTGAAGAACGCTGCAGACAACCACAAAGCCCTCCTCCGAACGACCGCCGTCGACGAAGAAGAAAGCAAAGCCACCACAAACCTGAAGAAGAGCAAACCTCCAACATTGTTGACGACCGCAGGAGCCACCCGCCGCAAGCGACGGGATCATGAACGCTTAACGGGCACGGCCAGGCCGCCTCCTCCTCTGGACCCAGCCGCGCCGGATCCTCCACCCACCATCCTCCAAGCTCTGCAGCAGATCCCCACCGGAACAGCCAAAGCTCTGACCTCCACCACCAACCGGAGCTCCCGAATCCCCTTCACACCACCTCACACCCCCACAGCAGCCGCCGGAGAAAACGGAGCCGCGACCACGCCGGGCCGGAGGAACTGGGACCCACAGTGGACGAACGACGGCGTCGCCCCGTCTTCCGCCCGGAGGAAACAAAATCTCCATCGATCCGAAGAACGAGGAGAACCAAAACCACCCGAACCGAGGTCCGGTGGGACGAGCACGGCCCCCACTCGCCGACGCCGACGAGGAAGAGGAAGGAAGCCGGAATTATTTGCTCCTATCGGCGCCGATTTCCTCCCAAAATCAGCCCCGAGGAGACCAACTTCTACCCTATCTACAAGCCAGGAGACCGAGAACGCGACCCCACCACCCCCCGTCGCCGCAGCGACGAGAAGCGGCGAGGATCCGCTCCGGCTCCGGCGGGAGGAAGGGAGAACTCCTTTTCGCCCTGGTCGCCGCTCTCGGTCACTGTAGCGAGAGGGGAAAGCCTATCCGAACTCTTTGGAGAAAGACTTTTTCTTTATCACAACCCCTTTGTTAATCATGAATGTACTAGATTTGTTCTGTCCAGTTTTGCTGATCAAATGTGACTGACTCTTCGTGCAGTGTCTTGGAAGCGCTTGATGACATCTTGAGCGGCGCGCAGGTGCTCGCCGTCCCTATCCGCTCTGGCGGCCGCAAGAAGCAGCTCGGTGGCGTCGCCGGCGTCACCAGCGACTTCTGCTGGCTCACGCAGGAGGACCTCGTCCGCTACTTCCTGAACTCCATCTCCCTCTTCTACCATGTCGCCGCCCGCTCCGTCTCCTCCCTCGGTCTCGTCCGCCCCGACTTCCTGTCGATGCGCCCGACGAGGCAGCCCTGTCCGCCGTGCCCCTCATCCGCTGCGCCATCGCCACGGAGACCGCGGTCGCCGTGGTCAGCACCGACGGCCACCTCGTCGGCGAGATCTCCACCGCGCATCTCGCGGCCTGCGACGAGACGGCAGCCGCGGCCATCGCCACGCTCTCGGCGGCGGACCTCATGGCGTACATCGACTACTTTGGTTCGCCGCCCGAGCACATCCTGCGTGCCATCAAGACCGGGCTCAAGGCCAAGGGCCTGAACGCCATGCTTGAGCTGATGGAGGACGAGACGATGACCTCATTCTCCCTCTCCTCATCCTCGTCTGACGAGGACACTGGCCGGGCGCACTTGAGGCGCCCTTCGTCTGGTAGCTTTGGGCGCCGGTCGACCGAGGAGCCCGTGGTGTGCAGCCCCGCAAGCTCGCTGGTGGCTGTCATGGTGCAGGCGCTCGCGCACCGGGTGAGCTACCTGTGGGTGCTCGACGAGGAGGACGACTGCCGGCTTGCTGGTATCGTCACGTTTGCCGACATCCTCAGGGTGTTCCGGGAACAGCTGCAGTGAGGCGGCTACCGCCGCTGGAGTTTTTGCAGTGGACCTGAACTCCGGAGAGGATTTGCTGTTTAATTGCGCCTACCTTGTTCGTTTGTCGTGAAATTTGATGAAGATGAACTGCTTTTGATTCGTTCTTTGTTGAGACATGTTTCCGTCTGTTGTGTGTTTGCTGATGAAAATTAAAGACTTGCGTATGCTGTCATAATAAAGCAGCATCGTGCATTCGATGCTGTAGTATAATACTGTTTCTCAGCTTATGATTAACGTAGAAATTAGTCGTCCATCGTTTTGTTTTCTGTGACTAGATACTACTCTTCCCATAGTGTAGGAAACATGGGTTCTAGTACCATTTTGTACAAACCAGGCAGTGAACTGCCAGTAGCGATTACAAAGTGAAGTTGTACAAAAACGAAGGGAAAACAAACACCAGGTTTTTTTAGCAAAAAAAAAAAACACCAGGTTTGATTTACATCTAAACGAACTGTGGGAATCTGAACGATCCCGGTTGCAAAACTTCAGCAAGCATTGGCCTGGTCGACCAATGGCTTGATCTGGATAGAAGATCATTGGCCGAAGCCGTTTCGACAAGAATTTTGTTGTCTGAGGAGAAAGAAACCCCGGCCCAGCCCAGCTTCTCGACCACCCGAACAGCCATCAGCAAAGCCTGAGCTTCTGCATGTAACACTGAAGAAACCTAAGAGGATACAGCTGAATAGGAAATTTAATCTTAGGGTTGGTAAAGAAGCTCCTAGTCCTAGCCCAGCAACATTTGCATCCACCGTCCGGAGAGTAGTCTCATCCCTTTCCCTTCCTCTGCTCCCGCTACAGTGCTTTTGAGAGTTGACCTCTGAAGGCCGGGCTGATCTGGCCTCTCCGCCGGAGTAGCTGGCCGGAGTTGGTGCTGGAGAGGTGCCGGAGTAGTTTAGGTAGGTTTTAGCTGTAGATTTAGGTTGTTTCCCTTGTGGAGCCTGGCGTATGCCGTCTATCCCGTCTCTGCATCTGGCTTGGTCGTCCTCGAGCGGCGACTGGAGCCTGGAGATGTTCTGCTGCGGGCTCTGTCCATGGTGGATGGAGTGGTGGTGGAGCGGATCTGAAGATGCTTCTCTAAATAAGCTCGGCTTTGATCTTCTCTCTCTGTGTGCTACTGTTCTTCTTCTGGCCGGCCTCGGTGGCGAGGGGGAGAAGAAGAGTGGTGCGCCGATGTGGAGCTTGCTGCCGGCGCATCCGAGCTGTGTCCTGTGGCGAGCGGCGCACGAATTTTCAGCGATGGCCGTATGGTGCGGTGATAAGCTGGAGATGCCGGAGCCGAGATCTTCTCCAAATAAGCTCGGTCTTCCTCGATGCTTCCGTGTATGCCGTCGTGGTGGCGGAGCAAGGTGGCTTTTTGCTGGATCTGGTGTTCGTTGCGGTTTCCCCTTTGCTCTTTTCCTTGCGAGCTCTGGTGGTGGCCTCCGTTGGTTGCTACGGCTCGACAGCCTGCTCATGCCGGGGCGAGTCCCCCGCCGATGTTGTTTCTTCGTCGCCAAAGTTTTGCTCTCTGCAGCAAGCAACACATGCGGCGCCTTCAAAGGAACTGTTGTGTCCGATAGGCTGGAGCAGGTGACTCAGCGACCGTTCTTCACTTCTTCGTCAACTCCGGCGCGGGGACGACGAACTGGACGGTGGCGGAACAGGAGCTGCAGAATCGCCCAGGGTTGTGTGCGTCTTTTCCTTTTTTCTCAGGGTGTTTTCTGTAAATGGGGTCTGGAGGTTTCCAGATTATCACCGATGTATATCTCGTATTATTAATCCAGATGCAGTTTTCAAAAAAAAAAAAACATTTGCATCCACCGCATGGTTGTACGCCGCATCACAGGAGGCGAGCGAGCCTACAGGCAAAGAGAAAGTCGAACAAAGGAAGTGTTCATATGTTCATCTAATGTTCACTTGATGCGGAAGATATTGGTCATCTAATGTTTAAGTGTCCTAGAGCAAAGAAAGTGTGGAATAGCCTGGGAATCCTACATATTATTGAACAGCTTTACTGGTGGATAGGTCTGGATCTGTGGTACTAGAAGAACTGCTCCGGAACCATATTGTTACTCCTGATCATCTTACACATGCAGGTATAAAGGAAATTAAAGTAAAAAAAAAAAGGTATAAAGGAAATTATTGCTGTTGGTGCTTGGTACATTTGGTGACAAATAAGAGAGAAAGTGATGGGAGAAGCTATTGCTCAGCCGAGATGTACGAGCTTTTCTATTCAAGCCTTGACTCTTAATTACAAAGGAGCAGCTTCAAGAACAACACCAATGAAGTTAAATGGACAAAACCTGCTATTGGTACATATAAACTGAATGTTGATGTTTGTTACTTTCCAAATGGTTCTGGTGGGTCGGGAGCTGTTATTAGAAATTCTTCGGGAGATGCTGTTGCTGGTTCGGGTGTTGTTCTGAATCATTTGTTCAGCGCTACAACTGCTGAAGCAGTCGCTCTCCTAAAGGGTTTATCATTGGTTGAAACTATTGGATGCCGGCCTGTGATGGTGGAAACTGATTCTTTGGAAATTGTTAATGCAATGAATGGAGTTATAGAGATTTGGAGCCCATATACTGCTATTCTGATGGAATGTTTTCAAATTGCCCAGAGAATTGGAGGGTAAAATTTCTTCATTGCCCCCGGGAAGCAAACAAGGTGGCACATAGAATAGCTAGATTCGTTTATGATTCAAATGCTGATGTTTTTTGGGACGATGATCCCCCTAGTTTCATTGTGTCTGATGTAATGAACGATGTATCTGTGTTTGGATGGGGCGGCAAGTTTCTGACGCACTCTTTTCCCTGCCAGGGCACCTAAGGGGACTGGTACGGTTTTTAATGAGGCGGCTTGCTGACCTAATATAGTGGTTTAAATTTTCAAAAAAAAAGAGAAAGTCGAACATATCAGTGTGTGCTAGGAACCACCACAGGAATTGGCGGGCTGCTGTCAACCTGAATCTGCTGTTCCTCCTTACCAACAGCAAGCAGAGTAAGGGCAGCACAATGCACATGCGGAACTGACCAAGATTTCTATTGAAGAGCAAATGATCACGGGCTTTCCAAAGCATCAAAGGATTGGGAACACTCTATGCACTGAAACTTCAGAATGTGCACTAGCAAGCAAGAACTGAGTCATGACTAGCAAGTAGAGCCGGAGCAGTGAGTGCACGACATCTTCTGTGCAAACTACCGTAGGGTCTGCGCTAAATTTTTTTTTTTCGAGCAGTCACCGGGGGAGCACAAAGGCTCCCACCTGAATTTCTCATTTTCTGTTTTTTGAAATTGGTTACAGTGTTTGGGGAGGGTGCACCAACAAGCTGGAGCGCACGAGAGCTACAAGAAGATCATGGTCGTTTGGGGAGGTAGTAGGTCAGCCACATGTCAACATCTGGGCGGTGTTCCATGGGGAGGCGAGCTCGCCAGAGAACGGCGTCGTCGCGGCAGTTCTTGCGAAGTAGCAACAGTGAGGGAGAGAGGCCGTTGAAAACAACGCCATTCCTGTGTTTCCGGAGGTGCCACAGGCACAGGTGGCGCAGGGTGTCGGCAGTTCTGGCGGGGGCGGACGGCGGCAGCGGGCAGGAGGCCGCATCAGCGTGGGAGGCCGGTGCAGGCCCGGCAGCACCGATGGATGCCCAGAAACGGCGAGCAAAGGGGCAGCCGAACACCAGGTGTTCGACAGTTTCGAGGGGGGCATCACAGATTGGGCACCCGCTCTCGGATTCTTCGAGGATCTTCTTCTTGAGAAGGTTGGAGCGGCACAGGATGCGGCCTTGCACCAGCAGCCAGGCGAAGAATCTGATCTTAGAGGGTGCGCGGGTTTTCCAGACGAAGGCGTGGTGGCGGAAGAGCACGCCGCCATGTGTTTGCAGCTTGTAAAGGGCGGAGGTGACGAGCGTCCCGCGTGTCGAGCCGCAGAGCGGCAGCGAGCGCGCATCCGGCGTGTCCGACAGGCGAACCAGAGATAGCGCGGCGACGAGCTTGGTTTTCTGACTGGCGGCGGTGGTGGACAGCTTGGGCACCAAGGCGGAGTCGAGCCCACCGTCGAGGACTTTCTTGACGGTGGAGGACACGTTGGTGCAGTGGGAGAACAGCTCCGGCATGGCCACGGACAGGGCACCAAAAGGCAGCCACGAGTCAAGCCAGAACGCTGCGCGCCGCCCGTCCCCGATCTGGACAAGCGAGATGCAGTGGTACAGCGGGAGCAGCTTCACGAGAGCGCTCCAGTGAGAGCCACAGAGAACAGCGCCAGCTCCGTCGATCGGAGCACCGGCGAGGGTGCTCCAGGCCCACCGTGGCCAGGATTCGTCGACGGCCGTGTGGAGGCGGTGGAGCAGTTTCACCTGTAGGCTCTTGTTCTGGTCTGCAATGGAGCAGACGCCGAGGCCTCCCTCCTGCTTCGAGCGGCACACGAACTCCCAAGCAACGAGGCATTGGGCGCCAGAAACCCGGTCCACGGCCGCCCACAGGAACGCGCGGCGAAGTTTGTCGAGAGCCGCGATGACGCCCGGCGGGAGCGCGAGCGCGCCCATGGCGTAGTTTGGCAGCGCGTCGAGCACCGCATTGAGCAGAACCAGTCTCCCGCCAGGCGAAAGCAGGAGAGCACGCCACCCCGATAGATATTTGTCGACTTTGGCGATCAGGGGCGAGAACGCGGCGAGGCGGAGCTTCTCCGCGGACAGCGGCAGGCCAAGGTAGGTTTGAGGAAACCCCTCGACCCGGCATTGCAGCGCGGCCTGGATGTCGGAGAGGACACCGGCGTCGACGTGCATGGGCACAAGGGTGCTCTTGTGGTAGTTGATGCAGAGGCCGGTCGACTTCTCGAACATCTGGAGGAGGTGGCGGAGACGTCGCGCCGCGGCCGCATCAGCGCGCAGGATGATCAGCGTGTCGTCCGCGTACTGCAGGACAGGACACGGAGCGTCGTCGACCAGCGGATGGAGGAGCACCTCGTCGGACTGGATGAGCCGCTGGAGCACATCAGCAACAATCAAGAACAGGTAGGGACAGAGAGGATCCCCCTGCCGAAGCCCGCGCATGCATCTGATCCACTTCCCCGGCAGGCCGTTGAGGAGAATCGCGGAGCGCGAGGAGGAGAAGATGGAGTCCATCCACTCGCACCAGAGCACAGGGAAGCCGCGCGCGATCATGATGGCTCGGAGGCTAGTCCAGCTTACCGAGTCAAGAGCTTTCGCGAAGTCCAGCTTGAGCACGACGCAAGGGGCGCGGCGGCGGAAGCAGGTCTGGACCAGCTCAGTGGCGTAGACGAAGTTTTATGATATGCTTCTCCCGGCGAGGAAACCGGTTTGATCCACGTCCACAATCTTCCTGATTTGTTGTTGAAGGCGCGAAGTGAGAGCTTTGCAGACAGCCTTCATTGAGCAGTTCTGGAGGGAGATGGGGCGGAAAGAGCCCGGGGCCAGGACTCCATCCTTCATCGGCAGCAGCACCACATGAGCTCTGTTGATCTCTCCAAATCAGCCGAGCGGGAGTGGAAATTTTGGAAGAGACGAAGCATGGCGGGCTGCACCGTCCCCCACCCGGCCCGGTAGAAACTTGGGCCCAGCCCATCAGGCCCAGGAGCGCTCGAGCAATCCATCCCGCGCACGACGGCCTTGATTTCCCGGCCGAGAACGGCCCAACAAGGCTTGCGCCGTCCACGATCGGCTGGCCAGCATACAGGGCGTCGAAGTCGAGCTCGGCGGAGACGGGATGCGCAGCGCCCAGCAAGTCGAGGTAGAACGCGTGGAGGGCCGCAGCTTTGGCCTCGTGGGAGACGATCACTGCGCCGTCGATGTCGAGCACGCGGATGGTGTTTCGCCGCATCCTTTGCGAGGCGCGGGCGTGGAAGAAACGAGTATTCTCGTCTCCTTCAACGATGGCCCTGAATTTCCCACGCTGTTTCCAGTACGCCACGCGATCGCGGATAAGGTGTTCAAGCTTGGACCTGCAGAGCAAGCGAAGCGCAAGCTCGGGGGGAGAAAGAGCACGGGTTTCTTCGAATAGATCAAACAAGTCAATCAAAAATTTGCAATTATTCTCAAGTTTCGGGTTGAATTTGTGGCGACGTTTCCAAACCTTGGCAGCTGAGCGGAAGGACTGATGCGGGCGCGATGTCACTGGCAGCATCGCTCTTCATGTTGGGAGAAGACCAGGCAGGGAGGGTGGTGGGCAGGAAGAGGGGGTGGAGGAGCCAAGAGTTCTCGAAACAGAAACAGTGGGAGCGAGGGATGGAGGTGGAAGCTGTGATCAGGAGAGGAACGTGATCGGAGGTGGGGTTGTGAGCGAGGAGAGCGACGAGTTGGGCAGTGCAAGGTTCCAGGCTTGGTTGAAAAGGACACGATCGAGGCGCGCGAGCACGGGCGAGTCTCTTTTGTTGGACCAAGTATACAACCTGTCGAGTAACGGGAGCTCGAAGAGGGCAAGTTTCCTAATGGAGTCGTTGAAGGCAGAGGCGAGGTGGGGGTCGTAATTGTCGTTGTTTTTGTCGGTGGGGGCACGGATCAGGTTGAAATCGCCGACTACAATCCAGGGGATGGTGTAGAGGGGGCCGAGTAGCTCGAACTCGGCCAAGAAAGCAGGGGGACGTTGGTGACAGCGAAGGAGAGGCTAGACAGCGTGGATTCGAGGACAGTGGTGAGGGAGAAGCGGTCGCAGCGGAGGACAACAGAGAGAAGAGGCCCGGATCCCAGGCAGTGAGGATCCCACCTGAACTCCCAACGGCGTCGACAATTTCGAACACGGAGAGGTTTTGGGGGAGGAAGGAAGCTGCGGTGAATCTGTCAATCACACGGAGCTTAGTTTCCTGAACGCACATGATCGAGGGGGAGGCGGTAGAGATCGCATCGCGGACAATTGGGCATTTGGCTAGGCAGCCGAGGCCCTGCGTGTTCCAGGATTCGATCTTAACATCTCGAAAACGACTAATCATTAGAATGGGGGGCACCGGGCAGATTACAGACACGGGCACAGACACGGGGAAACTGAAACTCGTCGAACACAGACAAGCTAAAACACGAACGACAGAGGTACAGAGCACGCAGGCTCGGGGGGAAGGAGGCGCGAACACGGCGCTGGTAGGGCTCTATCACCGCAGCCCAGGCGGCAGGAAGCAGAGGTCGTGCTAATCATCAGAGGCGTCAGCCACCGATGAAGCGAGGGCGTTGAGCGCGTTCTTGCGGATGGGTTTGGTGCAAGCAGACAGCACGCTGTGCTTCTGCACAGTTTTCTGAAGGGCAGCAGTGCATCCTCCGAGAGCATCGCAGATGCCGCGCAGCTTCACCGCACGCGAGGCGATGCTCTCGTAGAACTGGGGAGCTTTCTTGGCCAGCCTGGAGCTGTGACGCCGGCTAGGTTCGTCCACCTCACTGGACGCGGCGGCGGTGGCGGGGGTGGGGTCGTTGTCGCTGAGGCTTGCGGCGTCGTCGTCGTCGAGGATCTCAGAGATCACGACACCGTGGCGGCGCGTGGCAGACAGGGGGTCCAGAGCCAAGCGAGGTCTGGCCGGACTCGGATCCAACGCCGCTGCACCACGAGATGGTGAGGGACGAGATCGATGAGTCGGGCGACCCAGGGGCGAGCACGGGCGAGCTCGCCACGCTATCCAGGAGAGCCAGCAGAGCGTCATGGGCGAGCCCAGCATCATCCCGCCCGCCGGGCGCGGTGCCGCCGTCAGAGGAGTCGTCACGTTGGCCAGGTGGCGGGGCAGCGGGGCCAGGTGCAGGCATCCGAGGCGGCGGCGGAAGAGAGGAGCAGGTGTCGGGCCGAAGAAAGGCACGTAGATGCCGTTGGAATTGAAAGACTCGTTCGCGCGCTACACATGGATCCGGCGCACGTGGATCATGCGGGAGGGCCAGGGGGCGTGCGTCAGCTTGACAACACGAGGGACGAACTGCTCACGCTTCAGGAGGACCACCACGCGGACAACCGCACAGTCTGAGCCGGAAATGCAGATCGCGTCGACCTCCAAGGCTTGCCCGAAGCTGCTGAACGCCACGGTGACACCAAGCTGGCTGAGGTGCTCAACCGGGAAGCGCTTGGCGAGCACCACGGCGACAAACGGCAAGTCGCAGGGGATGCGGTCCGCCTCTTCCTCGCGCACGAGGCGGAAGGTGGCGCCGTCGTGGACGAAGGGCTCCTGGTCCAGCGCGATTTCCCTGTCGCTGGGCGACTAGAAACTTGGCGTACATGTCACCAATGGACGACGCCACGAGGGTGACCTGGAGGCCGGGCAGCTCGCTGCAGAAAGCTTCGGCAATGGCGCAGGCCGGCGTGGTGAACGCCGGAAGCGAGTCGATGAAGACGACCGCCACGCACCGAGCCGCCTCCATGTCGCCCGGCGGCATGAACACCTCCGGGATCTCCTCGTCGTCGGACTCATCGCCGAACTCGAACTCTTCTTCGTCGGAGGCCAGGCTGGCTTCAGCCTCCACCACAGCAGGCGCGACCATGTGCAGCGTATGCTCGAGGGGCAGCTCGTCGGATGGGTTGGAGGCCTCGCCAAGCTCAAACAGGATGCCGGCATGCGGGGAGTGAGGGAGGGCGTGGCGTTCGCCATGGCAGGGGGACAGTGGGTCGAGCAGGCCGGAGGGGAAGGGGGTGCCAGGGCGGGGGTGGGTGGGGCAACGGCGGGTGGCGAGGTGGAGGTGGGAACGAACGTGGGCTGGGGGAACGACATGTCGCAGTCGCGCACACGGTGGCCGGAACGGCGGCAACCATGACAGCGGATGGGATCGCGACAGTCGCGGACGAAGTGCTCGATCGAGAGGCAACGAAAGCAGCCGTCCAGACTTAGGGTTTTGCGAGGCGAGGGCCGAGTTTTAATGGGGGGGGGGGGGGGCGGGCGGGGTGAGGGCAACCTCCAGGAACGAGCGGGCGGAGGTGGGTGAGGCATTGATCGTCGCTGCCAGTCCGGCGAACCCGGAGATGGCGGACAGTCCATAACGCTGGTGATGGGCTCTAGGACGGCATGGGCGGGGTGAGGCACGTCATGGTTAGGCGGGGGAGCAGGAGAGGACGCGGTATCCTTAAGGGGAGAAGAGACAGGCGACGCGACAGAAGTCGCTGGGCATAAAAGCTCCTTCTTTGGGCAGCGCATTAAGCGGGCCCACGAAATCCAGAAGAACCGGGTGGAAGGCGCGACCAGGGGGATTGTGTCGGGGGCGACGCAGGCGGGCTCTACTGACAGGTGGGGGCGACTGGGGGAGAGAGGAGGCGGCAGCAAAGGCGGCCTCCTGCGACTTGTGAAAAGCGAGGCGAAAACGATCGCAGTGCGTTGGCCGACCGAGCCAACGAAGGCGGCGATCGCCTGCGACGCCACCGGAACAGGAAGACAAAATCGGCAACAGAGAAAACATGGAGCGACAAAGGGGGGCACAAAGAAAAAACGAGAGAATATTGGAGATGCAGGTGGTGGATGATGACCCACAAGTATAGGGGATCGCAACAGTCTTCGAGGGAAGTAAAACCCAAATTTATTGATTCGACACAAGGGGAGCCAAAGAATAAATATAAGCCTTAACAGATGAATTGTCAGTTCAGCTGCACCTGAAAGTAGACTTTCTCGACACAGATTATCAGTAGCAACGGTGATATAACAGCAGTAGTAACAAAGTAATAGCAGCAACAGTGTATCAAAGACAACAGCAGTAATTTCAGTAAACAGCAGGATTAAAAGTACCGTAGGCATAGGGACGGATGTACGGGCGTTGCATGGATAAGAGCGCTCATGTAATAATCATAACTCAGGGCATTTGCAGGTAAACAATTATAAAAGCATCCTAGTACTAGTCAAACATAGGCATGTGTTCCGTATATAGTCGTACGTGCTCGCAATGAGAAACTTGCACAACATCTACTGTCCTGCCAGCCCGTTTGCAGCGGGGCCTCAAGGGAAACTACTGCAATTAAGGTACTCCTTTTAATAAAGTACCGGAGCAATGCATTAACACTCCGTGAACACACGTAATCCTCAAGTCAAAGCCATCCCCTCCAGTTATCCCGGTTGCTGTCACTCCGGGGCCTCGGGTTACGGACAATAACAGGTGAAAACAACTTGCAGATATGATCTAAAACATAATTATTCTCATGCATCAACAACATGTTCAGATCTGAGATCATGGCACTCGGGCCCTAGTGGCAAGCATTAAGCACAACAAGTTGCAACAATGATAAATAGCACTAACAATGGATACTAGGCACCATGCCCTAACAATCTGGCAACTTATTACATGAACAATCTCATCCAATCCCTACCATCCCCTCAGCCTACAGCAGGAACTACTCACACATGGATGGGGGAATCATTGATGGTTGATGGAGAGGCGGTGGTGATGACGATGGTGATGATCTCCTCCGAATCCCCGTCCCGGCAGGGTGCCAGAACGGAACTTCTGATCCCCGGATAGAGATCGCGGCGGCGGCGGAGCGTGGATGTGTTTCACGAAATATGGTCGAACCCCCCTCGATATTTAGGTCAAGGGCAATATATAGTCCAAAGGGGAGCGTCGGGGGAGACCGAGGTGGCCACGCCACACTTGGGCGCGGCCCCACCCCCAGCCGCGCCCAGCTATGGCGTGGCTGCCTGGTGTGGCCTCTCCGACTCCCCTTCTGGCTCCGTGGGTCTTCCGGTGAAATATGACGATCGCAATTGTTTTCGGAGTTTTTCTCGAAAGTTGACTTTTCTGCACAAAAAGAAGACACCAGGGCATTCTGCTGAAAACAGGTTAGTCCATGTTAGTTGCATCCAAATCATACAAGTTAGAGGTAAACAACAGCAAAAGTGTTCGGAAAAGTAGATACGTTTTGGACGTATCAACTCCCCCAAGCTTAGCTTATTGCTTGTCCTCAAGCAATTCAGTTGACAAACTGAACGCGATAAAGAAAACTTTTACGAACACATTTGCTTCATATGATGTATACATACTTGGATTATGATTATACTTACTAACTCATGATAGGAGATATGCATAAGATAAAAGCTTGATAAATATGCAGCCATGAAAAGATTCTAACATACTAAAGGTAAACAACATGGCATATAACTAAGTGCAGGATTGCAATGTTCGTAATTGGTATGGCAAAGTGGTATCTCGCTTGCCCGAATGTGTGCAGCAAAACATAAATGCCCAGGCACCTCTGAAGTTTACAGGCAGACTAGAAATAAAGCTTATCAAAGATAAAAGCATCAAGCTATGTCACTACTAACCTATTCTGGGACAAGCACATTTCACTAAGAATGATAGTCATGCTCTCAAAGAAGTGCTTTAAAGAAGGATGGTGACTCAACATTAAAATAAAAAGATAGGCCCTTCGCAGAGGGAAGCAGGGATTAAATCGTGTGCTAGAGCTTGTTAGTTCCCGAAGGCATATAAAGAGTGTAAAAATAATATTTTGAGAAGTGGTTGCAAGTGTCAACAAATCCGCGATAAAGTTCTTGTCATCTTCCATAACTAACCAACTTTTAGAGCGGTTCCGAAAATTCATATAGTTTGCATTATATCATGCTTACAGATTTTTGACACTCCTCCCAACCTTTTCTTCCACAAACCATGGCTAACCGAATCCTCGGGTGCCAACCAACAATCACCGTGGAGGAGTGTCTATTTTAATATTAAATGATAGGTGGACTAACCAGCTCTTTTGCAAAAATAAAAGTGGACAAGCAGATGAAGCTACTTGTCCTTGGAAATCATTCAGCATGGAAGATGACAAGTTCTACTACCACATCCTTATGAGCTACACGCAGTGACACAAAAAGGGATTGTACAATTTTGAATAGTCAAAGATAGCACACGAAGAAATTTACTTGGAATGGTTTAAAACCATGCATAGGAATTTATAGTGGACTCTTTGGAATAACTTGGTTTTCAGGATTTTGGATGCACAAGCAGCATTCCCGCTTAATACAGGTGAAGGCTAGCAATAGACGGGGAAGCGACAACAAGAGAGCACAACTGTCATAATCATACTTGCGACAGAATAAAATTAGCAGTGGCATAAAAGTGATACAGAAACTCTGAGTCACAATAGATCGTCGAGGCTTTTGTTTTGAGTCATAAACATGTGTAAGTGGTGGCTCTAGGTCAATAGTGCCAGAAACAATGCTTGTACGTCACACGTCAGTTGGGAACCCCAAGAGGAAGGTATGATGAGTGCAGCAGTAAGTTTTCCCTCAGTATGAAACCAAGGTTTAATCGACCAGTAGGAAAACGAGGTTTGCTTCGAAGGTGTTGGTGAAGGAGTGTAGTGCGGCGCAACACCAGGGATTCCGGTGCCAACGTGGAACCTGCACAACACAATCAAATTACTTTGCCCCAACTTAACAGTGAGGTTGTCAATCTCACCGGCTTGCTGAAAACAAAGGGTTAAACGTATCGAATGGAAAATGATGTTTGTTTGCATAAAACAGTAGAGAACAATGATTGCAGTAGATTGTATTTCAGATGTAAAAGAATGGACCGGGGTCCACAGTTCACTAGTGGTGTCTCTCCAATAAGATAACTAACATGCTGGGTAAACAAATTACAGCTGGGCAATTGACAATTGATAAGTGCATATAACATGCATGTGTGAGCTGTGGTGTCTACTATGAGATTCATTTGGGCATTACGACAAAGTACATAGACCGCTATCCAGCATGCATCTATGCCTAAATAGTCCACTTTCCGGTTAACATCCGTACCCCTTCCAGTATTAAGTTGCAAGCAACAGACAATTGCATTAAGTAATGTGCGTAATGTAAACAATACATTCATCCTTGAATAAAGCATTGCTGTTTTACCCCTAGTGGCAACAACACATCTACAACCTTAGAACTTGCTGTCACTATCCCAGGTTAAATAGAGGTTGAACCCAACTATCATGCATAAATACCCCCTCTTGGAGTTACAAGTATTCACTTGGCCAAGGCTTCAACAAGTAACGGAGAGCATGCAAGATCACAAATGACATAGACATGATAATATAATATTCAGCTCCACATAGGTATCAATATAAGTCAGATCCCAGCAAACACAACATGTAGCATTACAATAAGATGATCTTGATCATGATAGGCAGCTCACAAGATCTAAACATGATGGCACAAGTGGAGAAGACAACCATCTAGCTACTGCTATGGACCCATAGTCCAAGGATGAACTACTCACGCATCACTCCGGAGGCGGGCATGGCGATGTAGAGCCCTCCGGTGATGATTCCCCTCTCCGGCAGGGTGCCGGGAAGAGCTTCAGAACCCCCCGAGTTAGGGTTGACGACGGCGGCGGCAGCGAATATGTTCTGGATGAAAGGCTCGGTGTTTTAGGGTTTTCGCGTCTCGGGGAATAAATAGGCGAAGGGGCGATGTCGGCGGACCCCCGAGGGGCCCAAACCACAGGCGGCGCGGCTGGGCCCACTGCCGCGCCGCCTGGTTTGGCCACCTCGTGGCTCTCTTCGTCTCTCCTTCGGACTCCGTGTACGTGCTGGAAAAATAGGGACTGGCCTTTTGTTTCGTGCAATTCCGAGAATATTTCCAGAAGTAACTTTCTGAAACCAAAAACAGCAGAAAACAGGGAACTGGCACTGTGGCATCTTGTTAATAGGTTAGTCCCAGAAAATGCATAAAAGTGATACGAAGTGTATATAAAACATGTAGCAAATGGTATAATATAAGCATGGAACAGCAGAAATTATGGATACGTTGGAGACGTATCAAGCATCCCCAAGCTTAGTTCTACTCGTCCTCGAGTAGGTAAAACGATAACAACAAATAATTTCTGAGGAGACATGCTTTCACACAATCTTGATCAATATATTGCAAGGCTCATGTCATGAATGAAGTGACTCAAAGCAATGATCTATAGTTTGCTAACAAATAGATAAAGAGTAAACAATGAATCATATAAGCAAAAACTTTTCATGAATAGTACTTTCAAGACAAGCATCAAAAAGTTTTGCATAAGAGGTAACTCATAAAGCAATAGATTCAAAGTAAAAGGCATTGAAGCAACACAAAGGATGATTAAGTTTCAGCATTGCTTTCAACTTGTAACATGTATATCTCATGGATAGTTGTCAACATAAAGCAATATAACAAGTGCAATAAGTAAATATGTAAGAATCAATGCACACAAAGTTGACACAAGTGTTTGCTTCTAAGATAGAAAGGAGTAGGTAAACTGACTCAACATAAAGTAAAAGATAGGCCCTTCGCAGAGGGAAGCAGGGATTAAATCATGTGCTAGAGCTTTTTAAGTTTTCGAAAGCATATAGAGAGCACAAAATAAGTATTTGAGAGGTGTTTGTTGTTGTCAACGAATGGTAGTGGGCACTCTAACCCCCTTGTCAACCAGACTTTCAAGAGCGGCTCCCATGAAGGACGTTATCTCTACCAGCAAGGTAGATCATCCCTCTTCTCTTTTGTTTACACATGTATTTTAGTTTCTTTATAGATGACACTCCTCCCAACCTTTTGCTTACACAAGCCATGGCTAACCGAATCCTCGGGTGCCTTCCAACATTCACATACCATGGAGGAGTGTCTATTGCAAAATTAAGTTGCTTACTGATAAATCAGGGCAAAACATGTGAAGAGAATTATTAATGAAAGTTGTAATTAATTGGGGCTGGGCACCCCGTTGCCAGCTCTTTTTGCAAATTATTGGATAAGCGGATGTATATGCCACTAGTCCATTGGTGAAAGTCTGTCAGAAGTAAATGACAAGATTGAAAGATAAAACACCACATACTTCCTCATGAGCTATAAAACATTGACACAAATAAGGAGTAATAAAGTTTTGAATAGTTTAAAGGTAGCACATGAAATATTTACTTGGAATGGCAGGAAATACCACATAGTAGGTAGGTATGGTGGACACAAATGGCATGGGTTTTGGCTCAAGTTTTGGATGCACGAGAAGCATTCCCTCTCAGTACAGAGTTTAGGCTAGCAAGGTTGTTTGAAGCAAACACAAGTATAAACCGGTACAGCAAGAATCACATAAAAACATATTGCAAGTATTATAAGACTCTACACTGTCTTCCTTGTTGCTCAAACATTTTACCAGAAAATATCTAGACCTTAGAGAGAACAAATATGCATCCCAAGTCTCAACAAGCTCTACGGTAGTTCTCCACTACTAGGCTTTAACTACATGATGCAAGAGCTTAAACATGATCTACTTGAGAGCTCAAAACAATTGCAAAGCATCAAATCAAAACAAGACAATGATCTACAAGAATGCATATGTCTTTTCCAATACCAACTACTACATGTAGCATTTTCTTTCTTCCAAACAAACACCAATCAATTTATTTAAACATAAACTCTCCAAATGATAATATAATGCAGCAAGAGAGTATTTATAAACAAGTGCTAACAGCTCGAAGAGATGCATGAAAAACAGGAGCTAAAAGCACTGCAGTAGCTAGTTAAGAATACTCAACAAATATAAGTGAAGAACATGAGTATTCACATGAAAAAGCGGAGCGTGTCTCTCTCCCACACAAGGATTGCTAGGATCCGAATTTATTCAAACAAAAACAAAAATAAAAACACACAGACGCTCCAAGTAAAGCGCATAAGATGTGAAAGAATTAAAATATAGTTTCACTAGAGATGACCTGATAAGTTTGTTGATGAAGAAGGGGATGCCTTGGGCATCCCCAAGCTTAGACGCTTGAGTCTCTCTGAATATGGTTGGGATGAACCACGGGGGCATCCCCAAGCTTAGGCTTTTCACTCTTCTTGATCACATAATATCACCCTTCTCGCTTGATCCTTGAAAACTTCCTTCACACCAAACTCAAGACAGTTCTCATTAGAGGGTTAGTGCATAATCAAAAATTCTCATATTCTGTAATGATACAATCAATCCCAAAGCTTCTGGACATTAGCTACAGCCACCAATGCTTTGTGGAGCAAAGAAATCCACACAAACACAGTAAAAGAGCGAATGCAAAACAAAAGGCAGAATCTGTCAAAAACAGAACAGTCTGGAATGACGAATTTTTTCGAGGCACTTAAGTTGCTCAGATGGATCTGGCCTAAAATAATGAAAGTTGCGTACATATCTCAGGAATATGCGTGATTTTTCTCAGAATTTTTTGAATTTTCTACAGGGAGATAAGCTCAAATCCGTGACAGCTAAAAATCTGTCACTGCGCAGAAATCCAAATCTTGCATCAACTTTCAATATAGAACTTTACTTGGCACAACATTGCGATAAAATAAAGATACAAAGGAGTTGCTACAGAAGTAACAAAACTCCTTGACTCAAAGAAAACAAAAATAACAGCAAATAAAAACGATGGGTTGTCTCCCATAAGCGCTTTTCTTTAACGCCTTTCAGCTAGGCGCAGAAAGTGAAAATCAAGTGTTGTCAAGTGGCAAATCATTCAAATCATCAAAAGCTTCTTCCAACACACAGCTTGTAACAATGGGTATCTTAGATGTTCCTGGAGGTGTTTCATTACCTTTAACCGTACTAAAAGTTTTATCAATTTTAAGCTCATAATGAGTCTTTGGTTTTGGCACTTTAGGAACATACATAAACTTTTGCTCTCTACCCACATAAACTTTCTCCTTTTTAGACTTAAGAGAAGTAAAGGTTGAACTTAAGGTTTCAATAGCTTCCTCTAACTCATCAATTCTATGATTTTGGGTGTCATGGATATTATTATCCTCAAGAACAGTGATTCTTTCATTGATGGTGGCTATTGATTCATTAGTCTTACCAATACAATCAAGAAAATTTGGAAAAAAATTCTCCATAGAGTCTAACTTATTTATAACATCCTCCAAGGTGATCTCAACTTTAATATCTTTAGTGGGTGGTGTTCCTACCAAACTTTCAATAATATTACAGGCTTCTAAAGCAGGAGTACCCAAGAAATTTCCACCTGTAAGAGTGTCTAGAACATACCTATACCAACTAGAGATACCAACATAAAAGTTCCTAAGGAGGATAGTGGTAGAGTGTTTCTTAGTACATCTATGATGAGCATCACTAATTCTATACCAAGCATCTTTCAAATTTTCACCTCCTAGTTGCCTAAAAGAACGAACTTCAACTTCAGGAGCATTCATTTTGAAAAACAAAATCAAACTGAATTAAACAAGTAACTAATTTTTTTGTGTTTTTGATAAAGAGAGCAAACAAGACTAAATAAAAATAAACTAAGCAAGACAAATAACAAAGTAAAGAGATTGGGTGTGAGAGACTCCCCTTGCAGAAGCAATTCGGTTTTCCCCGGCAACGGCGCCAGAAAACGTGTTGGTGGCTCTAGGTTAATAGTGCCAGAAACAATGCTTGTACGTCACACGTCAGTTGGGAACCCCAAGAGGAAGGTATGATGAGTGCAGCAGTAAGTTTTCCCTCAGTATGAAACCAAGGTTTAATCGAACCAGTAGGAAAACGAGGTTTGCTTCGAAGGTGTTGGTGAAGGAGTGTAGTGCGGCGCAACACCAGGGATTCCGGTGCCAACGTGGAACCTGCACAACACAATCAAATTACTTTGCCCCAACTTAACAGTGAGGTTGTCAATCTCACCGGCTTGCTGAAAACAAAGGGTTAAACGTATCGAATGGAAAATGATGTTTGTTTGCATAAAACAGTAGAGAACAATGATTGCAGTAGATTGTATTTCAGATGTAAAAGAATGGACCGGGGTCCACAGTTCACTAGTGGTGTCTCTCCAATAAGATAACTAACATGCTGGGTAAACAAATTACAGCTGGGCAATTGACAATTGATAAGTGCATATAACATGCATGTGTGAGCTGTGGTGTCTACTATGAGATTCATTTGGGCATTACGACAAAGTACATAGACCGCTATCCAGCATGCATCTATGCCTAAATAGTCCACTTTCCGGTTAACATCCGTACCCCTTCCAGTATTAAGTTGCAAGCAACAGACAATTGCATTAAGTAATGTGCGTAATGTAAACAATACATTCATCCTTGAATAAAGCATTGCTGTTTTACCCCTAGTGGCAACAACACATCTACAACCTTAGAACTTGCTGTCACTATCCCAGGTTAAATAGAGGTTGAACCCAACTATCATGCATAAATACCCCCTCTTGGAGTCACAAGTATTCACTTGGCCAAGGCTTCAACAAGTAACGGAGAGCATGCAAGATCACAAATGACATAGACATGATAATATAATATTCAGCTCCACATAGGTATCAATATAAGTCAGATCCCAGCAAACACAACATGTAGCATTACAATAAGATGATCTTGATCATGATAGGCAGCTCACAAGATCTAAACATGATGGCACAAGTGGAGAAGACAACCATCTAGCTACTGCTATGGACCCATAGTCCAAGGATGAACTACTCACGCATCACTCCGGAGGCGGGCATGGCGATGTAGAGCCCTCCGGTGATGATTCCCCTCTCCGGCAGGGTGCCGGGAAGAGCTTCAGAAACCCCCCGAGTTAGGGTTGACGACGGCGGCGGCAGCGAATATGTTCTGGATGAAAGGCTCGGTGTTTTAGGGTTTTCGCGTCTCGGGGAATAAATAGGCGAAGGGGCGATGTCGGCGGACCCCCGAGGGGCCCAAACCACAGGCGGCGCGGCTGGGCCCACTGCCGCGCCGCCATGGTTTGGCCACCTCGTGGCTCTCCTTCGTCTCTCCTTCGGACTCCGTGTACGTGCTGGAAAAATAGGGACTGGCCTTTTGTTTCGTGCAATTCCGAGAATATTTCCAGAAGTAACTTTCTGAAACCAAAAACAGCAGAAAACAGGGAACTGGCACTGTGGCATCTTGTTAATAGGTTAGTCCCAGAAAATGCATAAAAGTGATACGAAGTGTATATAAAACATGTAGCAAATGGTATAATATAAGCATGGAACAGCAGAAATTATGGATACGTTGGAGACGTATCAGTAAGCATGTGCCAAGCCGAATCAAGTAAAACATTCAGAGGAGGATACCACACTACAATACCGCTCTACAAATAAAACAATGCATGCAAATAACTATATGACATATGGTGCACCTTCAGGAGATTAGGATTAATCATGAGAAAACATGGCTATCAAGCATTCATCAAGTAACATAGCCCATACCATAACTACTAAGCGCAATCATATGGACAGGTATGTGTACAAAAATGAAACAAATACGGTTCATACCAGCCTCTCACCACATCAAGTTGTCGAATATCGTCATTATTGCCCTTCGCTCGCATGACTTGAATGATATAAAATGAAAACCAAGCTCCAGGTGGAGTCACAGACGGCTGTTGAATCTGAAAAGAACTATACAAAACCAAGAAGAACAACAAATATTTTTGGTGTTTTCGAATTTTAAAACAAAGCAAGGAAGAAGCAAATAAAAAGGAAAATATTTTTGGGTTTTTTGAATATCAACTCGAAAATCAAAAAGACAAAATAAAACTACAACTCGAATTACTAAAATAAAAGCATAGAGAAACAACGAAAATATTTTTGGTATTTTTGGGTTTTGAGAAAATAAACACCACAAGAAAGAACAAATAAAAGAAAGCGAAATATGGATATACAAAGAACTGACATGGAGCGAATATAGAAAAGAGCGAACTGTCAGTATACGCGTACCTCCCCCCAAGCTTAGGCTTTTGGCCTAATTGGGAGACAATCATCCCCACGGACCCATGCCGAAGCGTCGTAGGCGGTCGATGAAGAGGATCCTCCTTGCTGGTCAAGGTAATATGGCGCGCCGCCATAATAGGGACGTCAGGGGCCGCCGGCGGTGGCACCGTAGGCTGCCCCGGCTGCCCATCTGGGTAGAACCGCACGTGGTATCGCGGCACCACCATCTGTGTGCTCAATTCCTCCCGCGAATATGATAGAGGATCCCTGTAAATACTGAACAAACTTGGTTGCGGTAGAGGAACTTCCAGCTCCGCCTCGTTAGCATAAACAATTCTATAAACCAAGTTATCAAGAGTGGATCCAGATGTAACAAATTTATGTGCTATCATAGCAGAGAGATCAAGTTTTTCAGGAACTAAAATTTCATCAGTAGGATCAGCCTCAAGACTAAAGTCAGCTAAAACACGCGCAGCAATAATGCCTCCAAAAATGGGGCCTTTGGTGGCGAGGCGGCGAGCAACTAAAGCACCAAGATTATAAGTTTTATCGCCCTTCAAAGCAGTAGCAAGAAATGCTAGATGCATATTCGAAATATTACTAGTGTTTTCCCTAGGAAGAACACTTCTAGTTAAGTAGTATAGGAAATACCTTATGGCCGGAAACTGAACATTTCTTATCTTACCACGGTGGGCTGAGCAAGGAGATCGAAAAATTCGAGCTCAAGAGCAGCAAGAACACGAGTTTGAACAATGGATATGAGTTTGGTCGGGAGAGAGAAATAAAGGGGAGGAATCTCACCTTGTGGAGGCTCAGGTGGGACCCACGCCACAGGGGGGCGCGGCCTCCACCCCTGCCGTGCCGAGCTATGGCGTGGCAGCGTGGTGGGTCCCCCTGGTCAGCCCCAGGTACTACCACGTTGCATTTTTCAAAATAGGAATTTACGTAAAATTTTAGATTTTTCTGACAACTTTCAATTTCGAGTAAAAACTGGGCACTTAAAATTCTAAACAACAGCTAAGCAAAATTTTAACCACACTAAACAACATTCTAAAAATTTATAAAGACATCAATATAACAGAAAGTATAACAGATGAGAAAGAGAGAATGTGGTTTAACAATTTTATGCAACTAAAATGTATTTGTCAACAAGGTTGATCAAGTCTTGCCACCAAATATATTTTATTTGACATAAAAGAATTAAACTACATGATACCATTATGTTACCTTATATTGAATAGATATTGTCCCAACCATAATACTTTCATATCCTTCATGGTGGTCATAAATAGGACAATCAATACTTCCAACTTTGATAGTTTTATAACTTGCAATTGAGCTAACTCCACATAATACATTTTGCTTCTTGGGAAAATAAACAGTATGCTCTTTGTCACTGACATTAAAAGTAACTTTCCCTTTATTGCAATCAATAACAGCTCCTGCAGTATTAAGAAAAGGTCTACCAAGAATAATGGACATATTATCATCTTCAGGCATATCCAACACAACAAAGTCAGTCAAAATCAAACAGTTGGTAGTAACTTGAACAGGAACATTTTCACATATACCAACATGAACAGCAGTAGATTTATCAGCCATTTGCAATGATATATCAGTTGGTATCAATTTATCTAAATAAAGTCTCTTATAAAGAGAGAAAGGCATCACACTTACTCCAGCTCCAAGATCACAAAGTGCAGTTCTAACATAATTATTTTTAATAGAGCAAGGAATAGTTGGTATACCTGGATCTCCAAGTTTCTTTGGAACCTTACCATTGAAAGAGTAATTAGCAAGCATGGTGGAAATCTCCTCATTAGGAATTTTCCTCTTGTTAGAAACAATATCCTTCATGTATTTCGAATAAGGAGGCAGCTTAATAGCATCAGTCAAAGGAATTTGCAAAAACAAAGGTTTCATCCACTCACAAAACTTGTTGTAGTGTTCTTCTTCCTTGGATTTATATTTCTTATTAGGAAAAGGCATTGATTTTTGCACCCAATGTTCTCTTTCTTTACCATGTTTATTAGCTACAAAATCCTCTTTAGTGCAATTTTTATTTTCAGTGTCACTATCAGAATCGCTCTCAACCTCTTCATTATTATTAACATTGTTTCTATCATTATCATTAACAGGTTCATTACCATTTTCAGTTTCAGCATCAGACACAGATATACTATTAGGATCACTAGCAGGTTCTTTTTCCTTAATAGTTTCAGAAGACTCTACAGCAGGTTTATGTTTCTTCTTTTTCTTAGAAGGAGAGCTGGGCCTTTCAGCTAATTGAGAATCTTGTTCAATTCTTTTAGGATGTCCCTCAGGATACAAAGGATCTTGAGTGGAAGCTCCACTCCTAGTTGCTATTCCAAAAGCATGTTTTCCATTACTATTAGAATTTTTAGCTAGCAAGTTTTTTTGTACTTTAGTAATTTGCTCCATTTGAGTTTGAACCATACTAAGATGTTTAACTAGACCTTTAATGTCATTTACAGTTCTTACCAAAACATCTTGCAAATTACTAATAATACGAGAATTTTTTAACAGATGATTTTCTACTCTCATATTAAAATGCTCCTGCTTAACAATAAAATTATCAAGTTCATCTAAGCATTGATCAGGAGGCTTACCATAAGGAATATCACCAGCATCGAAATATTGTAGAGAGTGTACCTCAATTGAAGGTGGAGGAGTCGGCTTACATAAGTCTTCTATTGGAGGTAAATTTTTAACATCTTCAGATTTAATACCCCTCTCCTTGAGAGTCCTCTTGGCTTCTCTCATCCCTTCATTATCAAGTTCAATAACACCTCTCTTTCTTGGTGTAGGCACTGGCGCAGGCTCTGGTGTGGGAGTGGGTTCAGCTATAACCCAATCTTCATAATTTTGGCTAATCTTAGCCATTAATTCCTCAGCTTCATCTGGAGTTCGTTTCCTGAAAACACAACCAGCACAACTATCCAGGAATGTCCTAGATTCATCGGTTAGTCCATTATAAAATATATCGAGAAGTTCATTTTTAGGTATATCATGTCCAGGTCGAACTCTAAGCAAATAACAAAACCTTGACCAAGTTTCAGAAATATTTTCTTCCTGCAATTGCTTGAAGTTAAAAATTCTCTGCAAAGCAACATGTTGAACACTAGCAGGATAATATTTATGGAAGAAAACATCAACCAATCCTAAAGGATTTTTAATACAACCGGGAGACAAATTACCAAACCAAGCTTTAGCATCGCCTTTCAGAGAGAAAGGAAAATTTTTGGTAACAAAATAGGTGCGCAATTTAATATCATCAGAGAACAAACTACTTAAAGTAGATAACTTGTTCATATGTTCCATAGCACTTTCATCTTCAGCACCACAAAAAGGATCTTTCTCTACCACCGATATAAAGGACAAATCCACAGAAAAGTCATAATCCTTATCAGTTATACGAATAGGAGATGTTGCAAACTCAGGATCAGCAGACAATTTGTAGCTAACAGTGTGTTTTTTCAGAAAATCCATTATAGTGGCAGAATCAGCAGAAGAGTCAAGATTCCTGCATTTTTCAGCAAAAGCTTCATCTACTTCTATATAATCTTCCTCGGGTCATCATCATCGATGAATTCCCTCGACTCAGGAGAAGCAACAGGTGTGACAACATTTTCATTAGGCATTTCAGAATTTTCAATAAGTCTAGACCTAGCAATCGTAGCATCTAGAAAAGGACCTAACGAACCAGTTTCACTAAGCACAGTAGAAGCATCATCAAATTCATCAGAAACAGTTTCAGATTCAGTAGTGCCAACACGCGAAGCAGGTGCGTGTGGCGGTGTAACCAGTTGATTAATAACAGATGGTGAATCAAGAGCAGCAGCGGAGTTCAGAGCCGTACCTTTCCTTGTAGTGGATGGCAGAATAGCCACCTTCTTGTCATGAGTTTTCCCCATGATAAATGGATTGCAGCAAAGGATATCACTTCCAGATGAACTTATAAATAAAGCTATGCTCCCCGGCAACGGCGCCAGAAAATAGTCTTGATGACCCACAAGTATAGGGGATCGCAACAGTCTTCGAGGGAAGTAAAACCCAAATTTATTGATTCGACACAAGGGGAGCCAAAGAATAAATATAAGCCTTAACAGATGAATTGTCAGTTCAGATGCACCTGAAAGTAGACTTCCTCGACACAGATTATCAGTAGAAACGGTGATATAACAGCAGTAGTAACAAAGTAATAGCAGCAACAGTGTAACAAAGACAGCAGCAGTAATTTCAGTAAACAGCAGGATTAAAAGTACTGTAGGCATAGGGACGGATGTACGGGCGTTGCATGGATAAGAGCGCTCATGTAATAATCATAACTCAGGGCATTTGCAGGTAAACAATTATAAAAGCATCCTAGTACTACTCAAACACAGGCATGTGTTCCGTATATAGTCGTACGTGCTCGCAATGAGAAACTTGCACAACATCTACTGTCCTGCCAGCCCGTTTGCAGCGGGGCCTCAAGGGAAACTACTGGCAATTAAGGTACTCCTTTTAATAAAGTACCGGAGCAATGCATTAACACTCCGTGAACACACGTAATCCTCAAGTCAAAGCCATCCCCTCCAGTTATCCCGGTTGCTGTCACTCCGGGGCCTCGGGTTCCGGACAATAACAGGTGAAAACAACTTGCAGATATGATCTAAAACATAATTATTCTCATGCATCAACAACATGTTCAAATCTGAGATCATGGCACTCGGGCCCTAGTGGCAAGCATTAAGCACAACAAGTTGCAACAATGATAAATAGCACTAACAATGGATACTAGGCACCATGCCCTAACAATCTGGCAACTTATTACATGAACAATCTCATCCAATCCCTACCATCCCCTCAGCCTACAGCAGGGAACTACTCACACATGGATGGGGGAATCATTGATGGTTGATGGAGAGGCGGTGGTGATGACGATGGTGATGATCTCCTCCGAATCCCCGTCCCGGCAGGGTGCCAGAACGGAACTTCTGATCCCCGGAATAGAGATCGCGGCGGCGGCGGAGCGTGGATGTGTTTCGCGAAATATGGTCGAACCCCCCTCGATATTTAGGTCAAGGGCAATATATAGTCCAAAGGGGAGCGTCGGGGGGCGACCGAGGTGGCCACGCCACACTTGGCGCGGCCCCACCCCCAGCCGCGCCCAGCTATGGCGTGGCTGCCTGGTATGGCCTCTCCGACTCCCCTTCTGGCTCCGTGGGTCTTCCGGTGAAATATGACGATCGCAATTGTTTTCGGAGTTTTTCTCGAAAGTTGACTTTTCTGCCCAAAAAGAAGACACCAGGGCAATTCTGCTGAAAACAGCGTTAGTCCATGTTAGTTGCATCCAAATCATACAAGTTAGAGGTAAAACAACAGTAAAAGTGTTCGGAAAAGTAGATACGTTTTGGACGTATCAGTGGAGAAACAAGGGGAGGAGAACGGCGGCGTGACCCAGCACAGGTGCTGGTCGCCGTCACGACGGGGCGGGGCGGGAACAGCGGAGGAGAAACGGGAGACGGTGTATCTCTGGAAAACCATACCTGGCGTGGACCCAACATGAGAGCGATGCCGCGGCTGCAGGGCGGCGCCGCAACCCTGCACAGAGGAGGCTTCTCGTGGTGTAGCCACCAGAGTTTGGAGCGGCCGTGGGAGTGGGTTCAGGGTTATGGTGGCCATGCGCAGCCGGAGTGGCCGTGCACGCGTTCACAGCGTCGGAGAGGGGCTGGGCTGAGGCTGGGGCTGGGGCGGGAGCTGGCGGTGTTTGGGTCAGCAGGAGCGGGGCGGCGAGGGGGGTGTGTTTTGGTCGGAGCAGATCTGGGTTTTAGGGCTCTGGCCGCCAGAGTGGCGACGGGCGGGTTGCCCGCGTCGCCAAGCGCGTCGCGGGAGCTACTCATCCTCCTCCCCTTGCGCGTCACTTAGTCTTTTCCAACCTCGTGCTGTGACCCGCGTGTCTGCGCTAAAACTTATGTCAGTGCGGGCGACGCAGACTAGTATCTCAATATTTAGTGAGGTATTGAGATAAACTGAACTGTTTTTTCCGAACTTTCATTGTTTTTTCAACTCCAGGTTGGGACAGAAAAATACCGTTGCTGATGTCGTGTCCGATACTCCGATGCTGTTACGACAACCAAACTTCAGAGAAGGAAGTGTTGAACTCTTGATAGGTGTGCGATGTTATTAGCCCTGGAGAAAATTGTATGTGCAGTGCTAAATATTGCCTGCACAAAATGTTTACCAGTCTCCTTATGGTAACGACACCTCTGAAGTTATGTATACCTATAGTCGTATAGAGGATTTGTATAATAGCGTGTTCTACGCTAATTTAGGTCGCAACCATAGACCAGTAACCTGCAAAAACAAAAACAAAACCCTGGCTGCATTAAGGCCAAATAAATGATATTGACTTTGAAGGGAACAAAGAAAATTGACCTACTCAATATAGAAGTTTGGAGGAAATGAATATATATATTGACTTTGAAGGGTAGAGCCAATCTCCGAGACGTTTAACGAGAATGAAAACAGTAGTTGACTGTAAGTACAATACCAAATACCCCAACATCTATGTTAAAAAATAAATATAAAACCCAACATCTTCACTAGGAGTGTTCCATGCACTTCCAAGTTTTTGAAACGAATTATGTGCCATGTCAAAGTCAACAAGTTTGGTTATAGATGGATTTTATTCGGCAAGGGGAAAATGATTTAGGGAAGATACCTTGCTTGGTACCGTGACACTAGTTGTAAAATTTTGGATCATTTTTCTCTCGAGAAAACACAAAACTTGTGTCTCGATCCATTGATAGAGGAAAATAGTTACAATTGTACAAGCCTAAGAGTAGGCCCAAACACCCGATAACTGGCTGGTGTTGCGATAAAAGGACCGAGACAAGCATGCGAGAGAGAATTGTTTATTGTGTTGTTGGTCCCACATTGATTAATGAATGCGCGAGAAAACACACCCTCCATACTTACTTGATTCATGATAAATGGAACCGTAGGGACCTGGTGTCCCTATTGATCAATTTTAGATGTTTGGTTAGTTGAATTCGAGGTAGTTTAAAATTTTCATGAATGAGCTTATAAACACCAAGGAAGCTATTTTAAATGAATCTAGCTTGTTTTGAGTTGCTTTTGGGTTTTCGCCAAAAAAAATCGAGAGTACGCCAAAGGCGTACCATAATTTCATAATTTTAAATACAAGACAACTACATCTCGCTGCGAACAACGAGTGTAGTGAGAACTCCACACCGGCTAGTCCGAGGACAGCCGCCACAGACATTACAGTACAACACAAAAGAACCTATCCTAAGCCGAACTACAAAGCCGCGTCTCGACCGACGCCGGTCACCTCGGAAGACCACAACTCCACCTGAACTCTCCTTGTCAACACACCATCCACCCTTGATGCCGAGAAGGTGGTGGCAGGTGAATGGCGAGACTTGGTCGGTCCCGACAAATGAATCGTCTTGGACTCCTGGCGTCGGCGTACATTGCGCCTCTGAAGATCAACTTTGGACAACGGCGAGCACCGGAGGAATGCAACCAAGGACCTCCAAGCCGTGTCTCCGAACGCGATGCTACCAACAGAGGGACGACGTCGAGAACGCCGGCATCACGTGGATCCAACTCCAAACCAAGGCTTTCACCCGGAGACATCTACCAAACCTGAGTGGGAGTGACATCAGTGCCGACACCAAGGAAAAAAATAGCGCTCTATAACAAAATAGCGTTGGCCTTAAAATACGCTATTAGCGTGATGTATCGCGCTATAGCGTGCTATTAGCGAGATATTGTATACTGATTTATTTAGCGAGACAAGTCTCAAAACGCTATAGCATGCAATTAGCGGCGCTACAACGCGCTTCTTTTTCCATGACCGACACACATCAGCGATGCCTCCAAGGAGGGTAACGACAACCTGAGTGCCGTTGCCGCCGGCACGACAAAAGTCGGGCAAGACTTTCGTCCGAATTGCCGCACACCTCCATCGCTACCCACCGGTTTTTGCCAAATTTTATGACCGAACTATCACACACTTATAGTTCAATATTAACTTGCTTTGGGACATTCGTCCAAACTCAGAATAAAAAAACCAGAGGTATCAACAAAGTAAAACTCTCCACATCCGGTAGCTGGCCATACTATAAGGTTTGCTTTGCGTGAAAAACGTAGTTGTGCCATTTGGCCCAAGTTTTTTGGTACTTGCTTTAAAAAAAACCTTTTTTGGCACTCATAAATTACAAAGTCATTTTTTTCATGAAACAAAGTTTGAATCTCCTTTTGTGACTTATGTTTGCCATACCAAGATGCATATGTGTGCCCAATATGGGTGAATTATCACCATGTATGACATGGATAAGACCATCGCCTTGAGAACAAACAACTCGATAATTCCCGACTTCCAACAATATATTACAACAACAAATATATAGATATTATTTACTAAACATATAATTTAAATTCTTAGAGAGGAAATGATGAAGACTTGTTTATTACTTAATTATTGGTGACTGGAGTACATATTTTAAATACCAAACAACTAATCAGTACAACCAGGTCCCCCATAAAAGAAATGGGCCAACTCAATTTGTGAAGGAGTATAGCAACCTTTCGTGTCGATGGTAGACGGCAGATCTACATTGACAATATGATCATTACCCTCTGCATCGATAAACTTGAGATTAGTGAAGGATGCAGCATTGCCACTTGTTGAAAAATATCCACTTCCCATTGGAGGGCTTGGTAGTGCTATCTTATGAGTAGCATAGCCTCCAAAGGCTATCTCCAAGGGTTTATTTATGAGTCCTGGAATCAACAATTTAGAAAAGTAACCCACTGGTTTTGGATCACCATTAACTCCCAAATGCACATGCCAATCACCTGAAGATTTTTCCTGCATGTGTTGATTGATATATGAGTAATACATTGTATCCCATTGTTCATAAATGGTACCCTTTCCATTCGAGGATACCTTACATACTAACATCTTAGATAATTATAGTCAAACATCTCTACAGTCGATCGGTAATTAGAAAGAAAAATTGTTTACTTAAAGTTGTACCATTTGATTTTTCATGAAATATAGTTTCACACACACATTTATAATGACTAATTGCGAAAGTTGCACATTAGATACTAGGCAAAACCAAAACCGCTATCTATTTGGTAATGAAGGAAGCAATGCATAAGATCAAATTAGCTTAAATGTGCATATTGTTTAGTGTATACAATGAATAAAAATATTCCACTTGACATGATATATTATACTCCTGCCGACCCATATTGATTGTCGCTGAATTGGATGTATCTAGACATGTTTTGGTGCTAGATATAAACGATTCACCGACAACTAATATGGATCAGAGGGAGTACATGATCCTCTCTTGTTCAACTCTAGGTTACTACTGGACACTGTTATTTCGTGTTCTACCGAGACACACTGAACTTCCGTGCCTTTGCTTAGTACCATTACAATTTCGTGGTCATTTGTTGTAACATACAATATGTACTAAAACGGAAAGATTTATCTCTTTCCTTGTCCTTTTCCGAGACACAATGAACATTTAAGCTTCCAACTTTCCTGATATGCCGTCGTCTCCGCCCAATCATGGTAAGGGGAACGAGCAGTTATGCGGGAAGCTCGGTCCAATCACAGTCCATGCCTGATGCCGGAGTTTCCCAGTGGCAATGACGGTAGCTTGCTAGATGGATTGCGTGCAGGTCAGGTGGGTACATACGCTAGGAGAAGCTAAGGGAGTGTTTGGTAGTCTGCATACGCCCAGACCAGGCCCGCCAGCTGCAAAAGCGTGGCGTTTGGTTACCCGTGTGAGCTCCCGGGCCAGGCTAGTGCGCTCATCAAACCAGCGTCGGGGCCAGGCAGGAGCTCATGCGACCATGGAGATGGCGGGATCCCGCGCGCTGCAGCGAAAAAGGGGGCGGGAGAAATTCGGTCACCTACCGCCGAAACCCTCCCCTATTTGCATCCTCCCACTCACCGTCTAAGCCCAAACCACCATTTCCACCCAACCGAGCTCTCACCTCCCGTAGGCGAGCAGGTAAGCGGCGCAGTCAAGTCCTGTCGGTGGCGGCGGCGAAAGCGGCGGTGACAAGTCAAGTTGTTGTTCTACGTCGACCTCTCCCCCTTCCCCCACATCTACACCGATGGCTATAAGTACACAACCCTTGTGTGTTCATCTTTATGTCAATACCTAGATCTATGAGCATGTGTAGGATCTTGTACATTTGTGAGCATATGTAGAATCATGTACATCTGTGAGCATGTGCAGGATCCTGTACATCTGTGAGCATGTGTAGGATATTGTAGAAATTGGTCATGCTTTTGTGCTTTCTTTTGTATGATCTGCTAGATGTTTTAGTGTTGGGTCTTGGTTTTGGTGCTTTGTAGTGTAGGATCTGTTAGATCTTTAGAGCTTGTTCATGGTTATGTGCTTTTGCAGTGTACCATCTGTTAGATCATGTATAAGTTTTGCTTTTCTAGTGTACCATTTGTGTAGATCATGTACAAGTAGTGTTGATAGTTTATTGCTGTTGTATGCATCATCGATGTAGGATTCGATGGGCGATCTTAGTCAGGCTCTGGTCCCCATTGGGGACTCTAAGATCCCTTCATGGGTGGACGACTCACAACCTTTGATGCCATTTGCGGATCGGGTCGGTACATCAAGGCCGCCAAGAAGATCTTGCACAACTACGCCGTGAAAGCAAAGGCCGCCAAGGCTAAGGCAGGGGTGAAGGGGACCATGAAATGGCTTCCATTCATGTCCACCTTTGTGCTAAACCAGATGTGTGCACTCATAAAGACTACGGTTAGGACTGACAAGGGTTTCAAAGAGGTCCATCTCACTATAGTCACCAAGGCTCTGTTTGTTCACTGTGGGGCTGAGGTCACTTCTACTTAGGTGTACAACCACCTAAGGAAGTGGAGGCTCAGGTGGCTCCAGGTGAGCAAACTCCCTAACTTGATCAGGACACAATGTTGTGAGTATACGTACAGATGCAGATCATCTTCTCCTATGGTTTGGCCACCGGAAAATTTGCCAGGGGCTCAAGGGATCCTCTCGGCGCACAACCTGACTTCCGTAGGAGTCGAGACCATCACCATCGATGGTTCGTACAAGCCGACAGATGCCCAGGGAGATCCCAGGCGTGGATTTGGAGCTACAACTAGAGCTGGAGAGAAGAGGAAGAGGGGAGCCCTCAGTGACGATGTGATCAAGCCTTCGCGAGCATGACCGATGCTGTGAAGGAGGTTTCCCAGGCCATCAGGGAGACCAAGCCAACTGACATGCACCCTGACCTCTACAGGGCTGTCATGGACGCCGTCAGCTTCACCGAGGAATCACTCATGGTTGCTCTCGGCCACCTCGTCGACAACAAGGCATGGGGGTGAACTTTGTCGGCATGCATGAGTAGCACAGGACCCTCTGGCTCAGGACCTTCCTCGCCAAGTACTACTGATGGGGCGTGGTGTAGGTGGTGGTGGCGGCAACATAAAGAAGATGGCGATGAACTGATGATGTTGTATATTTTGGGTTAGCTAGGGCTTTAAAACTTCTCGTATGGGTTGTATATTTTGATGAGGTGTTATATACTAACCACTCGTATGATGGTGAACTTGATGGTGGTGGTGGTAGGATGACACCCACTTTTGATGTGGTGGTACGTTAACATCATAGTGATAGGATGAACTTGTGATCCTCCTTTCGTAATGATCATGCATGCTGCTCTAGTTTTACGAATTGCTGTCTACTTGTGATGAATTCATATGTCTTCATTAACCTCTTATCTTGCTTGTGTGTTCGTACATGAACTAGTATGTGGTGTACAGATGGAGGCGTCCAAGAGTATACAGCTCGTGGAGAACCTGCCAGGAACAAGTCTCCGGCTTCTCCAACAACAGCTACGAAGGGTTTTAAACATTGGATGAAGCACATAAACTAGTCCAACTTCCTGAATCAGGAGAACGCCATAGTAGGTTGATACGTCTCAAACGTATCTATAATTTTTGATGTTCCATGCTTGTTTTATATCAAATGCTACATGTTTCTATTATAGTTTTGTGTCATCTTATAAATTTATTGGACTAACCTATTAATTGTCGCAAAAGTGCACAATGTTCTTGTTTTACACTTTGATGTGTAGCAATTACTTGGAAATTGACAAAAACACAAAAGGAAACCTTGTTGGAGTCGAATTGGACTTTCTGAAATTTGTCTGAAAACTGTTTTCGAAGATTGTCACGTACCGGACAGAATAAACGTCTAATATAACAAGTCTAGTCGCGAAAGTTGCAGGACATTTTCTGCCAAGCGATCTAGACATAAACTTCGGCCCAATCCGAGTCCGGACGGCCGAGATATCCCCGTCCTACCGAAGGCCTAGATTGGATGACGGAATCCGAGAGTCTTTATAAAGTGAGGAAACCTAGGTCACAAAATCCCACGAATTTTCCTCCTCCTAGGCAGCCGTCTTGGGGTGGAGAACCTCCTCCATACCAGCACCATCTCCAAGGAAGAAGACGACCAAGGGCCGCCGTCGCCCCCAAGGGCTGCCGCCGCCTGTCGCCGCTGTTGTGGCTGCCGCCGGCCGCCTTCTCCTTTCCGGGCTGCACCTCTCCATCAAGCTTGCTCACCATGGCCATGTGTGAGTAGTCTCCCTCGGGGCTGAGGGCTCGTACCGTAGCTATGTGGTTTATCTCTCTCTCCCATGGTGTGAACTTATGTAATCATGAGCATTGTTAATCTAGTTGAATTCATATATGGTGTTTCCTCTTCATTAATGTATGGATATGTTGCTCAATATATCTAGTATAATTTCCGGAGTCACTGTTGACAAGACAAATCCTTGGTGACAGTGTGGGTGGCGTGTGTGACTTTATGGATGATCTATGAAATTGTTTGTGGTGTTTGGACTTTGGGGTGTGATACACCTACGCATGAATTGTGGTGACCGAACTTTAAGGTAGCCCCACACGATGTTCTTCGAGCAACGTCTATGTTACATGTTGTAAGAGGAAGTGTTTTATGTGTTTAATTATGTACCATTGTTGAGAGAGACCACTAGTGAAAGTATTATCCCTAGGCCTTGTTTCCAATCATCGGAACACCGTTTTTAGTCACTTTTGTTACATGTTTGCCATCCATATCACTTGCATTTTACTATTTCTTCGCCGAACTAGTGCACATATACATCTAACAAGAGTATTGAGTGTGTTGGGGACACAAGAGACTTCTTGTATTTTAATTGCAGGGTTCCTTGAGAGGGATACCTTTGACCTCTACCTCTCTGAGTTCGATAAAACTTGGGTTACTCACTTAAGGGAAAATTGTTGCTGTCCTACAAACCTCTGCACTCGGAGGACCAACACTGTCTACAAGAATAGAAGCGCGTAGTAGGCATCATAGGTCATGAGGTTGGAGGCAATTTGATGGTGGCCGATTTGATGCTGGCTGATGAGATGCTAGCCCAGATGCCAAATGAAGTCCAGTCTAGTAGGCTCCTTGTAGTGATTGTGAATCTCCTGCTATTCTAGATGGTAGTGTATGATCGGATGTTGTAATGTGGCGAAGACTGATAAACTCACCACATTTGAACTTAGCCACTTAGGTAGCTGTAGCGAGCCTCCTATGGGCAGCCAAACTCGGTGTCTTTGGTGCTGCCGAGCCCTAAACCAATGTTTGCAGCCTACCAAAAAAAGTGGGGTTTGTTGGCCCACCATAGCCTATGCAGGCTACCAAACGACTTACACAATATGGCTAAAGGGTGGCCTGACCAGACTTAGCCCTGACCAGCCTATCCGAGGGAGATGCAATTCGGTTGCAGGCTATGAAACCCACCCTAGGCTGCATAGCAAAAACAGAGGGATTGCATGCAGGGAACGTGGTTGCCACGAAGATATAGTAAACCTCGTATTGCTCGCAAATTCTTTTCTATGGCCTGCTTTGCTATACATAATCGTGCGCTGCCTGGTTTTGTCTTTTTTTCTTCCTCACTGACCACTTGCCATGGCCGACCGGACTACATTTCCTAACATCTTTTCGTGTCTAGTGGACCGAGTCGCAGCTGGATCGATCTACGCTTGATGAGCTGCTAGGGCAAAGAGGTTAATCTTTCCGTTTTAGTACATGTAGTGTGTTACAACAAATGACACTGAGTAAAGACACGAAAGTTCAATGTGTCTTGACAAAGGACACGATATAACGGTGTCTAGCAGCAAATTTTCCCATAATAGTATGGTCAATCCCAAAAAAAACAATACTAAACACCAAAATTAATTAGTTCCCATAAAATTGGCAAATGTTTCATGATATTGTATAAACTTTGAACTGTCTACCAAAAGCAGACTACATAGACTTTTAAGAAAAGTAAAAGCGAACATGGATATTTATTAATGCATTTCAGGAAATTACAATTGCTTTGTGGCGTGGAAGAATCCAGTATCAGTAAAAACGTCGTCTTTTTTGATTCCAACAAGTTTCAACTTTATAAAATTTCAGCACCTCATTAATTATGCTCTAGACGTGCGTTGACGTGCTTTCCACCCAAGAGATCATACAAAAAATCTAGCATGTTCTAGTAAAAAGTTTGTACCTTGAATATTCTTATTGTGATATACGATTTCTTGCCATTTACTTGAGAAAGTGGACTAATGACATAGCCTGGAGCTATGCTCGATGATTGAATGTGAAAGCCAGCGCAATTCATATTGACGCAATCCTTGCCTCCACCACTCTGCCATTGCGATATACGTAAGAAACACTTAAATTTACAATATATCACACCAAAGTTTTTTTTGAAGGAAGTTCGTGTACAAGATCAAACACAGAGAGCACAAACACACACGAAGAGGAGAAGAAACAGCACACAGACGACGACCGCGGATCCACCAAGCAGCGCCGTCCCTCCGAGCACCAGCAGCACGCCACCGGGAAGGAGGAAGACGAACTCACCTCACGCCACAGCAACCGCCTCGACCAACCTTGTTGAGATGCCGCAGAAGCCATCTGGCGCAAGCACCAGAATCTGAGCTTTGGAGGAGTATCGGCCTCGAGGCGCCGCCGGAACCACCCATCTTCCACAACGCCGTCCACGACCACCGACGATGGCGAGCTTCCAACCTGCAAACTTCCACGGATCTTGAGCAAAAGCAAGGCCAAGCACCGAAGTGAAGGCCACCGAAGCCCCAGACAAGAGGTGGCGCCGCCATCACGGCCACCAGCTCGGGGAAGGGCACACCGCAGCTCCGGGAGCAGCGAACGCGCCCAAGACGGCAGATCCGACCCTGGCCTCCACCGGAGCACCAGGGATAGAGGGGAGGAACGCCGCCGCAAAACGCCTCTCCGACCACGCCGCCCACTCCTCAGCGCCGCCGGCAGGCACCCTACACCAACCTAGATATGTACACGCGCGGGATCCGTCGATCCCCCGACCTCCCGCCGCCGGAGCGGCCGCGGAGGCGAGAGATCGAACGGATCGCCGGCGGCGATCTGGCTCGCACGGGGGTCGCCCAAAAATCGTCTCCTAGACACTGTAGATGGGGAATAGGAGGGGGGTCGGGTGCGAATGCTCGAAAGGAGCTAGTGACGAGGCAATATATCACACCAAAGTATTAATGCTTTTAAAATTATAATATAAAATTATAGGAGGGGGGTCGGGTGCGAATGCTCGAAATGGATTATTAGGCTCGGGTCCCTTGGAAATAACCTTGGACTTCTTCAAAATGTTTAAATTTTATATTATAATTTTAAAAGCATAAAATTATAATATAAAATTTAAACATTTTGAAGAAGTCCAAGGTTATTTCCAAGGGACCCGAGCCTAATAATCCATTTGGCCCCCTAAAGTTTTAGATTCATGATATATGATAACGATGGTATACAAATATATTACCGCCTCGGTTTACAAATAGAGTCAAGGAATATTTAGATTGATATAGTGCAAATAGTACAATCTTTGGGTTTTTTATGAAAGTGTTGTTTTAAGATATTAATTTATAGAATATACATACCTAAAAATGATTGTAAAAGTTGGATGTTCATAAACGACAATGTCTAAACAAGAGAATTTTACAAACTAATGGCGCCCTATATTACATTACAAGATATTTGATCCATATTTTAATCATTACATAGACATAATTTTGAAAAACATATCATTATGGATTGTGCATATGATTTATGTGCATACATATACATCTAGTATCGTTAGCTTTTGCAAATATATATGATATACTCTGTAGTTTCTGCTACTAAACGTATATTTTAACACATGTCAAGGGTAGTGTAGCTTACATAGTTTGGAAAGAAAAACTTACAATCCAATCAGTGAAGAAATGAGTGTGAGAATCCTTATACAACCATGGGCTAACCTACACAAAATTGTTTTAATGTTAACCAGGATATATACACAAAAATATCCATTGATTATAACTATTATATTATATATATATTCACCAAAGGTTTGTACAAACTCGAACATTAACCGCAGGAAAAATAAGATATTAGTGGTCCAATCTCAAATCGTTTCTTAGATTAAGTTACTTATATCCATAATGAGAAGACATCTTGATCAAGCTATGATTATAGGTGGCTTAAGTTACATGTACTCCCTCTGTCCGGGAATAGATGTCTTAACTTTATCTGAATTCGGATGTATGTACACTAAAACATGTCTAGATACATTCGTATTTAGACAAATCTAAGTCATCCATTTCCGGACGGAGGGAGTATGTGAGTAAACCTAATGTATTATTGTATACATAAAAGCATATACATAATTAGGACTGAAAAATAAACCTAAATATTAAGTCATTAAAGAGGACACACAGTAGTAGTTAATAATCTTAACCACTTGGTGTTAAATTGCACTTATGCGAATGCTTTGGTGCACAAGGCTTAGCATATGCAAGACCGAACCACAACATCTCAGATTATGATGTTGTACAAGAGAAAAAAACTAAATTCATCTCCAAGTAGTGTATTGGAAAACAAAAACAAAAATGCTAATCTGTTCTGAGAATCACGTCTAGCAGCCATTAAGGCAATGATATATATTGATATATGCTATTAGATGCAACCTAAATCAATTTTTGAATAATTTGCTTGTCCCAACTGTTCACACAGCCCAACAAGACTCGGGTAGCAGCCGCAACTTGGTCATTTCTCCCTCTGCAATCACATCTCTCACTGAAGCTTCATTCTAAAGGCGGCTACTTATGTTTCTAGGATGTACGGATGTAAATTAGTTGCAGCATACTTGATCTTTATCATGCAGTATTGGTCTTCAATCTGCATTAAACAGATATCAGTGATTTATTATTTGTCACATATATCAGTATGTTATGTTATGAGCTACTGAGGACACTTACTTTAGGATATGATTTTAAACAAATGTTGCTCTAATTACAAATGAGAAGGGGTAGGTTTTCTATACTGTGATGTTCCATTGACCAAGTTACTCACTTTGGTGCCCTACTCTTCGAATACAACTGAGACCATGTGAATTAATTCTTTCATCACTGGTACTTGCACGTTCCACCATCACAGATGCACGTTTTGAAAATTTTCTTTGTGCGTCGTCCCGGTGACATATGATTTCTCTCGCCCGTGCAACGCACGGGCATTTTGCTAGTATAATATAGATAAACGACCGTGGTCGGTGGTACAAGCACGATATCGCTCTTCATGCTCGATCTCTCGTCATAACAGGCTCATGCACGCTCCATCGCTCGTCATAACAGGCCCACACACGCTCCAGGCCCAGTATGTACGTCGTACGTTCGCTTCGTCGCGGTGTCCCTGTCGGACAAGAAACCAATCCAAATACAAACCCTGACAAAGATAATGTTGGTAGGGTATTGCACGGTACCTCCAAGGGTCCGGCGTATCTCATTATATATGGGTAAAGTTACAATACGGGTACACGTACAAGTTAGATTAGAGTTCTATACAAATACGTTTATCACCCTCCCTCAATCTCAACAGGGGTACCAATGTTGAGATTGTGTCTACAGAACTGAAACAATGGTAGTGAGAGAGGTTTAATAAATATGTCTGCCAACGATGCTTGGATGAAATGAACCGAATTTGCAACAGCTTCTGTGCAACCCTCTCTCGAACAAATGAAAATCCACCCAATGTGTTTAGTCCGTGCATGAAATACTGGGTTCGAAGAAAGGAACGTTGCACCAATATTGTCACACCATAATACTGGTGGACAACTCTGATAAACACCAAGTTCAGCTAGCAAGGCTTGTACCCAAATCAACTCTGCCGTAGCATTAGCAAGTGACTTGTACTCAGACTCAGTACTGGAACGAGACACAGTAGCTTGCTTTCTAGCACTCCAAGAAACCAAATTACCACCATAGAAGATGGCATATCCCCCAGTTGATCGCCGATCATCAGGATACCAGCCCAATCCGCATCAGAGAAAGCGGACAAAAGATCAGAAGACGAGGAGGTCGTCTCAGTAGTAAACCGTATGTCAAGGTGCCATGAACATACCGCAGTATACGTTTCACCGCTGCCAAGTGACTACAACGAGGAGCAGAGAGAAACTGACACACCTTATTCACCGCAAATGCAATATCAGGTCTGGTCATGGTAAGATACTGCAACCCTCCAACAATGCTGCGATAACGAGTAGACTCATCTGCTGAAAGTAAGGTGCCATCAGTAGAACTCAACTGATCAGTAGAGGTCATAGGAGTAGTCGTGGGGCACACTTCAACAGACCAGCACGCCGGAGGAGCTCAGACGCATACTTCTGCTGACTGAGGTGAAGACAACCAAGGAACGCTTCACCTCTATCCCAAGAAAATAATGCAGCTCACCAAGATCCTTGAGAGCAAAAGAGGAACCCAGCTGAACAAGCAGGCGACCAGTAGCAGTAGTGGAGGAGCTCACCACAATAATATCATCGACATAGACCAGCAAGTATATAGTGACCTCAGGCTTCTGAAGAATAAAGAGGGAAGTGTCGGCAGTAGATGCAACAAACCCAAGTCCAGAAAGAACATCACTCAACCGGGCATTCCAAGCACGAGGAGCCTGTTTCAGTCCATAGAGAGCCTTATCAAGTCGAAAAATATAACCAGGATGTGATGAATCCTCGAAACCAGGGGGCTGACGCATGTATACCTCCTCCTCAAGAACACCATGAAAAAAGCTTCTGAATATCTAGCTGTCGAAGGTGCCATCCGTGTGTAAGCCATGGTCAGCAGTAATCGAATAGTAGTAGGCTTGACAACAGGGCTAAAGGTATCCTCATAGTCAAGTCCATAACGCTGCTTAAACCCTTTTGCAACCAAGCGAGCTTTGTATCGCTCTATTGTACCATCAGATTTTTGCTTGATTTTGAAGACCCACTTGCAGTCAATGACATTAACACCAGGGCGAGGAGGAACTAGTCGCCAAGTCTTGTTGGCTTGAAGAGCAGAGTATTCAGTCTCCATAGTAGTACGCCAGTGGGCACAAGTCATAGCATCATGATGAGTGCGGGGCTCGTTATGAACAAGATCGGTAGCACGAGATGTATTCCAGGCCACCATATCATCCGGCAACCTTCTTGGTTGACGAATACCACGCATTAGTCTGGTGGTAACACCAGGAGGAGAGGCAGGTGACGGGGACGGCGTTACAGCAAGCGGTGAGGCGAGCGACGTGGAGGAGGCCGCTGTGCCGGGCGACCGCCCGGGCGTGGATGGGGTGTCAGAGTGCGGCCCAGCTGGAGGCGGTCCAGCTGGAGGCGAGCCGGGCGAGGGTGGGCCGGCCTCGGATGCATGGCCATCACCGGCGCCATGCATGTGATCGACGTGATCGACGTGACCACGCGCCGCGTCGGCTGGATCGTCAGCATCCAGCAATTCGAGACGAGCTCCTCTTCCAACACCTGCACCATGGTTAGGCAAAAGACGGTGTATATGCAGCATCAACAAATTGGTCAGGAGTTGGAGGAGTAGTGGAGGTAGATGGTATTGTGGAGTTTTGTGATAAATGAGAGAAAGGAAAAACTGTCTTGTCAAAAACAACGTCACGAGAGATGTACACTCGGTTTGTAGGAATATGCATGCACTTGTAGCCTTTATGGATGGAGCTATAACCAAGAAATACACACTGCTTAGAACGGAACTCAAGCTTGCGTTGATTATAAGGACGGAGATGCGTCCAGCATGCACAACCGAAGACTTTGAGAAAAGTATAATCGGGCAACTCTCCAAGGAGGCGCTCAAGAGGAGTCTCCATGTTGATGACACGACTAGGCAAACGATTTATGAGAAAACACGCTGTAGAAAACGCATCACTCCAAAAACGGTAAGGCGCAGAGGCATGTGCAAGAAGAGTTAAACCAGTTTCAACAATATGTCTATGTTTGCGTTCAGCGGTGCCGTTCTGTTGGTGTGTATGAGGACAAGAAACGCGATGTGAGATACCAAGGTCAGTGAAAAACTTGTTTAGCCGATGGTATTCACCCCCCCCCCCCCCCCCAATCCAACTGGACATGAATAATTTTCTTGTTTAAGAGGCGTTCAATATGTTTTTGGAACTCAATGAAGACATGGAAAACATCAGATTTTCGTTTTAGCAAGTAGAGCCATGTAAAGTGACTGTAAGCATCAACAAAACTCACATAATACTCATGTCCACTGGTAGAAATAGGGCCAGGGCCCCAAACATCTGAATATATAATCTCTAAAGGAGAAGTAGTAATACGAGTGGACAACGAAAACGGTAACTGATGACTCTTGCCTTGCTGACAGGCATCACACACTACAGCTTTATTGACTGACACTGAGGGAAGCTCATGACGGTGAAGAACATGTTGAACTATGGGGGTGGCTGGATGCCCTAAGCGTGAGTGCCATTGCTCACGGGAAACTTTAACACCGCTGAAAACTTGCTTGACGGACGTCTCATCAAGCCTGTAAAGCTCACCACGGCAACCTCCACTAAGAAGAACGTCTCTCGAAGCCCGATCCTTAACAAGAAAATACCAAGGATGAAATTCAAAGAAGGCGTTATTATCACGTGTAAATTTTTTGACAGAGAGGAGATTGCGTGTGATGGAAGGAACATGAAGAATATTTTTAAGATGAAGTGGATGTGATGACGAAGGAATAGTGGCATGACCAATATGTTTAATGCGCATACTTGAACCATTCGCGGTTTGCACTTGATCCTTGCCTTTGTAGGGCTCGTGTTCGGAGAGCTTGGCGAGGTCGTTGGTGAAGTGATCGGTAGCCGCCGTGTCAGCATACCAGGCGGGGTCGATCGGGTAGGATGGAGTCGCGCCGTAGGAGGTGTTGTTAGCACAGTTGTTGACAGCAGCGGCGTTGGCGGAGCGTTTGGTGAAGGCAGCGAGGTGCCTGTCCTTGTAGCGGCCGTCATTGCCGGCGCCTAGGTAGTCGGGATCATACCACTTGAAGCAGCAGGAGCCCACGTGTCCAACCTTGCTGCAAATCTGGCACGTGGGACGGTTGCCACCGCCACCACCACCACCAGTCGATGAGCCTCCTCCCCCTCCACGGGAAGAACCACCACCGTCGCCGTGCTGCTGTGTATGGAAAGGCAGAGGTGTCGGCTGGTTGTATAAGGGGGCCGAAGGAGCAGCACCACGGGCCCTGAAGTTGATGTTGGCCATGTGGACATCGGTGGCAAGATCGGCACGACGCGCGTTCATGCGCTGCTCAGTAGCAAGGAGCTGCGCGTAGACGTCCCGGACCGGTATAGGATCACTGAGCGCCCGTGCCGAGACCATCTGAACGAGAGCATCATAATCACCATCTAGCCCCGCACACAAGTATCCAGTAAACTCGTCGGGGCGTAGCGGCTGGCCAATGGACGCCAGCACATCTGCCATGGACTTGACTTCGTTGAAGAACACAGTGGCAGTTTTGTCCAGCTTCTTGGCCTGGTTGAGTTCACCACAGATCTGCATCGCACACGCCGTAGACTGCGAGGCGAAACTGGCGGAGAGGGTTTCCCACGCCTCTTGGGACGTAGTCACCATCGTCATCATCTCGAGGACACTCTCGTGGAGGGAGCACACGATGGCGGTGAGGATGGCCTGGTCCTGTTGATGCCAGGCAGCATACTGTGGGTTGGGGATGGTCGCCGGCTCACCAACGGTTGCAGCGGCAGGGTTGGGATCGTCGCAGATGGACACCGGAGAGTGCCATCGACGAACCCAAAGAGCAGATTGCTCCTTAGCATGGGAACAACCTGGGTCTTCCAGTAGATGAAGTTGTTGGGGTTGAGGCAGTAATGCATGTAAAATGCATACATGAACTTTGCACTTTAATTGCTTATATTCCAATCATATTTGCATCATATAAGGGTTATATCAATGTTTTATAATGATTTTTGGGAATATTCATTTATTTCCTATTTTTATGGAATTAACCCTGCACAGGCAGAAAACCCCGTTTTCTTATTTTAATGTTTCAGGGACCCAAACGTCAACGAAATCACCTGGAAATTTACGGGCGTCAATATTTGGAAGGAAGAAGACCTGTGGGCGAAGGAAGCGAACAAACGGAGGCCGAGGCCAAACGGGGTGGCCCACGCGGCCAGGTACTGTGGCCGCGTGGGCCCACCCGTTTGGCCTCGTGGCTCCGTTGCCGTCGATCTTCGCTCCACCGACATCGTCTTGACCTAAAAACGCCTATAAAAAAGGTCCCCCGACGTTCTCTGGAAGGAGCGCCGCACAAACACAGAAACACCGAAACGGAGATCAGGAGCTGCAGATTGGAGGGGGAAAACTCCGGCGGGGCGCTGCCGGCGTGGTCTCCATCTTCTCCATCGACTTCTCCACCGTCTCCATGATGAAGAGGGAGTAGTCCACCTCTGGACTATGGGTTTGTGGAAGTAACTTATGTATCTCTCCTCTCTTGAGCTTCACTAATTAGCACCGTATGAGCTGCTGAACATGATTACGGTCACCGTTGTAATACCTTTGTGGTGGATCTTTATGAGTTAATATATGTTTGAGATTGCAATGTTTGTTTCAGTTATGAGTATAGATGCATATTATGTACCCCGTTCTTGTCTACTTGTTTTGATCAAGCATGTTTATGAGAGCGTGTGTGGGGGAACGTGTGCATTAGTTGGAGTAACGGGGGGTGGCTAGTGCAGTGAACGTGAGAGAAAGTTCTGCGATCCACTTTGGTATCTTTACCTTACTTTGTTACCTCACTAGGGATAAACTAAAATACCATGCTACCGGGGATGTGGGCGTGACCATTGCCACTACTCCATGACTAGATCTAGCATGTTCTTATTTTCACTTCATGTCATGATACTTAATGCTATACTCTGAGTTATCTTAATTACTGAGGTGTTATGATTTAGTTCGCATCTTGGTGGAGTATAAGAGAGGTTAATAACCAAAAGATCTCTATGTTAGGACGTGATGCCCATATATCTAAGTAACTTGTTATCAAACCCTGTGTTGCAATCTCATATGTTAACTTTGTGTTCCATTGTCTACCACTTTATAAAGAGAGAGTGCATTTGTGAAACCATGAACCCCAGTCCATTTTTAATCATAAGAAACACCTTTCCAACACCATATACCACTTTTCTATTTTCAGCCATCATTAAATCCGAAAATACAAAAATACTTTTCATCTTGCATACATCATTCAAAAACCCAAAAATATCATTTATCATTGCATCCACCATCATTGCATATTTATTTCTTGTTTGCATTGCATAACTATCCTGATATCATTCTTACACCTTGTGCTTGACAACCACAGGTGAGGTTGAGGACCAAAACATCTAACCTTGTTTTGTAGGTAACCAAAAGAAGGATAAGAAGATAAATCTACCACTTCAGATTCCCCGAGAGTTCGATATTAAACCCTCGAGTCACCCCTCGTGGGGAAAACTGTCTTCCACTTACTATACACTCTGCACTTGGAGTCTCAACCTAATCCCGTTTATTTTGCAGGTATCAAACTTGCTCTTCGGGACATCAAGACGTTTTCTGGCGCCGTTGCCGGGGAATCGTAGCTGAGAGATTTATCCAAGGGTGTGCATCATCGCATTCATCTCACAACAAAGTCAACGTCACCAACTTGTGCTAACACCTAAGCTTGGGGAGGTTGCACCTACGTGAGCACCATCTTATCCATCTTTACTTACAAAGCAATTTATTTGTTTTGTTAGTGTCATTGCATATCATATCATATTTATTTCAGTTTTGCATAAAAAATTAAAAATACCAAAAAAAACTTGCTAAAATGAATCCTAGTGCTGAAATGAACAACTTTGGTCAATACTATGGAGAGTCATTGATGGATGCTTGGTATAGAATTAAGGACACTAGTAAAAATGGTGTCATTAAATATACTCCTGCCACTGTGATAAGAAACTTCTATAAAGGTATAGATGGCTGGTCGAAATGTTTTCTAGACTCATTGACTAGTGGAAAATTTGCTTCTGGAAATCCCTCACATGCTAATAATTTGATGGAAAATTTATTTGGGAATTCTATAGAATCCAAATATGAAACTGGGATCAAACAACTAAAAGCTTCTATGGATAGGTCAACTTTATGTCTACAAACTTATGTGGAGGACTATCCTACTAAAAATGATTTGCATTCATTTATCCTTCATACCAAGTCTAGGATGAAAAAGACAAATAACACTCTTTCTGGAATCTCTTTGAAAATGGAAACAATATTGAACTATGCCAAGTCTAAAAAGAAGTTGACTAGGGAATTGAATGAAAGAATATCTTCTATGCTGGAACCTTTAGATAGGGATATTAAGAATCATGTTGAAGAGGAGGATGACCTCCAAATAGCCTTGAATCTTGCTTTAAAGAAAAGGAATGAGAATCTTGCTTGGGAAGAAGTTGAGGAAGTTAAAATGCTTAATGAAGTCAAGGATCCTTTGCTTGACTTAGAAAATTGTAGCTTGCATGAATTAATATCTATCTTACAAAAATTTGCAAGTGATCCTTCCATCAACACTAACCAAGCAGGTTTTGGTTCTTATATTGCTAATCATGTCTTGAAAGAAAAGATTGCTAGGTACAACCAAGAGGCTATGATACCACCTAAGCTTGGGGATATGTGGATACCTAAGGTACTAGTAACTATTGGAAAAGAGACACACCATGCCATACTTGATCTAGGATCTAGTGTCTCTGTTTTATCTAAAGAACTATATGAAGTGCTTGAATTGAAAAATCTTGAAAAATGCTCTATTGAACTAGCACTTGCTGATGACTCTATTAAACATGCTTTGGGAAAAGTAAGTGATGTTATGGTAGAGTTACATATGACTTTTGTGCCTGTGGATTTTCTAATCATGGATATGGGGAATAAAACCTCTAGTCCTATTATTCTTGGAAGACCTTTTCTTCGTACCACAGGTGCTATCATTGATTCAAAGGAAGGGAATGTAAAGTTTCAGTTTCCACACAAGAAGTGCATGGAACACTTTCCAAGGAAGAGGGAACCACCAAAGTTCAAGCTCCCTCATGAGCTTCGTCCACAATAAAACAACAAGTAAGAAGCCTAGCTATATGGCTATAAAGAAAGCGCTTTGCGGGAGGCAACCCGGTTATTTTTGTGTGATTTTTCTTTGTGTCCTCTTGCTGTAACAAGAGATTTTGTGTCTAGTTAGGTTCTGGAGTTTTTAATAAAGTGCCAAGTTTTACCCTTTTTGGTTTGAAAAAGTTGCTTATAGCGTTCGGAGATTTTATTCCTGCACGAATCAGTGCACGGTATGATTTTTAATTCTTATTCTGTAACTCCGAATGAGCTCATATTTGAACTGTAGTTGCAACTTTTCATCCTCTGTATGCATGAATTTTTTCGGAATTTTTCGAGAAAGTTTGGTAGGGTAGAAAAATACGTTTTGCTGCTGCTGTTTTTCTGGACAGATTCTGTCCCATTTTGTTTGATGCATGCTTTGAGCTTTTAAGTTGAATCTTTTTGATCCAATTGAGTTTATGAGTAGGCATACAACATTATACACTTTCTGGACATGTCATATGAATTTTTGTTCAAGGATTATATGCAGCAAGGAACCTATTTGTTTATCACTATTAATGCACCCCACAGAAAAGAGATGGGAGAAACGGTGTTTTGAAGTTTTTTCACAGGGATTGGAGGAGATGCACCAAGAGCTATCCAAGGATGGTGAAGACCATAAGCTTGGGGATGTGAAGACAACCCCGCTGGACCTACACACTCTCGGTTTGCACACGTCCAACTTCTGTTTTTCGATCGAAACACTTTATCGCATAAACTTGGAGCGTCGTTTTTTGTTTTTGTTTGAGTCTTGAGAGACCACCACACTATCAATTATATATGAGAGAGCTACTGGAAATATGGGTTGAAATATGTTGGATGCTTTTATAAGATTGGGAAAAGGGATGTTTGACTTGATTTTTAATGATACATATAGTTGCATGATTCATGAGCTTGTTTATGAGTAATAGTTTGCAAATTCTTTTTGTAGAGCTATCACTTATTCATGTTTTGGTGCTGATTGTTATTTACTTGGTTTAACATGGATTAGTTAGTTCTATGGACACTCATGCATGCATCTAGATGGTCAACTTTCTCCCTTTTGCTAGCCCAAAAACTCCAACAAGCAAAAACTTGTTTCCAACACCTTCAACCAAAGTTATTCCAGTGAGTCCACCATATCTACCTATTGGCTTTATGCTATTCCGAGTATGTTTAACATGTTGTTTGTGTTATCTTACCTCTGAATGAAAATGTTTATGTTATTGATTGCAATGGAAAAAATTGGTTATATAGCTCTCACGAACTTGATGCACAATGTTCTTTTATTTGCATAATAAAACTTGACCCATTGTGATTAAGATTATGATGTTTGTGGCTTGATGAATGTTTTGGGTTGGAAGTTAGCCCATATGTGCTGTCACATGGCAAGCTTTCAACACGCTCTTCATCTCATTTAGTTGATATCATGTGCTTTTGTCTATGGATGCTTATCATGTTGAAATAAATGTGGAAATAAGTGAGTTTAAATGAGTTTGTGTAAATGGTTAGAGAGACGCCTGGGCCGCTAATCTAAGCCATGCATCATTCATGGTGGAAATTTACTTACATACTATGGTGAACCTTCTGTGATACACCTTGCAATAAAAAACTATTCCAAATGGTAAATAAAAAGGGTGTTGAGATTGTTCATTTTGTTTGTTTGTCTTGTCATTTTGATATGGGCTTGTTCCATATCTTGGGACAAGAGGTACCCCAGTTGACGCTCTTGATGATACTATTATGCTTACAATGATATTTAATTGAACTTGCTTTGTTTCCCAAGTTGAGTAACACATGGTGTAAGTACTTGTATTCAAGGGGCATGAGACATTCAACCCATTCTTTATCAAGCACACTACTCATATTTGCTTTCACTTTAACCTTAATCATTCAAGATGCTATGATAGGGGCAATGAGAGCTTGACACCAATGAATACCTTATTGCAATCATTAACTTAAGTAGAAGAGTTTGGAAGTTGGATGAAACTTATGCATGCTTTACCTCTACTCACATATACATCTTTCCAAAGTGTACACCTATCATATTCAGATTTTCATCTACACTCTATGACCATTGTAGGATGTTCTACTTATCATTATGCATACATGTGTTCCATATTACTTGCTACCATGTTACACTTTGTGAACTATCAATGAACATCCTTGTCTTGAATACTTGATATCACTTCATAAACTATTTGCATATTGCTACTCCTTTGAAGAATGAATCATTTGACTATATGTAGCAATAGTAATCATCTTTGATATCATTGTTAAGTATTAAATTGCAAAGTCCATGTTAGTTTTATCATCTTCATACTCGAGGACGAGCATGGATTAAGCTTGGGGATGTTGATGCATGTAAAATGCATACATGAACTTTGCACTTTAATTGCTTATATTCCAATCATATTTGCATCATATAAGGGTTATATCAATGTTTTATAATGATTTTGGAATATTCATTTATTTCCTATTTTTATGGAATTAACCCTGCACAGGCAGAAAACCCCGTTTTCTTATTTTAATGTTTCAGGGACCCAAACGTCAACGAAATCACCTGGAAATTTACGGGCGTCAATATTTGGAAGGAAGAAGACCTGTGGGCGAAGGAAGCGAACAAACGGAGGCCGAGGCCAAACGGGGTGGCCCACGCGGCCAGGTACTGTGGCCGCGTGGGCCCACCCGTTTGGCCTCGTGGCTCCGTTGCCGTCGATCTTCGCTCCACCGACATCGTCTTGACCTAAAAACGCCTATAAAAAAGGTCCCCCGACGTTCTCTGGAAGGAGCGCCGCACAAACACAGAAACACCGAAACGGAGATCAGGAGCTGCAGATTGGAGGGGGAAAACTCCGGCGGGGCGCTGCCGGCGTGGTCTCCATCTTCTCCATCGACTTCTCCACCGTCTCCATGATGAAGAGGGAGTAGTCCACCTCTGGACTATGGGTTTGTGGAAGTAACTTATGTATCTCTCCTCTCTTGAGCTTCACTAATTAGCACCGTATGAGCTGCTGAACATGATTACGGTCACCGTTGTAATACCTTTGTGGTGGATCTTTATGAGTTAATATATGTTTGAGATTGCAATGTTTGTTTCAGTTATGAGTATAGATGCATATTATGTACCCCGTTCTTGTCTACTTGTTTTGATCAAGCATGTTTATGAGAGCGTGTGTGGGGGAACGTGTGCATTAGTTGGAGTAACGGGGGGTGGCTAGTGCAGTGAACGTGAGAGAAAGTTCTGCGATCCACTTTGGTATCTTTACCTTACTTTGTTACCTCACTAGGGATAAACTAAAATACCATGCTACCGGGGATGTGGGCGTGACCATTGCCACTACTCCATGACTAGATCTAGCATGTTCTTATTTTCACTTCATGTCATGATACTTAATGCTATACTCTGAGTTATCTTAATTACTGAGGTGTTATGATTTAGTTCGCATCTTGGTGGAGTATAAGAGAGGTTAATAACCAAAAGATCTCTATGTTAGGACGTGATGCCCATATATCTAAGTAACTTGTTATCAAACCCTGTGTTGCAATCTCATATGTTAACTTGTGTGTTCCATTGTCTACCACTTTATAAAGAGAGAGTGCATTTGTGAAACCATGAACCCCAGTCCATTTTTAATCATAAGAAACACCTTTCCAACACCATATACCACTTTTCTATTTTCAGCCATCATTAAATCCGAAAATACAAAAATACTTTTCATCTTGCATACATCATTCAAAAACCCAAAAATATCATTTATCATTGCATCCACCATCATTGCATATTTATTTCTTGTTTGCATTGCATAACTATCCTGATATCATTCTTACACCTTGTGCTTGACAACCACAGGTGAGGTTGAGGACCAAAACATCTAACCTTGTTTTGTAGGTAACCAAAAGAAGGATAAGAAGATAAATCTACCACTTCAGATTCCCCGAGAGTTCGATATTAAACCCTCGAGTCACCCCTCGTGGGGAAAACTGTCTTCCACTTACTATACACTCTGCACTTGGAGTCTCAACCTAATCCCGTTTATTTTTGCAGGTATCAAAGCCTTGCTCTTCGGGACCATCAGGCAGACAGTGATCTGCCCCGTCAGGTTGATCGGCGACGACGGGATGACCGAGGTCGCAGTGGAGGCGCCGGCCATCGTCGTGCCGAAGAGGCCAGGGAAGGCGGCGCTGAGGGAGCCCGAGGAGACAGCCGAGGTAGCGGACGAGGTAGAGCTCGAGGTCGTCATGATCGGCAGCGAGGTCGGGAGGTAGGCGGAAGCGAGAATCGGCGGTGGCGCTGATGTGAGTTCGGCGGCGGCGATTTAGGGTTTGGCCGATTTCGGATCTGATACCATGACAAAGATAATGTTGGTAGGGTATTGCGCGGTACCTCCAAGGGTACGGCGTATCTCATTATATTTGGGTAAAGTTACAATTCGGGTACAAGTACAAGTTAGATTAGAGTTCTATACAAATACGTTTATCAAACCCGAGTCAGGTTCTGCTTGCCTTATTATGTGAGCCTTTAAATACGGATGATTGCGCTGCATCAAATCGATCCAATGATCTTACATCCAAATCGTGCTAGCAATACAACGAGAAATCAAACAAGAACCATGGCGGCGACGACACCGGGCAGAAACAAAGTCGTCGAGATATCATAGGCCCCCGTGCGCGATGACCCCTCGGAGCTTCATTCCTAAGTCATACGAGGCGGCTGGTTCCTCACATCGTCGCGATCCTGACGATTACCTTGATGTAGGTGCAGCCCGCAGTCCGTAGCGCAGGCATAAAGAGATCATCTGCTCCCAGCTCCGCCGTGTTTACATTGACAACCTCCTGCCTTGCGCGGCGCAATATGACGAGAGATCAAGTTGCGCCAGGGATGACGGCTGTCCGGACACCCTCTGGCAGCCCGCGACGCCGTGGACGCCAAGATCCTATCCATCAGTTTCTGTATGGCCTGCAAGCGAGTCCGCGTCAGAGCATCTCCATCGGGAGCCTCCAAATTCGTGTCCGGCACCCCCCAATCGAGGCCCCATTGGGGGTGCCGGACATGTGTCCGGCCAAGTTTTGGAGGCCGCCCACAGCGGCGCACCCCAAAGGCCCACCCCCCAAAGGCGAGCAAAGGATCGAACATCTTGCGGGTGGCAACTTGTGTCGGCCGCGGCATTCAAACTATTTTAAAAAGATACAAATTTAAACTAAAACGATACAAGTTGCAAACTTAAACTAACACGTTACAAAGTTAAAATAAAACCGTAGAAACTTAAACTAAAGCCTAATCTAAACGCCGCCGCTCGGGCCAGCCTCGCCGTCGTGCGCGGCCTTCTGGGCTAAGCGGGAGCGCACACGCCTCCCCTGCCGGAGCTGACTCACCGCCCGGCGCATGGCATCCCTCTCCACCGCCGACGCTGCCTACGCCTCAGCCTGCGCCTGCCTCCCGCGAGCCTGCCTCTCCGCCCGCAGCTGGTTCAACTCCTCGTGCGCCTCCCGCTCGGCGCGCAGCCGGGAGGCCGCATCCGCTAGCTCCTCCGCCTGGGCGATGAGCTGTTGCTGCGTGGGCTCCTCCGCCTGGGTGTTGAGCTGCTCGTACGCCGCCCGCTCGGCGGCCATGAAGGCGCGGCAACGCTCGTCGCGCTCCGCGCTCAGGATGGATGCCTGCATGATTGCGGCCTCCACGGCGTTCCCAACCTCCTCGTAGCCAAGGCTGACCTGGCGGCTAGCCTGCTCGTTGCGCCAGCTCTCGAATGAGTTGGCGGCAACCACCTGGTCAGGCCACAGCGGCGGCGGGAGCGCCTGCTGCGGCGGTGGCGGCACCTCGTCGAGCTCCGGTGGTGGCTCCTGACCAGGGTACGGGTTCTGCACCGGCTCCTGCTCCTCCTGCTCATCGACGTCGACGTCGTCCACGTCGACGACAGCGGCGTCCTCCTGCGCCGTGCCGTGAGCACGGCGTGCTTCCTGGGTGAGCGTGGCCCATGAGGTGACGAGGCGGCGAGTGATACGTCTCAAACGTATCTATAATTTCTGATGTTCCATGTTGATATTATACCAATTGTTACATGTTTTACATACACTTCATAGCATTTTTATGCATTTTCTGAGACTAACCTATTAACAAGATGCCACAGTGCCAGTTCCTGTTTTCTGCTGTTTTTGTATTTCAGAAAAGCTGTTCTGGAAATATTCTCGGAATTGGACGAAACCTGGACAGTGCCTCCTATTTTTCCAACACGTACACGAAGTTCGAATGAGAGACGGAGGCGACCGAGGAGGGCGCCACACCCTAGGGCGGCGCGGCCACCTCCAACCACGCCGTGGTGGGGTGTGGGCCCCTCGGGTCGCTCCAGCCGCCGCCCCTTCGCTTATTTATTCCTCCCGATGCAAAAACCCTAAAAGAATCGACGATTTCTCCAGAAGAGTTCCGTAGCTCCGCCGCCACCAAAAACCAAGTTTCGGGGGTCAGAAGTTCCTGTTCCGGCACCCTGTCGGACGGGGATTGACCCCGGAGCCATCTCCATCGACCACGCCGCCTCCACTTCGACTCCATGATGGTTTGTGAGTAGTTCTCCCATGGACTACGGCTTCTAGCTGTAGCTAGTTGGTACTCTCTCTCCCATGTACTTCAATACAATGATCTCATGAGCTGCTTTACATGATTGAGATCCATCTGATGTAATCGGTGTTGTGTTTGTTGCGATCCGATGAATTGTTACATTATGATCAGTCTATCTATTAAAGTTTGTGAAGTTATTGTTGCTGCAATCTTGTTGTGTTTAATGCTTGTCACTAGTGCACGAGTGGCATGATCTTAGATTTAAGCTCTATAATTATTGCTTAGATTGTATCTACAAGTTGTTTGCACATGTCCTTGTACGGAACCCGAGGCTCCAGAGTGACAGCAACTAGGATAACTGGAGGGGATGGTTTTGATATGAGGATCACATGTTTTCACTAAGTGCTAATGCTTTGCTCCGGTGCTCTATTAAAAGGAGTACCTTAATTACTAGTAGTTTCCCTTGAGGCCCCGCTGCAAACGGGCTGGTAGGACAAAAGATGTTATGCAAGTTTCTCATTGCGAGCATGTATGACTATATATGGAAAACATGCCTACATGATTAATAGACTGGATGTTCTGTCTTAATGCTATTTCAATTCTATCAATTGCCCAACTGTAATTTGTTCACCCAACACTTGTTATTGGAGAGTTACCACTAGTGTAGATAGCTGGGAACACTGGTCCATCTGTAATCATCATTGCTTTACCGTCAACTCCACGCATGCAACTATTTTCTGGTGCCATTGCTTCTGTGTTACTGTTACTATTGCTCTCATATTACTGCTGCTTTCACATCACCCCTGTTACTAGTGCTTTTCCAGGTGCAGCTGAATTGACAACTCCGCTGTTAAGGCTTATAAGTATTCTTTGTCTCCTCTTGTGTCGAATCAATAAATTTAGGTTTTACTTCCCTCGAAGACTGTTGCGATCCCCTATACTTGTGGGTCATCAAGACTATTTTCTGGCGCCGTCGCCGGGGACTACAAATCTTCATCATCAAATACTCTCCCGTCAAGACGCTAACGAAAATAGCATCAACTATTTTCTAGCGCCGTTGCCGGGGAGCATAGCTCTACTCATAAGTTCACCTGGGGAGTACACTCTACCTGTCTCTGTGTTTTTATTTTATTTTGTTTTGTCTAGTTTACTTTTGTCTAGTTTTATTGTGCTTAGTTTACTTTTGTTTAGTTTATTTCTGTCTAGTTTATTTCTGTTTAGTTTTATTTTTCTTATATACCCGAAAATCCATAAAAATTTAAAAACCAAAAATCTAAAAACACTGTTGCCATGCCTATTTTCTGGAAAACTAGATCTTATTTGTCAGGATGGCTCACTAAGGATAGAGATAATAAATTAAATGAACACCTCTGGTCTGAAAAAGGGAAGCATCTATCACTACAAGTAATTAAACTGTATAATTTTGCTACAGACTTGTGTTCTACATATGATGAATCTTGGTGCTTTAATGAATCTCGTTGTTGTAGGAAGCATAAACACCTCCCTTTTCAATGTGATTATAATGATAATGAAACTTTGGCTTCTTATGCTAGAGGATATTATGACTTCGATAAACTTGAGCAAATTGAAGAATTTTTTGTATTTATGGGAGCTTATTGAAATTGCAGCTTTGCTTAAAAATCGAGATATTGAAGCTCCTTATAGATATGATACTTTTGCTATGCTTGGATATTGCCTTGAGTATTATAATGATAATCCTTATATTACTGAATTTCTTGAGAAAAGACATCCTCAAAAAGAAGAGACCATTGTCTTGCAGGAACCTGTAGAAGAAGAAACTACTGCTGAAGCTGAAAGCTCATTGGATGAAAAAGAGGAGGAGAGTGATGAACAAAAGAAGGAAGAATGGATTAGCTACCCATGTCTACCTTCTAATGAGAGTAACTCTTTATCTCTTACATTATTTGATTGCCCTCCATGCTTACCAAAGGAGAATGAATGTTATGTTCATGTGGATTCTCTTAAAGTATTCCCTATGAATGAAACTTGTGGAAATGATTATGCTACTGTTACTTATGATAATCCATGCTATTTTGATAAATCTTATGATAATCCTTTATTCGTGCGTAATTTCGAAATGCATGGTAATGAGAAAGTTTGTTTAGAAAATGTTTATGATAAAGCTCTAGATGATGGTCCTATATTGCTTGATAATATTATGTATTCTACTAATGAAAATGGGATTGGAGAGGTCTTGACTTTATCTAGGTGGAGTCCCATACCTCTTGAGAATGATCAATCATCTTGTTATAAAATGGTTAAAAGTGGGTTTGAAAGTTTTAATCCCATTATTTTTTAGCTTGATAAAAATTATGTGTTTGTAGATCATGAAAAGTATGCTTTATGCGATAATTATATTGTTGAGTTTGTTCATGATGCTACTGAAAATTATTATGAGAGAGGAAAATATGGTTGTAGAAATTTTCATGGTACTAAAACACCTCTCTATATGCTGAAAGTTTTGAAGTTACTCTTGTTTTATCTTCCTATGCTCGTCAGTTTGTTCTTTATGAATTTATTTGGGTACAAGATTCCTATGCATAGGAAGTAGGTTAAACTTAAATGTGTTTCGAATTTGCTTCTTGATGCTCCTTTTGCTTCATTTTTTTTATTCTCTTGTGAGCATCATTAAAACTATCAAGCCTAGCTAAAAGGCATTAAAGAAAAGCGCTTATGGGAGACAACCCATTTTATTTTTCTGCAATTTTTCTTTTATTGAGTCAAGGAGGTTGTTTACTTCTGTAGCAACTCATTTGTATCTTTACTTTATCGCATTGTTGTGCCAAGTGGAGCCTCTAATAGGAAGATGATGCTAGATTTGGATTTCTGCGCAGGAACAGATTTCTGCTGTTCACCATTTTACTTCTGTAAAATCACAGAAAAATTATTTAAATCTACAAAAAAAATTGCGTGATCCTCAGATATGTACGCATCTTTCGTTAGTTTCGAGTTTTCTGATTTGAGCAACGGAAGTGCCTCAGAAAAATTCATCTTTACTGCCTGTTCTGTTTTGACAGATTTTGTCTCTGTTTTTTGCATTGTCTCTTGTGGGCCTTAAGCAAGGCTCTCTAGACGTGGAGGGTTGTAGCTAATGTTTTATTGAGTTCTTGCAATGTGTCACAATAGAACCAAAGTGGATTAAACTTTTTGAGTACTAAACCCTCTAATGAAGTTTATGAGAAGTTTGATGTGGCAGAAGTTTTCAAGGGTCAAGAGAGAAGGATGATATAATGTGATCAAGAAGAGTGAAGAGCTTAAGCTTGAGGATGCTCCCATGGATCACCCCAGCATATTTCAAGAAGACTCAAGCGTATAAGCTTGCGGATGCCCAAGGCATCCCCTTCTTCATCAGCAACTTATCAGGTCATCTCTAGTAAAACTATATTTTAATTCTTTCACATCATATGTGCTTTACTTGGAGCGTTGTGTGCTTTTATTTTCAGTATTTTATTTTTCTTATGGTCAACTTGATTGGACCCTAGCATTCTTGATTGGGAGAGAGACACGCTCCGCTTTTTCATATGAATACTCCAATTCTTCACTTATACTTGTTGAGTATTCTTATCTAGCTATTGCTATGCTTTTAGCTCCTGTTTTGCATGCATCTCTTATTCAGAGCTGTTAGTTCTTTTAAAGAAAGTACTCTCTTGCTTCACTTATAATTTTTGGAGAGTTTATGTTGAAATAAGTTGATTGGTGTTTGGTTGGAACAGAAAATGCTGCATGTGGTAGATGGTATAATGGAAAAAGCTTACATATTCTTGTAGATCACTGTATTGGATAATTTGATACTTGTCAATTGTTTTGAGTTATCAAGTAGTTCATGTTTAAGCTTTTGTATCATGTAGTTAAAACCTATTAATGAAGAACTACCGTAAAGCTCGTTGAAATTTGGTTTGCATGATTGGTATCTCTAAGGTCTAGATATTTTCTAGTAAAAGGGTTTGGTTAACAAGGAAGACAGTGTAGAGTCTTATAATGCTTGCAATATGTTTTCATATAAGTCTTGCTGTGTCGATTGATATCCTATGTTTGCTTCAAATAACCTTGCTAGCCTAAACTCTGTACTGAGAGGGAATGCTTCTCGTGCATCCAAAACCTTGAGCCAAAATCCATGCCATCTGTGTCCACCATAACTACCTATATGTGGTATTTCCTTACCACTCCAAGTAAATTTTTCATGTGCTACCTTTAAACTATTCAAAAATTATTACTCCTTTTTGTGTCAATGTTTGCCAAGCTCATGAGGACGGGGTGGATGTCTTTATGTCAACTGTCAAACAGACTTTACCACCGGACTAGCGTCATATGCATCCGCTTATCCATTAATTTTGCAAAAAGAGCTGGCAAATGGGGTGCCCATACCCAATTAATTACAACTTTAACCGCTTAATTCTCTTCACATTTTTGTCCTGATTTATCAGTCAAGCAATGATAAACAGTGAAATATCTGCATGTGTAAACAAAAGAGAAGAGAGATGATCTGCCTTGCTGGTAGAAATAACGTCCTTCATGAGAGCCGCTCTTAAAAGTCTGGTTGGCAGGGGTCATATTGTACTTTTCCATTTTCTGATTCGTTGACAATTAACAAACACCTCCCAAAACTTATTTTTACTCTCTTTATGATTTCAAAAACTTAAAAAGCTCTAGCACATGATTTAATCCCTGCTTCCCTCTGCGAAGGGCCTTTCCTTTACTTTTATGTTGAGTCAGTTTTCCTACTTCTTTCTATCTCAGAAGCAAACACTAGTGTCAACTTTGGTGCAACAATTTTTATATGCTTGTATATTGCACTCATTATATTGCTTTGTGTTGACAAATATCCATGAGATATATATGTTGAAAGTTGAAAGCAATTGCTGAAACTTAAATCTTCCTTTATGTTGGTTAAATACCTTTTACTCAAAATCTATTGCTTTATGAGCTAACTCTTATGCAAAACTCGTTGATGCTTGTCTCGAAAGTACTATTCATGAAAAGTTTTTACTTATATGATTCAGTTGTTTGCTCATTATCTACTTGCTAGCAAACTATAGACTATTGACCTGGATCACTTCATTTATAACATGTGCTTTACAATACTATTTGATCAAGATTATGTTGGTAGCATGTCACCTCAGAAATTATTTTGTTTTTATCGTTTTACCTACTCGAGGACGAGTAGAACTAAGCCTGGGGATGCTTGATACGTCTCAAACGTATTTATAATTTCTGATGTTCCATTTTGATATTATACCAATTGTTACATGTTTTACATACACTTCATAACATTTTTATGCATTTTCTGGGACTAACCTATTAACAAGATGCCACAGTGTCAGTTCCTGTTTTCTGCTGTTTTTGTATTTCAGAAAAGCTGTTCTGAAAATATTCTCGGAATTGGACGAAACATGGACAGGACCTCCTATTTTTCCAACACGTACACGAAGTCCGAAGGAGTGACGGAGGCGACCGAGGAGGGCGCCACACCCTAGGGCGGCGCGGCCCCCTCCAACCGCGCCGTGGTGGGGTGTGGGCCCCTCGGGTCGCTCCAGCCGTCGCTCCTTCGCCTATTTATTCCTCCCGATGCAAAAAACCTAAAAGAATCGACGATTTCTCCAGAAGAATTCCGTAGCTCCGCCGCCACCAAAAACCAAGTTTCGGGGGTCAGAAGTTCCTGTTCCGGCACCCTGCCGGACGGGGATTGACCCCCGGAGCCATCTCCATCGACCACGCCGCCTCCACTTCGACTCCATGATGGTTTGTGAGTAATTCCCACATGGACTACGGGTTCTAGCTGTAGCTAGTTGGTACTCTCTCTCCCATGTACTTCAATACAATGATCTCATGAGCTGCTTTACATGATTGAGATCCATCTGATATAATCGGTGTTGTATTTGTTGGGATCCGATGAATTGTTACATTATGATCAGTCTATCTATTAAAGTTTGGGAAGTTATTGTTGCTACAATCTTGTTATGTTTAATGCTTGTCACTAGTGCACGAGTGGCATGATCTTAGATTTAAACTCTATAATTATTGCTTAGATTGTATCTACAAGTTGTTTGCACATGTCCTTGTCCGGAACCCGAGGCCCCAGAGTGACAGCAACTAGGATAACTGGAGGGGATGATTTTGATGCTCCATTAAAAGGAGTACATTAATTACCAGTAGTTTCCCTTGAGTCCCCACTGCAAACGGGCTGGTAGGACAAAAGATGTTATGCAAGTTTCTCATTGTGAGCATGTATGACTATATATGGAAAACATGCCTACATGATTAATAGACTGGATGTTCTGTCTTAATGCTATTTCAATTATACCAATTGCCCAACTGTAATTTGTTCACCCAACACTTGTTGTTGGAGAGTTACCACTAGTGTAGATAGCTGGGAACCCCGGTCCATCTGTAATCATCATTGCTTTACCGTCAACTCCACGCATGCAACTATTTTCTGGTGCCATTGCTTCTGTGTTACTGTTACTATTGCTCTCATATTACTGTAGCTTTCACATCACCCCTGTTACTAGTGTTTTTCCAGGTGCAGCTGAATTGACAACTCCGCTGTTAAGCCTTATATGTATTCTTTGTCTCCCCTTGTGTCGAATCAATAAATTTGGGGTTTACTTCACTCGAAAACTGTTGCGATCCCATATACTTGTGGGTCATCAGCGAGGCATGGCTATGTGCTCAAATGGCTACGGCTGGACTATGTGATCAAATGGCTACGGCGAGCGTCGGTGCTGGTATGGCGAAATGGCTGCACGGCGGGAGCCTCTTTATAGCTGGCCTCGGCGGGAAACCGAGACGGGAAGCGGTGGCTCAGGGCGTGAAGCGCCGGGTGGGTGAGCATACGTCGTGTCGGAGTTAATGGCGGCGACATGTCTTCGTAACTGCGCCGCTTGGGAAGCCGGGAAAGGCTGGGCGCTCAGCAGGCGCCACCATAAATGCGAGGCGTGCGGGAGACGCATCGCCGTCCCGTCCCTTCGTCGCCTGCGGAAACGCGTCGCCATTAACGCGGGCGGAATGGGCTCTTGCACGGCGCCTTAAACCCATGGCCAGGTGGGCGCTATGCCTATGACGGGCGGGCCACCCCTGTCGGAGCCCATGTCCGGGCAGTGTCCGGCACCCCCGAGAGGGCCTCCAAGTTTGGAGGACCTCTCGGGGGTGCCGGACACGAAATTGCTCGGGACGATCCTTTGGGGGTGCCGCTGTTGACGGTTTTTGCCGTCCGAACCCCCATTGGGCCTTTGGGGGTCACTTGGAGGCCCCCGGTGGAGACGCTCTCAGGCTCCTGCACGAGGAGAGAAAGCAGAGCAGCCAGTGCGCCACCGCTGAGTCGGACGAGATGTCACCTACTGAAACCCGCCCCGTCCTCTCGCAAAATCGTGTCTTTCGTGTGGTGTGCGTTTCGGGGAGAAATAAGTTGCCAAAACAATTCAAAACTGTACGTCAAGCTAGCTAACTAAAAAAAAATCATAGCCAAACTATAGTTTTTAAGTGTACGCCAAGCTAGCTAACGAGATGTCGCATCTAAGCATCTGGCTGGACTGAAGTTTTTAAGTGCGATCCAAAATTTAATCGGTTTTGTCGATCTGCCGCGCATGCCGAGCTCCTTCATCAGACACAGGGTTTATCAGCAGCTTTACCTGTTACCCAAGACGGACCTACATGGAAGGCCGTGGTTCACATAACGTCCTGGATGAGAGGAACGAGAGGATTTTCCCTGCTATACCCTCCACGGCGAATGAGGTGTTAGCTCTCTTTTCTGTTTTTGTTGCCTGTAACACTTTTCTCTATATCAATGAAATCATCTCCTAGCTACTTTTCGTTAAAGAAAAAATCGGTTTCTTCGCTTCATCGATGACAGATTCAGCACCGCAAACTTCAACCATGGATGTAAGGAGCGAACAAGGAAAAGAGATAGAGATCGGTGTGCACGGATGCCCAATGAATTTATTTTTTCAAAAAACTGGAAAACTGTCGCTGAAGCCTATCAGCAAAATAAAACAATTAAAGATTCAAACCAGTTGCAAAAACAATGCAATCAAGTGAGAAAGAAATATGCAGATTGAGAGACATAGAAAAAATGCACACGAGAAAAACAGAAATAGACAAATACTCCCTCCGTTCCTAAATATAAGATGTTTTATCATTTGTCCACATTCACATATATCTAGATGTATGTAGACATATATTAGTGTGTATGTGCACTCATATTAGTGTGCATATAGACAACATATTGAATAGCTAAAATGTCTTTTATATATTGAAACGGAGGGAGTATGTGGCAGAACAAAAAAACCAAAATATAGCCAATCGTGAGTTTAGGCGCAAAACACCAAACAAAGATTCAATTGCAATGGACGACCATTCATATATCCCAATAGAAGAGGAAGTTATTACATCTACCATATACTTTTAAGGCTCGTGCTTCCATACACCCCCAAGGCGAAAGGTTATCTTGTGGAGGAAACACAAGGACGGCTGAGATTAAATCTTGGCTGTCCCAATCAGGCTCAATTAATCCGGCTCAAGCCAAGCTGAGCCACCCACGGCTCGAGCTGAGCTGAGAAATATGGAAAAAATAAACAATGTGTTGCCTCCAGGAATTGAACCCAGGTCTCCTGGCCGCAACCAAGGGAGGACAGCCACTGAGCTACACCCTAGTTTCAGTTACATGCAGAATCAAAACAAATATAAATATATAAAGCGACGTTAACTAAATTTCAGAGGGAAAAGTTCCAGGCTTCAGATTGCACGCGACAACGACGAAGATTGGTGACTTCGTGACACGCGCCTGTGTAGTGCTACTGGTGTGTGCGCCGGGGAGCTGGATGCGGGAGGACGTATCCAGTGCAGTGCACGCGGTGCACCCACCTCCGGTTAACCACCAATTGTTTTAAAGAAAGTCTAAAAAAAATAGGCATAATACAACTCATATCTAACATGTCAACAAATTTTCATTCAATATTCATAGCATAGATAAAAAACAAATAGACAAATACGATAATAAATAGTGAAAAATTAAAGTTGGGCTTTGAAATTGGCCCATTGTCACTATGATAACAAATTTGTCATTTTTTATGTTGATGTTGCGCTTCAAATTTAAACTTGAAATTTTGTGACGATATATATTTGTGCTACGTTAGACGTATTGCATATGGGTCCACATGTTGATCCAAGGGGTAATCGACGCACGTTAGACAGGTTTGGACCAATATACACCACATCTAGCCATCTTGACCCACCTGTCAGGTTTTGTGATGTGGACTCATATCACCACCCCTAGCCATTTTGACCCGCGCATGTCGAGATCTGAATCCATGTGGGTCAAAATATTCTGAAGTTGAAAGATGTAAACCTAGCGGGTTAAGAGTGGTGCATGTGGGTCCACATGGCTCAGAGGTGGTAGATGTGTACCTACATAAGTACGAGTGTTGCATGTGGGTCTACATGGCCAAAAGGTGCTAGAATAACCATCTGCACTCACAACATGCAACCCTACCCCTTAGATGCGACAACATGCAACCCTAATGATCTTGATGGTCCCACAACATACAACATAGATACACGTATTGCATATGGGTCCACATATTGATTCAAGGGGGAATCGATTGCACGTCGGACATGAAAACACTCCTGACGCGTCAGATTGGTCTACCCTTAGCACCGTTGGTACATGTGGACTGATACGTCCATTTTGCATCACTATTTTATATCATAATCTACTGTTATTCATTGATATATTTCATATTTAGAGATGTTACTTATGTTATTTTACCTATTTTGCATGTTTGATGATTATTGGAGAATTAAACACCGGAGTCAGATTTCTGCTGGAAAAAGGACCGTCAAGATACTATATTTCTGAAGATCAATAATTCGAGGAAAATATCCAGAAGCTCCTATTTTATCAGATGACGGAGGCAGCCAAAAGGGGAGGCCGAGGTGGGCCACCATGGGCCCTCACCATGTGGTGGCGCGGACCACCTTGCTGGCGCGCCGCCAGGTGGTGAGGAGGCCCTGGCCCACCTCTGCCATCGCCCCTTCGCGTACATCATCCCCAGGAAACCCTAAGACAGGGGGGACGTCGAGGAAATATTCCGCCGCCACCACGAGGCGGAAAACACAGAGAGAGAAAAGCTCTCCGGCAGGGAGAAATCTGCCAGGGAAATTCCTTCCCGGAGGGGGAAATCGTCGCCATCGTCACCGTCATCGAGCTGGACTTCATTGGGATCATCATCACCATCATCTCCACCGCCGACACCATCATCACCGCCGCTCCACTCTGTTCCGCTGTAACATCTAGGATTGAATCTTGTCTAGTTCATAGGGGAAACTTTCCCGGTGTTAATTACTCCTTGTGGTTGATACTATTGAGTGAAACCGTTGAATTAAGGTTTATGTCCAGATTGTTATTCATCATTATATCACCTCTTATCATGTTCCATATGATGTCTTGTGAGTAGTTCGTTTAGTTCTTGAGGACATGGGAGAAGTCTTGATGTTAGTAGTGAATTATGTTGAGTAATATTTAATGGTTTGATGTTTAAGTTGTGGTGTTATTCTTCTAGTGGTGTCATGTGAACGTCGACTACATGACACTTCACCTTTATGGGCCTAGGGGAATGCATCTTGTATTCGTTTGCCAATTGTGGGGTTGCCGGAGTGACAGAAACCTAAACACCCGTTGGTATATCGATGCATGAGGGATAGCAGGATCTCAGAGTTTAAGGCTGTGGTTAGATTTATCTTAATTACTTTCTTGTATTTGCGGATGCTTGCAAGGGGTTTAATCACAAGTATGTATTAGTCCTAGGAAGGGCGGTGCATTAGCATAGGTTCACCCACACAACACTTATCAAAACAATGAAGATTAATCAACTATATGAAGCGAAAGCACTTGACAATATTCCCATGTGTCCTCAAGAACGTTTGGTCATCATAAGTAAACCAACCGGCTTGTCCTTTGCTGTAGAAAGGATTGGGCCACTCGCTGCAATTATTATTACTGCATTTTATTTACTTGTATTTTATTTATCTGCTTTATCAAAAACTCCTAAAAACTTGTCTGTGAGCATTTACAGTGAATCCTTTATCAAAACTGCTTGTCAACACCTTCTGCTCCTCGTTGGGTTCGACACTCTTATTTATCGAAAGTACTATGATACACCCCCTATACTTGTGGGTCATCATGGACCCACACACGTCTACCCTTCCACCTTTGGGATATGTGGACCCACATTCAACACTCCTATCTAGCCCGCTAGGTCTACCCTTACCACCTTCGGGACATGTGTGGACCCACATGCAACTCTCTTGCGAGATAGGTGTGCCCCTACAACCTTTGGATATATGTCGTCCCACCACAACACTCCTATCCATCTAGGTATAAATCTATCACCTTGTGGGCATGTGGACCCACATGAAAACACTCCTATCACTCCAGCTTGGTCTACCCTTAACCCCCTTGGGAGATGTGGACCCACACACGTCTACCCTACCATCTATGGGACATGTGGATCCACATGCAACACTCCTATCTGGCACGGTAGGTCTATCCTTACCACCTACGGGACATGTGTGGACCCACATTCAACTCTCCTTGCGAGATATATAGATCTGCCCCTACAACCTTTGGGATATATGTCACCCCACCACAACATTCCTAGCCATCTAGTTATACATCTATCACCTCTTGGGTATGTGGACCCACATGAAAATACTCCTATCACGCCAGCTTGGTCTACCCTTAGGACATGTGGACCCACACACGTTTACCCATGCCACCTTTGGGACATGTGGACCCACATGCAACACTCGTATCTGGCCCGCAAAATCTACCCTTGTCACTTTCGGGACATGTGTGGACTCACATACAACTCTCCTCACGAGATAGGTTTGCATGCCACACTACAACCTTTTGGATATATGTCGTCCCATCACAACACTCCTAGCCATCTAGGTATACATCTATCACCTTTTGGGCATGTGGACCCACATGAAAACACTTCTATCACGCAAGTTTGGTCTCCTCTTAGCACCTTAGGGACATGTGGGCCCACAAACCTCTACTCATACCACCTTTGAAACATGTGGACCCACATGCAACACTCATATTTGGCCCGGTAGGTCTACTCTTACAAACTTCGGGACAGCAGACCCACATGCAACTCTTGTTGTGAGATATATAGGTCTGCCCATACAACTTTTGAGATATATGTCATCTCACCGCAACACTCCTAGCCATCTAGGCATACATCTATCACCTTTCGGGCATGTGGACCCACATGAAAACACTCGTATCACACCAACTTGATCTACCCTTAGCACCCTTTGGACATGTGGACCCACACACGTCTACCCCTACCGCAACACTCCTAGCCATCTAGGTATACATTTATCACCTCTTGGGTATGTGGACCCACATGAACACACTCCTATCACGTCCACTTGGTCTACTCTTAGCACCCTACAGTGTCCTGAAGATATCTGGTCTCACATGCACGGGACCTAGACAGTTTGACCTAGAACTAGCATGTGGTCTCACAAAGTGCAACTTAGATAAGAGTATTGTATGTGGATCCATATGTTCCAAATGTTGTAGACATACAACTAGATGGCTATGAGTGTTGCATGTGGGTCCACATGTCCCCCGGATATGCTAGGTCAAGATGGGCCCACCTTTGGGACATGTGGACCCACATGCAACACTAATAGCCATCTAGTTGTATATCTACAACCTTTTGGGACACGTGGACCCACATTTGGGACATGTGGGTCCACATGCAAAACCTCTAGCCCTCTTTTATCTATCACATATCGGGAACATGTGGACCCACATGCGACACACATAGACATAGCCATCTAGTTGTATATCTACCACCTTTGGAACATGTCGACCCTTATGCAACACTTCTAGATATGTTCCATGTTGTGGCATCCACATGATAGTTTTAGGTCAAGTTGTCTAGTATGTCATATAGTTCTACGTCAAGATGGGTTCACATGATAGTTTTAGTTCAAGTTGTCTAGTATGTCATATAGTTCTAGGTAAAGATGGCTAGAGGTTTTGCACGTGGGTTCACATGTCACAAAGGTGGTAGATACATACATATATGGCCTACTAGATATCTGGTCTCACATGCACGCGACCTAGACAGTTTGACCTAGAACTAGCATGTGGGTCTCACAAAGTGCAACTTAGATAAGAGTGTTGTATGTGGATCCATATGTTCCAAATGTTGTAGACATACAACTAGATGGCTATGAGTGTTGCATGTGGGTCCACATGTCCCCTGGATATGCTAGGTCAAGATGGGCCCATCCGAGGGACATGTGGACCCACATGCAACACTAATAGCCATCGAGTTGTATATATACAACCTTTTGGGACATGTGGACCCACATTTGGGACATGTGGGTCCACATGCAAAACCTCTAGCCCTCTTTACCTATCACATCTCGGGAACATGTGGACCGACATGCAACACACATAGACATAGCCATCTAGTTGTATATCTACCATCTTTGTGACATGTCGACCCTCATGCAACACTCCTAGATATGTTTCATGTTGTGGGATCCTGATGATAGTTTTAGATCAAGTTGTCTACTATGTCATATAGTTCTAGGTCAAGATGGGTCCACATGATATTTTTAGTTTAAGTTGTCTCGTATGTAATATAGTTCTAGATAAACATGGCTAGGGGTTTTGCATGTGGGTCCACATGTCACAAAAGTGATAGATACTTACATATATAACCTACCAGAAATCTAGTCCCACATGCACATGCCCTAGACAGTTTGCACGTAGGTCTCACAAAATGCAACATAGATAGGAGTGTTGCATGTGTATTCTTATGTTCCAAAGGAGTCTATCTAGACAAAATTATATGTTATTTTGCATTTTGACAATGTTTTCATTTTTTTTAATATTTGCATGTCGGGATTATTAGCAAAATGGTAATTTTGTGAATTTGGATGTCGGATATTGTCTCATCAACTTTTTTTTGAATTTTCCACATATATTAAACCAACAAAGAGTACACGATTACACCGATTACAAAAACAAAATTAAAAAAGACTAGCAAATCTATGAGATCTTCAAGCCTTTTCTTCATCCATGACACAATCTTGTACTTTTCTGAAGGCAGCCGTAGAACAACGCCAAAACCACCAAACCACACACTGTGAATACCACCGAAGGTTCTCCCTTTTTAATTGTGAGCCGCAATGCCAAGGCTTTGTGCACGCACGCAGCCATTAAATTAATCAAGCAACATCGGCAAGAGCACCACCACTGATATTCCAGGACAAATAACCGAACCACGTTGTCGACGCCGTTGGGAGCCGAGAGAACGAATCACCATTGCCGAAGACGTAGTAGCCGGGATAGATATTGCGAGGACAAACCTCCTCGCGGCGACCATGAGAAACACTCCAAAATTGATCTGGCGAAGCAAGATCTGAAGAACCATACCTAGACAGACTAAATCTTCCAACACCACCATTGACGCCGGGAAGGATATCTCGTCGTCGAACGAAGCGTGGGAGATCACTTATTGCAGACGATACCATCTCCATTAACGAAGAAGATGACGATCAAAACCAAGCTCTAACATTAGGGACCTTCGTATAGCGCCGTGCGCAGGTCCGAGGTCCCCACCCCTCCTAGTGCCAGAACGGCAACTAGAAGAGGCGAGGACCCGTCGAATCTTTGCCGGCGGCGACGATGAAGATGCAGATGGCAACGGCGGCGACGGCTAGGGTTAAAACCTAGGCGCCGCCTCTCTCTTTCTTTTCTTTCTCGCGATCATGCAGATTTTATAGTATCACTATTGTCTCATCAACTTCATTCCACGTAAACATAGGAATATTATGATGAAGTGCAACTTTTCGACCGGTACACATGCGATTGGAAAAGGAGTCTCGATCGCTTCAACACAAAAATAAAAATGCAATACGGGAAAAGTCATTTCAAAATATCTATGAACATTCGGAGGACATTTCCTTTTTTTTGCGAAACACAGTACAACATGGACGCTCACAAACACGTGCACACACTCACCCCTATGAACGCACGCACGCACACCCTACCCCTATGAGCACCTCCGTAATACCGAGCCGGCAGGTCGAGTCTTGAGATTGACGAAGCCACCACGGGCGTCTCTCTGTCGACGGGAACGTCGCCTCCCACTGAAGAATATTCCGCCTAAATGAGAAACACCAACGTCAAACCTGGGGTTTGAACTCTGGTGGGCTGGGGTACAACCACCCTCCTAACCATCTTGTCACAGACAAGTTCTCTACATCGACATTCTCTATGCACACGCCAAGTTTTATCCAAGTTTTGTGCCTCCGTAGAAAAGACAAAAAATATGAAAAGCCTGTTTTAGCACCAATTTTAACTTTTAAACACAACACACAAAATTTAATTATATTATATAACAACATTGTGAGCACATCAAATTTCAGATTTACACGGTAACTTTTTTGACATTTCAAAACATTCTAAAATAGATTTTACTACTATTACTGTGAGGATATCTTAGTCTACGTGACATGCAAACCAACATATGACATTGTTGTTATTAAAAAAATGAAATATGACATTGTTCGTTGGATGCCCAAACTAAACACGGAATTTTTTTCCTTAGATTTTTAACTAACAAAAATATTTATCCCTTCGTTCTGAAATATATGACCTTAAAGCAATTTCCGACAGGGTGCAAAAATCGCCCAAATTACGTGTCTGTCCCAACTCATTAGAGGAAATAACGTGCATTGCCCTCCCGAAGTAAGTATAGCGAGCGAACCGATCAATTACAGGCTTACAGCGAACATAAGAAAAAATTGAAACCGACGGCGTCGCTGGCCCCAGCCAAAAGTTCGAGGTCTGTATCACCTCGCTGGGGTCGCCCCTGGCCAGGAACACCTCGCTGGCCCTCGCGCTTAGCCTCCCTGCATCAGCCTGCACAGATCCTCGCCTTTGCGCCCAAGATCTCCTCGCTGGGGCACGTCGCCCGCCCTCCCGCTGATCATCGCTGCATCAGGTCAGCGCAGATCACCTCTGCGCCCAAGATCACCGGAGCCCCAGGTTGCCGGTGCACAAGATCACCGGAGCCGCATGTCGTCCCCGAAACCCCAGCTCCCCTGCGTCGTGATCAGCTAGCCAGTATTCTCCTCCAGGCCGTGATCTCCTCCTCGTCGCCTCGCTGTGATTCTCCTCAGGCCCATTTACTACAGTATATGATGAACAAAGTTAACTGAACTGCAAAAGTTAAATGGGGACCAAGGCTATGAACAACTAGAGAAATCAGAGATGCAGCTGCAGATCCACACGGAAATCATAGCTCCAGCTAGAGAAATCAGAGCTCCTTGGAGTATAGCAGGACTATGTTGCAAGTTCATGCAAATTTGTTCATGCAAAATACATGCAGGAGTCTTGCAAGCAAGTTACTGTAAGCTTACACGGCTTCCTCTCGCAGATTCTAGTTTAAGCATGAAAAAATTCATAAGTAAACCTGAAGTTAACAATTTTGAGGAGTATTACAGCAAGCAAGCAAGCAACTCCGATAGTTGCACTACCGCAAGATATCAACTGGTGCTAATGTATGCGAGCAAGAATAATTGGACTAATCAAGATACTCTGTACTAATCAAGATGTGCAAATATTGGTGTCCTACTCCCTCACAAAATTATTGCATTACTCAAAAAGTACAGAACTCGATAAAAGTGACTAGTCAGAAAGGAACCTATTTACTGATTATTTATTGCTATAAACATTGACTATGGTTCCCTGGAAATTAAACCTCAACCTTTATAATTCAGCAACGGTTAAACAATCAATAAGTAATGTGATTGATAATCGCAACAGAACCTGTACTACTCCATGACTATGAATATTTGTATGACAAACCTCTTAATCTGATATCTACTCCATGACCAAAGAAAAGTCGCTTGGCCTTCTAATCTCTCCTGATGCCCTCGCTTTTCGAATACAGCGACCGGTCTGATGCAGGAGCACAAGCATGAGTTCAGAGGCACAAGCAAACTCAAACATGCAAGCAAGTTTACTACAGTTCCTAATGTTGCAGTGAAATTTTATGAAACTGAAACTGAAACAAGCAAGTGTAGTAAAGCTTGTACTGATGCTACTCCTATGCAATCAAATAATTTAAGCAAGAAATGCACTGGCACCGCACGACACGGAGTATATTTTTATACTGCAATCAATTGATAAACAAGCACCAAGCTACTGCACTACAGCAGCACAAGAAACAAGCTACGCAGGTAAGAGACAAGCTTGATCAAGCAAGCACAAGTTTAGGAATATTTAAGGAGTAGAAGATCAGGAAAAGTTCAGGAGTACAAGCACATAATTACTCCAACATTTTACTAAAAAAATACCGTCCGCACGGCACGGCAAATACATCATTTTACTAAAAAATAATGCAAATTACTCCAACATTACAAGGCATTCTACTGCTCCAAGCAAGGAGTACAACTAATTTAACTCTGAAAACCCAAAGTTACTGCAATAATTGTAGAACCCTAGAAATTACTGCAAGTTCAGTACACAAGAAAGAACTCAAGTTACTACTGAAAGAGAGTGTTATTGCTATTGCTACTTCAAGCTGCTAATGCTACTCCAAGAAGCCACTGGTACTGCTACTTCTAGATCCAGTAGTTGACGCAAAAAAAAAATTACTACTGCTACTGCTACTCCAAGATCAGTACCATCAAGAAATTGCTACTGCTACTGCTACTAGTACAATCAAGAGAAGCTCTTTTTCCTGGAGTTATTTTGCACGGAGACAGAGAGGAAGCAGTACCTGACGCACGGAGAGCCGTGGCAACATGGCGTGGGCGGGCAGGGTCCGCGCTACCACGGTGTGGGCACGGTGAGGAAGACGACACCGTCTTCACGCGCATCCTCGGCTCAGCCGCTCCGCTGCTCCGGCGCCGTTCCAGATCCGCCGCTACCTACGTCGCCCATCCAGAACTCCTCTCCAGATTGTAAATACAATACCGGCGCACGCAAATCCAGCGCCTCCATGCCCAGCAGCTCGTCGCCGGCAGAAAAAAAATGCGAGCTTTGACCTCAAAACTCTCTAGATCTGGCGGGGTACGAGGAGGACTAGGGGTGCGAGACGAATCCGTCTGGTGGCAAGCAAGGCGGTGGTGGGGGGCAGTGAGGAAGATACCGGCGGCGGTGGGGAGTGACGGGGAGCGAGGGGGAGACGGCAGCGGTGGGGAGCGAGACGGAGACGTCGACACGATGCGGGAGCGAGAGGAACGAGAGCAAGAGAGAGACGCGAGATGGAGTGGCTCTCCGAGTCTGCAGTTTGAGTTGGCTCGCGGCTCACCAGGTCGGCTCGGCTGAACCGGTACGTTTATGTGATTGTGAGGTTTGGGGGTGTATGGAAGCACGAGCCTACTTTTAATATCAAGTTATCACAAAGATAAGAATGTATGAACATGTACTGTTTATCTGTCTAGCTATTTTTATGTGTCAACCTGATACTCATACGGGTAAAAAAAACTTATTCTACGTATGTCAATCTATTTTGGAGTAAAATTGGAATATGCCAACATTTTTTGACCAATTTTATTTTTTATTCCCGTAGCAACGCACGAGCAATTTGCTAGTATAAATAAAAACTCCTAGTTACATAGTCCAAGCGTAAATTTTTGTTAGTAGGCAGTGGCCTAGTAGTAGGGGCACGGTGGTGCAGCCCTGCTGACCGGAGTTCGGCCGAGTGGTAGGGGCACCGTGGTGCAACCCTGCTGACCAGAGTTCGAATCCTATCAGGAACGAATTTTCGGTATCTTAGCTGGGTGGGGGTTCTACTATAAAGAAATGCCCTGGGTGCTAGTGCCCATGGGTCTTTTTTTCAGTTGTAAAGGGGTGAGAAGGAGAGAGTGATGTGAAATTAAAAAGAGAAGAACGAGTTAGAAGCAAACAAAAGAAGGAGCTAAACATGAAGCGACTTTGATTCGTTAGACTCTAGTGTCTGCAGGCGGCACTTGCTCTTAGTCACAGCATGGGACATGATTTTTGCCATGTGGAAATTGGAGAGAATAAATCTGACACCACACTATACTTGCACGGTTTAATTTCATGCATGTGAGTATAAAGAGGTGATGTGAGCAAACTAAAAGTTGATTTTACTGATAAAAAACTTTGCGGCTTAAATTGTTTGCTGGAATTACAATCTTTTTCCACCGCTGGTTTTGTATAGATGAACTCTTCAAAACTGGATCACATGGGTATGTTTCGACAAATCCGTCGCTTTCACTATCAGAAAATAAGAAATAAATTGTCAACCTAACACGTGGTACCTTAACATATATATGGTGACAACTTCTGAAGCCGTCGATAGCAACTTTATAGGCTAAAATATATCAATATGAGGGGTCTAATTTCAAATCTTGTCGAGAAAAAGCAAGCAGTAAAGACACGTTAAACTGTTGCACGGCTGAAGAGTAAAGTCAGTTTGAAATTGGCTGGATACATACATTGTGAAAGTGCATTTGCCCTCATGTGTGGTTTTGGTAATTAATGATAATCTCTATGGACGAATGTTTTCATTGAGATATCCTTATAGATCTTGTTCATGGGAAAAATTGGAGTTCATGTGTTGAACTCTATAAGATAAAGTGATGACCAAAGTAATATTCAAGCCATCATATATATCAAGAGAAGAAGATGAAGTGCAAGTGGATACATGAAGACGGAGCTTAGCAATGCTCTCTCATAATGGAGTATGGGAGAGTATTTGGAGAAGTCTTCATCAAGCATGTGCTAGGAAGCACAATCAAGAAAGATGTTCCAACTTGAGGGAGTCAAGATCGTCATCATCTAGCTCAAGTGGAATGCGCAAAGTAAAGATATGATCTTGATAGGGTTTCTATTTGACCAGTCTGATGGTGTTAGTGGAGACCGGGTTATAGGATAGACGGCGTACTATCAAGAGAGGCTCTCAAGTGAGTAACTTGATCGCATCTTTGTGTAGAGATCAAACCTTTGCATACTTTGCATATCATCTTTCTTGGTTGTTATTTGGCTTTATCCATGTGAGGATTTAGAGCTCCATACCAAGCTCTAGTTCATCAAAAACGGATTTCGTATGAAAAACTTATTGCGTTTTTGATATTGGAGGTTTGACCGATTGTTCTTTTATCGAGAGGTCTTACCTTTCCCCATTTGGTTTTATCCTCACTTGTTGGACTATGATGTTTCTCTGCATAATCTTGTAAAGCTCTTCGTTGTGATTCCAACAAGCCCAAAATCATCGAAAACGGAGTCCGGATGCATAAGTTATTTAAGTTTTCGTACTGCGTTGTATGCAGTTTTTTTCCCGGCGGTAGTACCGCCCCCAGTACCGTAAAAGTGCGTCTGAAGGACGTTTTGGCGGTACTACGAGCGGTAGTACCGCCCGGGGCGATAGTACCGCTGCCCGTGGATGTAGTACCGCTGTCTGAAGCATGTTTTCAGCCTGTTTGACTTTCTGGGTTCCCCTTATGCACTATGTGCCACTTATATTGAAAGACTATGTTGATGCTTATGCTCATCCTTGCATTAGTCTCCTTAAATGTTTTTCCGTATCACACCATCTCTTTTCGGTTGAGCAAGTCTTTATTTGTCGCTTCTTGTTCTTGTTGCTCAACATTTGTTTGTTGCAAGTTGTTTTGCTTCTTTTCTCAACTATGCTCTCTTACACTTATTTGTGTTCAAAATTATCTAGAAGGGAGTGAGGATTCCATGTTGTGCACACCATATTGCAATGCAAATCCTACTTTGTGCATGTACCTTGGGAGCTCTCTCTTTATGTTTAGAACACTTGATTGATCTTATCATAAAATCTTCTTGTGTCCAATTGGTGTTTCGAATCCTTTGATTACTTGCCTCTTTTGTTGAGGTATATTTCCCTTTGCTATATTGTTGCAATCTTTGGATTCTCAGTATAGTTTGATTTTCTCCTATTATTGATCAATGGAAATGACCATTTGATTCTACTCATTTTATGAGAAAAGTTAAACTCATGGAGGAACTCTCACTATGTTAGCCTTCTGACTCTTCTTACCCATTTCGGCAATTGTTGCCAATGGGATAGAAGTTTTGGAGGGTTTATGGCATTCGGCTTTGTACTTTGATTTGTTCTTAAGTATTTGCCTTTCTTGCTTTTGCATTTGTTGCTTGGTTTTGTATATAGTGGAAACTCCACCACCGATAATGGTTGACAATATATGCAATGAATTCATGTTCATCCACATGTGCATAGATTGTGGGGGAGTTTGCTCTTTATATGTTGTTGGACTAACATCACATACTTTTGTAGTATTTGATGTTAGTACAATTAGTTCTTGCTCGTTAATTTCCATATTATAAACCCGCCCTCATGTGTGGTTTTGGTAATTAATGGGAGAGATTGATGACAAAATGGGAGAGATTGAAAGTGCATTTGCCCGCCCTCATGTGTGGTTTTGGTAATTAATGACAATCTCTATGGACTAATGTTTTCATTGAGATATCCTTATAGATCTTGTCAATGGGAAAATATTGGAGTTCATGTGTTAGACTCTAGAAGATAAAGTGATGACCAAAGTAATATTCAAGTCATCATATATATCAAGAGAAGAAGATGAACTGCAAGTGGATACATGAAGACGGAGCTTAGCAAGTCTCTCCCATAATGGAGTATGGGAGAGTATTTGGAGAAACCTTCATCAAGCATGTGCTAGGAAGCACAATCAAGAAATGTGTTCCAACTTGAGGGAGTCAAGATCGTCATCATCTAGCTCAAGTGGAATGCGCAAGGCAAAGGTATGATCTTGATAGAGTTTCTATTTTACCGGTCTCATGGTGTTAGTGGGAGACCGGGTTATAGGATAGACGACGTACTATCAAGAGGGGCTCTCAAGTGAGTAACTTGATCATATCTTTGTGAAGAGCTCAAATCTTTGCATACTTGGCATATCATCTTTCTTGGTTGTTATTTGGCTTTTATCCATGTGGGGATTTAGATCTTGTGTTCATCTCCATACCAAGCTCTAGTTCATCAAAAACGGATTTCGTATGAAAAACTTATTGCGTTTTTGATATTGGAGGTTTGACCGGTTGTTGTTTTATCGAGAGGTCTTACCTTTTCCCATTTGGTTTTATCCTCCCTTATTGGACTATGATGTTTCTCTGCATAATCTTGTAAAGCTCTTCGTTGCGATTCCAACAAGCCCAAGATCATCGAAAACGGAGTCCGGATGCAAAAGTTATTGAAGTTTTTGTACCGCGTTGTATGCAGTTTTTTTCCCTGCGGTAGTACCGCCCCCAGTACCGCAAAAGTGCGTCCGAAGGCCGTTTTGGCGGTACTAGGAGCGGTAGTACCGCTGCCCGTGGCGGTAGTACCGCTGTCTGAAGCCTGTTTTCACCCTGTTTGACTTTCTGGATTCCCCGGGGGCGGTAGTACCGCCGTTTGTAGCGGTAGTACCGCCCCGGCGCGAATCTGCACCCAACGGTTGGATCTTGGGGTGACCTATTTAAGGGGCCTTCTTCCCGAATGGTTCCCCAACCTTTCTTGCAAGTTTTGACTTCCATTGTTGACCTTCAAAAGCTTGCTATCTCTCAATCCCTCCAATGATTCTTGCTACTTCTTGAGAGAAAAGAGAGAGGAGATCTAGATCTACAATCCACCAATCAATCTCTCCTCTAAGTGAGGGGAAGTCTCTTGATCTAGATCTTGGAGTTCCATTGGTTGAGTTCTTCCTTATTCTTCCTCTCTTCTCCCCCCATAAGCATTAGTTACTTTTGGTGGGATTTGAGAGTGATGAATTTGAGCACTTGTGCTCTTACCATTGCTTTGTACATCGGTTTGTGCTCTCCACGAGGATTCGTGAAAGTGAAAATTTGTGAGCTTGTTACTCTTGGGTCTTTGGACCCTAGACGCCATTGTGGTGGTTGAGACCTTTTGTGGTCACTTGTGGCCATCCGGGAGCCCCCAATCCAGTTGTGGGTTGTGCCCCGGGTTGTTGTTGTAAAGGCTCCGGATTCCGTCTCGAAGGATTCCGATAATTGAAGGTGAACCAATCCTTTGTGGTGCGGTTCATCAGAGAAGAAGGTGAGCCTGTTGTGGCGTTGAGACCAACCTGTTGTGGTGGTCTCACACCTCTCCAACGAGACGTACTCCCCTAAAAAGGAGGAACTCGGGAATACATTCTCGTCTCCGCGTGCCTCGGTTATTTCTATACCCGAGCTCTTTACGTATGCACTTTACATTGTGATAGCCTTCGTGCTTGAAGTATTCTATTGCTATCACCTTGTTGTTTGTCTTGTTTAGCATAAATTGTTGGTGCACATAGGTGAGCCTAGTTTATTTAGGTTGTTGGCTTGTTAATTTAAATATCTAGTTTTATTCCGCAATTATCAAGACTAAATCAGAAAAGTTTTAAATCGTCTATTCACTCCCCTAGGCGACATCCTTATCCTTTCACATTGTAAAAAAAATCTGGGATGCATGTCTCCTCCCGTTCCAAGGGTGCGCACTCTATTATTGCCATAGAATTAAGAGATAAAATAACGAGATTGCTTATTTTCATCTCAACGAGAATTAAGCTAAAGCTCGGTCAAATACAAAGCCATTAGATTTGCGTCGTGATTCATTGCAATTTGGGAGTTGTCCATTCGTTGCAAAAAAAATTCAATCATACATGGGTTGTAGCCGAGAGAAAATAATGAGAATTAGGTTGATCAAGCACTCAACTGCTGGGTTGCGTCATGATTCGTAGCCGTTGAAGTTTACACATGGCTTGTCCTGAGTTTTTTTAGTTAACAAGCTTGAAACTGCCAGAGAATTAAGCTAATTGTCAGACTTAGATTTCCGCATTCGTTTTGACTTTACCCATTAGGATTTTCTTGTTTCTACAGTTTTTGTAGGGATTAATGGGGATAATTTCTACAGGGATTGGGTGAAACCACAAGATTCACCTAATCCCATCAAATCACCAATCCCCAATCCACTAGGGAGGGATAGTGTTTTGGGTATTAAAAAAATACACTAGAGTTTGGAAAATTCTGGAAAAAAGTGAGGATAAAACCTATCAAATATACTAGAAACAAACTGTACTTTGGCAATATGTGGGGATTATGGTTTAATCGGGATAATTCCCACTAATCCCCAAAAAAATTTCTAGAAACAAATAGAGCCTTAGCATTGAATTTCCCTGTCCCTGTTCCCTAAACTCTAAACTCTAAATCCTAAACCCTAAACTCTAGAAACAAACAGAGCCTAAACCCTTAACCCTAAACAAACAGAGCCTTAGCATTGAATCTCAATGCCAATTGTACGGGGATCAATGGACACCTAGTGGCAAGTTCAAAATTGAAGTTCGAAATAAAATCGAAAATTCAACTTCAACACAAGCGAAACAAAAAATGAAAAGAAAGAAAACGTCCATAACACGACACTTTCATCTATACTACTATTAAAAGAGCAAACTTGTGTTGATACATTGAATCTGAGCCCTTCAATATTTGGCCAACAGTCCAGATCGCTCCAATGTTTGACAACTCAACACAAATCCACTTTTGCCCGTTTTACCCTCCCACCAAATCACATAATACTGCTAATGCCATCGTACCGGTTTGTTTCGTTTGTTCTTTTATATTGGCGTAACATGTTTGCCTCTTTGACCGAGAGCTCTCTTTGACCGCATCGTTGCCGGCAAGGGCACCCTACGGGATTGCCACCGCTGTTCTTTTCCGTTCGATCCCCATGCCACCGATGGGTTTGACGACGCCGGCCACTCCGTCCTACGCCGCTGGCCTGTGCTCACAGCTCGCCGCCCCCAGTAGATCAATCCCGCCCAGCGCACATCCTCCCCGTCGAACACCAGCTCCCCGCGCAGCTCCTCCCCCACGTCTTGCTCTCCTTCTCCTACGACGCCGCGGCCGCCAGGAGCGGCCGCTGCTGCCGAGACCTCCTGCCCCCTCCTCCCGGTACGAGCTGCTGCTGCTTACGCGTCGAGCGCGAGCCTGCCGCATACGCCTCCACGCACCCAGTCGCCTGCGAGATCCCATCAGCCCGACGGATGGGCTGTTCAATCAACTGTACCCGATGGCACCAGTCCAGTCGGCGTCGTCAGCTTTGAGGATTCGAGATGGTCTAGCCCTGGACGTTGCTGGGTTATGCAGGGATAGAGTGGAATACGAGCAATGGATGGAGAGAGCAGGGAGAAGGCGAGGCACTGCCTTCGTGGAGGTGTCAAGGCGGTGCAGATCTGGCCGGTGCTGGGCTGTGGAGGGACATGAGCCCGGGGAGACGAGGACACTGTCGTTGCTTCCTGCACATGGCGTGGTGCGGCTGCAGGTTCTTTCCCCAAGAGAAAGGGTCAGAGTTTGAGTGCTGCTTGTTGTTGCGGGTGTGTGTGCATGAAATTGAGAGAATCAAAGATGAAGTGAGAGGAAAATTGTTTCAGAGAAATTAAGAGGAAGTGCGTCCAGTGTTGCTTGCTACTAGCTTTGATTAAATTTTATGCCATTGTATTTGATCAGCAGGGATGAAGTATACAGAGGACTATTGATTACGGTGATCGCGTTCATGCTTGGAGACAAGTGCAGCTCGGCCTGCAGGTAATCATATATTTGGGGGTCATCATAGGTAATAGCGTTCATATCTTCTGCTCCCAGACAGTTAAGTTAGTTTTTTAAAAAATTGTGTCATGCCCAGTGTTTTATTAATTTCATTTTCTGCTATAGGGATTAGGCCTCAACAACCATCTGCTGAATACTTAATATTTTGCCACTTAACTTGAAGAAATAAAAGGATTACCGATGCATTGCTTCTCTGTAATGCTCCATGTTCCGACTAATTATGCAACGTTTGTCAACAAAGTACTAAGATTTTATCGTTTTATATGAGTTTCAGTTATAATTCTGGGTAAATACATATGTTTTTATTGTGGGGTAGCTGGCAGCGAGATGGGTTCAATCGAATACCAATGGAGTTCCATTCATTTTCGGAAATATATTATTCTTCTTGATTGTCTAAGTGCATGACTCAAATAGTCTAATTGTGAGACTGAATTCATATCAATAGCAATGGATTGTATATAAGACTGGAATTTCATCTTTCCCAATGAAGATAATACGTGACTGATGAGCCCAAATAGTTTCTCTTATTAAATAGATAACTAAGCATCCTGGATTTATATCATGGTTTTCTTTGTTCCGTCCATCCTTTTGACATTGTGAATCTGATAGCACCCTACTGAGGTCAACATACACATGTTGTGGTTATTAATATTTGTTGTTCTTCCATTTTGTTAACCCAAGGTTACTGTATTAGTTTTGTATCATGCTCCGTTCATTCAGATGACGAACTTGTTGGTAATATATTGATTGTGTTTGGAGGAGAAATACTAATACTATCTCTTTTCCTCTTTTGATTCTTCTAAGAGAGGACTTAAGGAGAAGGGAGCAATATTTTTACTGGAGAAGAAAGTGAAGAATACCCTGCAGTACATATGATGTTCAGGTAAATTTTCCATCAGGCAACAGGCTCTTAGCTAGGCTTTACTTATGTTCTATGACGATATTGTTCGGATACATTCTAGATATTCTTGCTTAGTATATCAGTTGATTTCAGGCAGTGAATTGGCAGGAATGCCAGTGAATTTCATTGGTTTCCATCTTGTTTTTCAGTTTCCAGTTACATCTTTGTTTCAGTAGGTTGATATATCTGTTCAAAGTGTTGTCCTTATTATAGCAGTTTCCATAACAACGAGTCAAGTTTCTGATGTATACATCAAGTACAATATGTGGTGCACAAGGAAGGTGAGGCTGCCGTCAGTTGTGGTAGCACGGAGAGTGAGCCGGTAGCAAAGTGAGAAGATCGTTGTCGAGGTTGCTAGGCAGCGGCAATAATGTTTTGAGCTGGTTCACTGTGCGGCCAGCTTGATAGTCGGAAATTCAAATGATATATTACACATGTTCATGTGTATTTTCTATTGTTTCATACTTCAGACGAGAATTAAGGTTTTGTTATTGTGCACTTCTTTTTGTCCCTGGCCCATGTGTTAACAAAACGAACTACACGCACACGACTCGATCCACAAATTTGGATCATGCATGTACTACAGTCTGTCTCTCTTTTAACATGGAAACTTATCATATTTCTTTTTGTAATTGGACAAAGAGTTGTTTCACGAGAAGCACCATCTCAGCACGATCAGCTTGGAATGTCACATTTTGATGCTTGCGTTGCAAGTTTAATATTTTATACTTTTAAATTGCCCCATTTAATTATGAAAACGTGCGTTGCACGTAAATGTCAACTAGTGCTGAAAAAAACTCAACACTTCTTTCCTTTCCCTCCTCGGCTCATTGCCCCGTCATCCAGTCCAACCACGCCGCCTCCTCCCATCGTGCGCGGCGCACCCCCATATCACCATTGCAGCCGCGAAGTTGAGCACGGCCGCGGGCAACGGCACCGTCTTCTACTCCAACCCGCCGCGTTCACTCCTCCTCTAGATTCTCCCGGACGTGCCGCGGCATGCACCGCGAGGCGATGCGCTCCATCTGCTCGACAAATTGCTCCATCAGTTAAGTCCGTCGTCAATCCGCGCTATCTATCGACTACCTCCTCACCGTCGTCTCCCGCGATAGCCTCGCTCGCCGTCTCCCTCTTCAACCGCGTCGATAGAGCTGGCGGCGAGAAGGTGGCTTCCACGCTGCACACTTACGGGATCCTCGTCGGCTGCTGCAGTCGCCTGTGCCACTTGAAATTCGGTTTCGACGCATTTGGCCATGTCCTCAAGGAGATCTTTGGGTGCACACCATCACCTTGACACACCTGCTCAGGGTCCTCTGTTCTGAGAAGAAGACGAGTAATGCAATGGACACCATGCTCTGACAAATGCCTGGGCTTCAGTGCACACCCAATGTCTTCTACTCCATTCTTTTCAAGGGGCTATGTGACGAGAAGAAGGCTCAAGAGGCCTTGGAGTATTCCTAAATGATGTAATTCTTGTGACTATGATGGACATAGGGGCACTCCTATGGTGGTGTCGTTTGATACCGTCATTGATAGTTTCTATAAATAGGTTGAGGTAGGCAAGGCTTGCAGCCAGTTTCATCAAATGCTGGAACGTGGGATTTCGCCAAGTCATGTAACTTACAGCTCAGTAATCATCAGCCTGTGTCAGGCTCAAGCAATGGATGTTCCTTAAGAGGATGGTTGAAGATGGGGCTATGCCGGACTGTTCAGCATATACTAGTCTTGTGCATGGATATTGCTCTTCGGGACAGTAGAAAGATGCAGTTAGGGTTTTTGAAGAAATATCTAGATCTTCAGTTGAGTCAGATTATTACTTATACCTCATTGATGGAGTATATTTTCAAGAATGCTGGTTGGTCTAAAGCTAGTAAGTTCTTATTCTGTTATTCATGGGTATGCCATTGAAGAATCTCTTTTGTTGGTATGCATAATCTCTTTAATTCGATCCTTGGAAATGGTATTCCACCATACCATCTTGTCTTAAACGTATGGATCTCTGCATATGCTAAACACGAAGTGGCTGATGAGGCAATGATTATATTTAAAACAATCAGTATTGATTGAGACCTGATATTGTCACATATGGAACAGTAATAGTCTGTCTTTGCGATATAGCTTAACTGGATGATGCTTTGTCCCAGTTCAGTAGGATGGTCGGGAAGGATTATCTCATAATATTGCGGTTTTAACACCCTTATTATGGCTCTTGTACCTGTGGCAATTGGGAGATGGCTGAGAGATTGTTTTTTGAGATAATAAATAGAGGCATCCGTCCAGACATTGTGTTCAATACAGTAATCGGCTATGTACGCAAAGAAAGCAGGGTTATGGTTATAGGAGCTCAAAATCTCTTTTATGAGAAGCCTGATGCCATTACATATACCTCACTAATAAATGGGTACTGTTTAGTTGGAAAGATGGATGAGGCAATGCGATGATGACATGGTCTCTATTGGTTTGAAATTCTATTGTGCCCCTATGCTGCTTTTGATTAATGGATTCCGTAGAAATAGAAGGATATATGAATTACTCTTTCCAGAGTAATGTTGAGGGAAGGAGTTAAGCCTGGAGCCATTTCTTGTAGTATATACAAGGGCTTTTCCAGACTGGAAAGCTGCTTCTTCAATGGCACTCTATCTCAGGATGATAATCAGTGGAATATGCTTGGATGTTATCACGTACTGCATAATTCTCAGAGGGCTTTGTAAATATTATGATATATGCATTGCTTAAAGGTGGCTGAGGAAGTAGCCATTGATTATTTACTGCTATTTCGGCAAATAGGTTAGTGCCTGATGTACCATGATCTACAATGATGATCAATTTCATAAAAGCATGACTTCTAGAGGAGTCCGATGATCTCTTCCTATCTGTGGAGGAGAACGGCTGTGCTCTGAAGTCCCATATGCCAAATTCTATAGTTAAGAGGATATTTACGGAGAGGTGAGGTTAGCAGGGTTTCTGCTTACCTCTCCATGATGATTGAGAAGCACTTGCCCCTTGAAGCTTCGACTGCTTCCTGTCGACTTTTTTTTTTCTCTCAGTATGAATATCAACAGTATCACAGGTTTCTCCCAGCAAGTATCAGTTTTTGTAGAATCCATGGATGGCCGAAGTTTTTTGCAGCTATGGACTTCTCATTGAGAAGCGATATTTTCTCTGTATGTGAAGTGTAAATTTTGAGGTATGTTACCTCTCCTAACTTTTTTGAGAAACTATGTCTGAACTGCAGATAAGCAATTACCACCTTACAGATGATTCCCCCCTTTTTAGGTAAAATCTGGTAAATTTGATTGGCTGAAGACCGCTAGATTTCTAGATGGCCCAAGTGGAGGACTATTTCACTACTGGCTCTAGTCTATAATTGCATATTGTTGTCTTAAGCACGAAATTATATATGGCATTAGCATCCACATAGAAGCCAATTGTTCTGGAGGCAGCTCTCCTAAAAAGGCATAAAGGGATCAATAACTGGAGTCCAGAACTTAAGACCCCTTCAATTACCTTATGTATTTAGGAGGCATCGATTTTGACACAAATCCGGAATAGTGCAGGAATCATTATAAGCTGAGTTGGTTGAGCTAGACAGATATTCTCCCATTTGGATGGAAATCTGACTGGAATCTCCCCGCCCGTAACTAATCTTCTCCTTTTTGACATAGACATCAGGAACATATGTGGCTGAGAGCCCGAAATGAATCCTAACTCGCTAAGAATCCGAGATCCTGAGAGCAATATTTGTTTTCCTCGGCAAGTTATGCTTGCCTATGGCACTATGAACATTAATTATAGTGTTTTCCCTCCTGAGATAAATATTTATTTCCCTCGGCAAGTTACACTCGTCCTATGGCACTATGAACATTAGTTATAGCTTTTTTCCCTCCATGTTTCAACATTTGGTCCTGGGAGTTTCATCTCTCTCTGGTGAAAACAGTTAGTGGAGTCAGGCAATCTAGCATTACAACATCGATCTAAGTCAAACTAATAGGGCTTCATTAATTGGATTATGGGAACTTTTGACTTCTTTGGCTTACCTCTCTTTTGGGGTATAAAGATAGACAGCAGATTTCTTAATCATATGCAATACTTCAAGGCCGCAAAATTTGCTATCTAAAATTGACTTTCTTGGCAGCGAACATGTATGTCAGTCATAAATGCACAATGTAAGCATGTAGCCAACTCTGCTAGCAAGGAAGAATTTTTTTTGTGGTATTGGGAGAATTGTAATTTGAGAACGACTTGGCTACTTTATCTTAGTTCATTGGTGTTGATCTTGTTTTTGTTAAAATCGTATGTACTAGTATTCTCTCTTAGCGTCCATAAGTTAAATTTTCTTGGCAATGCTTTTGCGGTGTTCATATTCTCTGTAGGTAGGTTTCTGTCAATGATGTCTTGTTATTCTGCATGGGATCGGTGCTTTCAATCTGTTTTTTTCCTTCAAGAAAAAATATATTGTATATCTGAATAACCGATATATTTAACAAATTGAAAGCTGACTATAAACCCCAGTGATAGTTGGCTGATGGTAAAGATGCCTGGAAATGCTGTACGGACTTGATATCTAAATCTGACAGTGTTTACTGGTTAAGTACTTTCTCTGTTCCATAATGTAAGCCTTTTTAGCAATCTGTTTTAGCTTGCTAAAATGGCTTTACATTGTGGAACAAAGGGAGTAGTATCTAGCAGCATTTCAGCTACTTTTAGGCGCTTAGAAGGGGAAAAAACTACTCCCTCTGCCGAAATAAGCGTCGTAGTTTTGAACTAGGTTAGTTCAATACCGCTATGCTTATTATGGATCGGAGGGAGTACTGTATTGCGTGAGTCACACCCTGTTCGGCTTGCGCCACCGTGATATCTTTGCTACTCCCTCCGATCCACTTTAAGTGTCGTAGGAAAGTAACTAAGCTAGCTATAACTCATAACACAATCAGCGACATTTATTTGGGATCAGAGGGAGTATGTACTTCTGTTCTAGTACATTTCTACTCTAGAGTCACGCATTGTATCCCTCTGCATTTTTTTCGATAAAGAGAATATATTAATACCAAGCAGATATCAATTACATCCAGCCTCTGCAACCAAGGATGCACACAGCCAAAAGAAAAATAAATAAAGAAGGAAAACCCCGCCGAACTGATCAGCGAAGCATCAGGAACTACCACCACCAAATGCTTCGAGAACGACGCCCCCGGAAGGAAACCCTGCACAAACACCGTCGTCGCCTGATCATAAATCATAGGTTTTCACCCTGAAGAAAGTCCAACTAAACTCCAGACAATGCCTTCAACAAGGAGACGAATTGATATCCGTCATTGTCAGGTACTACCAGTAAAGGTCACACCTAAAGTTTTCACCCCGGAAGTCAAGACTTTATGCCCAGAAGCACCATCAAGAACGAAGTCCCATGTGTTGCCCGCCCGCCGCTTGCCCATACTGCTGCAAAACACTGATCATCCGGTTCACAGTCTTGACCACATCCAAACTCGCCTCCGTCATCACTTGTAATCTCGAACTCACATGAGCCATCGAGATCCACTGATCATCCGGCACAACGATCTTGAAATTCTCCATCATTGTTAGCACCACGGTAATCGTAGCTAAATATGTCATGGCGTACCTCATGGTGTACATCATGGCGTATCTCTCTGCATATCTTAAGAGATTAGAGATGCGCCATAAAGTTGTTGTTTGTCATACGGAAGATGGAAATCTGGTACCAACTTTCTCTTGATTCTGGTTTGAGATCTCTTCTGGTTATCTCTCACTGTCCTGATTTAGTTTCAGACTCCCGACAACCAGCTTGTGGGAGAGGGGCTTCTCCTCGCACATTTTGTTATCTCAAGCTCCAACCCTAACCCTAGCCGCCGCCGGCCGGCCCGCGCCGCCTCTCCCTCCCCCCCTCCCCCTCCTCCCTCGCGCAGTTGCGCCGCCCCCGCGGCGGCCGGCCACGGCCTCGGCCCCCTCCGCTCGTTCCCCTCCCTCCCGCCTCCCTCCTGTCGCCGCCGTCGGTAGAGGCCGTCAGGCGCGGCCTGGTCGTCGGCGGCGGCCTGTCATTCCCCGCGCCTAGTTGGAGGAGGCGGGGCTCCAACATCTAGGCGGCGGTGCTTATTGGTGGCGATTGGTCCAGTCTCGACTGGGGGGCGACGTGGCGGCGGCAGCGCACGCGGGGCTGCGGTGCAGCGCAGTGCCGCGGGCGATGGCGAGCTGCAGGGAGGCTCGGCTCGCTCGCGAGCTCGGCCTTGCCCAGCCATGGTGGCCCGGATCGGGTCCTTGGCCTAGATCGGGCCCTGGGGCCCAGTGCGGGGCCTTACGGGCTCATCTGGATCGGGCTGTGTAGGTCTCTTCTGCAGCACGTTCGGCAGCGGACGACGAGGTAGGCGGTACAGGGGCAGCAGCGATGGTGGCCGGCCTGTTGCAGCGTGGCAACGGGGTTTACGGCTCGATCTGGACCCGGCCGGACCCTGTTAGGATTGGTTTGCCTCCAAGGGGGCATTACGGGCTAGGCGGGCCCGGCCGGACCTAACGGGGACTGGTGTGCTCTATGGTCGCGTCCGGTCGACTACCGTCTTCGGCGGTGGAGGTAGTTCCCTCCCGCGCGGCCACGGTTTCTGCTCTTCCCGGTATTAGCCCTCTTCGCCTTCGTCCTGCGGTCCTCGTGACTGTTGCTTTGGGGAGACGATGATGATGACTTGGTGACCGTGGTGGCGCATGTTGGCGGATGGTGAGTCTGGTGGTGGCGAGGCCTCACCCTCGCGGGATCCTGTGCATCGGATCGTTCGGGAATGCGGACATGGTTATTCGGGAGAAATCCTTGTTGGCTCGGCCGACACCGACGCGGTGCCGCCTTTGGGTGGCATCATCCCTTCCTGAAGGGCGTCGTGGCTATCCGTCGTCCGTCTCCCTGAGTGTGCCGGGGGAAACCCTAAGACCAGTGTGCTGGTCCGGGCGACAGCGTGAGCTTCCCTTTTTGAAGGTGCTTCTTGGTACTAGATGATTCGAAGCAAGGAGCGTGGTGGTACTTCTTCGAAGAGGGCGCATCGATTGCGGGTCATCGTAGTTTAGTCGATCCGCCTTTATCTACATTTCTTTCTGCTTTTCCTTTCTTTGAGCGTTTGCGTGTGTTTGCTGCTGCCCCAGCATATGTGGTGTCGGGTTTGTACTGTCTATTGTTTGGTGGTCGGTGCTTTATTTATAAAGCGGGGCGAAAACCTATTTCGTGGATCTCTCACTGTCCTTTGAGTTTTCATAGCTGGGACTTGCCCTTTGCATCGTATGTTCAAGTGTTGACATCACCTTCAGGTCCTAATGAGCTGGATTTTCTTCGTTGATCTGGTTCCGCCCTGCTAATGCTAAACATCATATGTTGTATATCTGTAGTCCAAAGGTATCCTCTCAGATTTACCACACAGTGATAGTTTATCTTATCCACAGAGAAACCTGTGGGTTCCTCCTCAAGTAGCAGTAGTAGCAAGTGGAGAACCTGGCCGGTGCATCTCCCTAGCCGGTGACTCGCCCCTGCACACGTGACCCAGTTTACCGTTCCAACCAGCCACACACACTCTTGTCCCTTTCCCCACGTCACTCTCAGCAGAGTCTCACTCACTCGAACCACAGAAACCGCAGCAGGAAAACTGCTGCCAGCCACACACACACATGGCACATAGTTCCGGTATCAAGCTCAGTCAGATCGATGGGGCCCTCTCACATCCATGGTGATGCGATGACATCACCGTCGTCCCCCGGCCTCTAAACTAGCGCCTCCTGTACACTGGATAAGACTTGGAACACCCTGCAGCGTCCCAGCATACCAGCAGTCCGTCAGTCATCATCATTCATTACCAGCTTCCTCCCTGCTTCCCTGCTCGCATAGAAAACTCAAGCTGCTGCCCTGATCCCCTCCCTTAGCTCTCCTTCAGCTGCTGATCAGTCACTAGCTAGTGTTCGGAGTGCTTGGCTTCGTCTTGCACGGACGCTGCATCCATGGAGGCAGAGGAGGGCAGGCCTGCCCCGGGGTACGAGCACGGGCCGCCATGGGTGTTCAAGGGCAGGCAAGTGGGCATCTCCTCCATTCTTTACCGTTCCCTCCATGGAGGACCGTGCGTCGGTGTGCAGCAGCAGGTGCGAGTGATATTGTTCTTTTCTGTTGTTGCAGCGCATTGTACCAGCTGCATTTGGTGAAGGCGGCGACGGCGCGAGCTTTCGTCCCCAAGGACCTGCGCCTGGTGGAGGCCTTCGGCTACACGCTCGGCGGCATGTTCCTCGCACGCTACCACGACAGCCCCGCCGGCCAGTTCGACGAGGTCATCCCCTCCCTTCCTGTCTCATGTTCTCCTTCTTCATCCGTCTCCCCGTTTCTTTCCTGACGAGTTCATCTGTGTTTCTCTGTTTTGCAGCTGGTGGTGATCGCCGGCATTGTGTGGAACCCGCCGACTTCCTGCGCGTGAGTTGCTCTGGCTAATTACCTTCAGCATTCTTTAGTCACTTCTGAGTGAGTCCACTAGTGATTGCACTTTTGCCTCCATGCTTGCGGTTGGGGGATGCGAGTGGCACAACTTGCATTAGAAAAGAGAAAAAAGAAGCTGAAACCAGTGTATCTGTCTATCTGATTAAGTAAACAACGCCTACTTGCACAGTCCATTGTACTTGACCACGCAGGCTTTCGCGATCTCCTAATTTGTTAACTCGCCGGCCTTTAACTATCTGATCCTTTCGCTATGCTTGCTCCCTCTGGAATGGACAACCGTGTTGCTTATCTGGATTCCATTTCGATTAAACCCGTGCCACATGACAACTTGCTTCATTTGTGATGCTATCCTCTTTACTTTTTTTTTTGCATCAAAAGAGCTTACAAGTTGTGCTAGTTTGGTGGTCTCTGAACCTGTTTGTTTAACAGCTGGGCTGCCAGGGTCCTAGTAAACAGCGCTGAAGCCTGCCGGCATGGACGCAAGGTATTACTAGTTAGAATTCCTCTCCGATTTGTTTGATGTTTGTTCTGGTGGCAATTCCTCAGTGTTACTACTCCGGAATTTCGTAACTGACGCCGCTCTCATTACTGTAGGAAGTAGGGCTTCCAAGTCACGTCGCGAAATTCTCACAGGTAGTCGACCGGAGCACTTCTGTGATTTGGTTTTAACAAATATTTACGAGATTTCTAACATGAACTTTTCTCGAATGCAATAGACTGAAACTTCTGCAGTCAGAAATAAACCGTTGGTAAAACCAAACAGCTTCCTCAGCATGATCGGAATGGGTTCAACATTCTCCAAGCAAGAGAATTGTCGTGGGATCGAGATCTCGGAAACCACGGGCTCATCTACGAGGCACTTGTGCAACATCAGTCTGCCGGTTACCGGTAATTTAAATTTCTTATGTGCTTAGTACATTGATTTATGTCATCTATTTTACTGGAATGATTTAAGTTACGACACTGTTCAAGTAAATGAAAGAGCTGTTACATGCCTTATCCTTGTAAATTGCCTGAATTTTCAACTTACATTCTGAAATTCGAGATAGCTACGGCCTGCTGGCGCATCCGAATTTTTATATCGAGTTGGTATGGCACCTTTGAAGTTAAAGGGACGGGCTATTTCAGCTAGCCTAATATAACTTACTAATTTTGCAGAAGTGGCACATAAAAAAATCAAGTGGATAGGTCCAGCAATCAAGATGTCACTTCCGAGCTTCAGGTTCGTTTAAACTAAAGCAGAGAGCTCCCATGCTTCCCAAAAAGATAACTGCTGAAGCCCCAACATCTGGGCAAGCAACAGAAGTTATATGCTTAAGAAGTCATCTGTTATTTTCTTTAGAAATCTGAAAGATGTTTCTCAAAATCTACTCCATTTTTTCTTCTATGGCTGAAAATCTGAACATTACCTGTGTGTGTTGTGAATTATAGTGGCCAGACAGAGGACTATCCCGATCTTCTCAAGTACTCTTGCAAAATAGAGTGCAGGTGATGGCATACCTAAACTCTAAAAATGAAATTTAATACCTATGTCTGAGTATGGACAAATGATCATCTGAGAATATGTCATGTATATGCGCATATGAGTGTAACTGCCTTTCTCACGAGGTCTTCTCTTGCACAGGGTGCGCCCGGTAAGTCCTGCAAAGATCTGGAGCCCTAGAACTGCAGAACCCCAGGAGTGCTCTGATGGCAAGAACGGCAGCGCAGGAGCCGGCGCCTTAGCAGAATTGGATGCGCAAAGACAGAGTGTTCTGGTTTTGTTGTCTAGGCCCATCTTGGCTCTGCAGTTCAGCTCCCTGCAAATGAACGTTGATGCTCCAAAAATTGTTGCTCCACAACCCAAGAAGAAGGAAGTCAGATACTCTAGCACCTGAAATCTGATTCCAGATATGTAGGTTCTGAAGCTGGGAGTTTCTTTTTTTTTTTTTGCGAAACACAGTACAACGCAAGCGCTCATATACACGCGCACACACTCACCCCTATGAACGCACGCACGCACACCCTACCCCTATGAGCACCTCCGAGAGACTGAGTCGGCGGGTCGAGTCTTGAGATTGACGAAGTCACCACGGGCGCCTCGCTGTCGACGGGAACGTCGCCTCCCACTGAAGAATATTCCGCCTTAAATGAGAAACACCAGCGTCAAACCTGGGGTTTGAACTCTGGTGGGCTAGGGGTACAACCACCCAACTAACCATCTTGCCACAGGCAAGTTCTCTGAAGCTGGGAGTTTCGACCACGTTTCACCCGAGTTTCATCCACATTAGACCCGATACCGTCGCTTGTTCTTTCATTTGTTTATAGGGTGCAAGAAAAACATTGTTGGATATGAAACCTTCTTGCTGAATTCAAAGGTGCATATAGTTTGGTTTCGATGGAAAGCAGGTAACACATTTTTCAGAAACATTTAGAGTTATATATTTGCGCAGTTCGAACCCAAAAAAGGTTAAAGATGAACATAGCTGAAGAATATTTTGCAATGACCAGAAGTTAGATCAACAGATCAGATCATCTTCAAATTCAGATTAAACAGAGTCACCTATGCCAACACCCAGCCCTAATAACCCAAATGTTAACTCTAACCTAAAACACAACTACTACTCAACCAGCTTAATTCGCCAACTCTAACCAGTAAGGACCATTATATTTTGCCAAGTACTATTGGCAGTGCTAGAGATTTGTAGATCAGTGGTCAAAGTTCCAGAGGAAGATATCGATATCATCGAAACCGGCAATGTGAGGCAGACCCATGGCGATGCAAGGAAGGTCCGGCTCCATGAGCCCCAGAGGACCGGAGACATGGGGCCGCAGTCGACGTCCATCTCTTCGCTGGTTTCATCAGCAGGCGGTGGCGGCGTCCACGGCTCCATCTTCACCGACCCGCTGATCGGGATCGCCGCGATCGGCTCCTCGTTCGCGGTGGCGGTGGCTAGTGGTGTTGGTGGTTGCGCTCGCGGGGCCAAGACGGCGGCGGCATGGCTCGACGGGGATCCTGCCGTGGCGCTCGCCTCGTTGTACACGACCAGCTGGAGATCCCCCGCCGTGCCGGCGCTGTCCTCCTCGTTGTACTCGACCAGCGCCGTGGGGCTGATGCTCTCCTCGTCGTAGACGACCAACGCGAGGTCCGGGCTCGCGGCGTCGTCGGATGACGTGCTGCCGGTGCGGCGGTGCCTGAGGCGGCGGCTCCTCGGCGCGCGGGGGAACCGCTTCTTGAGCGTGCTGTTCCAGTAGTTCTTGATGGCGAGGTCCGTCCTCCCGGGGAGCTTGGCGGCGATGACGGACCAGCTGTTCGATCAAATGCCAACTGGAGCAGGTCAGTGAACTAGTCGTGCAATTAGCTCTGATTTAGCAAGAGGCGTGGGATCATGTCAGGACCACTCACCAGCTTCCCTTCTTGCTGTACATCTCGTAGATGATCCTGTCCTCGGCCGGCGAGAAGTTGCCGTGCTTCAGCCCCGGACGGAGGTAGTTCAGCCACCTTGAACGGCAGCTCCGGCCACAGCGCCGAAGCCCTGCGATCCATTAAGAAACTTCTCAGAAATAATGCTTCAGATACAGTGGTGGGTCGTGAAGATTTGCGTATGCAATGCTTTGAGACGATCAAATGAGCTAGGATTTTTTTTTCACCACACTACTGGTAAATACTGCTAGAACTAAGAATGCTAGGAAACATCAAGTAACTGTCCAGGGCTTGGTTAAAGTAATTAGTAATACTGAGAATGCTAGGAAACAAAGGTAAGAAAGAACTGCTGGAACCAAGATAAACTACTAGGATCAAAATTGGACAAATCTCTGAAGTCAAGTACCTGCACATGCATTCAGTTTTACAGTAAACTACATGCCTATTATATACTTCTAGTATTATGCTAACAGCACTAGTAAGAACAATAGTGATCATTTGCAAGCCAAACAAACAAAAATGTTATATTCCAGTGACCCATTTTATTGTTTTTTATTAACGAGAAGGGATTGATCTATCCGCAATATCAAGAGCTCAAACAGATGCGTATGCATGGTGAGGTGTGGAAAAGAAAATACGAACCTAAAGTATTAGATAATCCCTGCCAGCTACGGCCAATGCCATACTTCTCAATGTAGTTTTTGATGAGATTGTCCTCTTCCTTGGACCACTTCCCCTTCTTCAGGCTCCCTTTCATTGGAAAGAGCTTTCTCCTGTCTCCAACAAGGGCTCAAGAATTCAAATGAGAGGCATAAGGACTTAACTTGTATATATAGTACAGTAGTCATGTACGATGGAATACCTAAAGTGTGATAGATGGCTAGATTTTCTGTGTTACCACGTGGTAATACCTCTACCCATTCTTGTTTTATTGGCTTGTCTCTTATGCTAAAACCAACTATTCCCTATACTCAGGTAGAGGAGAAAAGAGAAGGGAGCGGTAAAAGGTAAAGGAAATTGACATACGATTCCTCCAAATGATAAGACTGTAGAGGTAAAAAGTAAATGGCATTAGGGCAGGCAGGTCAGGGTGGGTGCGTATGGTGTGAGGTTGCTTAAATACTTGTGGTGGTTGACATTGTCATTAGTACAGTGTTTAAATTATAAAAAGTATACTGCATGCTGACATTATCCTCTTTGGCAGATTTACGTCCCTAGGTACATCTTAAATATTAGCTGCATCATATATTAGCTTGGTCAGAAGCGTAGAGATGATCTGAAATTTGAGCTGAAGTGTCATCTCGTCGAAGAACAAAAAAGATGGACAAGGTTCTGCAAGAGCACCACAAGACAAAAGAGAGATACAAACAGCACAAGCAGAGGTTCATACTGTATCCTTTTCTTTTTTCGGATCAAACTATTTCAATCCATTAGACACTTGTCATCAGGAGCTCCTCCTAATAATCCACCATTGAATCGAAAGCCATCAGCACTGCACAGTAGTAGTGAGCACTCCAAGCAAATGGTGTATATGGATCTTGATATCTGCTGATTGTGGCATGCTACGTCATCGGCAATCATGTGGAGTAGGAGCCGAGAGAGAGAGCCCAGGTTGTACTTGCACGTCACCGCATGTCCACATCCGATCCGGACTCTTCTTCTTTCGCTACTACTCCGTAGTACTACATGACAATCTGACGGTTCAATCAATGGATGGAATATGGGTGGGGGTTCTGATCTGGTTTTTAGCCTGGTTTATGCGCTGGCGTGCTTTCCTATTCTTTCCTCTCTTTTTTTCCTTTTTTTTCTTTATTGTGGCTTCCCAATATAAATGTAATAAACTGTATTCCTATCTGATCGTTGAATTTTAGATGGTTGTTGCTGCCGTGAACACATCCTTTTTAGAGTCGGTTAACTAAGAATTAAAAGTTAGTGCTCAGTGAGTGCTACAACGTCCGATTGCACCTATGAGTTACAAGTTGGATTGTGACTGATTTTTTGAGTTGTAATTGGGGCTGTAAGTGAGAAAAATCATCCGGGTCACTAGATTTGATTTGTGATTCGTGCTAGTCATTAGCTGTAACATGAGTTCGAACTGAGATTTGATGGCATCATCCTGGCTTGAGCTGCCTAGAGAAACAGTAATGAAAATAAGCTCACGAGAAACTGCAGTCCAGTTCTTTTTGACATTTCCTGTCTTAACTTATTGTCTGAGTTATATAATGAAAAGTATGTAACGCCCTTGGGATAAATTTATGTTCTAACTAAAAGATTTTGAGTTCTTTTGTATTGTTTTCGCATACATAATCACAAAAAATATTTCGAATATCATATAAATTGCTAAATATTACAATAAAAATAGGACTCATTGTTAGTTGATTACAACTCAAATAGAAGGAAGGATATTGCAACATTTTCGTCCCAAGAAATTATACAAACATAGTCTAATAATTCTAAGGAAATACACTCTTAGGGATATCATCACGGATCCCTTTCATGTAAGTACCATCATCTTCGGGTGGAGCACTAGGATATGAAGCACTCTCCTCTTGAACATACTCTCCACTATCAAACATGTCGAAATGTTGATCACGTAGGTCGCTATCACAAATGTAGTTGTGTAGACATGCCAGAAGTACTTATCATCTTTTGACGCTTAGGTGGTCTGTGAGGTATGCATCATCCAACGAAGTTTCGCTTATGCGCTCAGGTGGGCGGCGCCAGGAGGAGCAGGTCGGCCGGAGACGGAGCGCCGGTGGATGACCGCAGCGGAACGAAGGCCGCCGATCTCGAGACCGACTCGATCCGGGCCGACGAGATGGGGTGGCCGCAGGCTGTCCTCGCGCCATGGAACAGAACTGGGGGCGGCTCGGGGCGGTGGGGTGCCGAGAGGCAGCGATCGGAGTGGTCACAGGCGGCGACAATGGCAGAGGCTTGAGGAACCCTAGATCTCGGGACATGCTTGGGACAGAGGAGAGGAAAAAAAATGAGTACACGTGTTGGCCCTCCCAGGTAATTATTCGGGGGAAACATCTTGCGGCAGGACGGTGGCAATTTGATGTAAATACCGTGTCAAATAGGGGCAATGTAAAATAACGGTTTGGTGGAGCTGTGGGGAGCCGCAGGAAGCTGGTGTAGGGCGGCTTCCCCGACTGTGAAGAAATGGTGGAAGCCAGCTGCCCGCAAAAACGGCTTAAAATCGAGTTCTTTTAGTCTTAGGCTTATTTTGACCTCTAATCTGTCTAGAAGCTACAAAAGAATTGGGCCTAGTTTCGTTCGACTAAGAATTAGCCACACCTTTTTAGTGTATCTCCGCCAAAGTCTCTAAAGTTTGAGTCCCTAAAACGCTTCTAGAGACAGGGGAGAAGATTTAGGGATTTTGAAACTGCTCGTGTCTAGTAGACCCCCTAAAACAGGCTAAGCTTATTTTGTTGTACATATACCTATCTATTTCTCCATCTCTATAATCTACAATCAAAACATATAAGATAATTATAACTTTTAAAACACATAAACATAAATTTCAACATTATTTAGAGTACATAATTTTGAGGTTCAAACATTGTGCATCACATAATACAAAGTTTAACGTACAAGCCGAAGAAATATCAATTATTTTTGCCATGCCATTTCCACACTCCTCAACTAAGTCAGCCCGTAGTTGTCCGTGCATATTCTACTTTTTTTATCTCCCGGTCCCCTCATAAACCACTGTATTTGGTCTTCGTCTTTTCTTTTGGGTAGAATTGTTGTTCCCATGCACTCATAAGGAAAACAAAAGAGAAAATTTACCTTGTGGGAATCCCATCGAACAAGTTTGGCGGACTGAGCCGAAACTCACTGGTGCTGAGAAGTCGGATCGTGTGGGAAGGCAGAGGGGTCGCGAGCGACCGGTGGACAAGGCGAACGAGGCTAGGGCAGGCCAAAACGAGGTGGCGACGTTCGAGCTGATCCCGACCGGATTGGAGACATAGAAGGAGCAAAGAAGAAGCGGGGCAGTGCAGGATGGCAGCGGGGCCCCGGCAGAAGGGGCCATGGTCGAACAACGATGACCGAGCAGAACCATGCGGGCAGAGGGAGGGGTATGGTGCTTTTAGAACCTCCCTAAAAAGTTTAGAGATTAGGGAATGTTTAGGCGGTATGTTATAACATGCTTTTTAGTCGTTGTAGGTGGGTGGCAGTTTTAGAGATATGGGGTCAACAAAGGGAATTTGGTGGAGATACTCTTAGTTTCGATGAAAAAACACAAAGTAAGCACGCACGCGAATGAACACGTAACCTTTGGGCAACAAAAAAAAACCTCTAACAAAATTAGCACAAAATGTATAGCACATTTAAGCAAACAAAATGTGTCATGAATGAAGGCAATGTGGCCGTGTGTCTGCACATTGCGATGATTTTGTGAAGCGCTTGGAAAAATACCAACACGTGTAGTATAGAGTAAAATACATCATAGGTACGCTACCTTGATAGTGATGTTTAGCCTAGCACATCAGCTCGGAAATCGTTCACCTCACTCTAGTCTCAACTTACATTGTATCACTTAAACAAACAAGTTTATGAACTGAATTAGGTGTTTTCTAGTTAATGTACTATACTGGACATGGTTGTTGAATGACAAAACAGAAAATATAAGCTCACAAGTCACAACTAATGATTAATGAAAAAACAGAAAATGTCAAAATATGCCCACGCAATTAAGGGAAGATCTTGCTCAATACTACTCCTTCCTACTTCCTAGGGCTACTAGTAAAATGTACCGTAAACTATCTCGTAAACTAATGTGACTCCCTCTGATTTTAATTTTAAGATGTTTGAGTTTTTTTTCTAAAACGAATGTATCTAGACGCGTCTCAGAGTTTCACTCATTTTGATCCATACATGATTGACATTTCTAAAACATCTTAGCATTATGATTTTTTTGATAAAGAGCATATATTAATATCGAGAAGATACCAATTACACCTAGCCTCTGCAACAACGCGTTGCCCTAGCGGCCCCACGGATGCACACAGCCCAGAATAAAAAGAAGAATTACAAAAAAGAAAGTCCCAGTGATCCATTACTTGTGACAGCAGACCTAACCCCACCAAAACAGTACCAGAAATCCAACTACTCCAAAAGCGACGCCTTCAAGAAGGAAACAGTGCTCAAGCGCCGTCGTCGCCCCTTAGCATTATGAATGGAGGGAGTATCTTCTTCTTCTTCTTCTTCTTTTTTTTTGAAAGGGAGGAGTACAATCCTGCTTACAACCAGATGAACCAAACAACAAGACCAGAAGCAAGATCATACAGCAAGAACTCGGCACAAAGAACTACAGCTACGAGCAGCTGGACCACCGAAGCTCTTCCACGCCGACGAACACCGGAGAAGAAGAGATCAAACCTCAAACCAGCTGGAAGAAGGACGACCTCCACCATTGAAGAAGACCGCAACATCCACTCGGCGCAAGCACCGAGATCTCGACGATGAACAAGCACGGCCAAGCCGCCCCAACAGCCAGCACCAGCACCACCTGCCGCCAGGGCGACCAAGCCGTGCCAGCAGCACCACCACCGCGCCCACCAACCCAGCTCCAGCGCCGAGCACCCAGCCTCCCCGCTCCGGACCTGCAGCTCCAAAAAACTCCACCCCTCGCCTCCACGGCCGGCCGGAGGAGCCCCGAAGAAACAGAGCCCAGAGCCTCCAACAAAAGCAGGCGCAGCACCCCCGCAGCTCCACCCCTCACCACCACGGCCGGCCAGGGAGGGCAGAGGCACATACCTGCAGCAGCAACTCCTATACAAGCCCCATAGCTCCACAGTGACGCCGGAGAACTCGCCACTGCGACGGCGGAGCCAAGGCACAAAAGCCACATCGAGGTCATCACCGCCGCCACAACCACCTCGGCAGGCCACCAGGCTCACAGATCGAACCATCACCGGCCGCCGCAGAAGCCACCAGCCGTCGACCCGAGCACCTTATTCACCGCCACCGCCACCCACGACGCCGGCAGGAAAACCTAGCTACCTAGCCTACCCTAGACTACGAGCACACAGATCCGCCCGGCGATTCGACCCCCCACCCCCTTCCGACGGCACCAAGGCCGGCGGGAAGGAGGAGGGCGGCAGAATCGCCGGCGGAAATCGGGTCGCCCTCCCGGTCGCCTTTACTGTGGAGAAAGGGGAACGAGAGCGAAGAGACGGGCAGCACAACTCCAGAAAATCCCTCGTCTCTAAGTTCTTCTTCTTCTTCTTTTGTATTTACTCGTGCATTTGGATCTAGTTCTTCTCGATCATCCTAAATGGCACGCTGGAACCGTCTCGTAAATGTGTAATGTCCTTCACCAAAAACCCACAAAGGATCATACATGTCTCCTTCCTTTTATCGGACAAACGTGTAGTCCATGAGATGCGGCAGCTGCACCGATCGGGACGAGCAAAATGCAGTGAAGCGAGACAAGTTGATAAGGTGAAAGAACTTTTTTGATTGTCAATTCAGACTGCGGGCCACGCCGTGGGATAAGGACTGAGAAGTTTATAGAAGCAGCCCGCATGCAGTGATGCCGGTGAGTCTATCTAGGTCTAGCTAGAGATACCCGGTGACTTGTCGTGCCTGCCCGCCCTTAAGCTGTTCTATCCACAATTTTTTATTTTTGCGGGGAGTTCTATCCACAATTATCAGACCCTAATTATCAATCATCAATAGTAGGGTCGTACGGCGAATCCACGGCCGTCCTCATACATTGTATTCTTTGTGGGTTTTTTTTTGAGAATTCCTGGTCTTTTACAGTACAGCTGTAGTATCTGAACTCACGCACAACGCACTCCACACACACTCAACACCACACACACGCACGCCACCTGTGCGTAAGCTAGACCTAACCAGACTATACTAAGCTTCTGGACCTCCGTGAGCCTAGACCTACTGGGAAACCCCTGCGGTGGTGGGCACACCACAATACCACTGACTGAACCACGGCGGAATCGGGCCAGAAGTTAGAGCTGGGACAGACTGATTTAGGGCTCAGTCTTCTACGAAAACCGCAGCCCACAGGGCCCTCCACAAATTAATTCGGGAAAACTCCCGGGTGAGACACCACGAGTTTGATCCAGGATCGAACTCGCGATGGGTAGGTTGGCCACCGCCTCACGCTACCACTGAGCCACTGTAAGAAAGTTGGAGTTGGTGTAGTAGAAAACTGCCAAGCAGGACAAGAGAATTGGAGATTGTGTACCTCAAGAAAGCGACTGCATAACTGGCGGCCCAGTATCCAAAAGAAACGACCAAAGACAAAATATATGAATGTGGTATTCTAGATTTTTCTACCACGAAACTGGTGGACTTGGCAACGTTTTCTTCTGATAGGAAAATAGCACACACATATTTTAAAAAGTGAAAAACTAGACGTAACATAGACAAGTTAGAACTTTCTAGCAGTATACTTGATTTTCAAACATTAGAGAAGCGATGTTCGAGTAAGTTTTAACATAGTCTAGTCTGCATATAATGAAGATAATGAGAAAAGATTGGAGCTTCTAGTAATTTCCATGACAATGCAATGATGTAAATGCTGATTATGAGAAGCATGATGCATATGAATTTATGGTTAAGCATGCTTAGTCTAACCGTGTCACTACCCCCTACATAGTTCTCGAAAAGATCCACGCCAAAACTTCGGATTTGACCAAAACTTACCTTCGGTCTGTGTTATGGTGGTGATTTGGCTGTGGAAAAGCTCCTTGAGAACAATCGTCTTGCCCAACCCTTTAGTACATGCATCCACGAGGAGCCTCCTTTCATTCTCCGCAAAATAGGAGAGCATGGAGAAAGAGGGTAGGGGGAGAGGTGCCGGTGCGTGACGAGCTACATGTGTTGGGGCGTGACGAGTTGCACATCTGTGGCGACGGCACCGGGCGCTGGGTGGTGATGATCCAAAAGTCGTGGCTTGGCATGACGCCTAGAAGTTGGGCGGCGGCACCAGATGGTGGCTCAGCGTGAGGTGGTCCTAGGTTCCAGCGTATCGTTCCGTTGGTGTTCTCGAACCGGCAGGCGCGGGGGGTTGGTGGTCTGGGTGCGAGTTTGTAAGGGTGGTCTCGCTGGTACTCGTCGTGTCTCATCATCGGCGAAAGCCTTGCCTTTGCTCCAGCCGGGATAGATGGCGGCGGTGCTCTTGAGTGTCATCTCTGCCTCCTTCTTGAAGGCATTGTTGTGGCGGTGCTCTCGCTACTCTATCCCGGATTCTTTGGGGGTGGGACCCTAGATTCGTCGTGAGATCAGACAAAGACGGTGCTTTTCTGCAGCTTGTCTCTTGGGGGTTTGTCTTGGATGTTTCACCAGACGGAGGGACCAGTAGAGTGTGTTCGAGGTCGTGGGCGGCGAGCTGCAAGACAAACTCAGCTACGTCACATAGGAAAGGGTCGTAGGTGAAAATCTACCAAAAGTTCAAATTTTTAAAACTTTTTGGTGAAAATCCCCGTCAGAGGAAAGGGTCGTAGGTGATGGAGCGTTCCGATCCAGATTTACACTTTTTTTTGCCTCGTTCAAAAAAACCATCTTCACCAATACCATCAATTCTGCATCTACATATCTTATAAAGCAAAATCCAGTAACATGCATTAATCATAGTCTATCTCTACATAGATATCTACGTAAGCTATTTATTTTATGGAAAGTGCAAATGGAGGTCGAGCTCCATGGAGCTCGGTATTTTCATAAATTCAAAATCTGTATTTTTAAGTTTCAGAAAAATCGTAACAAAAATTCTTAGGTATAAATAATGTTGAGATGTATCGGTGTGCAAATTTTCAATGAAAAAATATACTCCCTCCGTTCTTATATGTAGGGTGTTTAGTTTTTTGCACGGATATTAAGACGTGGGAATTTAACACACGGTGGACTCATTTGTCCCAGTAAAAAATCGGGAGAGAGGAATCCCTAGTAGTCACAAACTGGAAACAATCTGTCAAACCCCTACTTTCCTATCTCTACGACCGTGCGTATAGGTAAAATTGTCCACAAATCGCAATACACTTTATATTTTGGATTTTTTCTCAAAAAGCTATACACCCTACATCAAGAAACGGATGGAGTATTATTTTAGGCGATAGAAAAACAACAAATCTACCAAAAGTTCAATTTTTTTAAACTTTTTGGTGAAAATCCCCGTCAGAGGAAAGGGTCGTAGGTGATGCGTTGTGATCCAGATTTACACGTTTGTCATTTTTCATAGCCTAAAATATAGCGAATTTTGCATTGGGATTTTGCACAGTGATATATCTCGACATATATATACTCACATAGGAATATTTTCAGATTTTTTTGAAAGTTTAATATAAGTTCTGATTTTTTTCAAAAACCGAGCTACATGAAGCTCGGCCTCCAAAACGCTACTCTTATTATTTTAGCCACATAAGTATCTATGTCATCAGTAATAACATTTATTAATAATAGTTTATCTATAAATGTTAACAGTCCACATCATCCATTTTTTTCACCATTCAATTGTCCACATCACCAATTTTTAGCCCTCAAAGTTTTTTTTAGCGTGGTTTAGCTGTCAAAGTCAAATACACATCGATTCAACTTAGTCTCTCGAATATTGTCATCAATCAAATCATGCATATTATATAGACAATTTCTTTTGTTCATTTGTTTTATGCCTTTTGGTTCGTATTTTAAAGAGATCTATCGCCGCAACATGCACATACCATTCTAGTTTATCTCTAATCCCCAATCCATTAGGGAGGGGTAGTGTATTGGTTGAGAAAAATACACCAGAAAACCGTCCCAATACGCTGAACCAAACGAACTTTTGGGAATACGTTGGGATTTGAATTTGACCAGGATAATACTCACCATACACTAAAAAATACTTCCTCCGTCCAAAAATAAGTGTCTCAAGTTTGCTCAAAAGTGGAGTTATCTAGACATGTCAAACATGTCTAGATAACTCCACTTTTGAGCAAACTTGAGACACTTATTTTTGGACGGAGGGAGTACACCGGTACCAAACGGCTCTCACGAAGTTCCGTTAAAAAGAAACTCAAGTATTATGCTTGTGTATGTTAAAAAAAAAAGTACTCCCTCCGTTCTAAAAAGGATGACTTCCATTTGTGTATATGTGAACGTATCTATACACGTAACTCGGAGGAGTATTATGCTTGTGAGTTGTGACAGTCGGGAGAGGAGGGGGAGGATTAGCACGAAGTTAAATGTACTAGCGAAAAAAAAAAGCGACAGGACAGGAGGTTGGCGATAACGATAACTCATCGACCTCGGCACCTCACGTTGTTTTTCAGCAGCTCTGTCGTCGGTTCTGCGTACACGTACGCCTGCTACCGCGGGTCCGGCTCCATCGCACCGCGCCGTGGCGCTCTCTCACGCTTCCCGACGCTTCCACGCCCGCCGCGGCACACGTGGCGCCGGCCGCGCGCGCGCGCTCCTCCCTCCCCAGTCCGCGCATCCGGCAAACACACTCGCCTCCCCCGTTCCTCTCTTCCCCTCCCACCTTCCTTCAAAAGACCACTCCTCCCCCGCACCCACCCCGACCCCGACCCCGACCCCGAGGCCAAGAAGGAAATCCCAAATGACCCAGCCGCGTAGCACCAGCATCCGGGTGGGTGAGCGCGCGCGATCGAGGAGGAGATTCGGCGCTGTGATTGTTGGTGGCGGCGGTGCTGGTGTGATTGATTTCCCTGTGGTTGGATGAGAAGGGCGGAGGATGCGGAAGGCGTACAGGGACTCCCTCAAGGTGCTCGAAGCTGACATTCAGCACGCCAACACCCTGTAAGCCCCTCCCTCGATTCCGACCGCATCGTCTCGTCTCCCGATTTCGCCCCAAATTCGCTTCCACGCCGCCCGCTCTCCTCGTTGTCGGTGGGAAGGAGCGGTTCCCGGGTTTCCGCGGGGCTGGTGAGACGCCCTCGAGCTGCCGCCGCGGCTGCGAAATGCGGCCTGGGGGGATCGGTCGACCGATCGGAGGGTGGGCGAGCCGCGTGTCGGCGCCTCCGGTGCGTGAGGTGGGGGTTGGTCCTCCCGGTTGTTCAATTCGTACGTTATTATCATTATCCGTGAGCGCACGGGCGCCGGGGTGGTGGTAGATCAGGAGGAGATCGCCATGGCATATTAAAACACTCTGCTCTTCCCTTCCACATGTGTTCCAGCCTTCTAATTATACTATAATCTCTTAAACGAAAAGGGGTGAGGAGGTAGATAGTGTGATTTTGGATGAGGGATCTCTGACTGCAACTGATCTTTCCAGGGAAATGATGCAAGATGTTATTTGTTTAAGTTTAATGTTTATGCGTGCTTGACGTGGTGCAGGGCAACTGAATTTCCCCGGGAATACGATGGCGCGTGCCTGCAGATGCGGCTGTCTTTTAGCCCCGCCGCTCATATATTCCTCTTCCTGGTGCAGTGGACAGACTGCAGCCTCGCCGGGGCTCTCGGTCTGATGAGAATCCTCATATACAAGGTTTCCGTCGGATCTTCAGCTGCACATCGTGGTTTTTGGTTTGTTGCTCGCTCGGTTTTGCTGAGATTGTAGCTCCTTGTGCAGGTCTATGTCGATGGCACCACCACCATGTCGACTCATGAGAGGAAAGCCAGCATCAAGGAATTTTATGGTATGTGCTGAGTTCCTTGTTTGAGGGTCTAACTGTGGTGCTTATCAATTGCTTAAAAAAATAACTATGGTGTTTGCCTACTGCTTGTACTATGTTACTGACCGAAATCGTTATACAGCCGTGATATTTCCGTCTTTGCTGCAACTGCAAAGAGGAATCACCGATCTGGAGGACAAGAAGCAGAAGGCCGTTTGCAACGAGAGGTACAGAAGGACAGATGAAGACGAAACAAGCAGTTTATCCGATATTGATGCTGAGAGGGAAGAGGAATGCGGGATCTGCATGGAGATGAACAGCAAAGTTGTGCTGCCCAATTGCACGCATGCTATGTGCCTCAGATGTTACCAGGACTGGTATGCACAAACTTTCAGTTTCTGCCCATGCATTTCGTGTGACAGCATTTGGCGTGTAACCATTCTCACTCCCTGACAAAACGTGCAGCTTTTGATAATGTTGGCTATATAGATAAGTCTAGCCCTCTATTTAGGCATCGTGTTATGTGTGCTACACTTCCTATTATTATTCTGTAGCATGGCTCTCTCTTCAGAATAATGGAAGCTTACGCCCGCAAAACGACGAGCTGTTATTGACTTACGGATAAGCTTATACCGCATTTTCAGGTTACTGCTCCCAGTTTATATGCTTTCATATAACCTTATACAAAATCAAGACCTTGTAAACAGGGCATGATTATGAATGCCCAGTAACTAAACAAAACAGGGATAGTACTTCGTGAATGATGCATCATTTTATTTATTTATCTTGATTACCACTGGTTTCATCATTCCTGATACGAGTGACGTTACAAATGGGATGTCCAATTTGCAAACTGCAGATGGTCTAAATTTGCACTCACTGATAACTTAAAATATTCTGAACTGTATTATACTATTGTTCTTTGTTCTGAACAACTAGACTCTGCTTTTTATCCAGTATTGATTGTTAACCTAGTTTCTGGTCCACTTCAGTACACACCCTGTCTAATTTAGACACTATGCTTATATGCAGTCCAATTATTGCAGGATATGATAGTGCAGGCTTAAGTCATACTTACGTTTACTTTAAAATAGGTATTTACTAGTTAGACACGGTGTGGTCTGCAGATCAACCTAGTTCCATCTGTTAGCGAACATTGATAGTGCCATAGTGGATAATGGCAATTCACTTCAGGTGTATCAACTTTTTAACCACTTCCATGCAGTGTTCCTACAACTACAATATCTATGATATGTCTGTTTTCTCGCAGCCCATGCACACCTTTTCTGGTAGCATAACTTTGATTTTTCTCTTAACATTCTGGAGCTGCCATGTAGTTACGATCATTGCAGCGTTAGTTTGTTGTTCTAAAAAACAATGCTTTAACAGAAAATATCGTGTGTTTTTTAATATAGAAAATATTGTGTTGCAGGAACTCAAGATCACAGTCCTGTCCGTTCTGCCGTGACAACTTGAAGAAGACTGACCCTGGTGACTTGTGGATCTACGTCGAGGACCAAGACGTTGTCGACATGGAGACAGTGTCAAGAGAAAACCTTAGACGGCTGTTCATGTACATAAACAAGCTGCCTCTGATTGTGCCTGATGTCATCTTCAGTGTTTATGATTCCCACATAAAATGAGCGGCACTTCGCAGCCTTATCAAGGCCCTCGGCCAAGTGCCCAGTTCCTATTTATCTATACCCCAAGCTCGCTGAGTTCCATGCTTGTGCTCAAGCTCTTCGAAATGCATGTACTTGTCGCGTTTATAGTCGCAAACCTTCTTTTGCATTTTAGATCTTATTTAGTTGCATGCTTAAGCTAAGCGTATCCAGCCACTCTGTATATATTTCTGACATGGCTCTGTTAATAGAGAACTCGAGCTTGCCCCAAATGGAGGCAGTGCTGTTTGCCATTCTCGCATGTCTTTTTTTCCGGCTGTACAAGCTGCTTTCAGGTCTGAGCACTGCAGCTGGTACTTGCTCCCTACAATGGTTCAGAGTTCTTATCATTTCTGTGTCAAATGTTTATGCTGCGTAATTATGTTACTTATTATTGCTAGCGAAGACATAACATAAAGAAGTTGCATTAAATCTGATGCTCTCGCTGAGAAACTGGTATAAATCTTCTTGTATGGTAACAACTTGTAACTGAATTCGCTCTTCAGCAAACAGTGTCTTCAGTTGGTAATACCAGTAAGTTTGAAACGACAGAATCATCAGTAAATACATCCTCTGGACAACAGAATCAAGAGACTGTACTGGGATATTGTTATTTAGGATCGAGGATAGTTTCAAGCACAGAAATTCATATTAATCCTGAGTTTCCGGCTTAGATTCAGAAAATATCATTTTGAGCACAACAACAACACAACTGGCGAAAAAGAATTTGTTGCTCTGATGATTCCTAGAGATCCATGTACATCCGGTAGGCATTCCTCTGCGGCGAGTAGTAGCCCTCGACGGTGGCGTCGACCTGGAACCCGGCCTTCCGGTACAGCGCCACCGCGGGCGTCCTCGTCGGGTCGACGTGGAGGGACACCCGCTGGACCCGCTTCCTCCGGCATCTCTCCACGGCGGCCTGCAGCAGCGTCTCGCCGAGGCCCTGCCTCCGGCAGCTCTCCTTCACTGCACGCACCAAGAGTTCAGAGTTCAGACAAAAAAAATGCTGCGGCGGCTCTGAGTAATGCTTTTTTCGACGAGGTGCCAGTGCGGGAAGTCTCACCAGCGAGCTTGGTGATGGAGGCGCAGAGTGAGGTGGCGCAGGTGTACATGGCGTACCCTGTGACCTCCTCGCCGTGTCCGGCGCCGGTCGTCGAGTAGATCAGGCCGGTGTTCCGGCGCTTGAGCTCGTCATGGAAGGAGCGTGCCAGCGACTCGTGCTTCGGGAAGATCCTCTTCTCCAGCCGCACGATGTCTTCGATGACGCGGCCAGCGCGCTCGTCCAGAGGGTCCAGCTCGAGGATCGTCGCCGCGGCGGCGACCGCCGCCATAGCTCGTAAATTGGAGATAGCGAACGGCCGAAGCTATGCTTTGCAATTTAGCCCCCGGATTCTTTTACTATTATTAGTAGACTAGTTGGCATGTTCGTGCAATGCACGTTTTCACTATTAAATGAGCCAATTTACAATTAGGAGAAGACTGTACGTCTGTACCATGGTCTATGTGCTTTCCACTTTTGCATCGGTACTAAATTTTATAATGCAAAGAGAACCATGCTACTATTAAAAGAGCAAACATGTGTTAAAAGAGCAAACATGTGTTCATACATTAAATCTAAGTCGTTCAATATTTGATCAACGACCCAGATCGTTCCAATGTTTGACAACTCAACACACCTTTTTGTTTTCTGGGTAATTATAGAGATTGCCACCTCCAAGCAAAACAAACGGTTCGCCGTCACCGTCCAGTCCTCCCTCGCCCCGCTCCACCCCGCATCCCTGCGTCGCACTGCCGCCATGTCCTGCGGCGCCACCTCCCGGAGCGGTTCCCGCCGCCTCCTCCCCGGACCAGCGAGACATCCTCCAGCCCGCAATGTCACTGGCATCGTCACCTCCCCGCCCCATCCTATCGCGTCTGCGGTCTCCTCTCCTAGCGCCGCATTGCCACCCTCCCCTGACCGGTGCCCGCCGCCGTCTCCTAGTACCAGCGAGCCACCGCATGTATAATCTTGTGACATAAGTTATGTGGCATTGGTCTTCTGAAAATTTTGTCTCCGGCAATCACGGACGAATAATGCAAACACGGCAGAAACATATTTCAGCCCTAAGAAACCAATGGGCATAGGCTCAACTATTCCCATAGCTATATATATGATTTAACTCCGTATAATAATTAAACTAAACATGGAAGGGAGAGCTCTCAGCTGTTTTCATCGCAATAGGTAGCATGTCTGCGGACGAAAAGTCCTTTCCTACCTCGTCCTACATGTAGCCTCTTTTTTATTTTAAAATCAACAGTTTGAATTTTCACAACAAATGCGAGATAAATCATAGAGGTTTACAATGATGTACTCTATTGTGCTGCAAATTTTCAACTGAAAATGTTTTTATTCCGGCCTATACAAAATGACAAATCTGGAAAAAAAATCAAAATTTGCATTGTTAACCGTCTCAAATTTAGAAATTTATCATTTATATGTCCCAATACAAAGTATTTCGAATTGATTTTTTGCATAGTGCTAGAATTCATCATTATCTACATACAGAATAATTTTCAGAATTTTTTGAAACATTAAAGTAGCATTTTTTGAATTTTTCGAAAAAACATCATACATGTAGGACGAGCTACAAAATGATGCTCTCTTCTACGGACAAATACCATAAGTAGCTACATGAACAAAGACTTGAAATTTGTAGGGCAAACTAAAGTTCCAAGCATATGTTTCCAGGATTATTTGACTCGTGAAAAATCATTTGCAAGATTCAGAAACTGGATACAAGGTTCAACTTTTGATTTTGGTTGAACAGAATATTTACATATATCTCTATGGGAAGAATTGAGCACAAAGTGTACTACTATACATAAACAGCCCGTGTAAACAGGAGGAGCAGTTCAGATTTGGTATATAGATACCTCCGCGAAAATCCAAACTTTTTTTTAGAACGTAGGCTCAAGATGAGCCCGGCTTTAAATTAATGAAGCCACATACAGCAGAGTACAATGGTTCCATACAACACAAGGGCGATCGCCCACAAAGAAAGACAAAGGGAAACAGTCCACAAACTGTTACACACTAGCTGAAGCTAGTCCTAAGAGCAGCGCCTAGGCAACTAGAGAGCGGATAAACTGAGGGTAAAGCAGGAGGAAGATCAAAGCGGATCCTCCCGAACCGACGAGTAAAGTGAGCGAATCCTGCCAATCGCCACTTGGATCATCTCCCGGTCTTGGCTCCTAGCCACTGGTTTCCACACCTGCAAGTACATAGAGAATTTGTAGAGTCCGTCAGCCGGGTGTGCCGGGAAAGTCGCCTCAATGGAGAACTTGTTTCTAGTGTTCCACATGGACTAACATAACGCGGCACAGCATATCCAAAGCACCCTCCTATCCTGTCCCGAGTAGGCGTCGATGAGTCTATAGAGACTTGCAAAGCATGTGGGATTCCAAGAGCATTGGAGCAACTCCCTAGTTGCGCTCCACATGAACTTTGCGAGGGGGCAACTGAAAAAGATGTGATTCGTGTCCTCGAACTCGCCACATAGGGCGCAAAGTCTGGAGGAGGGACCCCTTCTCCTAGCAATGTTGTCATTAGATGGTAGCCGCTTTCTAATAAGCTGCCACAGAAAAATCCTGACCTTAAGAGGGACCCTAATCCTCCAAATCTCCCCAAAGTGTTTACGGGGGCTGCCCTGACAGAGCTTCTGGTAAAGGGATTTGACCAAGAACCTCCCCGAAGGTTCCAAAGTCCATCTAATGCGGTCTGGTTCTAGAGAGAGTTGCACCTGCGCGATTTCGCGCATAAGGTTGGCCCATTCAACCCTCTCTAGGACTCCCATCTCACGGCGCAAAGGGATGCGCCACCCCTCATGGCCATGTGCCTTGGCAATAGCGATCTCGGGTTTCGTTGTGATTGCAAAGAGGGTCGGGTATCTGACATTGAGAGGGGCCGAACCGGTCCATAAGTGAAAGGACATAGTCCGTTAATCTTGTTTTGACGTTTGATCACAACACTATGAAGTATTTAACATACCGCTAAGTGTCCACAGAAATTATGATTGTCTCTATCAAAAGGATGCTAGTGTATCTCTCTCTATGCAAAAAGGAAGAAAAACAAGTTGTCGGATTTTGGAAGGTGAAGGGAGAGGCGTGCTGCAGGGCGGCCGGCCCCCAGGCCGGCCCAGGCTGGCCCCCAGGCCGGTTGCCACGGGTGCCCCGCCGGCCCCCAGGCCGGCCTAGGCCGGCCCTCTGGCCGGTTGCCTCTGTCGCACCGCCGGCCCTCAGGCCGGCCCAGGTTGGCGCCCAGGCCGGTTGCGTCGGGCAGCCCGTCGGCCCCCAGGCCAGTTGCCACGGCCACACCGCCGTCCCCCAGGCCGGCCCACTTTCCTGCGCGGACTACTCTTACCCCTTCAACGGCCATATTTTGAAGGGGACTATAAATGCCTCTTCACCAACCTTTGGACAACTAGCTTGACCACATTGAAGAACACCATTAATTGCAAGCTCAAGATTCTCTAGATCTCCCAATCCCTCCACCCAAACTCGTTGATACTTGGAGGATTGAAGGAGAAGCCCCGGATCTACATCTTCACCAAGCCGTTCTTCATTTCCCCCTCATTCACTTGAGGGACTCTTTGCTAGGATTTCCTTTGGGAATTCCTAGCTCATTGTTGTACTCACTTGTTGTCTTTGTGACAGATTTGTAGCTGTTCGGGAGCCCCCAACCCTATTGTGGGTTGTGCCCCGGATCGTTGTTGTAAGGGCTCCGGATTCCGCCTTGAATGATTCCGATAGTGGAAGGTGAACCAAACCTTTGTGGTGCGGCTCATCGGAGAAGAAGGTGACGCCTTTGTGGCGGTTGAGTTTTGACCTTCGTGGTAGCTCACACCTCTCCAACGAGACGTACTCCCCTAAAAAGGAGGAACTCGGGAATACATCCTTGTCTCCGCGTGCTTTCACTTCGGTTACTTCTATCATTGTTTCTAGTCTTTACTTCGTGTATCTTGTTTAGTTGCTACCTTGTCATATAGGTAAATTCACCTTAGTTGCATATCTAGAGAATTTACCTTTTGTGTCAAGCCTAATTTGAAAAAGTATTAAAATTGGAGTAGCACCTATTCACCCCCCCCCCCTCTAGGTGTCATACGATCCTTTCAATGTATCAGAGCAAGGTTCTCTTGTCGGGCTTAACCGCCTAAGAGAAGTATGACCGGTGAGGGTGGTCCCGTGGGTGACCAACCCACTACGGCATCCATGGCCGATCTCAAATTGATGGAGACATCTTTGAAATCGTCCATGGATACCCAATTTGCCGAGATGCGTGACTTGATCAAGCAACTCGCTAGTGGCAAGGTTACTACGGAGGACATCCCACTAGAGGACTCCGCTACCTCCCATGATGGTGATACCGAGGAGGAAAAAGAGAAAAAGAAAGGGGTTGAAGATGAAGAAACCGACCCTAAGAAATCCTCCACATCTACCACCATTCCCAAAGGTGGGAAGCCGGAGTACCATGAGGTTCCCTATGTCTACTCTCTCGACCCACCTATCCAACATACTCGCATAAACCCTTTAGGTCCACCTCCTAAGCTTAATGCATTGGCTTTTGCTACTTGGCAACACTTAATGAAATCTCATATCAACAGTTCCTCTATCGAGCTTTGGAGGATCGTTCAAGTGGGATACAAGGCCGTGAATCCTAACAACTTGACAAGAAGAGAAGTGGTGGATGCGCAACTCAATGCCTCGGCTCTTCATATGATTGAACTTGCCGTGGGAGAAAAGGATCTCTTTCACATCCAAAATCTCACCACCGCCAAAGAAGCTTGGGATTGCCTAACCGAGTTGTTCCTTGGGAATGAGAGCATGAAGAGAAATAGATATGATGCCTTGAGCAATGAGGCTGAAGGTTTCTACATGCTTGAGAGTGAAACTCATGAAGAGATGTATGCAAGACTCAAGACTCTTGCCCAAGCATTTTATAATGTTGGGGCAACATATGCGGATGATGCTTGGATCAAGAGGAAGTATGTGAATGCTCTCATGCCCTTCGAGCCCATTGACTTGAAGGCCCTACAAGGAAAATACAACTACCTTGAGATGACATCCAATGAAGTTATGCAAGAGATGCAAGCCTCCAAGGTTGCCACCAAGAATGCTCTTGACAACCGTGCTAGGGCCATGGGAATGAAACAAGGTCCCTCACTTGCTTTGAAGGCCAAGGTTGTGTGCCTTGATGATCATGATGAAGTTGAAGCATGCCCGAACAACCTTCCTCCCGATGATCTTGAACAAGCCCTTCATGGTCACATAGCTTGTGCAACAAGGACTTTTTGGCGTGACCCGGCCAAGGCAAAGGCTCAAGTTGATCTAGCAAGCAATCCAAGTGGGAAGAAGGAGTTTGCTAACCGGATAAAGACTTGTTACAATTGTCATAACAAGCATCACTTCATCAAAGATTGTCCTTATGAGAATAGAGAGCAAAACGGTGGAAGGCTTGTCCTCAAGGGCCAATCAAACATGGTGCAAAAGAAGCCATTTGTCAAGAAGAAGCCATTCTTCAAGAAAGCACCAAGAATTGTGTTGATGACTCAAGAAGAGTATCCTTCCGAGGATTCCAAAGAAGAAGAAGAACCCACTCGTGAGGTGGCCGTATTGGCCATTGTATCAACTCCACCTCCTTCTCTCTTCGAATCCCCCAATGAGAACCTCTCCATCAACACCGCTCGTTGCCTCATGGCTCACGTCACCGAGGTATCATCTTCTACTCCCAAGACTATGCATGAAATAGATGATAAATCTAGTCTTGTGATTAAGAAAGAACTTGTTGCTTCCGATACTATTGTGGCTAACTTGCAAGGTGAAACTAAGGCATATGTTGAGTCTCTCTTGAGACAACTCGATGCGGCCGAAGAAATCCTTGATGACAAGGGTAAAATTGAGAGAGAGGACGCTCTCACCATTGCATCCTTGAATGTTGTCGGAGACTAGTCCCAGGAACTAGGGGTGTCTCTCTATGCCAGGAAACGAGTAAGGGGCTGAACACAACATCAAACAAATCCTCAACAACCTCGGCGACGATGCTCGTCGAGCTCGGTGAGGAACATCATGACAGAGAATGAACATGAGCCGCTACCCAGGTTCAGACCCACCGCGAGGTGTAAAGACCCTACGTCCTGCTAAGATGTATTGCACTGCTTGGAGAGGTTCACAGTACAAAGTGCTTGCCGAGGGCACAGTTATGGCTATGGTGGACTATAGTGGAATCAGCTCCGTCTTCTTCCTTGCGACGTAGCTGGTCGAGTGCAGAATGAATTGATCAATGCGGGATCCCCCTCCTTGGTCGTATGCTGCCTCCTTTTATACTGCCTTGGTCCTCTTCCCCGAAAACTACAGGCGGGAAGGGATTCCACATGGTGGCAAAGGTGGAGCACAGTGCACAGCGTCGGGGTTGTCCATGGACGCGGTCCATGGCAGAGAGCAACGTCGTCTTGGCAGAAAAAGCCACCGTCCAGCCAGGACGGTGGGCTGGCGCCGCAGAGGTCCGTGACGCGCCCACGGTGACGTTGGCCTTGGAGCGTAGTGACGGCCGGTCCCTTTATCACAAAAATGGCAATCCTTGGAGTCCGCTTTGCTTGCCCCAGCTTTGTTGACTGCTTTATACATGAGAATGGCAACTGCGGCGTCGTCGTCATCGCGCGCAGGCGCGCGCGTCACTCTGCAGCGGGCGCAGAGCCCATGTGCACTCTGCAGCGGGCGCAGAGCTTGCTTCCACTTGAAGGAACCCCGCGAGGGCTAGGATCCTCGCCGAGGCTCTGAAGTACTTGACGCCTCGCGAGAGATGCCTTGCGAGGGAGGCGCAGGACTACGCCAGGACTTAGCGATATTCTGAGCTGTAGAGGCCCTCCCGAGGGAAAAGTCCCTCTCGAGGCCCAAAAGGCTGAGCGTCTGGTCCTTAGCAGAAATGCTCAGCAGAGTGAAGAAACCCTCGCGAGGGAAAAGTCCCTCGCGAGGCTCGCCAGGCTGAACGCCTGGTCCTTAGCGGAATTTGCCGCGGAGCGTCGAGGGCTGTGGCAGGTCGGCCCATGGTACCCTGGTTTCCACTGGGCCGACAGTAGCCCCCGGGCCCGCGATGGACACGCTAGAGTTCCACAGACGCAGGCAAATCGTCGTGGGCCCAAAGAAGCCTGCCTGGCCCGAGACACGTGGAGAGCCGTGGCTGCGGACGATCCCACGATCTCCTCTGTAGTAACGGGCATAGTGGTAGGACCCACCATGTCCTGGTAACGGCTCGATGAGCCAATAAAAGGCGGAGAGCTCGGCGCAGGCGGCCATTACTCCATTCGTTCCCCTTTCGCTTCCTTCTTCCTAGCGCTCAATCCCCAAGCTTTCCTTCGCAATCTCACTGCAATGGCGCCCAAGAAGGCCACCGTCTCCAAGAAGGGCAAGGCGGTGATGCAGGAGAGTGAGCCTGCCGCGATGCGGCAAGATGGCGACCTCAAGCCGGCTCTGGCCGGCTTCCGCTTCAAGGAGGCGCAACTGGACAAGGTGCGTCACATGGCGACCTCTGAAACCAACGAGCACGGTGCCACGGTGCTCAAGCCGGCGGGCAACTCCTCCGGTAGCCTCTACCCCATCTTCATGCACACCATCTACGCCGGGCTCGTGCCTCCCTTCTCCGACTTCTTCCTAGCAGTTCTGGAGCGCTATCAGACCAGATTCTTCATCTCCACCCCAACTCCATCCTCATCCTCGCCATCTTCGCCTATTTCTGCAAGGCATACATCGGCATTCCGCCCTCGGTGGACCTCTTCCGCAGCTTCTACGCGCTCCGGTTCACGGCGAACAACGAGCGGTCGGGGTGCGTGTCCTTTCGCATCACCGATGGCATGGGCGGTGTCTATATCCCCATCGCGTGGGCCGGCGAGAATATCATGACCAGCGTGATGAAGAAGGTGGGTGACTTCCGCAGGCGCTGGTTCCTCGTGGACGTCGGGAGCCAGAGTCCCTTCTTCGAGCCGCCTATGGCGTCCCCGACGAAGAGGGCAAGCTGGTCCTCAAAGACACTCACGGGCGCAGCGCTTGGCCCCGTGGTGAAGCGCATGAAGGACCTTCGCGAGGCGGGCCTCACTGGGCAGATGGTGGCCAAAGACTTCGTGAGGCGTCGCATTGCGCCGCTCCAGAGGCACGCGGACTCGATGTGGCTGTACACAAACCAGAGGGACAAGATGCGCCTGAGCGCTACCCTCTTCAAGCAGGAGGAAGTGGACAGCATCATGGAGGTTCTCTTCACGTCTCCGTCCATCCCCAAGTCTACCGACAAGACCGCCCCGCTCCACAGGTTTGAGCTTGGGTCTCGCGTCACGTTCGTGGAGACGCTGCCGGAGTTCGACCAGTGGGGCCTGGTGCCTGAGGGGCAAGTTGGATCCCGCGAAGACCCTGAGTCAGCGGTGCAGGCGGCGCCAGGTGATGGTGAGGAGGAGACGCCGGTGGAGTCTGACGCGGGTGCGGCCGGCGCCTCGGGCGGCTTCAATTCCTCGGCGGAGAACTCGAGCACTTCGAAGGGCGTGTCGCCTGACGCTGAGATCCACGAGATCTCCTCGGGCAGCGGCGACCGGTTCTTGATCGTCCCCTCGCAGCGTGTCGAGGGAAAGGAGGAGAGCGATGAAGATGAGGCCTCGTCTGGCCGTTGCGAGCCCCGCTCCAAGGCGATCCACGACAGGAACGCCGGAGCTCGGGAGGAGGCAGAGGCCGGTGCCAAGGTGGGCCAGGCCAGGCCTGCCGAGGCTCAGAAGAACACGGAGCCTAGTGCTCCGCCTGCGCGGCGGATGCCGAAGAGGAAGTGGGTCGACACCGCGGCGTAAGTCTTGTGCTTCCCTTCTTTTTCGATGTTGTTCTTGTGTGGCCCTCTCGAGGGATTTCTGAACTTTTTCCTCTCCAGGCGCCCCGAGGAGCCGAAGCGGTGGAGGCTCCGGAGGATTGGAGAGGTCTCCAGCGCTGCAGCAGCGTCTGCAGCGCCTACGTCTGATGCGGTGCCTCACGAGGCTATCACTCCTCCTCCCGAGACAGCGGCACCGCCTCCGGAGGCGGAGGAGCACCACGAGGAGGAGGAAGCTGAGGCGACGGCGCCGCCGACCGCGCGGCCTGACGCCTCTTCTACGCAGCAGGCGAAGGTGATGGAGGAGGATGCGGCGAAGTCCGCGTCGCCGGCGAAGGAGCGCGCGGCGGAGACAGCGACGTCGGCGGAGGCGCGCGCCGATGTTGAGATGGAGGAGGACACCACGCCGCCACCTCCACCAAACGCGGGCCCTGAAGCGCCGGTGGTGGATACTGAGGCTGCGGCGGGAGCGGCCTCAGCGGAGAGGACCGATCCTGCCCCTGGAGGGGAGGAAGATGCACCCCAGGGGCAAAAGGATAGTGGGGCTGATGGCGAGGGCGCTCCGAGCCCCCAGAAAGCCCCCAGCATGGATGAAGAGGGAGGCTCTCACCAGAGCCCCCAGGCGCGCCTCGAGGCTACTCCGAGCCCAAGGCGTGACGTTCCGGAGTCCTCGGCAGGCGCCGGCGCCTCCAGGCCTCCTGGCGATGTGTGGGCCTTAGTTCTGCGGGATCGGCGCCCGGTTGCGGTTCGTCGAGACGCCGTCTTTCACTCGGCGAGGGAGGTGCTTGACGGGCTCGAGGCCCAGCTCGCCGAGGAAGACCGTGCCAAGGCGGAAGAGGGCGCTGAGCTCGCGCGGGGCTGGACCTGCATCCAGGAGACTGTGGAGCGCTGCCGCCAGAGGGACGAGGCGACCCAGGCGCAGCGCGAGGAGGCGCTACGCTCCGCTGAGGAGATCCGCATCAGCGTGGTCCACGAGGTTGAAGAGACCCTCGCGGACTTAAGTGCTAGGCGCGAGGCTCGTGAGGCGGAGACTGAGGCCAAGCACCAGGAGCTGGCGGCGCGCGAGGCGGCAGTCACCACCAAGCATCAAGAGCTCGTGGGCTGCAAGGCATCGATCATCGCCGAGTCAGAGACCGTGCGGCAGGGCTTGGAGAAGTTCCGCGAGGATCTGCGCACCGAGACGAGCTGATCGTGAAGCGCGGGGAGGACCTTGACTTCCGCGAGTCCGAGCTGCGCAAGCGCGAGGAGCAGGTCGAGCAGATCGAGAAGGATCAAGCTGCGCAGCGGGAACACCTGGAGTCTCACGAAGGCAAGGTGGCCCAGGACGAGGAGTTCTACAAGAAGCGCCTCGCGGTGACCAACGAGAACCTCCGAAAGAAGGAGGAGAAGATGAAGGAGGAGTCCGCGACTAAGGAGAAGCTCTTCCGCGACAACTGCTCCAAAGAATTCGCGAGGAAGGTCAAGCTGCAGGAGGAGCGCTTCACGAAGAAACGCGATGAGCTCAACGCTCGCATCAGGGAGCTCGAGCTGCAGAAGAAGCGGACTGGCGCCCGTCTCCAGGTTGATGTGGACGCCCGGGCCCGCGCGGAGCAGGACCTTGCCTCTCTGACGCAGGACATGACTGAAATGCAGCAGCAGGTGGCGCCTGTGGTGGAGCTTGTCAAGGAGGCCCGGCAGAGTGCTCAGGCTCAGCGGGTCTTGTCGCGCCAGCGGGAACGCATGTTCCGCTCTCTGGTGGCCCGTGCGCGGACCGCTTAGGAGCCAAGGCCCCCTCGCTCTCTGTCGAGGGGAATGCTGACGTCGCCACCTATCTTGGCTTCTTCGAGCAGCTTCTCACCAGCCTTGAGGAGGTCGTGACAAGCCTCGACGACCAGGTCGACACTGAGAGCCGCGAGCTCCTTGGCGTTGCAGTTGGCCGCATCTTCGCCAACCTTGCGCATCTCCATCCCAGCTTCGACTTCTCGACTGTGACGGAGCCCCTGGAGCGGAAGCTCGAATCGAAGCTGGACTCCTCGGTGTGGGAAGACGTGGAGAAGTACATCCAGCGCTTCGAGGACTGAGGTTGAAGGGGACCCGCCCCAGGAGGGCGACGACGATGCAGGCGCTGAGGAGGAGATGACGAAGCTGTCGATGGCGAGGATGACGACAGCCCTGCCGCGTGAGCTGCTCCTGTGGAGAGATGTGCCAGGAGCACTAGTTATCTTAGGACTTGCTATTTTTACTTTGTAATGGTTTGTAAAGACACCTTTATTATATGCAAGTGTGAGCGCCCCTCGGGAGGCCTTTTATCTCCTTCTCGTGTCTTTTTCGCTCTACGTCGTTAGGACCCTACTTTCAGCGCAAATAGCACCGCCGCTTCGGTATGCCGGAGTCAGGGCTCGACAAGGCCGGGGGTGCATAAGGCTTAGAGAGGTAAGAGCTCTCGAGGCGCGATGCTCGGGAGCTCCCCTTTGACGTGCAAGCAGCCCATGAGGCGTAAGAGAGAAAAGAGAGGCTCGAGGGGCGACAAAACCAGCAAGAGGGAAAAACTCGTGAGGCGTAAGTTCTGGACTTAGCTTTGCGAGACGTTTGTCTCGTAGAGGGTGTTGTGTTCCCTGGTGAGGCGTTTCTCCTCTCGAGGTTGCCTGGGGCTGGTTTGGAGCTCCGCAGCCTTGTAGGGCATCTGTTCCCTGCGTTGGAGAGAGAGACATACCCACAAGCAAAGCACGGTTGTACAACTCATGCGCGCTCATAGGTTTCCTCATGTGTATCTCACGAGGAGAGTAAGCACCAAGGTCCTTGATGAGGTGACGTGCATGGGAGCTGGCCCATGAGTCAGAGCTCTTTGGTGAGATAACGGTCGTGGGCGGAGAACCACGAGTTAGAGCTCGGATCCTTTGGGTTTTGTGATGCTGCTGGGATGCTCCCGAGGCACAGACACCATGCTCAGCCCCCGCTCGCGAGGTGCGCATGGGAAAAATGTGAGCGCGAATGAACGTAAGAAAAACAACTCACCAAGCAATATTACATAACGGCGCTGAGGCGCAAAGGTTCATGTTGACCTTAAATTGTTCATTACACTTGGTGTGGCCAAGATAAAGTCCGCCATGTCTGGGCATGGGGTTCCACATGGAGTGGCTGAGGCTTCTCGCGGCCCGTGGCGACGCGTTGTAGAGAGCTCTCAGTGGAGATGGCCCTCGTGGAGGGAAAGCTTTTGTGAAGCTGGAAGGTGAAGGTGCGTGCTTCCCTCTTGAGACAAAAAATGCCTGCCGCGACGTGATCACGGATAGAACTTGCGTAGATGCTCGATGTTCCACGGGTTCTTGACCGGGGTACCGTCCTCCATCTCGAGCCGTACCGCGTCAGGCCTGGCGATGTGCGCGACCCTTTAGGGGCCTTCCCACATGGGCGAGAGCTTGTGGAGGCCCTCTCTGGAGAGTATCCTCCTCAGGACGAGATCGCCTGTCTCGAGGGTGCGCGGTCGTATGTGGCGGCTGTGGTAGCGGCGCAGATCTTGCTGGTACTTTGCTGCCCGGAGGGCAGCGCGGCGACGTAGTCCATCGAGCAGCAGCAGGTCGTCGTTGTGGAGCTCTTCTTGGTTGTCCTCGTTGAAAGCAAGGATCCGTGGGGACTCATGTTTGATCTCGGTGGGGAGGACTGCTTCAGCGCCATAGACGAGGGCGAACGGCGTTTCTCCAGTGGGCTTCGTGGCAGTGGTGCGGATGGACCAGAGCACATAGGGGAGCTCTTCAATCCAGTTCTTGCCGTGGGCCTTGAGGCGGTTGAAGCTTCTTGTCTTGAGGCCCTTGAGCACTTCGGCATTTGCTCGCTCAGCTTGCCCATTGCTTCGTGGGTGAGCCACTGAGGCGAAGCAGAGCCGGGTGCCGAGGCTTTCGCAGTAGGCCCTGAAGATGCCACTGGTGAACTGTGAGCCGTTGTCGGTGATGATGCGATTTGACACGCCGAAGCGGTAGGCCAGGCCTCTGATGAATTTCACTGCTGATCTAGCCGGTATGCTGCGCACCGCTTCGACGTCCGCCCATTTGGTGAGCTTGTCAATGGCGACGTAGAGGTAGCGGTAGCCCCCGCTGGAGCGTGGGAACGGTCCCAGGATGTCCAGCCCCCAGACCGCGAAGGGCCAGGAGAGCGGGATGGTTTGAAGCCCCAGTGCAGGCTGATGGACCTGCTTGGCGTGGAATTGGCATGCCTCGCAAGCTTGGACAACGGTGGTTGCGTCTTGAAGCACTGAGGGCCAGTAGAATCCGCTCCTGAAGACCTTCCCCGCGAGGGTGCGCGATGATGAGTGGTGGCCACATTCTCCACTGTGTATGTCCTTGATCAGCTGGCGGCCTTCTTCAGGGGGGATGCATTTCAATGCAACTCCATTTGGACGCTTGCGGTACAGGTCTCCCTCGTGGAGGCAGTATGACTTGGCCTATCGAGCAATTCTCTCTGCTTCTGCATCCTCTTCAGGGAGGACTCCGTCCCTGAGGTACTCCTTGAGCTCGTCGATCCAGCCCGTCTCTTGATGCGTCATGGCCAACAACAGGCGTTCTCCTGAGGGCGGACCGCAGCTCGGTGCTCCAGTTGTTGGTGCTGGTGGGAGCTCTTCGTCGATGTCCACGCTGACTGCTTCTTTTGGCTGTTTCACCGACGCCCTGGTGAGCCTTTCCTCGAAGACGCTGATCACCATCATTTATATGCATATTCAGAGCACTAAAACCTCACAAAAACCCCACTTCCTAGCTCCCAGTACTGCATTTTTATGCATTTTATAGTGCTTTTCATCCCAATTGCAGTTCAGTGTGCATAGTCACACCATATTCACCAGAACCAGAGGAAATGTGAAGAAGAAGCACCAAACATGTGAATCCAATGCAGCAGAGAAGATGGACATGATCTACTAGTCGAAAACCAGAAATAAATCATCAAGAACACCTGTGCCAGACAGTGAACAGTTAACTGACAGAAATCAATTTCCGTCAGTTAACTCATGTTCTCCAAATTCAAGATGAAGCAATGCGAAAGTGTGGCAGTAGCAGTTCCCAAGGAAGATATGAAGGAATTCAAACGAGTTTGAACCAGAGAAGGAGGGAAGATCAACTTGGAGATCAAGCAAGCCAAAAAGGGAAAAAGGTGATAAAGTTGGAAACACCCCATGTGCACGGTGAGCTAAAGATAGGAAAGGGAAACTTCCTCCTCTCCTCCACCTCGTGCCACTCCACCTCAGAAATGCTAAAGGGAGTATAAAGCCACCACCACACCACCACAACACCAATCGATCCGCATCCACAACCATCACCCATCCATCTACCTCACTCCATCCCATCCACAACACCTTTTCGGTCACCTACTCCTACCACCACCAAGAACCTCAAGAACAGAGAAGAACAAGTCCAAGAACAAGATCAAGATGAACAAGGAGTACAAGAGAAGAAGCCCAAGGCCATGGTGACCTGAAGATCAAGTTCTGCAACTCTGCTTCCACCCTTGTCTTCACCTCTGCTTCCCCTGCTTCGACAAGATCTCAGTGAGCTACAGCCAAGGGAAATTCTCCATTCTTCTATGTAATCATGTGTCGAACTGAGTAGATCATTCATCTTTAAGTAGAGCTTGTAAAAGTTTGGATATTGCAGTGAATTGAGTGACATAGTTTTCTGTCTCTACTGAATGTTTGCATGTTTTGCTTGTTGTGTGATTTGATCTGTGTGTGTAAGGCTAGCCCCTGCATACTTGTGTGTGTAAATTCCATCCCTAGCCTCTTATGCTTGTTAACTTACTTGGATCTGGCTTGACATCCCAGAAAAGAGTGAACTTCGTGTTTTAAATTTGCTTCTGCCTTAAACCTGCTAAAACCTTTCGCTTGCAAAACTAGTTTCTGCAAGCTGTTGAAGAATCTCTTGTTCCTTGTCTAAAACTTGCTAAGATCCTTGCTAGATACTTGCTTGACAACCAAGTAGCTGCAAGTTACTTTCTGAAATCATTTTCCCAAAACCCTTTTCCAAATCTCTTGATTGTCCTGAAGTAAAAACCTGAAAACTTTGTTCTAGCTTATGTCAACCCTTAGAACCAGCATAACTTTGTTGATCCCTATGGAGACGATAAACAAACCCCCCTAATACTCTTCCTTGATCAAATTGGCGCCGTTGCCGGGGATTGACTTATGCTTGGAACTTTGTAGTGCAGTAGACTAGGCTATGTGGTTAAATTGTTGAACTTTCTGCATAATTTGTGATGTCTGTGATGTTTGATGCTCTGTGACTTGGAACTAGAATTGTTATTAGGGGATTTAGTTCACTAACCCTTGATAAAAGTTCTTGGTTGTGCTTGTGTGCAGAGGAAACATGATCACCTTTCTGCAGGATTTGGTTTCTGTCGATGCAGTCTTCTGAAGATTCTCCTCTTGCTCCATTTGATCCAGAGCCAGAGAGAACTTTCCTTGCTAGAAGAAGAGCAGCATCAGTGTCTTCAGTAGAAGAAACAGAGGAAAATGATTTCAGAAAGTAATTTGCAGCTACTTGGTTGTCAAGCAAGTATCTAGCAAGGATCTTAGCAAGTATCCTCTCCTCCGCCACGGCCTTGGGTCTTCTCGCGCTCCTTGCTGAGCTGCTTGAGCTCCTAGCAGTCTTCAGTCGCGTGGTTGTGCCTATTGTGGTAGATGCAGAATGGGCGATTACCCACTTTCTTCTCCTCAGCCGCCGATGAGGCCTCGCAAGGCTGCTTAGCGTCAAGCTTTGCCGCGAGGATGGCAGTGGTCTTGCGCTTCTCGACGGGCTTCTTCCTGCTCCTGGACCCCTCAGGAGGGTCCTCCTCCGTTTCTTTCTTGACGAAGAGGAGGCCCTCTTCAGCCTTGGCGCACATGTCAGCCAGGTCAAAGAGCTTCACCACTGAGGTGAGGGTGTCGTGGATGCTGAGCTTCTCGAGCATCCGGCGGTTCGTGATGCCCTGCCTGAAGACGGAGATGACGTGCGAGTCCGGGATGTTAGGAATCTTGTTGCGGACCTGGCTGAAGCGCTGGATGTACCTGCGGAGGGTCTCGTCAGGCTTCTGGCGCACCGCACGGAGATCGTTGTAGGTGAGTGCGCGCTCGTAGGTGCCCTTGAAGTTGGCGACGAAGGCCTTGCAGAGGTCCTCCCACGAGTCGATGGTGTTCTCGGGGAGGTTCATGAGCCATGAGAGCGCGGAGTCCTTGAGCGCCATGGAGAGCCAGTTGTCCATCACCTTGTCGTCACCTCCTGCGGCCTGGATGGAGACGGTGCAGAGCTGCAGGAACTCCAGAGGGTTGGTCCTGCCGTCGTAGCGCGGAGGAAGGTCTGGCCTGAACTTCATCGGCCAGACGACGCGGCGCAAGTTGCGGGTGAAGGCGGTGCAGCCTGTGGCGTACGTCACGGCGCCGCCGGCGAGCGCGCCACGGTTCTGGCGGCCTGCGGCTGCAATCTCCTGGACGACGCGGTTGTGGCGGTCCCGCTGGCGCTCGATCTCCACGCGCGCGTCTGCTGGAGTTCGCTGCACAATCTGGCAGTCGTGCGGTGAGGACGCGTGCGATGCGGCGCGGTGATTCCCCGCCGGTGCTGCTGCCGGAGGAGGCGGCGGCGGAGGCGGAGGGGGAGGAGGAGCGCCGTGCGCAATGTTCCCTCCGCGTCCAGAGTGGTGCACCAGTGAGAGAGACGGCGCTGGCGTTGGAGTAGGCGTAGCAGGTACGGCAGCTGCGTTGACGAGCTCCTCGAGGCGGTTGAGCCAGTTGTCGTGGCCTGCCTGCGTGGGGCGGTAGCGGAACAGCTCCTGCGCCATGAGTAGCGCAGTGGCAGGGCGCTACCCGGCTCTGCGTGGAGGCGCTTTCGCGCCTAGACGGGTGCTGGGAAGAAGCTCCCTCGCCGTTGTCGTCGTTGCCGCCATCGTTGCCGCTGCCGTTGCCGCCGTCGTCTTCTGGGTGCTCGACGCGCAGCTCGGCGTTGCGCTCTGAAGCGAGGCTGGCGCGTGGGCGACCACGCGGGTTGTTGTTGGCGGCGGGCTCGGTCGTAGCTCTGTCAGACGTCCGCCGCGCGAGACGCTCTGCTCGCGTGTCAGTCATGGCGCGGAGAGGTTGAAAAGGTTGAAGACGCGACTCAGCCCCCTACCTGGCGCGCCAAATGTCGGAGACTAGTCCCAGGAACTAGGGGTGTCTCTCTATGCCAGGAAACGAGTAAGGGGCTGAACACAACGTCAAACAAATCCTCAACAACCTCGGCAACGATGCTCGTTGAGCTCGGTGAGGAACATCACGACAGAGAATGAACAGGAGCCGCTACCCAGGTTCAGGCCCACCGCGAGGTGTAAAGACCCTACGTCCTGCTAAGATGTATTGCACTGCTTGGAGAGGTTCACAGTACAAAGTGCTTGCCGAGGGCACAGTTATGGCTATGGTGGACTATGGTGGAATCAGCTCCGTCTTCTTCCTTGCGACGTAGCTGGTGGAGTGCAGAATGAATCGATCAATGCGGGATCCCCATCCTTGGTCGTACGCTGCCTCCTTTTATACTGTCTTGGTCCTCTTCCCGAAAACTATAGGCGGGAAGGGATTCCACATGGTGGCAAAGGTGGAGCACAGCGCATAGCGTCGGGGTTGTCCATGGACGTGGTCCATGGCAGAGAGCAACGTCGTCTTGGCAGAAAAAGCCACCGTCCAGCTAGGACAGTGGGCTGGCGCCGCAGAGGTCCGTGACGCACCCACGGTGATGTTGGCCTTGGAGCGTAGCGACGGCCGGTCCCTTTATCACCAAAATGGCAATCCTTGGAGTCCGCTTTGCTTGCCCCAACTTTGTAGCTTATACACGAGAATGGCAACTGCGGCGTCGTCGTCATCGCGCGCAGGCGCGCGCGTCACTCTGCGGCGGGCGCAGAGCCCATGTGCACTCTGCAGCGGGTGCAGAGCTTGCTTCCACTTGAAGGAACCCCGCGAGGGCTAGGATCCTCGCCGAGGGTCTGAAGTACTTGACGCCTCGCGAGGGAAGCCTTGCGAGGGAGGCGCAGGACTGCGCCAGGACTTAGCGATATTCTGAGCTGTAGAGGCCCTCCCGAGGGAAAAGTCCCTCTCGAGGCCCAAAAGGCTGAGCGTCTGGTCCTTAGCAGAAATGCTCAGCAGAGTGAAGAAACCCTCGCGAGGGAAGTCCCTCGCGAGGCTCGCTAGGCTGAACGCCTGGTCCTTAGCGGAATTTCCCGCGAAGCGTCGAGGGCTATGGCAGGCCGGCCCATGGTACCCTGGTTTCCACTGGTCCAACAAATGCCTCTCTTCAAGAAGAGAGTGAATATAGAACTTCTCTTGAGGAAAGACTTGAGTCCCTTGATGATAAAAATGATGAAATAATTGCTAAAATCATTAAGGATAGAGACCATGTCTTTGCTAAATATAAAGTGATTAAAAAGGAGAAAGCCGAGTTTGTGGTTGCTAATGCTAGACTCCTTGAGGATATGGAGAAACTTGACAAGGCTCACAAGGCCTTGGAAAGTACCCACTCTCTTCTAGTCAAGTCTCATGAGCAACTTCAAACTCAACTTTCTAAATCTAACTCACCTAGCACTCTACTCCCTCTTGTGATCATGCAAATGTTATTGAGGAAAATGCTAGGTTGAAGGTTGAGCTTGCCAAGGCCACTAGTGCCAAGACCTCTATTCCTAAAGGTAAAGAAAAGGTTGTTGCTCAAATTTTTGAGCAAAAGCCACACAAAGGGAAGGAGGGTCTTGGTTATGTGCCAAGGCAAAGAAGAAGAAGAGCAACACACAAGGCCAAGCCCGCACAAGCCAAGACTCCATTGCGAGTGGTAATGCCACTAGGGGCAAGACCACTCGTAGTGACTTTGCGGGGCTAACCCAACTACATTTTTATGTTGATTATTATGGGATGTTTATGCAAAATATGTTGGTCCTTATGATGGTTACATTGCTTATCTATTTGGGTTCCTAAGACCCTTGTTGCTAACAAAAGAGGACCCATTGAAAATGGGTACCTAAAACCAAGCAATGATTTCTTGTAGGACTATGCTTCCGGTGGGTCTAAATGGGTGGTTGATAGTGGATGCACTAGTCATATGACCGGAAGCAAGGAGATCATGACGGAGTTGGGACCAAATATAAATCAAGCATCCGTCTCCTATGGTGATAAATCAAAAGCGGAGGTAACGGGTCTCGGCAAGGTGGTAGTTGCAAAGGATATCACCCTTGTAAATGTCATGCTTGTCGAGTCCCTCGGTTACAATCTTATGTCCGTTCGTGCACTTAATAAGATGAATTTTGATGTCCATTTTACTATTGATATGGTGGTACTCTTGAGGAGCAAGACTCTAAAGGTCATGTTCGTTGGGTATGTTGAAAATGAGTTGTTCGTGGTGGACTTTTCGGGGTCTACCAACACTCAAGCAATATGCCTATTCGGAAAGGCCGACGTGGGATGGTTGTGGCATCGCCGCTTGTCCCATGTCAACATGAGAACTTTGCAAAGTCTTCACAAGGGTGGCCACATTCTTGGACTAAAAGACAATGTTTCTTTTTCTAGAGATCGTCTTTGTAGGGCTTGTGTTGAAGGAAAGATGCATGATTCTCCCCATCCAAGCAAGACCATCATTTCATCAAAGAGGATATTGGAACTTCTTCATGTTGATCTCTTTGGTGCCGTGCCTCAACCAAGTCTTGGTGGGAAGAAATATTGTTTGGTGATTGTTGATGACTATTCAAGATTTACTTGGGTTTATTTCTTCAAGACGAAGGATGAGACCCAACAAGCCGTCATCGACTTTTCCAATGAAGTTCAACGCCAACACAATGTCCCTATATTGGTCATTAGGAGTGATAATGGCTCCGAGTTCAAGAACTACACCTTAAATGAGTTTCTTAGTGAAGAGGGGATTCGTCATCAATATTCCGCTGCATATACCCCTCAACAAAATGGTGTAGCCGAAAGGAAGAACCGGACTCTCATGGATATGGCAAGGTCTATGTTGGCGGAGTTTAAGTCTCCACTTTCTTATGGGCCGAGCTATCTCCACGGCGTGTCATTCATCAAACCGGCTATTCTTTCGTTGGCAAGAAGTTTACATCTTATGAGATGCTCACCGGCAACAAGCCCAATGTCTCCTACTACCGAGTATTTGGTTGTAAGTGTTTCTATAAGAACAAAGTGTTCGTTTGTCTAAATTTGAATCTAAAGCTTTAGAGGGTGTTTTTGTTGGGTACGGTGCCGAATCTCACACCTATAGAGTCTATGACAAAACCGTTGGGAAAGTCATAGAATCTTGTGATGTGAGGTTCGATGAGAATGACGGCTCCCAAGTGGCGCAATTTCATGTTTGTGATGTAGATAATGAAGAGCCTCAAGATGCTATAAGAAGAATGGGCATTGGTTTCCATCGCCCGTTGAGATTCATTACGAGTCTCCTCAAGCAAGTCCAAGCTCCATTCAAGTGGAGGCCTCTTCATCACAAGTTGAAACGGCGCCTATCATGGAAGCAAATGATGCAACCAAGAACAAGTTCAAGACCCTCCTCATGTTGACCAAGTTGCTATGCAAGAACCAAGTTCTCCTATTGTTGATGCTAGCCAAGGTCATGACCAAGATCAACCCTCTCCTTCATTGTTGAAGATGTGCTTCAAGATGATCAAGGTCAACATTCCGGTCAAGACGGGGACTCAAATGATCAAGATGATCAAGAGATACCTCCAAGATGCAATAGAGATATCGAAGCCCGTCGTAAAGCAAATTAAAGAGACTTTGAAATAAAGAGTCACAAGCTAGAAAAATCCTTGGTGACCAGAAGGGTGTTACCACAAGAAGGCAATTGGCAAGCTTTAGTGAACATCAAGCTCATATTTCCATGGTGGAACCAAAGAAAGTGTTTGAAGCTCTTGAAGATCCGGATTGGTTAGAAGCTATGCATGATGAACTCAATAACTTCAAGCGCAACAAAGTGTGGAATCTAGTTGAGAAGCCAAAAGATTGCCGCAATGTTATAGGCACAAAGTGGATATTCAAGAACAAGCAAGATGAGTGGAATGGTTGTGAGGAACAAGGCAAGATTGGTTGCACAAGGGTACTCTCAAGTTGAAGGCATTGATTTTGGAGAGACTTATGCACCCGTGGCTCGCCTTGAGTCCATCCGTATCCTTCTTGCATATGCATCACATCATAACTTTAAATTGCAACAAATGGATGTGAAAAGTGCTTTCTTAATGGTCCTTTAAAGGAGTTGGTATATGTTAAGCAACCACCGGGTTTCGAGGACCCAAATTCCCTAACCATGTCTACAAGCTTGATAAGGCGCTCTATGGTCTCAAACAAGCACCTCGTGCTTGGTATGAGCACCTAAGAGAGCTATTGCTAGACCGTGGATTTGAATTGGGGCAAATCGATCCCACTCTTTTACCAAGAGGTCAAAGGGGAGCTTTTCATATGCCAACTTTATGTTGATGATATTATATTTGGCTCATCTAACAAAGCTTTCAATGATGAATTTTCAAAGCTTATGACCGATAGGTTCGAGATGTCTATGATGGGCGAATTGAAGTTCTTTCTCGGTTTTGAGATCAAGCAATTGAATGAAGGGACTTTCATCTCTCAAACCAAATATACCCAAGACATGCTCAAGAGGTTCAATATGCACAATGCTAAGGAGAAGCGGTTTCCCATGGACACCAAATGCCATCTTGAACTTAACCCGACGGTATCGATGTTGATCAAAAACTTTATCGCTCTATGATTGGTTCTTTGCTTTATCTTTGTGCATCTAGACCCGATATTGTGTTGAGTGTAGGGGTGTGTGCAAGGTATCAAGCCGCTCCTAAAGAAAGCCACATGGTGGCGGTCAATAGAATCCTTCGATATTTGGTTGATACCCCAAGGTTTGGTTTGTGGTACCCAAAGGGCACTAATTTCTCTCTTGCCGGGTACACGGATTCGGATTGGGCCGGTTGCAAGGATGATAGGAAATCAACTTCCGGGGCATGCCAATTTCTTGGTAGGTCCTTGGTGAGTTGGTCTTCTAAGAAGCAAAATTGCATATCTCTATCCTCCGCCGAAGCCGAGTATGTGGCGGCCGCTAGTGCATGCACTCAATTGTTATGGATGAGGCAAACTTTAAAGGAATACGGTGTCAATTGTGACAAAGTGCCTCTTTTATGTGACAATGAAAGTGCTATCAAGATTGGCCACAATCCGGTGCAACACTCAAGAACGAAGCATATTGAGATTCGTCATCATTTTATTCGGGATCATATTGCTCGTGGTGATATTGAGCTTGGCTATATTCCAACCAAAGATCAACTTGCCGACATTTTCACGAAGCCACTTGATGAAGCAAGATTCACCTTTTGAGGCATGAGCTAAATATCGTGGATTCTAGGAGCTTGACTTGACCATCTTGCATACACACCTATGTTTTGACTATGTATTTGGTTTAGGTGTAGGCATGGACATAGGGGGAGTGCGGTCCTAATACATTGGACTATCCCTCCCCCCATTATGCCGACATTAAGAAATCATTTGTTTATCTATATTCGTTTCTATGAATTGTGAGCTTCAATGATGAGTAGTGGCCGTGAACCCAAGATATATCTTCGCGGTGTCACACCACACACTCATATATGGTGGCTTAGGCCACCGCCCTCTTCTCCTCGAAGAGTTGGGTTTTCCGTGAGTTTTGATGCATATTCGCTATTTGTCATCTTTTTGCATCACATTCAATGTTGCTTATTTGAGGTTTTCATCTTTTCCTATTGGATGTGTGAAGTTTTTTTATGTTTTGCATCTCTCCGGATCACTCAAAGGTTGCTCAATGGATATTCTTGAAGACGGATATTTTTTTAGCAATGGTATTCTTGAAGATGCAAGGAGTTCGGAGCTCAAAATCGTCAATGACCAGAAGATGGAAGAAGTCCGGAGTCGTTTCAGCGCTCAGGCCGGCCCCCCACCCGGCCCAGGCAGGCTCCAGGGCCGGATCCCTCGGGTCATCGGCCGGCCTCCCGCCCGGCTTTGGCCGGCTCCAGGGCCGTTCCCTCTGGCCCTTACCCGGCCTCCAGCCCGGCCGAGGCCGGCCCCAGGGCCGGCGCACCGATGTCTTATTCCGCATGGATGGGGAGGCTCCAACAGTTATCCCTCTTCTTCCACCCCGTGCTATCCTCCTCCATGGCCGGCCCCTTCCCCATTTCGAGCTCCTCCACCTCCCCCACCACTTGAGCCTCTACCCACTTCTTCCACCCCACAGATCTGAAGCAATTTCCCCTGATCTCCCTTCCTATCCAAGCAGTTTCTTCTTTGGTGCCGGATTTGGGGAGATCTCCTCCATTGTTGGTGTTTCTTGAAGATCCACTCAAGGTGGGAAGATGGACAACTGGGATGATGATGATGATTGGGAGGAGGAGGTTCCTCAGTCCAGCAGGACCGGCAAGTCCAGCAAGACCTTCGATGGCCTCGATGATCTTGTTGATGATCTCAATGCGGATTCTTCTTCCATGCCCAAGGCCAAGAAACTCAAGAAAGCTGCTGGGGTCAAGGTTACTACAAGCAAGAAAGCTGCCAAGAAAGGTGCCAAGCCTCGTGTCAATCCCGCTGAACCGGTACGTGCATCTTGGGTCAAGGTGAAACCTAGTGAATTCAAGAGAGATCGTTTGCTGTTCAACCCTTATGCTTTTGGAGAGCCCACATGCCTAGATGATAGTAGATTCTATTGCAAGATGCACCAGCAAATCTTTCATCAACGCATTGTAGTAAAAAAGAATGCTCATGTTCCCGTGGATTATTTCAACCTTGCCCAAGCTAGAGAAACATGGCCTGATGTGATGGAAATTATGGATTTTCATCAAATTTCTAAGCTCATGACTGTTAGTACTGCATATTCTCCTGATTTGCTTCAGCAATTCTATGATATTGTTCATTTCTCCACTGAGCATGGTAAGAGGACTTTGACATGGATGAGTGCAGATACTATATGTTCAACTACTATGGCTGACTTTGGGGCACTTTTTGGTCTTGAGGAATTGCCCGTTGCACCTTGCTATGTTCGTCTCCATCTCTCAAAGCTTATTCCAGCTGAGACGGGGATTCGCCATTGTTATCCTCCTCAAAGAGGGCTTCGTGGGAAGATTCCTAATACAGTTCATATGTATCCTTTCTGCAGAATTGTTCACAACATCTTGAGAAACTGTCTTGCCTGCAAGCTTGGAGAGAAGGGTTTGGTTCGTGACAGGATGGTCAATTGTCTTTATCACATTGTTGAGCTTAAAGAAAGGAACAAGCAAATCGATATTCTTGATTACCTATGGCAAGAGATGCAAATTGTGGTTGTCAAAGGCAAGATCCCCATTTATGGTCCGCTCCTGCAGACTCTCATCAACACCAAGTTGCCTGATGAAGTGGTCAATCAGTTTCAGCTGTTTCATCCTGCTCTTGTTGGTCTTCGTCCTATGCCCGAGGGTGGTCCTGTTTGGCCGCCTCCTAGTGATGCTCCTGAGGAAGCATCTGATGAAGAAGATGATGAGGAAGAGAAGAAAGGTGGCTTAGTTCAAGCACTCAAGAGGATGAACTGTTTCTTTGCGCACAAATGCAAGTCCAAGTACAAGGCCTATCACAAGCAGAAGGTCTACAACCGCAATCAACGTACCATCATGACTCAGCTTAATCTTCCCTATCCAGACAGCTCAGCTGAAGTCTCAGAGAAAACCTACATGGCTCAGAACAAGTACACTTATTGGTTCGGCGATGACGCCTCCTCTCTTGCTCCATATTGGCAAGGCGACCCCGGTCAGTCTAGCTCCGGTCCAGCTGCTCATGATGCTGAGGATGACGAGGACTATGATGAGGATGAAGATGAGTGATCATGGACCTTCACTTCACTTTCTCCCTTTTTGGTGTCTTGATGCGAAAGGGGGAGAGAGATCTCCGGGGATTTGCATTGCATTGCATCCATTTGCGTTTTCATATTTCCCTTCTCATTTGCATCGAACTTGTTTTTAAGTGAACTCTATTTGCTATGTATTGTGGAACTTATGTCATGAATTATTGTACGGATATTATGGACCATTATGTTATTGTAAGGACTTCCCCGGTTTATTTCCTATTCTTTGGAGTCCATTACAAGGTGATAATTTTCCGAGATGATTTCTATATGAAGCCCATGGTGAGAAAATTGCTCTACTCACATAAGAACTATGGTGAGAATATCGCATATCTTTTGCTCACATAGTACCTATATCATGCTTGCCTCATGTTCTCGTTTGAGCATATGTTACTTGTATACCTTGTTGGCTTATAAGTTTAAGGGGGAGCTTCTCTCTCAAAAACTTTGTCATGCTTAAATGAGATATCTTTTTGCAAATCCTTTTGTTGTCATCAAACATCAAAAAGGGAGAGATTGAAAGGACATAGTCCGTTAATCTTGTTTTGACGTTTGATCACAACACTAGGAAGTATTTAACATACCGCTAAGTGTCCACAGAAATTAGGATTGTCTCTATCAAAAGGATGCTAGTGTATCTCTCTCTATGCAAAAAGGAAGAAAAGCAAGTTGTCGGATTTTGGAAGGTGAAGGGAGAGGCGCGCTGCAGGGCGGCCGGCCCAGGCTGGCCCCCAGGCCGGTTGCGTCGGGCAGCCCGTCGGCCCCCAGGCCGGTTGCCACGGCCACACCGCCGTCCCCTAGACCGGCCCACTTTCCTGCGCGGACTACTCTTACCCCTTCAACGGCCATAATTTGAAGGGGAATGCCTCTTCACCAACCTTTGGACAACTAGCTTGACCACATTGAAGAACACCATTAATTGCAAGCTCAAGATTCTCTAGATCTCCCAATCCCTCCACCCAAACTCGTTGATACTTGAAGGATTGAAGGAGAAGCCCCGGATCTACATCTTCACCAAGCAGTTCTTCATTTCCCCCTCATTCACTTGAGGGACTCTTTGCTAGGATTTCCTTTGGGAATTCCTAGCTCATTGTTGTACTCACTTGTTCTCTCTTTGCTAGGATTTCCTTTGGGTTGTGCCCCGGATCGTTGTTATAAGGGCTCCGGATTCCGCCTTGAATGATTTCGATAGTGGAAGGTGAACCAAACCTTTGTGGTGCGGCTCATCGGAGAAGAAGGTGACACCTTTGTGGCGGTTGAGTTTTGACCTTCGTGGTAGCTCACACCTCTCCAACGAGACGTACTCCCCTAAAAAGGAGGAACTCGGGAATACATCCTTGTCTCCGCGTGCTTTCACTTCGGTTACTTCTATCATTGTTTCTGTCTTTACTTCGTGTATCTTGTTTAGTTGCTACCTTGTCATATCGGTAAATTCACCTTAGTTGCATATCTAGAGAATTTACCTTTTGTGTCAAGCCTAATTTGAAAAAGTATTAAAATTGGAGTAGCACCTATTCACCCCCCCCCCCCTCTAGGTGTCATACGATCCTTTCAATAAGTCCATCCAGAGTCTGGTTGAGGCCCCATCCCCTACCAGGTGTTTAGCCCCCAAACTAAACACCGTTTAATCTTTTGGATGGCCTTCCAGAATTGCGACCCCTGCCCATGGGTATCCACCCAAAGGTCCTTAGATCGAAGGTATTTACCTCGGAGGATGTCGGCCCACAAGCCTTCCTCTCCGGAGAAGAGTTTCCAAATCCACTTGGCCATCAAGCAAATGTTCATGAGTTTGGTGTCGATAATACCGAGGCCCCCAAGGCTTTAGGTTTGCACACCGCCGACCACCGCACCCAATGATATTTTCGTTTCTTGCCATTTGCTTCCCAGAAAAACCTGGAGCGGTGTTTGTTCATCGTTCCATGCACCCCATCACCCAGCAGGCAAGATCCCATGGCATGGAGAGGGGTGCTGGAGAGGCAAGCGTTAATCAGTGTGAGTCTAGCCGCGGAGGACATGAACTTGCCCAACCACGGATCCGCCCGCTTGGCCACTTTCATAGTCAGGGGACCCTAATTCCCTGCTGTCAACGCCTTATCACTAATGGGGAGGCCCAAGTAAGTGAAAGGGAAGGAGCCACGCTTGCAGTTAAGCATGTTGGCGATCCTCAACTGCTCGTCCTCATGAGTCCCCAAAATCATGACCTCACTCTTGTGAAAGTTTATCTTTAACCCCGACATGCTCTCAAAGCAAAGTAGAATAAACTTGAGGTTCGCAATCGCCGCATCATCAGGCTAGATCATGATGATGGTGTCATCGGCATACTGCAGATGAGATGCCCCCCAGGTATAATATGTGGAATAAGCCCTCCAATATGCCCCGCCTGTTTGGCCGCATCCAGAATAGCCGCAAGGGCGTCGACAACAAAGTCAAACAAGATGGGTGAGAGGGGGTCCCCCTGGCTCACCCCCGCCCATTACGGAAGAAGTTCCCCACTTCTCCATTTATGGTGATAGCAGTCTGGCCCCCCGAGACCAGCCCATCGCGTGATGAACCCAACCTGGGTCGAAACCTTTCCTAAGCAAGACCTCCCGCAGGAAGGGCCACCGGACGCGGTCATACGCCTTTTCGAAGTCAAGCTTAAGGAAGACTCCCCAAGTTTCCTAGACTTGAGCTCGTGAACAATCTCCTGCAAGGAGAGCACCCCCTCATGGATATGCCGGCCCTTAATGAAGGCCGATTGCGTCCTACTAATCGTGCGGTGAGCTATGGGTGAGAGGCGAATCGCATAAGCCTTGACAACAAACTTAAAGATAACGTTGATGAGCGCAATAGGCCTAAATTGTCGGATATCCTCCGCCCCCTGGACTTTGGGAATGAGAGTCAGAACCCCAAAGTTTAGCCTAGCCAAGTTTACCCTCCCAAGGGCAAAATCATTAGCAATGGCCATGATGAGTGGACATGCAAGCCCCCAAAAACGTTTGAAGAACCCTACCGGAAAGCCATCGGGACCCGGCGCAGTATCCACCTTCATGCTCGCCAAGACCTCGTCTATTTCCTTTTCAGTAAAAGTGAGCATGAATGCATTGTTTTCCTCTTCTGAGACGCGCCCCGACGCATGCCAGAAGTGTGGTTTAAGAGAGAACAAACCCAGGAGATCCTGATAGAAGCCATAGATATGTTCCTGAAGGGTTCTAGGTTCAGAAATGATCCCCGAATCAGTCGAAAGCCTAGAGATGGCACATTTCCGGCGTCTACCGTTAGCTATGGCATGGAAATATGCCGTGTTGGCGTCCCCCTGGAGCAGCCATTTCAGACGGCTCCTCTGCCGCTAGTAGGCCTCCTCCACAACCGAGATGTGGGTGAGTTGACCCTCAAGGTGGTGTTGAACTAAAGTTCCTCTAGGCATATATAAAATAATGCAAACTTCATAACAATGATATATAAAATAATGCAAAGTTCCTCCAGGCATGAACTAAAGTTTCAACATTCAATGCATTGGCGTTGATGAACTGACCACCTATGTAAGTATCATATATGCTCCTAGCAAATTTCGTTATTTTTGTATTAAGAAGAACAAGAAAAGAGCTACGCTCATGAAAATAATCTAAAGCTTTTCCTAACATGTGTCACCACAATATGTAATAAGCGTATCAGAAATTACATCATACGAGTAGGAGTTCAATGTTGATGCCCTCAGTCTCTCGGTCTCCATCCTCCTGCTTTCTGATCCGTAACCACACGTGCTGCTTTCCTTGCATGACCGGAAAAAGTACAGTATGTAATGGAACCTGAAGAAAATACGGCTGCTGCGACGTTTACGGAGCTACCCATGCAGCCCTCCCTTGCAAAAATCGCGTGGAGAATAATTGACAGCTTGCTCGACTTGAAATTATGTACTCCGTAGTTGCGTGCATCCGGCTGGTACAGAGGACGTGCAGTGCAGCACGGCGCTGGTTTCGGCGTTCAGGCCAGCCTGGCTTCCGGCGTGGAGAGCAGCCACGTTTGGCCGGCCGGCGAGGAGGACGGCGCGGCCCTCCCGTGCAGGCCGTGGCTGGACTCGATTGGGTCCAGTTTAGTGCAGTACGGCTTTCCAGCGAGTCGTTGACGATGGGACTATGGGAGTCTAGTAGGGCTGAAGACAACTTAGTAGTATAGAAGTATAGACAAAGCAGGGGAATTGTTAGGATATCTAAAGATTAGGAAAACATTTCCTTGATTCACGCTGAAGTTCAACACAGAACTGCATAAGAACAACTTAGTGAGGATAACGATTTCAACCTGACAAAACAGAGTACATGTTGTCCCATCTGAGAAGAAACCCAACCTCTGATCTCTCATAATTGACACTATTACATATCACACGTCACCAGCACAGAACTCAGGAGACAAGCCATCCAGTAACGTACGCAAGCACGCACACTGGCTAGAACATGCAGGATATACCAGCGATCCCTTCAAAGTTCTCCATTACGTACCTGGCTTCCAAAATTAAGAGCAAATCAAGGGTACCAATGAACGTTAGATGGAACCAGACCGATCTTGCAGTACCGTGCCGGACCTGCTGATCGGCTTCGCGCGCGTGGAGGATTGCCTGCATCCACACACCCATAGGCGACGCTGAACCCTTTACGCTCACCAAATATCGCCGTTCACGGATCAAGATCCAAGGAGGGATGATGCGCTTCTATCTCGAATGATAACGTTGACAACGACGACGAGGCAGCAGAGGACTCCGCTCCGGCTGTACCGGCCGCACCCGCACCGTGCAACCTATCTGGTGTCGGCATTTCGCGTCCAGGGAGCAGCAGAAAAGGCACTGTGTTGGAATTGTGGATTGACTCACCGCTGTGGGGGTGTGTGCTGCTGACGTTGACTCCAAACAGACGCACGCTCTTCGTGGCTGTCATGGGGAGGCTGTTGGAGACCGAGCCCCACGCTGCTGGTACAGCGGGCATGGATGGAAGCGCGGGTGGCATGATGAAGTCGGCAGACATCATGGATGGAAGCGCGGGCAGGCGCGGGAGGCGGTGCGACTCCTGGACATCGGCGCGGGAGGCGGTGCGACGACTCCAGTCGATGAAGAGGCGGTCACGTGTGGTGTCAGTAGCACCACGGCAGAAGGAGACGGTGTCCCCGGCTTGGAGACCATTCGCCTTGCTGAACCGGCTCCAGCCTTTGGTGATGACATAACTCTGGCTGCTGTTCCAGTAGGAGTACCGGAACAGGTACGGCTTGCCGGCGCGGTCCTCGATGTTGAGCAGCAGGCCCTTGTCGGACGAGGAGGCATCGAGTGGGAAGTGCTTCTCCGCGTGAGTCTTGGGGATCACCAGCCGGTTCAGCTTGCCCACGTCGCTCGGTGTGAGCACCTTGTCAAACATGTGCTTCCGCCCCACGTCACCACCGCCTATGTAAAAATAACAACCGTTTAGTGCATGTTCTTTGGTGAATAACTTTAATGACTCGATGGGAAAAAAACTTCTGTTAACACGAGTTGATAGACAGATATACCTCCAAAATGCAGAGTCCTTACACATGACAGAGTCGACCGGGAGTATACTGGAATCCTGATTACAATAACCATTTAGCTTCATTAGAACATGAAGAATTAAATCAGACTAACTGAAGAATCAAATTCGAAGTAAAGGAGGGCATATTTCCTTGTTTTTACAAGGAACATTGGCAGTACCTTTCATCAGCTGGTCGAGCTAGTCTCTGCAATTTGTTGTCGTATATATCCATCTTGTTCTTCCTCTTTCTTTCGTTTGAAGGCTCAGCTTGTTTTTCCTCCACAATCCCATCTGGTTCTTCCTCCGAGATACCATCTGAATCTTTCTCCAGAGTCCCATATTCGTCCTCCAGAATCTCGCATGGCTGTTGTTTCCGTTTTGTGCTTGCGTCAACACAGGAACTATAATCCATCAATTGCGTCATGATTCTAGGATTGCTCGGATGATTACTCACGAAGGTCTTCAAGGCATATTCAAAATCAGCAGATGCACCCCCAAATTTTACGGACACCTCTTTAAGGCTTGGAATATGCTCGATGCTAACAACTGCAGTACCCCCTTGATGTTGTACTTTATATCGGTCTTGGCCAGAACGGAAAAAGAGAGGTTGGCCCATTGGTGGGATGGCATTGAAAACTAGCTTGAGCTTCAAGAGATTAGGCATTGCATCAGTCTCAAATTTTAGGAAAGCTATACCAGTCGAGAACCTCAACTCAAAGTAATTGAGAAGTGAGAACCCTGCCTTGGAAAAGATGATCTTGTCAATGGGCGCTGTCTCCACATACAGCGACAGATCAGTGAGGGCATGCAATCTTCTGAGAATATCAACACAAGCCATCTTCAGTTCCCTAACTGGAATCTTCAAAATGCATAGGTTGCCGTGTTTCTCAACCCATGGAGGGATTTGTGAGAACATGCAGCAGCTGTGCAGCGCGAATTCAAGCCTCTGGAGGAGGGGGGAGGTGCCATGTGATCCCATGGAATGATCACTTTTGACGCGCCACAAACCACAGTTTTTTTAACCGAGGATGCATGAGCCACTACAACAGTTTTCAGGTTGCAATGCCCTCCGATTAAAGAGCCCAGAGCTTCCATGCTTCTCTCTATATGGTAGGATGGATGTGTAGAAGAACTGGCAAGATGAAGATCCTGCAGGTAGTTCAGCTTGCCAATGCTGCACTGACTGATGACAGAGTCACTCATGCTGCCAATCCAATCCAGCTGATTTGTGCCAACTGGAAGACTCAGGTGCAACAAGTGTGGGAGATATATAATATCCCATGGAACATCATGCACTCTTGTTGCATCCATAACATCCAGTGTTTCCAAACATTTCAGCCCTCGCATATGGTTTGGTAGTTTTACGCAGACATCACTTGCAATTTTCAAATACTTCAGCTGAAACAGTTCTGAAATCCCAGTGAGGTCTACGGGTTCATGGTTGCCACGATGATCGGATAGTTGAAGGTTTAGAACACGGAGAATCTTGAACTCTCTAATACAAGGCATACACTCGAAAAATCCAAAAAATCTAAGTGATCGAACTTGTGACTTTATGATGTTTGCTGGTGTCTTGGCATATTTTGCATCTCCAAAGACGAGAGATAGTCGACGAACCTTATGAGAAAGCGCTATATTTTTTCGGTTGTAATCTACTGACACAATGAAATTATCTTCTGCAGAGTTTTGTGCAATAAGATCACGTACAATGTCATGAACCGTACAGGATAACACCTGATTGCTGTAGTTGATATTAAAAGGTTGGATGAATCTTCTATCAATAAGTTCATCGAAATACATTCCTGCAGCTTTCTCCATCATGTCTTGATCTTTCTCCTTCCCTTTTCTTGTAGGGATAAACCCCTCAGCCACCCATTGCTTTACCAGATCATCCTTGCAGATTATGGAACCCTCTGAATACATATTAAGATACAGCAAGCATGTCTTTAGATAACGAGAAAGATTATTGTAGCTGAGGTTCAGTACTTGTCTCGTTCTTTCTGAAGTAGCATTTGACCACATATAGGACCTCAACAATTCATTTGTGTATGCCAGCATATCCATTGATACTGCTCTCTGCTGGTTTGCTAATTGGCTAGCTATATTGATTGTCGCTAGTGGCAAACCACCACATATATCAACAATCTCTTTTGAAACTTGCTTGAATTCTGCGGGACAGTCACTTTCAGAACCAAAAAGTCTGTTAAAGAATAGCTCTCTTGAGTGATCAACGTCGAGAGGTTTCATCTCGAAAACTTGCTCTGGGTGATCACAGCAACATGTCAATGCAATGTCTTCAATCTGTGTAGTTATTATTATTCTGCTGCCACAGTTATCCTCTGGAAAAGCATATTTAATAATATTCCATACTGATGCATCCCATAAATCATCAATAACAATTAGATACCTGCATGCCAAGAATTCAAGCATATCAGATATATATTGAGTCAGGCTAATAGTAAACTTTATGTTTGCTGGGTTAACATTAACTAAAATAGATAGGATAAGAGAACGAGTTAACGGTACCTTTTAGCATGCAGATGTTTGGTGATGGTGTCACTGACGCCAAGCTCATTACAATTGCCAGGTAGTGGTTGCTTCAACACTCGGAGCTGTGAGAACAAGTCACAGAAAAGTCTCTTCATATCAGGCTTTTTGGACACTCGGATGAAAGCTCTGCAATCGAATTGCATCCTAATTCTGTTGTACAACACTCTGGCAAGTGTAGTTTTACCCAGACATCCAGGTCCAAGAATAGATACCACCTTGAGATGCTGCTGATCTGCTGCTTGGTCAACCGCCAGTGAGTGATAGTTGATAAACTCACTCATCCGGCCATCGATTACTATTTCGGAAGCTTCATCATAGGGTGGTGTTGAGAGCATACAGCCAGGAGACAAGAATCTACGCCTCCTCAAGGTGCCGAAACAATGGAGATACCTGTCATGCCGTTCGATCGCATCTTGGATGTAAGTCCTGAATTGTGATATCATTTCAGGCGGCGCAATGTTCTTGGGCCTCTTGGGAAGAGGACGAGCAATGATTATGACATGACTGTTTCTGAAGACCGATCTGGTGTTGCCATGTTCTGACACTTGGGACACATATGTCATTCGCTTGCACCACTTGAGCCTCTTGGGAATCTTGACATGACTGGTAATTAACTTCTTGTTCTTCTTCTTCTTCCGCTTCTTGTGTTTTTTGTTGTGCTTGTTGCAGCTGAGACGGTCAGGTGGCACAATCAATAAGCTGTCAATGTAATCTTCCATGTCGTAAGACAGGTCGCGCGCCTCATTCATCCAGCACTTCGCTATTGGGGGAGGGTCCTCCACCTCTGACAGCTCATCGAGGTAGGAGCTTATCTCTTCAACATCATCTTTTAGGAGGCGCAACCTGTCCTTGACACTCTTGGAGGAGCATCCATGAGGAGGAGCTAGCAGCAGCATGTCCAGCTTGCCATGGAGCACCTGGAATATGAGATCCTTCATATCCAAGCTGACGCCGTCGGAAGGCTTGAGATCGTTCATGTCCCCAGCCGGCGGCAACGCCGAAGCTGCCGCCTGTGAAGTCGGCAGCGGCGAGGAGACTGAAATCGCCCTGTTGTCTGTCCTCCCTCGCACCCTGCCGCGATGGACGACCACCTAAACTTATCCAAGCCGTCAGTCACCTGAGTTAGAGAACAAGATAGATAGAACAGAAGCAGCAGAGAAGAATACACACTTGTTGCCGACGATGGGGTAGAAGTGGATGACAAGTTTCTCCTTGTAGTCCGTGAAGAGGGTGTGCTTGATTTTGGAGCACAGGCAGTTAGTCCAGCAGAGGCGGCAGCTCTTGCTGCAGCGGTTGAGGCCAGCAAGCTTCGGGAGGCTCTGCCAGCTGCCGTGCCTATTTTTCACAGCGACCTCCCCATGGATTATGTATATTCTTTGAGCTCTCTGCCTATACGTGCAGCTGGTGACGACGTTGAGAAGCTAGCTACCTAGAGAGGTAAAGCTGCATGCTAAAAGACTCGGACTCGTCCCTCCTTTCCCCTCTGTTTCGAAAATTGTTAGGTGGGATTATTTTCCTCCCGAAAAGAGTATACATGAGAACTTACAGATCCTGAAACGAAGTTGGTAAAATTAAGCAAAAATAAACTTCGCATGCATAATATCACATTAATATGTGTGGAAAAGCCAGCTCTTTCAATCAATTGTTTGTGTCACACTAAGTCATGCTTGCATATATAGTTGGTGGCTACTGACACCCAGTAAAATATATTACAAGAACCAGTTGAGAGAGATGCTTGCACCAACCAACCCACACACTTGTTTGTTAGTAGGAAATTTCCACTCAAGTTCCTATACAAGCTCCCCCACGTTAAGATATAAACAGCTACCACCTCGGTTTGTGTGGTCAACTGGTGACTGACACCTAATTAAAATTTAAAACATGAACCTGTTTACAAGAGATGCTTTGTCTGCCACCACCTTTGTTAGTTGCCGTGCATGACTCTGTCTTGAACTCTGTGATTATGTACCACTACGGTCCTACCAATGTGAAAGAAGAAAATTAAAGGAAAATCGCAATTGAACCAATATGCATAAATCTTGGCCTGATTTCGTTGCATCTTCTATATTCAAGTAACTTTACAAAAGAAGAGGTTCTGGGTTTCTTCTTGGATCGCCTGTAGTGGTCAGAGAGACCTAAGGAGCACACTGGTCTGTCGGCCAACCCATCAACCAGGGCTGGTCTCTTTGACCACAGCTCCTTCACAGACCTCACTTTCAGTAAGCATCTCCATCGCCCATCGGCATTTGGATGTCTTACTTCATGCATCGAGAACAGTTCCACCGTGGTGAACGGTGGATGAAATATTTATATCGGCTACTTGCAAACCATATATGCAGATTCATTGCATGAAGTAACATCTACTGTACTTCATAAATAAACCATAACATAAATTAGGGGTCGAAGACCATGTCCATGTCTGAAAGTTGATCTTTTGTGGATCTCAATTGGACGGAGCAGTTTGATTAGCACGTCATTTGAAAAGGATCAATGTATAAAAGCACAGCGAAGGCTCCATGTGAACAAAATTATTGCTAGCATCAAATGTAAACAATCAACTCCAGTTGATTCGTGGTGGGCGTGGATGGGATGACTGATCAGGGATAATAAACTGGAGTAAGTTATTCTCTAAGCAGGCATTAGTAGGTACCTTGATCCGGTGATGGAGATTAGTCCTTTCAGAAAAATTCTGGCATTGGAGCATTGGCCTCAGGGACCCAACCCGCGAGTCCCGCAGGCTCCTAGTCGACTGCGACTTGCTCCGCTAGTCAAGCCACTGCAGCTAGCCATCCTCCCTACACCGGTTAGGTGATTGATTAGTCGGCAACTCAAGAACCTCACAATATTCCATGATCTGATCTTCGAACCAGAGAGACGGGGAGAGGGATGGAGGCTGCTGCAGCCACCGCTTTTGCGGGTAGGATCGCGCCCAAGCTCTTCGAGTTCTTAGCTGCAAATCACAAGCTCCGGCAGAACCTGGAGCATGACATCACCTACATCCGAAATGAGTTTGCATTGATCTCTGCAGCCATTCAACAAGACGATGACCATCGCTGGAGGAGCAGCACCGGCGGCGACCATGTACAGAGGGCATGGATCCAAATCATACGCGATTTGGCACATGCCATCGAGGATTGCATCGACCGCTTCATGCACCGGGTGACCATCTCCGGGACGTCGTGGATCCGTCAAGCTGTACACCGGGTGAAAACGGTGACAGTCCGCAAGGAGTTCGCCTTGGCGATCCGCGAACTCAAGAAGATATCACAGGAGTCATCCAAGCTGAGAGATACTTACTACAACGCCAACATAATCCCTACTGGCACCTTCTCCTTGCCGGTGGCGTCGTCGTCGTCGTCAGCGGCATCAGCGTCTGAGGTGACGACAGAGACGGTGATAGACGAGACCGTCTCAGCTCGCAGCCCCGTGGGCATGGACACACCCCAGGACGAGCTTCTGGAGCTGATCCAGCAGGAGCAGAAGCAGCTCAAGGTGATCTCCATTGTAGGATTCGACGGTATAGGCAAGACTCTTCTTGCCAGGCATGTGTACGACAGCATGATTAGCCAATATGAAACATGGGCCTGGGTTTGTGCGGGTAAGCAAGGGGGCGGACCGGGTGTTCTGGAGGAGATGATCTCTCAACTTGGCATCTCCACCAATGGCAGAGGCAACCTCAGCAAGCTCTGTGCAACGCTCAGACTGTACCTTAAGACCAAGAGGTAATAGTTTAAGTGCTGTTTCCAAACCATATTGGTAATTTCTGTCAACTCCATCCCTGTTTGATGATTGGACCTCGATCTACAGCAGCCTGCATATTTCATACTTTTGCACAGATCAATAATTCACCTAGCTAGACTCACTAGTGTCATCTTGGTGAGCATAAAATGAAATTTACTCTGAATTTTAATTTCCACTCGATAGCTCTCCATGTTAATTCTGTCTGACCATGTACTCCTCCTGGTAGGTTCTTCATTGTAATCGATGACATGCGGGCAGAATTTTGGCATGATATAAAAGATGCCTTTGTGGGGTTGAGCGGCAGAGTTCTGGTGACGACGGCCATCCATTCAGTAGCAAATGCCTGCAGCAGCTCAGCAGCACATGATCATGTGTACACAATGAAAACTCTTGCCAATGAACAGTCAAGACTGTTGTTCTTCAAGGAAGCTTTCCAAGACAATGATCCTCCGGTCGATAAAGAGGATCAGCTTGGCTCGGAAGCACTGAAGAAGTGTGATGGTTTACCCCTTGCTCTGGTTACCACAGCCCGGTACTTTCAAAGCACAGGTAATCGGACACGTGAAAACTGGGCAACATTGTGCCACAACCTGGGAGCACATCTGGAAACAAAAGAGATGTTAGCAAGAATGAAGCGTGTGCTTGTCCACAGCTACACCAGCCTTGTTAAACATGATCTCAAGACATGCTTGCTATATTTAGGTATCTACCCAAGTGGCCGTGCTGTCAGGAGAGGAAGCCTGATAAGAAAATGGTTAGCTGAAGGATTTGTCCAAGAAGATTATATGTGCTGTGCCCAGGATGCCGCCATTGGCAATTTCAATGAGCTGGTGAACCGGAGTATCATCCAGCTTATAGATGTGGAAAACAGTGCAGATCAGGTGAAGACATACCATACTCATGGCATGATGCTCGAGTTCATCCTGCACATCTCCAAGTGCGACAACTTCATTACCTTGCTATATGATCAGCTGGCTCCCCCACCCCCACCCAGTAAAATTCGTTGGCTCTCCCTGCATGACGCAAGTGCAAGAGTAACCAATGATCTATCTCTTGTCCGGTCTCTGACAATTTTCGGCAGAGCGCATGAATCTGTCTTTGATTTTTCCAAATATAAACTGCTCCGAGTTTTGGATCTAGAAGAATGTGGTATGCACTTGGAGGACAAGCATCTTAGAGAGATATGCAGCAGCCTGTTTCTGCTCAGGTTCCTAAGCCTCGGGGCCGCTGTTATGGTTACAACGCTCCCCAAAGAGATCAAGAAGCTTCAACTTTTGGAGACGCTGGATGTGAGAAGAACCAAGATAGAGTTTCTGCCCACACAAGTCATGGAGCTGCCATGCCTGATTCATCTACTAGGAAAGTTCAAGCTCCAACAAGGTGTAGGGGGGCGGAAAATGCATAAGCTACAAAGTTGGTTGTCAGATAATAGCAAACTGGAAACAGTGGCAGGGTTTGTTGTCGATGACAAAAAGAGCCAAGGATGTACACAGCTCATGGAGCATATGAAGCACTTGACAAAGGTGAAAATATGGTGCCGGCAGTCCACTAATAATAGTACTGATCCCATTGCCAGTAGCAGCAACGGAAACAACTACACTCATCTCTCAAAGGCCATCAAGGGGTTCATCAAGAGAAGCACTGACGTGAAAAAAGCCCGTTCACTCTCACTGAATTTCATTGATGAACAGTTCCAAGACTTGCTCGTGAACCTGTCCCTGGAACAAGAAGAAGTTTCCTCCTGCTATCTTAGCTCGCTCAAGCTACAAGGGCACAACATATGCAGCCTGCCTCCGTTTGTGACCATGTTGGGTGGTCTCACTAAGCTGTGCCTTTCATCCCCTCATCATCAGCTGAGCGGGAACATTCTAGCTGCCCTGAGCAGAGTGCGCTGTTTGGCGTACCTGAAGCTGGTCGCATCTCATCTGGACAAGCTCATCATCGTAAAAGGTGCACTCGGAAGCCTGCAACACCTATTGATCGTGGTGGAAGTCATGACTGAGCTCGAAGTCCAAGAGGGAGCTCTGCCGCTCCTCGAGTCACTACGACTGCTGTGTAAGGATCTAAATGGCTTTTGCGGCACGACAATCCAGTCCCTACGAAGTATTAAGGAGGTCACCCTCCATAATGGAGTGAGCAATGAAACAAAACACAAGTGGAAAGAAGCAGCAAAAAACCACCCAAGACGCCCCAAGCTCTTGTTTCTTAAGATGGGAGAACAGGTTGACATGGGAAGTGAACCTGCAGATACTTCTGAGAGCCCTGCGGCGCCAACTACTGATAGAAAGTTATCAGTGACAGCTCCGCACAATGCCATTTCTACTGGACATTCTGGTAATCAACTGTTGTGCTTTTTATTTTGCACAGCTATTGGCACTTTGGTTAATTATTGGTTGATTAATGTATTACTCCCTCTGTACGCACCCATGTGACATTTTTATTGCGCAGTACAAGTTGATGCTGATGGTCTGCAACATGATGATGATGATGATGATGATGATGATGAGAAAGAAGATACGTATAAAGATACCCTACAGGATTTCGCTAGCAAAACTTGTCTGGATCCTCTGATGAACAGGGAATGTTTTGAACAGGAGATGGAAGGGCGGGCAGGTTTAGATGACCAGGACATGAAAGGAATAGTAGGTTTAGAGGATCAGGAGATGGAAAGTGTCACTCAGGCAACCGATCAGGCTGATCAGAATCTTGTACTTTTGGTGGTGAGTGAGAATAGAAGAAAGAGGGCTAGGACTGCTGGGGAAGGCAACTCAATGGATAAGGTTGTTGATAGGGTGAAGCGCAAGAACCCGGAGGATGTCCCAGGTAATTTACACATTCCAACTGTCTTCAGTTTTTCAAATGTTTCTCTTGGTGATATAGCTAAAGGCGGGTGAAGTTTGGAAGTAATACTCCTGAGGTAAATAAATATATTCACATGATTAGAGATTTAGAAGTTGCTGGATGTATTAATTTCATAGCCAAGTGGGGAAGTTTTGATTCTTTTTATGCCCTGTTGCTAAATATCTGTAGGCGTGGTTAACTGGTCACGATATTCAGGCTGTTCCTATTTCTTTTAATGTTCCGCACAGTTGGGTTCTGAAGTTTACTCGAGATGTTATATAAACCCGATGGCTGTTGGAGATGTTGCTTTAATTTCGACTACTTGGGAATGCAGAAATGCTCCTGCCTTTAGATTATCTTTCCTACTGATCCTACTGCTACGGTTTTCCAAATTTCACATTGGTTACTTTCTTTGGCTGGTTTGCAGAAACGAGGCCTAGAAATCAAACAGTGCCTGGGATCACGGTTTTTGTTGCCGATGGAAAATGAGGTTTTCCAACGTAGAAGTGGGTGGGCACCAGTGGCTCACAGATCCTTGATGATGTCGCTGTTTGTCTGGAGCAGCTGTGTTTGCGAGCTTGGTTCAATCTTGCTCGGCACAGGACGTTGGTTTGCTTTGAGAGTCATGCATTTTGGCGTTTAAATGTCGCCATTGCTTCCGCAACTGGTCTGTCTTTTGATCCCTTGGCATGTTTACTTGGTAATCGTGAATTCCCATGTGCTGCTACTTGCTACATGGGCATGCGAGACCGACACGATTATGGATTTGTGTCCTGAAGATGGTGAAATACTTCCAATAAGCTTCTTAATTTAATTTGTACTTGTAATGCAAATGAGTTTACTTTCATGCATGCCGATTCAGTGCTTTCCGCTGTAATAAAGTTCACCATGTATGTTGTACGATATGTATTTGGTCCCAGTTAACTTTGACATCAAAACTTTATCATAATCATCCTTCATTCAGTTACAGTACATCCATTTTTATCTTGTTGACCATAAATATCCTTGCATTTTGCGTTCTTTTAAATAATTTGATTTGTTTCATGCTAGTATACGATCGTTAGTATGGCAACTCTCAATTTTGCTTCCTTTTTAACAATCTGATATGCCATGGTAGTATGGGACAATTAGCATGCAAACTAAGGCTAAAAAGGGAAGGGTTCAAGAGAACATATGTGCTGGTCACCGGAGATGGGGAAGTTTCTGACATGAAGTTGGCTGCAACTGCGGGACTGGAATTCCGCCGAGCAGCATCCACGGGCTTGAATCGGAGCTCCTCCCCTCACGTGCGCCACACACCAACCAGCTTCATTCAGCTAATCCATCAATAAACTTCCGAAATTCCTGCAGCCGGCACGCTAATTAGCACCTGCGATTAAACTGAAATCCTACTTGCAACACACAAATACAAGTCAGCAGTGTGCATACTTGACACAGACCACCGTTGCTTGGGAGAAGACAGCCCAACCCGAACCTGGTATGCATGCAACGGGGGGTGCTCCGGTTTGTCTGAATCTCTGACCTGCTGGAAATTCCAGGACAAGGTTAGTGGCTGAACCTGAACCTAGTGGAATTAGTATTACACAAACAGCAGGTTTAGTACAAACATTATTCTGGCCCATGGAACTGGCTGAGGTGAGAGGATCCGTGGAGCTGGCTGAAGGGATGAGCTCGATTTCAATGGAGGAGCTGGTCCTGTAGAAGGCTGGGATCATTCGTCTGAGAGCACCGCCGCCGAGGCGCCGACGGTACATTGGGAGCAGCATACGCAGGCAACGGAGAAATCAGTACTTTGGGTGGCTACTGCCCGTGCGATCCGAAGGACAGAGGCTCGAATCAGCCAGGAGTGCTGCTGGCGGTAGATGGAACGCAGATGTGCGGCGGCGCTGATCCCCGGAGGTGGGAGGCAGCGGCGGACGCTGGACCGCTAGTAATACATGGGCCTTTTGGACAAAAAGGCCTCAAAAGAAGTACGCGGGTGTTGCTTCAAGAGCCGGTCTCGCTTACGTGGGCCTCGATAACTCCGCCGGTCGATTGACCCCACCATCGTTCTAATTGTGACAAGTGTCGGTTTCTCCTCACATGCTCTAATTTTGGTTGTCTGCATATCTGCCATGTGTCACAATTAGATTGAAAGTGTGGGAGTATGAGAGAGAAAAGGAGGGCATGCACGTACATGCACATGCAGTTTTCCCTTTCTGCTTTTTATTTTTCAAATCCGAATGTTGAAAACGAAATATCTTGAGAACCGGTTATCCAAATTACGAACCGTTTTCACTTTTGAGCTCCTCGCGTCGAGATCTTCAAAACTAGATCCCATGTTGATAGGTTTCAACGAACTTTTTTTTGTACTCCCGGTTATGTATAGTTGTACAACCTGTTTCTGTGTAGTTGTACAACCTGTATCTGTACAAACTGTGTTTGCGTCTTTGTACAAACTGTGTCTGTATAGTTGTACAACCTGTGTCTGTTTAGTTGTACAATCTGTGTTTGTAGAAGCTGTGTCTGTCTAGTTGTACGAACTGTTTTGCGTAGTTGTACAACATGTATATATATAGTTGTACAACATGTGTCTGTACAACCTGTGACTGTTTAGTTGTACAAATTGTGTCTGTACAACCTGTGTCTGTCTAGTTGTACAACTTGTGTGTCTGTCTAGTTGTACAACATGTGTCATGTAGTTGTACAACCTGTGTCTGTGTAGTTATACAACTTGTGTCTATTTAGTTGTAAAACTTATTAGTTGTACAACCTATCTAGTTATATAGGATTTTTCGGCTGGATCCTACGCCCGGCATGTACACGCCACAGAGACGTACACGTACGTACGCGGCCAGACGCGCGGAAGGGACGTGGGCTTCGCTCTCTATCTTCGCTCGTACGCGGCCAGGCTGCCTTCGCTTGTACTACGCCTCACGAATCACTCGCGCGGGCGCATGCTAGGCAGGGAGCAAAATTCGTTTTTGCTACCGTTAAACGGCCACCACGTGGCGTGCTCGCGTTTGTAGAGTTCCCTTTCAAAAGGGAACCCTTTTCGTAGGTGTACCCGATGCCCACACATGGGCAAAACCTATTCATCGACCAGGTCGATGATAGGCAGCCATCGCACACCCCCTTCGTGGGCCGGCCCAATACGATAATAGCTGACATGGGTATGCCTATCGGGTACCCTACCATGAGGGTACCTGGTGCACGTATCGACTAGGCCCAACTATCAGAGCCTACATGAAGCCCATGAAGGGAGGCCCACGAAGATGGAGTATCCTCCAAGTTTGGCGAAACAATAGTCGGTTTAGAGTTTCCTTACTTGTAAATCGAGTCGGTTACGAACACCCGAGACCCAGCCTATTATTTAAGGACTGGGAGGGCCATCGAACCAGACACGTACTTTCAGAGCCACCAAAACCCTAGCGAGATCGACATCTCGCCGGGACCTTGTAACCATCATATTCACAAAGCAATAACAGACAGGCAGGACGTAGGGGTGTTACCTCCACACGAGGGCCCTGAACCTGGGTAAAATCTTTGCCCTGCTTGTCAGCCGACGATACTTCCAGCTCTACCACGTTCTCTCCCCCATATTCATAACCTAGGGACCTTAACCATGGGTCTTGATGAGTCTACCCCTCGTCAAGTGGCGCCGTCTGTGGGAAAGAATAGCGCTGGACTCGAAGTTTCGCCGGTCCCAACAGCAAACGGCAAATCGCCGATCACACCAGCAAACGGCAACTCGCCGATCTCATCTGCAAACGGCAACTCGCCGGCCATGTCAGCAAACAGCAACTCGCCGATCCAGGCGACACACGGCGACTCGCCGATCCACTCGAAAAGCGGCAGCCTGCCCGCTTCACCTGCAAAAAGCGCATCTGCTCTTCCAATGAATTTCAATCCGCACTCGCCGGAGCTTCAGGAGGCGTTTTCCGGCCTTGAATCAGGTTTGAGTTTGACTGTTGGAGCATTCAATTTTTTCGTAAACAATCTTGGCACGCAGGACTCGACAGATCCGCAACAACTGGCGCTGGGCGCACTCGAGGCTCCGTCGACTGCGCTCGCCCCGTCGTCGATTCCTGAAGCCTGCTCGCCCGCAACAACCATGTCGACCGGCGAGATCGACAGGTTCATGATGACGGAACTCCAAGGCGAGGAGGCAGAATCAGCATACCGCACAAGCAACGTCGACTTCAACCTACCACTCGACGAGAGTTTCGACTGCGGGATCTCCCTCGATGACTTCTACGAGCCCGCGATTCATAACGACAGCAACGTCGACTCGGAGATCTTCACCAACACCAACCTCGACTCAGAAATCCATAATGGCTTCGCCAACACCGAGATGAGCATAGGCGATGAGCACATCGACAACGAGATTCGCCTCGAAGATCTACTCGATGAACACACTGGCTCTGACATGAGCCTCGACGGCGACGTCGAGTCCATGACTGGAATCGACAGCACATACACCTGTCCACGGGTCACGCCCCATCAGGTCTACGTGGCCTTCTCCGCAGAATCATCCGCAGACGCAGCCGCTCGCAGGCCTGCACAATTCCCATGCACGGTAACCATGCCGGATGGGGTCACAACCTTGACAATCACGGAGGAGATGGCAGCAAAAGCAGATAAAGTCATAAAGGAGTGCACAATGATGCCACCAAATTCCACCCCAGAGGAGATGTTGACCTTCCAGTACTTCAACTGGCAGGAGTCAATTCGACTGCAAAACTACCGAGCACGCTCGAAGAGCGCAAAAGGCAAGCCAGCCTCTCGAGTGCCCGAAGAAGGGAGCAATCCCTCGGGTCCACAATGCAACCAACCCCACGACCTAGGTCGCGGTTGGCAAGCCTTCCAGAACATGAAAGGGTAGCAATCACCCGTAACCTGTCGTTCATGACAGAGGACGCTAACGGAATCCCAGTGCCCAAAACTGCTGCGGGTGCATTATTCTCCGTAGGTGCTTACCTCAAGGCAATGCAACCTCCGGCGAATGACCCTAACGCAGCCCTGCATCGCCAACAACTCAAATCGCTAGCTCTAGCGGCACAGGCTATACAGCCAGAAGACAAAACTCCAGCAAGGAATCGCGATCGCGACATAGTCGACTCACGACACGCAGCACATCATCGCAGTGGTCGCAGCCACCACTCGGATGAAGGAAGGAGAAGCACGCGCCGGCACAGGTCCAGCAGAAGCAGATCTCGAAGATCCTATAGCAGCGATTCATACTCTGATCGCGAACCAGAGCCATGCGGAGCATTGTGCTTCACTCGACGCATCCGTGAGACGCGGATGCCCAAAGGTTCAAGTTGACAGGCGAACAACCCAAGTACAACGGTCGCCAAGAACCTTCCGGGTGGCTAGAAGATTACAGACTCGCCGTGGCATGCCAGCGTGGCACGAACACCACGGCGATGCAGTACATACGACTCATGCTCGAAGGAACTGCCCGCGACTGGCTCAAGGCGCTCCCTCCATCATCATACGACTCGTGGGACGATTTCCGCAGAGACTTCATCAAAAACTTCGAGCCTCTATGTGAGCGCCCGAAGACATTCGAAGAATTAAGGGCATGCACTCAACGATCAGACGAGTCGTTGAGATCATACATACGGCGGTGGACCGAAATACGCAATTCGGTTGGCAAAGTGTCAGAAGACAGGGCCATGGATGCCTTCATACAAGGTCTCGCCAGGAAGGACTTCAAAGAGGCACTGGTCGTGAAAAGCCAACCTCCCTGGCTGACCTCATCAAAGTTGCGACTGAGTGGGCAGATGGAGAGGATTCTGTACGCAGATCCCGTGCTTCCCCACCACGCGACAACTACGAAAGCGGCAGTCGAGGCCGCAGAGATTCATACAGAGAAGATCGCAGGCGCAAACGTTCCAAACGTCCTTACGACGATAACAGACCCGAGTTCATGGCGGCTGGATACACACAACCCGGGAGACCAAGATAGAAGCAATCGACGCTCGGATGATCGACGGGACAGTCGAGATCGCGAGCAGCGGAGCGACAGCTACAAAAGGCAAGAATGGCGCAAACGCAGCGACGCAAAACCCGAGCGGTCATTCGAGGAAAAGATGGACGACTGGTGCAGATTCCACCTCTTCAAGGGGGACGACGGAAAACTACGCTCCAATCACACCCTAAGGAACTGCAGGGAATTCGACCAAATGGCGACTGACTACATGATACGACTCAAAAGGTACGGCCCAGCACCTGCTCAGCCCACGCCTGCACCCGCACCACAGCCGAACGCTGTGCCCGCTCTCATGGCGCCACAGCCGCCACCGCAACCACCACCACAGCCTGCTCCAGGCGCAAACCTCGCAGGTGCCATACAACCCGTACTACGGGCGGAAGATGATCAATATCCACAGCCCCACGGGCAGATGTACATGATACAAAAGGGTCGCCCCTCAACAGGCAGCAAAAGCTAATCACTCGACAGGTGAACATGGCTGTCATGGCACCTCCTGCCGTGCCCGAATTTCTGAAGGGATCGGAAACCATCATAAGCTTCAGTCGAGAGGATCATCCCCCAGCTGTAGTTCGACCAGGGCACGCGGCTCTGGTACTCGACGCGCAAATAGGAGGCTACGCCATGACCAAGGTCTTCATGGATGGAGGCAGCGGCATAAACATCATCTTCGCGGACACGCTCCGCAAAATGAACAGGTCAGTCGAAAACCTCCCAAAATCTTCAAATACCTTCCACGGTATTGTTCCTGGCAAAGCAATTAGCCCAGAAGGCACCATACAACTCGACGTTACGTTCGGGGACAAAAGCCACTTCAGGACAGAGTCGATTGAGTTCGAGGTCGTCGACTGGAAATCACAATACCATGCTATTCTTGGTCGCCCGACGTTTGCTCGATTCATGGCGGTGCCACACTATGCGTACCTCACGCTGAAGATGCCAGGACCAAAGGGAGTCATCACTGTCCGTGGAAACTTTCAAAGGTCCGATGCTTGCGACCGCGAGTTCAGCAAAATCTCCGAGATGTTCGGGGTGGAAGAATCACTCGCCGACTGGCGATTTCCAACGACCGCACACTCCTTCCGGAGCATAAGAAGTTGGCAGTCGACAGATCCTTCAATGCTACAAATGACACAAGGTCGCATCAGGTGCACCCGACCGATCCGTCCAAGACAGTCAACATATCTTCGAGCCTGCCTATCGCATAGGAAGGCGCGCTCGTCGAATTCCTCCGTGAGAACTGGGAAATATTTGCGTGGTGTCCAGCCGACATGCCAGGTATTCCCAGGGAATTCGCCGAGCACTCTCTCCAATTGTTTCCAGATGCAAAGCCAGTCAAGCAAACGATGCGTCGAATCTCCGGCCCAAAGCGAACCGCAGTCGAATCTGAAGTCGACCGGTTACTCGCAGCAGGATTCATTAGGGAAATCAAGAAATCACAATGGGTGGCCAACCCCGTACTCGTAGAGAAGAAGCATACAGACATCCTTCGGATGTGCGTGGACTTCACAGCGCTGAACAAGTGCTGTCCAAAGGATCACTTCCCGCTACCCCGAATCGACCAGATCGTCGACTCCACCGCCGGATGCGCACGACTCTCCTTTCTGGATGCTTACTCAGGTTATCACCAGATAAGGATGAAGCAAGAAGACGAAGAAAAAACGGCGTTCATAACCCCACTCGGGGTCTACTGCTACACAACTATGCCCTTTGGGCTCAAAAACGCGGGTGCAACATACCAGCGCATGATGCAGGACTGCCTCAAAAAGCAAATCGGACGCAACGTCCAGGTCTACGTGGATGACATTGTCATTACCACAAGGGAAGAACACACACTACTCGACGATTTGAGGGAGACGTTCGCAAACCTCAAACGCTTCCATATCAAGCTCAATCCTAAGAAGTGCACGTTCGGCGTTCCAGCCGGGCAGCTCTAGGGTACCTAGTCTCTGCCCGTGGAATCGAAGCAGACCCGGAGAAAATACAGGCCATCCTCACAATGCAAAGGCCTTCAAAGCTTCACGATGTGCAGAAACTAGCAGGACGAGTAGCAGCGCTCAGTCGATTCATCAGCAAACTGGGTGAAAAGGCTCTACCATTCTATCGACTGATGAAGAAGGCGGACAAGTTCGAGTGGACGCCAGAAGCTGAAGCAGCCTTCACAGATCTCAAGCGGATCCTCACAAGCCCTCCGATCCTCGTCGCACCTAAGGAACGGGAACCACTCTACCTGTATGTCTCGGCTACAAACAGGGTGGTGAGCACCGTACTGGTAGTCGAACGCATGGAGGAGGGGCACATCCAAAGCATACAACGTCCAGTCTACTACCTGAGCGAGGTTCTCTCCATATCAAAACAGCGGTACCCGCACTATCAAAAGCTGGCATACGCTGTATTCATGTCCTCAAGGAAGTTGACACACTACTTCACCGAGCACCCGATCACCGTGGTAAGTAACTCAGCAATCGGTGATATCCTCACAAACCCCAATGCAACGGGTCGAGTCGCAAAATGGCTCATCGAGCTGGCTCCAAGAGACATCAAGTACGAGCACCCGAAGGCTATCAAAGCACAAGTCCTACCCGACTTCACAACCGAGTGGATAGAGGCCCAATTACCTGGAGCACCAGACGTGTCCAATTCCTGGACCATGTACTTCGATGGGTCCAAGAAACACGAAGGCGCAGGCGTCATCCTCATATCACCAAAAGGGGACAAGCTACGTTATGTTTTGCAGATGGGATTCAAACTACCCTCCAATAACGAGGCTGAATACGGATGGCAAAAGCACTTGGGTGCACTCGATTGATGATCTACGGCGACTCCAATCTCGTGGTGCAGCAAACAATGAAGGCCTGCGACGCAATCGCGGACAACATGATCGCTTATCGCGACCTGTACAACACACTGGAGGGCAGCTTCGAGGGCTGCGAGTTGAGGCACATAGGAAGGGAAAGTAACGAAGAAGCAGACATGCTAGCCAATCTTGGCTCAACTGGCGCACAAATTCCACCTGGTGTCTTCCTCGAGCGCATCGAACACAGATCTATCAAGGAGAAACGAGAGCCTCCTCCGTCGACTACGCCAGCCAAAAGCAAAGCGCCCAGCACAGAGGACCCCCCAGTCGAGGTACTCCTCATTGAGCCAACTTGGACTCAACCTTTTCTGGCTTACATACTCCGCGGCGAGCTACCAGATGACATAACCGAGTCCCGACGCGTGACTCGAAGATCAAAAGCATACACCGTTATCAACGGCGAGTTATACAAGCGCAGCATATCAGGTATGTTCCAAAGATGCATCGCATTCGAAGATGGCCAAGCCATACTTCGAGATATTCATGCAGGTACCTGTGGGCATCACGCCAGCAGTCGATCACTCGTAGCCAAAGCCTTTCGCGCAGGGTTTTACTGGCCTACAGCACTCAAAGACGCGGAGGACATAGTCAAAAGGTGCGTCGGCTGCCAGAAATTCGCAACAAGGCCGCACGCACCCGCATCGGCGTTGAAGACTACCGCTGGCCTGGCCTTTCGCCCAATGGGGGCTCGATATGGTTGGGCCACTCAAAAAATCATCGCATGGCGGGCATACTCACCTACTGGTGGCAGTCGACAAGTTCACAAAGTGGATCGAGGCGGTCCCCATCACAAATTCGACTGCTACTACGGCAGTCAACTTCATAAAGAGCATCATCTACCGCTTCGGTGTCCCAAACAGTATCATCACTGATAACGGCACAAACTTCACGGCTGAGGAGTTCAAAACCTTCTGCAAAGAGCAGGACATTACGCTCAACTACGCATCCGTGGCGCATCCACAATCCAATGGCCAAGTCGAAAAGGCCAATGGACTTGTGACGAGTGGGATCAAGAAGCGCCTCCTGGTGCCACTCAAAAGAGCTGCGGGTGCTTGGGTCGAAGAACTACCATCTGTGCTATGGAGCCTACGCACAACTCCCAACACTTCTACGCAGTTCACCCCATTCTTCATGGTCTATGGTGCAGAGGCAATTCTGCCATCAGATGTAAGGTTCAATGCGCCACGAGTTGAAGCATACAATGAAGAAGACGCGGAAGAAGCACTCGAAGACGCAGTCGACTTGCTCGATGAGGCGCGCGACACGGCCTTGGCCCGCACAGCTGTTTACCAGCAGGACCTTCGCAACTACCACAGCCGTCGACTGCGCACCAGGTCCTTCGTCGTTGGCGACCTGGTTCTTCGACTGAAGCAAAAGAAGGTGCACAAGCTCGCTTCCCCATGGGAGGTCCCTTCATCATCACGGAGGTCCTTGGTGGAGGCGCATATCGACTGAAGCACGCGAAGACAGGCGAACTCTCTCATAATCCTTGGAACGTTGCGCATCTGCGCCGTTTCTACGCATAAAGTGCTCACAGTCATACAATGTAATAGGCTATATGTCGGATGGCTGCAGGTTTCAGACGCGCTCTTTTCCTTACCAGGGTACCTAAGGGGACTGGAAGGTTTTTAATGAGGCGGCCTGCAGCCTAACATTCAAAAGAGGAATAAAATCAATGTTCCTTCGACTTCTTTGTGGCTACTACCCGCATAATTCATACCTTAACCGCACCCGAAACCCTCGGGGGCTGTGTTATCGATCAAATGAGCTCTCGCTCTTGCAGAAACACAATGCCTTAGCCGCACCCGAATGCTCGGGGGCTGCGTAACAAGGATCCAAACAAAGAACACAAAAACTCTGCAGCCGCACTCGAATACTCGGGGGCTGCACAGTCATTGGTTCACAACCAACACATATTTCACAAACCCCGCTCGACTGACTCGGGGGCTCGACAAAAAATCAAAGTATACAAACTATACAATATACAAAGAGTCAAAAATTACACTCGGGGGCTGCCCCCTATACAAAAATTGCACTCGCAAACTATTCTAATCCTCAGGCTCGTCCTTTACGGGCAGCTCGGGACCGCAAAGCTGTTCGCGAGTGCACTCGATTAGTGTCTCCGCAGCTTGGATCGTGTCATCCAGGTCTTTTGTTCGAGAACCTCTCCGGCTGCAGGTGTCCGCAACACCAACCTTGGTTTTCGACTACGCATATACGCCATTGCAGCGTTGGCTCCAATCACAAGTCTCTGAGACAGCAACTCTCGAATGGGATTTGTTTGACGGAAGATGTTCAACAAAGCACGAATCCCTTGTGGTTGTGGCCCCGCAGGAAAAAGAGTCTCGTTCAGGCGAATAAACGCTGCCCGGCATAACTCCAGCAGTTCAGCACTTCGCCAGACGCGATCCTTCAGGGTGGCGAGTATGCGGGCATGGTACCTATCAAGCCAAAAGTGTTGACGCCCAGTCGTAGGGTCGTCAACCACGCTATCCAGACGCCCTTCCACGCGAATCTTTTCAGCCTGGAAGTTGTCGACAAAGCCTACAAACACGGGCGCACCAGTCAGATCAAAAGGACAAAGCTACGCAAAAAGCTTGTAAACAGAGCAAGACTCGAACTTACACTCGAGTTGCCTGTTCACAAGATCCATCTCCCCGAGCACATATTCCTCGCGTTGGGTGGCCAACGCGGGTCTCGCCCTCAATCGATTCAGCTCAGCCTGGGCGTCCTTCAGATCTTGCTCCATTCTCACAAATTTGGCCTTCATATACTCCATCACCTTGGCATCATTTACCACCTGACCCTGGGATCGGGTGGTGATTGGAGCCTGCGAGGAACTAGTCGCAGTAGCAGGTTCTCGTGACTGTTCAAAGAGCATAATCACAAACACAAAGTTTGTGTCAGAAGCTAAAACTCATGTCATAAGCATACAACTCTTCGAGTGAAAGACATTAGCAAAAGACTATTTGCATAAACAAGGTAGCACAAACAAAGCGCAGACTCGCGCAGTTCAGAAGGTATCATTACAAGGCATAAAAAACAAAAGGGTACAGCTACCCTAAACCTAAGATTCGATTTCCTAAGCAGACGATTGGCAGTCTCGAGTGCCCGGCGCTCCATGGTGTCATAAAAACCGGCCAGTCGCGCGGCGGCTCCGCTCACCCCCTTCAGAGAAATGGGCTTCCCATCTGGCTTCCGAGGGAACGCAGACAGTGCTGCCTCGTAGTCGCAATCTATCCCATGTCCCATAAGAAGCTTGATGGTGGACTCGGATCCGCGTACCGTGTTGGCGCGAGCGAAACCCGCCATGGTGGACGTCCCGGGGCCAAACACGTCGGCGAAGTCGTCCGCCGTCGACGGCACTACGCCAGTCGGGAACACCACCTTGTATACAGCGCCAAGTGTGCTCGTCGATTTGGCGAGTGCTCTTTCGCCTGGTTGCATAGGCGCCTAAGCCGCCCACAGCCTGTTCCAGCGAAAGATCGTCACTCGCCACGTCCGCAGAGGCCGGTGCGCCAACAGCTTCTGCACAATTCAAAAAGGCAAAAGTCATTTCATGACACTCGACAGTTATATCGTCATATCAAAAGGAGAAAAGATTACTCACCTCCCATGGCCTGCGCGAGTGCCGCGAGCTGGTCAGCATATCCTCGCTCGCGTGCAGCGGCTGAGTTGGTGGCGGCAGCCAGCTCTTTCTTCGACTCTTCGCGCTGCGCGGCGAGTGCATCTTCCAGCTCCTTCTTCTCGCCTGGCCCAGCAAAATCACGTGCATTCAATACTCGACAAAATCAAGCATTGCAAAAAGAAATTAGCAAAACAAAAGCAAAAGGAGAACTCACGACTGAGCCGCTCTAGCTCGGCGCGCATGGTATCCCTCTCCTGCTCCACCTGGACATAAGCCTTGGCAGAATCTGCCAAGGTGTGGTAGAAGGGCTGCAAGCACACGAATTCAGCAAAAATTCAAACTCTCACAGACCTACAACTAAACGGGTCAAGCAAAAAGCTACTTACGTGGTTCATCCACGGCTCAGGAGCCGCGACTGATGTCCCGACATCTGGAGTTGCCGCCTTGGCTGTCTCAACGACAGCGTCAGTGGCCATTGGCTGGGCAGCCTCGTTTCCAGTCGGTGCATAATTCGAGTGCTCCAGGGTTGGAACATTCTCGACTGGAGGAGTCCCAGGCTGATTGTTTTCAGCGCTGTGGGCAACACAACAAAGCAAAAGGGTCAGCACAAATATGTGACAGCACAAAATTTCATATCATACTCAAAAAACACATACCTGTTCCTCATCTCCTCATCTTCGGAGTCGCCAAAAATTGGTCCCCAAAGGCTGGGGTACCACTCGACTGAAGAGGAAGAGTTGAGCTTGTTGAGCACGCACGCAAAGGAGCGGCTTGGAAAACAGGTGGTGAGCCTGATTCCTCGTCATCCTCCAAGCCCTGCCCCTCGCGGGTGAACTCACAGCAGAAGGCGCCTTCTTGGCCAGTCGACGCCGCTTCGGTGGCGCGGTATCGACTTCTTGGTCAGGGTGGCCTTGTCTTCAGATTGGACCTCTTCTGCTGCTTCCTCCTCGACCTCCTCCACATGTGAAGTGGTGGCAGAAGGGATGGGCGACTGATCCCCTTTCGGGTCCACCACCTGTGCCTGGTTTCTTCAGTCTCGCCATTTTCAGGCAGAGGAGGAAGGGAGGCAGCAGTCGAGTGACCCTGCATAGCATACATCACAAATTGCAAAGTCAGAATCAAAAATCGCATATCGCAGAACATACGAGTGGCAAACTCTTCATTGCAAGCAGGCTATAACACATACATACCTCAAGCAAAGGGTTTCCAACCCATATGGTCAACAGGGCAGTCGACGTTGCAAGTGTCGCTGTCGTCAGTTGGTGATGTGCCGCACATGCGTCAGCAGCTCATTCCTTGAAGCTCCTCTGGGTCATCGGTGAGTCACCCGCGCCTCATACTCCCACATGGGGTGCGCTCGGGCACGGATGGCCACACCCGCCTCTTCACAAAGGTGGCGATCAAATGGATGCCTGTGACCTTGTCCAGCATGCCTCCGATCCGAGCCAGCAAAGGGCTTGCCTCCTCCATTTCTTCGGCTGAGAGTTGGTGATCCCACGCCTTGGTCCTGGTGAAAGCAGCAGTCGAGAAAGGGGCGGCTGCATCCTGCTCGACAGTCGCATAAAACCACCCCTTCCTCCAGCCTTGGCGGAGTCGACGGTCTTCAGGCGGAAGTAGCGGGTGTCGCTGCGCACCTGGATTCCACAGCCGCCAACGGGGTAGGTGCGACCACCTCCTCTGTTCGGCCGTACCATGAAGATGGCTTTCCACAGCGCCCAGCTGGGTGCGACGCCGAGGAAGCACTCGCACAGCGTGATGAAACACGCGATATGCATAATGCCATTTGGGGTGAGATCATGGATCTGCACCCCGTAGGCAAAAAGAAGACCACGAACGAAGTCGTGGAGGGGAAGCGAAAAGCCCCTAGGCAAAAACTCCGCAAAACAAACACGCTCGTTGGCGCGCGGACGACGGCGAGCTGCTCCGCGGGTGGCAGATACCCCTGCTCGCGGAACTTGACCAAATGGGCGTCCTTGATGGTGGACTTCGCCCAGTCCCCGCTGCCCTTCTTCAGCGCGGCGGACGCAGATGTACCCGCCACGGTCTTCTTGCCCTTGGCCGCATCGGTCGCGGCAGCGGCGGCGGCACCACGCTTGGAGCCTCCACCTTTCGCCATTGCAACGATGGATGAGGGTGGAGAAGAGAGCTTGGGCGCAGAGCAATGGAGGTGGGCGCGAGGAGGAAGATGAGACGAGGGGCGGCGCAAAGAGGCAAATGGCAAGTAAAAAATTCTGCCAGCGCTGTCTCCCTATTTACCACAGATCGCAAAACGATCGCAACCGTCAAAACAAAGGCATACGCTCCGCGCGAAATCTAGCCATACACGTGGCGGCCGCGGAGGGCAACCGTCGCGGCCACTCCGCCCACTACGCACGGAAACTAGGAAACCATCATCACGCCCCGTGAAAACCGCGCCAGAGCGGTCAAATCAAGTCCAAACGGCGCTATACTTGGTCAGCTCTGCAAAAATGGGCCCACACAGAAGTGTCACGTCCCATCAGTCTTACCAGGCACGCCACCGCTTGTCAGAGATGGCAGTCGCAAAATGCGTCATTGCTGACGTTATTCATATTGCACAACTGGCACAAAAGTCACTCGATGATTCATTCGAATGATGTCACACCATAAACTCGATGGGTTTTCCAGCAAAGGTCATAGATGCCAGTCGAAGGACTTTCGACTGCAACATCATACTCCCATCGGGAGCATATCAAAAATTTCTTTGACTAATATGTGCAGGGTAAAAAGATTTTGAGATTATCCTCCATTGCAAGCAATAAAGCACAATCTCGGGGGCTACTCCCATCGGGAGCGCTGTCGCGCACCCGATAGAATTATGGCAAAGTATCAGTCGACAAATCATTCGACTCAGTTCATAAGCAAAATCATACTCGAAATATTCCCGAGTTGATCCGACGATCCTTGGATGCTGCATGCATAGTGCAAAGGTAAGACCCGCCGATCAGTCGAGCTGGGCTAAGGACCGCTCCAGCAGCGTTATCCTTAAGTGTTCCGTGTCAGCAGACATGATGAATAATCCCCGACGGACGCGTTGGGTAGATTCAAAATTATGCTGCAGTTCGATTCCGTAAGACCTCAACGGCCGTTTCGAGTCTGTCCAGTTTGTTCCAGATTCGAGTCCGGGGACTCGAGTTTGATTGAAAGCTAGTATGGTTTTGCCACAAATGGTAGTTAACTGGCCCCGATCCGTCGTGTGTGCCGGGCCTGCTAAGCTAATATCCTTGACTATCATAAGCAAAAACTCATAGTCGATGAAACACTCGACATAGCCAACATGTGCTATTTCATAAGAATTCTAAATACAGATGCAAAAAATATAACGTGCATGATGTATGAGTCCATGCCCGACTCTTCGAATCAGACAAGTACTCGGGGGCTACTGACATGGGTATGCCTATCGGGTACCCTACCATGAGGGTACCTGGTGCACGTATCGACTAGGCCCAACTATCAGAGCCTACATAAGCCCATGAAGGGAGGCCCACGAAGATGGAGTATCCTCCAAGTTTGGCGAAACAATAGTCGGTTTAGAGTTTCCTTACTTGTAAATCGAGTCGGTTACGAACACCCGAGACCCATCCTATTATTTAAGGACTGGGAGGGCCATCGAACCAGACCACGTACTTTCAGAGCCACCAAAACCCTAGCGAGATCGACATCTCGCCGGGACCCTTGTAACCATCATATTCACAAAGCAATAACAGACAGGCAGGACGTAGGGGTGTTACCTCCACACGAGGGCCCTGAACCTGGGTAAAATCTTTGCCCTGCTTGTCAGCCGACGATACTTCCAGCTCTACCACGTTCTCTCCCCCATATTCATAACCTAGGGACCTCGACTGTGGGTCTTGATGAGTCTACCCCTCGTCAATAGCTCTAGTTCTCCGGTAACTGTTCGCGAGCGAGGAAAGAAACAGAGCCCAGCGAGCGACGTCAGGCGGAAAACCTACGACAGCGGCGGCGCAGGTACAGAGCCCAGCGAGCGAGCCCTCCCGCTCGGCGGCGCACGGCCGGTGGCCGCTGCTTTCTCTCCCTGCCCCGCGCGACTCCCTCTCATATCTGTTCCCTAGCGAGCAGACCTAGGGCGGCGGCGGGCCGGCGGCGCGGGTACTCCGGCCTCCGCCCTCTCCCTCTCCGGTGGCCAGAGCAGCTCCGTCCGGCCTCCCGCCCCAACTCCTCCTTGCCGATGCCCTGTCCTTCTCCTGCTATCTCGTTCTCCGCTTTCATCTTTCTCTTTGCAGTGCAAGTACAGGTGTGAGACCGAGACACTATCTGTTGCCAGAACGAACATCTATTCTGAGTCCATTCCTGCAAATTCAGTCCCCAAGATATTTGAGATTCGCGCAATGTTTATCAAAAAGGAGACTGGAGCCTCGGTTATCTATACAAGCAAGACTAGTTCTAATGATATAGGCAGCAGAAAACACACTCCGTCCTCCCCATTTCCATGAATGTAGCCATCTTCAGTTTTTGTCGTATTCGAGAATGTGAGCTGTATATGGTTTGTGCCAAAACCAGCTTGTACCAAAATTATGCTTGTCAATGCGCTTTGTTATGTGCTGGTTTGCTAATCAAGCTTTGGATAAAAATTTCTTTACACTGTAAACTTGGTTTCTTATGTATCGAAAGAAAACAAAAGAAGAAAGAGGAAATTCACCACATATAATGATCAAAATCTGGTAGAACTGCAATATGTTTTCTATTTATATATTATTTAAATATTTCTTTTTTTTGGCTGTTTCTTTTTTATCTTATTTTTAGTTTTCTTACTAGATATTATTTTTTGAATTTTCATTTTTGAAAATGTTCAAATTTTAAAATTATTCATATTCGAAAATTGTTCATGTATTAAAATCGTTCAAAAATAGTTTACGTTCAAATACCTATTTTTTTGTTCACTTTTTGAAAATCGTTCAAAAATAATTTCCGTTCATAGATTTTTTCTGTTCGCCTTTTAAAATCGTTCAAAAACAATTTCTGTTCAAATACATGTTTTTGTTCTCTTTTTAAAAATCGATCAAAAATAATTTCCGTTCACAGACTTTTTCTGTTCGCCTCTTAAAATCGTTCAAAATCAATTTCCGTTCAAATACGTTTTTTGTTCACTTTTTTGAAAATTGTTCAAAAATAATTTTTGTTCATACACTTTTTTCTGTTTGCATTTTTAAATCGTTCAAAAATAATTTCCGTTCAAATACCTATTTTGTTCACTTTTTTGAAAATCGTTCAAAAATAATTTCCGTTCACAGACTTTTTCTGTTCGCCTTTTAAAATCGTTCAAAAACAATTTCTGTTCAAATACATGTTTTTGTTCACTTTTTGAAAATCGATGAAAATAATTTCCGTTTACAGACTTTTTCTGTTCTCCTTTTAAAATCGTTCAAAATAATTTCTGTTTATACACTTTTTCTATTCGCCTTTTAAAATTGTTCAAAAATAATTTCCGTTCAAATACCTATTTTGTTCATTTTTTTGAAAATCGTTCAAAAATAATTTCCGTTCACAGAATTTTTCTGTTCGCCTTTTGAAATCGTTCAAAAACAATTTCTGTTCAAATACATGTTTTTGTTCACTTTTTGAAAATCGATCAAAAATAATTTCCCTTTACAGACTTTTTCTGTTCGCCTTTTAAAATCGTTCAAAAACAATTTCTGTTCAAATACATGTTTTTGTTCACTTTTTGAAAATCGATCAAAAATAATTTCCGTTCGCAGACTTTTTCTGTTCGCCTTTTAAAATCGTTCAAAAACAATTTCAGTTCAAATACGTTTTTTTGTTCACTTTTTTGAAAATCTTTCAAAAATAATTTCTGTTCATACACTTTTTCTGTTCGCCTTTTAAAATCGTTCAAAAATAATTTCCCTTCAAATACCTATTTTGTTCACTTTTTTGAAAATCGTTCAAAAATAATTTCCGTTCACAGACTTTTTTGTTCGTCTTTTAAAATCGTTCAAAAACAATTTCCGTTCAAATACCTATTTTTGTTCACTTTTTGAAAATCGATCAAAAATAATTTTCGTTCACAGACTTTTTCTGTTCGCCTTTTAAAATCGTTCAAAAATAATTTCTGTTCAAATACGTTTTTTGTTCACTTTTTTGAAAATGGTTCAAAAATAAAAAAAATCACATACTTTTTCCGTTCACCTTTTAAAATCGTTCAAAAATAATTTCCGTTCAAATACCTATTTTTGTTCACTTTTTTGAAAATCGTTCAAAAATAATTTCCGTTCACAGACTTTTTCTGTTCGCCTTTTAAAATCATTCAAAAATAGTTTCCGTTCAAATACCTATTTTGTTCACTTTTTTGAAAATCGTTCAAAAATAATTTCCGTTCACAGACTTTTTCTGTTCGCCTTTCAAAACCATTCAAAAACAATTTCCGTTCATAGAGTTTTTTTGTTCACTTTATAAAAATCGTTCAAAAATAATTTCCGTTCATAGACTTTTTTCTGTTAACTTTTTAAAACCATTCAAAAATCGATTTCGTTCACCGCCTTTTCTGTTCAATTTCAAAATCATTCAATTATAGTTTCTTTTCACCGTCATTTTCTGTTCATTTTTGAAAATCGTTCAAAAAATAGTTGTTCATTCACCAGCCTTTTTTCTGGACAACGGTTCGACGACAACGGCGCGGGTCAGCCGTGGTGCAGACGATGGCGGAGTTAACCATGGCGAGTGACGGAGACACGGGTTGGACAAGATGTGTACAATGAGGAGTCTAAACATGTTCAAACCTACAGTATCATATATGACCGTCGAAACGGAAAAGTTACACCATGAAAGTTCTGCGAAACATGGATATTAATCTACTCGTCAAAGGATATTTTAAACGGCTAACTGAGTGCGACGAATTTGATAAAAAAATGTTTAAAAAGGTTTCAAACATCGATTCAAAATCGAGAAGTTACAATCGACGAAACTAGAAACGGAGTACAGGAATGGAACCTATCTGTTGACGTGCATAACTTTTGTGTACACTTTACTTTAAACTGAAATATATTTTTGAACAGGATACACTAGAAACAGGAATCAGTAGTAACTTTAAATTAAGTAGAAACAGGAAACAGTAGTAAGGTTCAAATTCAGTACTAGCGAAACAGTCGCGCGTGTCAGAATCACGTTCATGGGCCAGGCCCACTAGCGCAGGGGGGTGCGACCGCGAGTCATCATCGCACTGCTCGATATAAAGGGGATCCCCGCACATGGAGCCTCCTTTTCCACGCTAGTAAAAGTGCACGTGCAATGCACGTGTAATTTAAAAAATTATTTCTTGTTAATTAGCAGAAAAATATTAAACAGATACTTTTAACAAAAAAGTACACCGTTATGAACTTTCATAGCCGCATCTGTGTTCTTTGTAAATTGCACAAATTACCAATGCAAGTCTACATGCATGCCACAAGGTTTTATCGAAATTATCCAGCATCACGTCTTTTTTAATAATTCCATACAATGATGGAATTAAATCAAATACTTCAGTTGTTGTCCTTGAATTAAATAAGAAGAATAAACTACATTAAAAGGGGGCATTGGAACATTACAACAGTAAGAGAGGATACATCTTCGTAAGCCTGGTCAGCAATAAGCATTACTCAACTATTCTCGCTCCAACTTGGACATTTTCTCCTAATCAGATAGACTGCTCCTCTTCATCTAAATATACAGACATGCGGTTAGTATTAGAGAAAGCTAAGCCGCTGATGGCAGATGCATACGTGAATTGAAATTATCAAGCAATAATGGGAAATCATATGCCTGTGTAACAAAGTCACATAGCTGTTTGACCACGGCAACTAAATAAGAACTCCAAAAGCTACGGTGTCGGTAATATCCAGATTTAAAATATCAACTCTTGCAGCTATGTAGCACTTATATTTTGCACTGAAAAAACATCTTCTCGCTGATGGAGTAGCCCAATGATTAATGGCAAATGACATCTCAATATGAAGACCAAACATTCTAAGGTCAACAAAAAATAGTAATAATGTGCTAAAAGGACCATAACTATTCAGCTTCTTAACCAACCTGGATTGGAACAACACAAAAAACAAATAAAATCAAGATGGCCATGCTGCCCATACATGAACTCACCGTTGTATATCTCGCGGTGTACTAATCGTAGTGCATCACCAAGAACCTAAACAAGCATTTGGCTAAGGTCAGGAGCCTAGAACTGTTCAGCAGACTGGCTCTACAGTTGGGAGTTGAGATCCTCAATTTTTTCCTCGCCGAAAATAACATTTGTTTCTGAATTTGGGCTCTTGAAGACATCTGGCTTTTGTTCAAAAAAAAAAAAGAAGACATCTGGCTTTGAGATGACAGAACAATACTGAAAAGAGCCGTGTTACCGACCAACAAAGGGAAATAAACCAAGCTACATGAGCAATTGCAACAACTCACATTCTTGTTTTCCTTCACAGTGACATGGCTTACGTCAATGATGCATTTCATGCCAAGCTCTTTGCAACTCTTCTTCTCACTTCTGCTTTGCTTTGATTTTCCACTGGCATGACCATCTTGTCCTGGAAAATAGGATTCACTGTCAGATGTTTTCTTAGGTGCCGATCAGATATTGTAAGAGATACAGAAATCAATTGGATAACAAATAAATCGGATATTTTGACAAGGAGCAATACAAAGAAATCTTGGCACAAGTATATGAGTATATATAACCTATATGCATATTAACTGCAGAATACTTGGTGAACTAAACAGATTGCTAAATTGCAAACTCTAGTTTCCGTTAGCAAATTTTGTTCCTATTTCAGAAAAACATTACAGTAGCTGTTACAGGTTTGAAGCTGAACACAAATGGAACAAATGATCGGCTGTTATTAGGTTCTGGTAAAAAAAATCTAATCGATGAATCAGAAACATACTCTAAAATTCCAAATCAAGTGGTATCATCGATAGTTCCCTAGTTTCAGTAAGGGTATAGATGTACATGCAGAAATAAAGGACAGAATTAAAGCCACATTTAAAGAAATTGAGCGAGTCAGCACACATCGACATGTTCAATGTCAGTTTAGCTATTAGCTGGACTGAATGAACCAACATGGGATGCAATACTCATTTCCTGACATCTGGCGAGCTTAGTCGAGACACGGCAGAGACGCCGTACCAATCAAATAGATACAGGCGGGAGTTATAAAAAGATACATGCTGAGATAAAATTTGCACAAGAACATGGAAATCTAAAACATGTAATTGAGAAGAATAAAGTTCACGGGAGAAAACAAATAAATATGTAACGAATGTTTTCCCCTTGATAATATCACCCATTAGATCAACTCCATCTTTCCCATGAAAAAGATGTAGTGAATATACACAGGCATGTTTCACATTTGTATTCTCTAATTTTCATTGATGGAACAATATAACAGAAAACGGAACAGCAAGATTCTCGAAACCAAATCCCCTGCTACTATTTACTCCTAAAATTAGTTCATAACCCAAGTGAAAAAATCCCCTGGTTTTTGTACAGAGAATTTAGATGATTTTCCACTACAGAATGAATAGGTCGAGACATATTTTCCGTTCACAATCAAAGTTGAGACCAAACTCCACTTGATTAACAGAGGTAGTTGTAGCAGAAAATGAGAAATTTTTCTGTAAACATATACGTTCGTAATCTGAAGACCCCTACATTCAGATGAGTTCGAACAACACTTAAGTTCAATTCAGAGTCAGATACAAGTGAATGCAATTCAGATACCTTGGATGACCGCGGCCCCGGCAGTGCCGATGGCGGCGACAGGCGGGGCAGCGCGGAGGCGGCGTCCTGTCCCGTGCAGTGTGACAGCGGCGGCGGGTGTCGTGCAGTGCAGTGCGGAGGCGGCGTCCTGCTCCGGGCAGTGCGACAGCGGCTGCGTCCTCGACCGGCGGCGGTGGCTTCCTCCCGTGCGTCCTCTTGCAAGCAACGAACGGTGGCGGCGACGTCCTATCCCGGCAGTGCGACAGCGGCGGGCGGTGGGCTGGCGGGCGGGGCAGTGCGACGGCGGTTGCGTCCTCTTGCAAGAAACGACCAGCGGCGGTGGCGTCGTCCTCCCGCCTAGAGGAGTGGAGGCGGCAGGCGGCGGGCGGCGGACGGTAAGCGGCAGTTTGAGGAGAGCGTCCGCGTGGGGAGAGGTTGCAGGCGGCGTCGTGGGGATTTTTTTTTAATTAATTAGAAAAAATTGATTAGCGTTTGCGCTCCGCTCCGCCCTCGTTTAGCGCAAATCATGATTGCGTTCTGAATTGTTGGATTAGTCGGTTAAACGTCTAGGGTGGCGCTATTTGACTCCCAGGAGCAGAATAGTTATTCTGCACCCGACCCCATCCAGCGCCACGATCCTCGCCCCACTGGACCAGTTCTCACGCGCCCGCAGCCAGAGCCTCCAATCCCGCGCCGTAATAAATTGTGTTGCATGCAACGTAATAAACCTCCCGCGTACTCCGTTCAACCACCAAGCCAGGACGTGCGGCTAGTCTCCACTAATATTAAAAGACCCAGAGTGGCAGATCCGGAGGATCTCAGCCCTTCATCCCACCCGAACCAACGATCAGGATTCGTCCAATGACATGATGTGCACACATCTCCACTAATATTAAAAGACCCAGAGTGGCAGATCCGGAGGATCTCAGCCCTTCATCCCACCCGAACCAACGATCAGGATTCGTCCAATGACATGATGTGCACACAGATTTTAAAGAAAGAAAAAAATTCCATCGGGCCGAAACACCCAACCGTTTCCCACGATTCCATCCAGAAACACACCGCTCCCCTCTTCCTCGCAGGTCGAAGCCAACGGAGCAGTCTTCCTCGACGCCGTCCGAACCCCCTCCCCACCGCCGTTCCAACACCCTCCCCACCGCCGCCCGCCTCCCGCCGCCCGCCGCACGCCGTTCCTCCCGATCCTCTCCTCTCCCACCCTCCCCTCCTCCGTTCGACCCCCCTCCCCTCCCCACCGCCGCCCGCCGCCCACCGAACGCCGTCCGCCGCACGCCCTTCACCGCATCCAATCCCTACTCCCGATCCTCTCCTCTCCCACCCTCCCCTCCTCCGCCGCCGCTCCCACCCCTCCGCACCACCGCCCAAATCCCCTCCCACCGCCATCCGTTCCCCGCCCCGCCGCCGCAACGCCCGCTCCGATCATCCACCGACCACCCACCGACGAGCCGCCGCCGCCCACCCATCCAACTCCGCCCAACTGCCGCCAGGAGACACGATCGCCCACGGCCGTGGGGAGACGACTCGACGACCGAACGCCGCGAGGATCCACGCCGGTCGCCCGCCAACCACCTCGCCGACCGCCGCCGACCCCTCGCCGACCTGCCGCCGACCGCCGCCGAGACCTGACGCCGAACGCCGCCGACCACCTCGCCATTCTCGCCTCGCCAAAGCGGCTGGGTCGCTGGACATCGACCCCTCGACGATTCCGTGCATCTCGGCCGGATCCCCATCCCCATCGCCGCCCAACCACTGACGCTGCGGAAGAAATCCTGCCGCATCCTGCAAGCCGCCGGCATCAAATCGAGGCGGACGGTGGCGCCATACACGGCGGCCACTAGCGACACGTCGCCCGGCATGTAGGCCACGACCGACGCCGCGACCTGCTAGGCGGCGACAAGCGACACAGCGTCATGCCTTCATATTTCAGCAGGATCACCAAGTCTGAAGAATTCCCGGCTTTTAGCCGCGATGAAGAACTTTCCAGTACAAACTGGCTGTACGAGGTATGCATATACCGATCTAATTTCTGCTGGCTAAGTTTACTGCGGGCTAGAGCTGACGTATATGCCTTTTGAACATATATGATAGATCTTCCATAATCCTGAGCCCCCAAAATCAAAGTTATACTGCTGTTTGTCGGATTAAAACATGGATGGTTATATAGCAGAAACATGGGTTTCTTTGCTGTTCTTCTACGCAGTATGTTATAATTCTCTAACCGCATTATACAAACTTGAGGATTAGGTCTAATCATCCAGTAGAAAGGAACACAAATAAAGAATCAGTTGGCAATATTAAATGTCTGCAAGATACATCTTAGAGCTTGCTGGCATCTGTTCTTAAATCTGTGGATGTCCAAGTACTAATGTAAGCGTGTTAGTCCAGCATGATTCAATTTTTCCTAAACTTTGCAAGCATCACTGTACTTAATTTTACAAAACAGCAATATTTTGTACTAACTGCTGGTAAAAGGTGCGTTCTGTAAGATTGTCAGGTTTCTAGATCAAGTTCTACCATATTTGAGAGGTATGAAAAAGAAACAAAACAAATGTAGTGGGATAAAGTGAAAAGATCATGCAGATTGTTTTGTAGCAGTGTTTGTTGAACGAATCGAATTTTTTTTTGAAATGGTTTGCTTATAAGCCTTTTTGGAGTACAAACAAATAGCTTGACGAATTTGAATAATTTGGGAGTAATGAATTAGTGTCTGGGATTTGTTTTGTTTTACTAGATTGGAAGAGATCCTGTAGTATCTTATTTTTGTGCTTCATCGCTCACTGATAGCCTTTTTCATTGGTAGAGGTACGGTGCGATGCAGGAACAATTAAAAAGAATTTGGGTTATTATGAATGTTCTATTTAGCGTTCATTTACTTTTTTTGAGTGTACAGAAGTCGTCATTGCAGAACCATAACCATACCAAAATTAGATAGTGAAGCAAATTTAAGTCTGAACTACACCTTAAATCTAAAGAACTAAAATACATTCCACTCCCAAAATGAAATTCACATGTGGGACTAAGATGATTTTCGAACTGTCCAGGTATCATATTCAAGTAGAATTATCTACAGATACTTGATGTTGCTTCAAATTGTAGGACTGCAGTGCAGTTTACCTTATCTTGACAAATACTTGATGTTATTATTTTAGCGTATTCTAAGTTTCTCTATTTGGTTCAGAAACAGTCAATCGCATATGGAGCATCAACCGGACGAATTTTCTTCACGATCTGCTGGGCGTGCCCCATTTACGGAACTAACAAACAATTGTAATATTCAGAGTCCTAAATGTCAAAAAAAAAACTGCTGGTCAATGGAGTCTTCTAATATTTCTCATGTACTCCTCCAGGGATATCGAACATGGAGAACCGCCCTGGCTCATCTTCCAATCAGATTCCACAGGGTAGCATAAAACCTGCTGGTCAAGGGTGGTATGCTCGATTGACACCTGAACAAAAAGCGGATTATCTACAGAGGCAACGCATCGCCCGCCAGCAGAAGAAGGATGCAAACCGGGGTGGCCTTCAGATGGTTGATCAAACTCAATCTCCCAAACTTCGCTACAGATTTCAGGACATACCCTACTACACAAAGAAAACATCTCACAACTTAGTGGTACAAATACTCCTTATTTAGATCAGTTTCCTAATAATGTAATCTGATAATGTTCCAACGAGCATAGTTGTTATTTCTACATGTTGTATCTCCAATCTTCAGAAGCGCAGAGTATGCCGGATGAATTTAGTGCTTGTATCACAAATGTGTTTGCTCTGTTCCTGAACAGCTCCTCCAAAACTATTCTCTGTTTACCAACATGGTTCACCCACGTATTCAGATTTAGTAGGACAAAATATGCAGTTTAGTAAGAGATGATGTTGTTTTCAGCTGCTATTACTGTCCATCAAGCCTGGAATTACTGTGCAGTAAAGGAGTTAGGAGTTATCTAACTGAACCACGCTAATGTGGGAGAAGAAAGAATTTGGGATAAGAGCAGTTGGTAGGCCTTTTTCATTTGTACTGCTGATTTGGTAAATGATGAAATAGCCCTAAAAGATTTGGTTACAATGATTAGTACGTTCCAGCATTAGCTACCTCATTAAAAATGTTCTAACTAGAACCGACAGGCAAAGGCAGTATTCTGTTTAAATTATGTAATAAGAGTATTGTGATGTGCGCAGGGGCTACAGAAGCGGTTGTTGTTTGCAGGCTTGGTTGGAGCCTCACGCTGGATTGCAAGTTAGCAACCAATGGTGCAAATGTGAGGAGGCTACTGTCTGGTGTCTTCCTGCTGTTTTGGTAACCGCGGTGGTATGTTGATCACACTCTTTTATATGCACTTTTTTGTTAGAATAATTTCTTACGAAACTTACACATTCTTCTAAAACTTAAGCCATCTGTTCTCTTCATGGTGGATTGTTGTATGTTGTGTCTCAAGCTCTTCTTGTTGCTCTTCATTTAGAATTTTGATTTCGCATAACAATGAGTAGGGACGAAAAGGCTGCACTAAAACCATAGGTATCATGCATTGTTGCAAATTATTTTTGTATGTTAGCTTTTCCATAACATTCTATGTTCTATCATAAATATCTCAAAGAATGTTCTGAACAAGATGCTATGCTCTTTTACTTTGTTTTAGACCTCACTCATCATAGTACCTCGAGGAGATTATCTCTACAGTTTGACAATGGCCTCTTCTTAATTTCGAAATGACACATGATTTACTCATAGGAACAGTTCTTACTGTTTTTGCTACAGGAAACGGTTCCTTAACTTTTACAGAATGGCCATCAGTTTCTTATGTTCTGGGGTCCTATGTTTAAATTCTTATACTCTATCTTGGGTATTTCATTTCTGAAATTTGTTTTTTTTTTCAAATCGTTATTTTTCATGGGAAATCTTGGATTAAAATATATTATGGTTGATATGGTTTTAAATTTATTGTCCATCAAATTTAATTTAGATTGGTGGATGCGTGCATTGCACTTGCTTGATTACCAAAGCTTCTATTTTGAAAATTGGCACGTTTACTTCAGGATTTAAATTTTTGCTTCCTATTTTGTATGGATGGAAAATGTGTGTGTGTCTCAAGACGATCAATTTAAAAAGTTAATATAAAACACTATTTTTGTGCATGATGCGTAGCCAAGACAAATTTAACTACTGTATTTGATCTTCACGCTGCTAATATGCACACAGACAAGACACCATCAACAAGTACAACGTTTCATGCAAAGATTTGCTACATTATTCAACACGTGCATTGCACGGGCACGATTACTAGTAGTTGCAAAAAAATCCAGGACGTGCGAATCCTTTTATTTTTCTGGTCAACGACAGAAGGAAATTAGAAGGCAACGTAACTAACTTGCATGCGGCGTAAGAAAGCCTGCGTAAGATTACGCAGCCCAGCATAATAAGAAGCCCACGCTCCCTAGTCAACCCACGTCTGAGCCCATGTGAGGCAGTTCCATAACCAGAAACCGAGAAACGTAAGAAATTTGTTTCTAAAAAAAACGTAAGAAATATGAGAACTGACGTAAAAAATGTGAGGCAAAAAGCAAAACAGGAACGCGCCCACTAATTCATACCGCGAGAGGCATTCAGGTACGTAGGAGGGTGTTTTTTTTAGGGGAACGTACCAGCGTAAGTACTAATGGCATGTTCTGATTTAACAACGTTGATGCGCTTGTATGAATTTGCCGGCCTGATTACACATCCTTAAGAAGGCTTTTATGTGCTCGTAAAATCACAAACCTGCTGTGCATTTGAAATCATGAAACTCAAGAACTACAAGAGATTTAGTAAGAAAACATTACACACATTTTTTTTTGTATTCCCCGTAATTACAAGTGAAGCCTAGTGCATACACAATTCAAATCTGAGATATCATAGCTCACGCATGAGGCATGTGAAACTGTAACAAAAGAACCTACATAATGTCGTCGATGCCAACTTCAGTTCACTTTGCTTACCACCGTCTTCCTTCTCATTTTCAAAATTACAGTACCACTAATGAGGGTTCCGTGTATTCAATATCCTTATGGCATCAGCAGCTGCACAAAATGGAATCCAATTGATGTTCAACGGAGGGGAGCTTCGCAGCAGGCAGCGGGTAAAAAATGGTAAATATACTCTGTTCCTTCCATGCCCAACATGGCAACAACAAAGAGCCAAGAAGGGACGATGCGGATTGGCGATATGCTCTCCCAAGTGTGCCAATGGCCAGCTGCACAAGGAAAAGAAAAACACATCATAAATTTTGCTGTGTCAAATTTGCCTTCTTCACTACCAAAAGTCACATCTTACAATCATATAAAAGGTAGTTATATTTTATTGACAAACTTTACTTTTATGTAAAAATAGCGAGACTAATTGGTACCAACCAAAGCTGGCACTGCCAGGAGGCGTTAGATTGGAAGTGAACAAGCCTCAGCTTGTGAGAACATGCATATAGAGGAATAAGCTTGCGACAATAACATAAACCTCTTCAGCTATGGAACATAATTAATATAGTTGATGATACCATCAGACTAGCCATAGTGGGGAGTAACTTCAACTAGTAACATACACATATTACTAGACTATGTTACTACCCTCATAGTGCAAAGTAACATAGAGGTGGTGTCATATATGGTCTCATTTATTACTCTATAGACTCATTTTCTCTTGAAAAGTGTGATGTTACTAGTGTTACAAGTAACTAGCTAAGTTACTCTATTTGTATCTCTCCTCATTAATTACATGCCACATATGATTTTTTGCTTAGGTGGCATCTATGTTACTAGTGAAGTTACTCCCACTATGGGTAGTCTCACGGAATCTTTAATCTTAGCTAAGCTCCTATTCCAAACGTCTTCCAGTTATGTCAACCAACTGATAAGAGGCCACCATATATTTGGGGGCATGAAACAAAAAGACGCATTGGTCTAATATGCCGTAAAAATTGTGCAATGTAATAAATACTGTCATGGTCTAATGAGCTCATTAAAATGGAATATAAGAACTACCGACGTTGATTGTTGACTCGACGTAAGAATTACCAGCATGCCTGGACTCACCCATAAAATCATACAACGTAGGACCTAATGACATAAGGGAATGAATATATTCAATTTATCACTTTATCCTCTGAATAAGAACATACAAGGTGAGAAAAAATCATCATATCCTACCAAGCAGCTCTAGCCGAACCTAAAATGGCACACCAATGAAACATATTCTACAATTTGTATTTATAGACTATCTCAGAATGATGGGCCAGTTGTACTGTCACCAATGAAATTTCCTTAGAGAAATCATACTATAAAAATGCAACAGATAACAGATCATTCACTGCAGGCGAACTCAGATAAAATATGACTCGAATGAAAAGAGCATTAAGCTACCAATTTAGGACAAAACAAAACAAACTAAAAGATAATGTTTACTGACGCACACCTATAGACAAAACAAAAACTGATCCCTTTTAATTAGATGTCACTTTCATACATGTACAGGAAAGAGTGGACATAATAGATAATTGGGGGATTTTACATGGCACAGATATTATAAGCTTGCAGAGTATCATAGAGAAGCATTCCACAATTGGATAGGAATTTGTCACTCATTCAAATTGGTAGAGATGACGGTACTAAAGAGGTCTAGGGGAAGAGAATGAAGCAGAGTACCGATCTCTTGTTGCCCCCGCCACAAACGGTAAAGATGCACACGAGAAGCAGTTGCAACAACAACAACAACAAAGCCTTTTTTCTCAAACAAGTTGGGGTGGGCAGGTAGCCTACCACCACTGTTGGGATCATTATAACAATGAATATGGGGGCAGTGCCGATGCCGCAGAATAACCAAATATACAGTACAATGGTATTGTTGTTGTGACTGCATGTAAGATCGATCAGTTAAAAACTAGATCATATCGACTTAAGTACCAACATTAATGGTTGCTTGTTCTTGCCAATCCTTTCTAGACGAATATAGTTTTAATTTTTCCCTAATCCTTTCAGTATGACCAAGATGACCTGAAACCTACGTAGATCTAATAATGCATACGCTTATCATCATATATCCAATCTCGTATTGGTTAACCTAATAATGAACATTTGATGGGGTCAGAACAGAAAAACAAATGGAGCTCTCTAGAGACACACAACAGGATTAGTAGCTATGTTTATGGTAAGACAAAAAAAAAGATTGGTAGCAGGATTTTTTTTTTCAAGGACCGGCAACCAAAGGTTGCAGTCATCGCATTAAGATCGGAAATAGAGTTTAATTACAGAAGTGTTACACATGGCATTGCCATCCGCAGAAAAAAAGGCAAAGAAGACTACTCCTCGCCCTCTCCCGCTCTTCTTCTTGCCACAGCCCACAGCTCCAGCTCCTCACCTGTCTTCCTGATGATGGTGTTTAAGTTTGCGCTGTTGCCGTTGAAGATTCGATCATTTCTTTCCAGCCACAATCTTCTCATTCCTGCAATCAAAAAGGTTGCAGTTCTTCTTTTTTGGTTCTTTGAACATCTAGACAGGGTCTGTCTCCACCATTCTCGGATCGAAATATGATCTGAAGGCGTGATATCAGAGTGTCCCCTGGCCTAGCAAAGTCTGAACCAGAAGGTGCAGGCAACAACACAATTTACCAACAAATGATTTATGGTTTCCGGTTCTTGGTTGCAAAGCACACATCTTGCAGGCCCTTGTAACCCCGCTTAGCAAGTCTGTCCGCTGTCCAGCACCGGTTGCGCATGACCAGCCAGGAGAACAGCTTTTCTTTTAGCGGAGCTCTGCTTCTCCAGAGTTCCTTTGAGTAGTCAGATAATTCTTTACCAAAGAAAAATGCCTTATAAGCTGACGCTGCTGTGTAACACCCATTTGCTGTAAGCCTCCATCTGAAGGTGTCCTCCTCGATCGAAAGAGGACCTCTGTCCTGAATCATCTCCCAAAGTGTCATGAACTGCACAATGGCAGCCAGGGATAGGTTGCCACGGATGTCTCTTATCCACCTTCCTTCAGCTAGTGCATCAGCCACAGTTCTATTCTTTCCCCCTCTTGCAGTAACAAATTTGAGCAGATCAGGAGCAATATCAAAAGGACTCCTGCCAAGAAGCCATCTGTCAAACCAAAACAGTGTTTTATTTCCGTTGCCCAACAAGCACTGTGTTGCCGCTTTGAACATACTTTCAGCTTCAGGTGATAGCTTGAATTGGAGTCCAGACCATGCTCTGATGTTGCTTGATTTTTCCAACCATCTCCAGCGCATCCGAAGTGCATCATTGAGTAGCTTGATGTTATGAATTCCCAGGCCACCATATTTTGTGGGCATGCACACTTGTGTCCATGCCACTCTGCAGTGTCCACCCTTTGCATCTCCTGATCCATGCCAAAGGAAGCTTCTACAGATTTTGTTAATCTTTTCGATGACCCAGGCTGGTAAATCCATTGACAGCATATGATATACTGCAATGGCAGAAAGTACTGATTTGATCAGAACCAAACGTCCACTATCTGTGAGCATAAGAGTTTTCCACGTGGCCAACTTGTGTAGTATTTTATCCAAGAGAGCTTGTAGGTCCACTTTCTTCAGTTTCTTCAGGGAAAGGGGCAATCCTAGGTATGTGCAAGGGAAATCCGAGATTCTGCATGGGAAAGGCTGAATAATCTCTTGTATGTTGACCTCAGAGCAGGCTATAGGGGCAATGGCACATTTTGCCAAGTTGCAGGATAATCCAGAAGCCTCACCAAAGAGATCAAGTAGTGCTCTAGTTGCAGCCAGTTCATGATTTGTTGGTTTGAGAAACATGGCTGCATCATCCGCAAAAAGGGAGAGTCTGTGTTTTATTCCCAAAGGCTTTAGGCATTCGAAGACACCCTTTTCTTCAGCTTTGTTAATTACAGCATTAAGCACATCCATTACCATAATGAACCAGATAGGAGAAGAGGGATCTCCCTGTCGTAGACCTCTTGCATGCCAAACTTTTTCACCAGGGCTGCCATTGATCAACACTCTCGTATTGGCTGAGGATAGGAGAATCGAGACCAAGAGCAGAACTTGTTTCCGAAACCTCTTTTCCTAAGAACATTGATCAGAAACGGCCAGGAGACTGAATCAAATGCTCTTGCGATGTCTAGTTTCAGGAATAAAGCCGGCACCTTTCTTCTATGCAGGGTTTTAGCTGATTGATCAACAAGCATGAAGTTGTCTTGGATGGATCTCCCTTTTACAAACGCACTTTGATTCACTGAGATCAAATCACTGAGCTTTGGGGCAACTCTATTTGCAAGTGCTTTAGAAAAGATCTTTGCGAACCCATGTATTAAGCTTATAGGGCGATAGTCTGCAATATCCACAGCCTCAGTTTTTTTTGGAATGAGAGTGATATAAGCCTGATTGAGCCAATGAAGGCTTCTGCCATCGCTGCATGTAAGATGAGTGATTGCTGCCATGAAGTCTTTCTTAATTATGTCCCAGCAGTTTTGAAAGAATCTCGCTGAAAAGCCGTCTGGTCCTGGTGATTTGTCCGCAGGCAAACACTTTATTACCGCCCATATTTCTTCTTCGGAGAAGTCAGCCTCTAGATCATCTGATTTCTTCTAGGCAATTGTAGAGCATCCAAGTTGATATCAGCATCTCTGTGGCTTGCAGTTCCCAAAATATCTTCATAAAATTTTGTTGCAAGATTTTCCATGTCCTGTTGATCCGACACCTCGGTGTCTCCCCTTCTTAGTTTGAACATGTGATTTCTTCGGCGTCTCTTGCTTGCATGGGCATGGAAGAAAGCAGTATTAGCATCACCTTCTCTGATCCAGAGAACTCTTGATCTTTGCCTTGCAATGGTACGGTGAAGGGACGCCAAGCCCAGGATTTTCTTTTTCAACTCCTTGCGCAGCCAAGCTTCTTCAAAGGAGAGAGTTCTTTTATCTTGAGCCATGTCCAACTGCAGTACCAGCTCTTGTGCTAGTAGCAACTGCTCCTTAATATTGCCTATTTTCCTCTGTCCCCAGCTTGAAAGAGCCCTGGCCGTGGCTCTCAGCTTTATATCTAGAGCATGTAAAGGATCTGAGGCAGTGATCTGTACACTCCAAGCTTCATCAACCACTTCTTTGAACCCTGTCATCATGGGCCAGAAAGCTTCGAAGTGGAATCTTCTTTTCTGGCAGAAATTAACATTTGTGGACATCTGGATGGCACAGTGGACAGATACTGAGGAGGAAAGTGCTTGAAGCAAGCAATTTGGATAATCAGCTTCCCAATCAGATGTGTGAAACCATCTATCAATTCTTGACATAGTAGGTTCTGATCTTTCATTGGACCATGTGAATCGTCTGCCAATTAGAGGAGCTTCCACAAGTTCTAAGTCGTTTACCACCCTTCTGAACCTTCCCATCGATCTACGATTCAGTCTGCTATTGTTCTTGTCTTCTGCAGCTAAGATTAAGTTGAAATCTCCTGCAACAGTCCATGGCCCATTGCAGGTTGCTCTAATTTCTCTAAGTTCTTCCAGAAATAATGGCTTTAGATTTTCATCAGTCGGCCCATACACCACTGTGTGCCACCATTTGGCCCCATTTACAAAGTCCACATACAAGGAGATGCTGAAAGTGTCAATCCTTGGCAGGGATACATTCACCAGATTTGATTGCCAAGCCACCACAATACCACCTGCAGTGCCAACTGCTGGCAAGAACACAAAACCATCATACCGCGAACCAAGTATTTGATTGATACTAAAAGGTGTTACATTTTCCAATTTAGACTCCACTTGGCACACAATAGCCGCATTGGCATCTTCCACAAGGATTCTAATGGCTGTCCACCGGTTAGGGTTATTTAAACCTCTAACATTCCACACTACTAAACTATGATTGATGTAATCCATTAAAAAAGGTCTGCAAAACTACTACCATATGCTTAGAAGCATAAGGACTGCTCTGATTCCTCAGGGATAGAGAGGTAGAAGAGCGCTGCCAGGGCCTGGAGCTGCTGACTTGAGAGAGAATCCTCAAACACCTTGGCGTAATGTTGAAGGTGCTCAGCTGTCAGGGTCTCTTCAGGTTCACAGATGCCCAACTTCCCCATCAAAATTTTCTGGGACCTCTTAACCATTGAAGCAGGTCTAGTGGGTGCCTTTTTTGCAAGTCTGCTACTTCTCCATGGAGTGACTTGAGACAGCATGTTCTTCTTGCGTCTCCGAGCTTCCTGGATGTTTGGCAGGGGGAGCAGGGGAGATCTTGTGTGGGCTCTAATTTCCAGCAACAAATCATTGAGGATTTCAGTGTTACGGTCTTGTCGGACAGGTGTGAGAAAACAGCATCAGCATCAGCCTTAGGTAAAGCATCTTGCACCACAGGAGAGCAGTTTTGAGAAACACCATCCGTCTGTCCGAGCCTTGCATTCACTGGAACAGAGAGGTCATTCAGCTCCACAGCAATAGAATAACGCATAGGTGATCCAAAAGATGGAACACAATGATCATCATAGGATCCCATATATAGCCGCTCAGAATTGAGTTCCAGGTTCAGGTTAGTGCTCAAGTCTAGCTGTGAGTTGGTGCCAGTAACCAGCTGAAAGCACGAGTCCGGCACTGCCAAAGTTGGCCCAGCAGCAATTCCTTCCGTGCCAAAAGAGCCAAAGGTAATGAGGAACGGTTGTTGTGCAACGGCGCTTGAGCTACACTGTCGAACACCAGGGGATTGGGCCCGAGCAGCATTGGATGCCCACCCATCCAGACTGTCCCCTTGTCTGCTTGCAGCGGTCAGAGGGCAACAACCAGTCTTCTCTTGCAACGGGTCTGAAGGAGTACCCAAAAGGCGTGGCCCAGTCACCGACTCCAGAGAGGCCGCGCCAAACTGCCACTGCATTGCATTTTGAACAAAAGCACCCATTGTGGGCCCCATGGTTCTCTTTTCCAGAATCACCGCGTCAGCGCTTTGTCCTGGCATGTTTGCAGCAGCGCCGCCGTCCACCGGCGCAACCACCGACGGCGCCACCGGCGCGGGAGAAGCCGAGCTCCCCACACCCGGTGACTGAGCCATGAGCTGGTGATCTTGGCGAACACTGGCCTCCAGACAGCACCCCCGGTCCTGTGCCCGCTACCATGTCCGCCAGCAGAACGTGGGGCGCCACCACCACGCGCGCCACATTCCTGCTGATGCCCACTCCAGTCTCGCCACGAGGTTCGCTCCGGCGAACTATCCGCATCCGACCCTGACGAATCTCTCGGCGGAGAAGGCGGTGGCTCATCCCCCACCACGCACATCAGTGATCACGAACCTGATCTTGTAGCGCAGTGTGCGCTTGCGACATCCACCTCGACCAGCTTGATGCACATGAAGCTTGGCACCAAAGTCTGGCTCAACCACATCGAGCGAGCGTGTTTGCGGAATTCGGCTTGGATTGTTTGTCCACAGCCGCACACTGAATTTAGACATGTCGTTCCAGCTCGCCGTTGCTTGGTCGACACCTTCAACCCACCCAGCCTTGCGAAGCAGAGCCTTGGCCGTACTCAGTTCCCAAGCATGCGCCGGAATTCCCAGCAAGTCCACACAGACCAGATAAGGTGCATCATGTTGCTCTGCTTGTAACTGGCGAATCCAGGGCTCGAACGCGATGGTGAACCACGATGCGCTGAGTGATCTTGCATTGATAATACTGTCTCTGATCTCCACCGTCGCACACAGGATGAGAAAATCCTCTGGAGAGTACGCCCTGAACGAGAAATGATAAGGCCCCATACTAAGCCTCTCATGGATGAGCCCCGCCGCCTCAGCAAGATCCACCGCCGGCCGTGCACCAGTGATGGTGACCAGCACAGCACGGCGGAGAAACTCTTCACGGTCCACCATGTCCACCGTGGGGGTGATGACACAGACGTCCTCATCAGACTGACTCCCGGGCCCGGCATCGATGCCTCCGCCGGGTCCGCCGCCTGCGGAAAGGGAGGGCCTTGCCCTGTTCTCCGCACCACCTCACGCCAAGAACAGTTACCTTCACTTTCACCACCGCCACCGCCACCGCCCCCTTGTGGCGCCGCAGAAGCCGCCGGAGAAGAAGAGCCCTGCTCCTGAGGCCCGGACGGAACCCCGACACGCTGACGCGCCGCCCCGCGATCCTGACCTTGAGTCCCCGCACCTACCGCCGACGGCGAAAGCTGGCGCTTTCCAGTACAGCCCCTCGACTGGTGGTTCTCGCCGCCACAGCGGAAGCAGCGGGTGGGGTTGGTGCAGAAGGCCGAGATATGGTCCGGCTCAAGGCAGTTCTAGCACAGACCCCGCATCTCCGGCGGCACCGGCTTGACGCCCCACGTGCGTCGCGTGGGTCTCGGCGGGGGGAGACGGGCCCGCCGCCACGCCTTTCGGCTCACCACCGTCGTCCACCCGTCCGAATCTGCCGTCCGACGAGCGCCGCCTTGACGCGGAGCCTGCCCATGGGGAGGAGGTGGTGGCGGTGAGGGCCTCCGCCCAGAGGAGGCACGGCTTGAGCCCGACGACTCAGAGAAACCTGATCCAGAGAACCTCAAGTGACTCGCCATGGGGAAGGGAGGAGAGAGGGGGCGCCGGCGCCGGAGTGGCCGCCGGCGAGGGGGAAGGGGGTGCGCGCAGCGCGGAGAGCCTACCTACCCGAGAGCCTACCTTCCCACCTTTTAACGAATAAAACATGTGCGTAGCAGGATTTGAGGCAGCCGTAGGTCTAATCTGGAGAGAGTTCTATTTCATTCGTCCCTGACATCTAATCTTGTACCTCGCGGACCAGATCACCTCAAACTATGCAAATTTTTGTTCAGACTTGGCCGACATAGGAATAGGTTCACATATCAGATCTTGCGGAGGTCACGATAAATTACGTGCACGCAGATTGAAACAAGCAAAACTCCAAATACCTATCAAGGCGATGCGACAATTCGCGTCGATCGAATCTGAGGCTGAGGCCGCCGAAGTTACGAGTTGCCGCCACCCGCCGGCTGCTCGTCTGCTTCGGCTCCGTCGCTCCGATGAGAGTCAGTTCTGTTGGAAACACAGGTGTGGCATGATAGAAGTGAAGCACACCACGCCATTGCCGCCGATTCGGCCGGAAGAGCACGCTGCTACCGATTCGGCCGGAGGACCACCCGCTCATCGCCGCCGGACTTGCTCGTTTAGAGACCTAGGAGGAAAATAATGAGTAGCGGCTGGGTAGTAGGCTAGCTCCTAATTCCTAAACCCCCACGACCGTACACATTTTGGGAAAGAAATCGCGACCACGTACCTTGACGTCGAAGCCCTCTGTCGTTGCTCTGCCCACGGCAGCGCCGTGGATGCCTCCCACTCACCACGGCGCCGATGGCACCCAGCGCCACACGTACGTAGCCACCACAGGCTGCGCTGCTCCTCACGCAATGGAGTCCACGACGGCACCGTCGAGGGCACCGCCGCTACCCACGTTCCAAGAGTCAAAGCCGCCGAAATCCCCTGATGCAGATGCCCGCCGCCGGCCATAATCTCCAGGTGCAGCCGCTCGCCGCCCGCCCCAAACCCCAGCTGCAGACGCTCTCGGCGAGCCGCTCGCCGCCAACCGCAATCGCAATCGCCAGTGCATTCGCTCGCGGAAAATCCAGAACCGCCGGCCGCACACGATGCTCTGAATTAGACGATGAGCCTAGCTGATCTTTACTATTAAATCAGAGAGCGTGGTATCGTGTCACACTTCTCACTATTTACCTAACAAATGCCACCGTCCTCGTAATTCTCCAATCCTAACCTCCCTTTCTTCGCCCTCCTATAAACGTGTGTCCACAAATAAACAACCCCACTGACCACGGATTTAGCCCTATATGAGTTTGTTAGATCTTAAGTGCATGCCGCAGAGTCATCTATTCAGGTTTGTTAGATCTCTACGACTCCACGAACCACTTATCCCCAGATAAATGCATAGGCAAACTTCTCTTTCGATCCCCTATCACACACTGCCGATCGATCAAGCATCAAATGAAATGATCTTGTCCTGGGCGTTGATGGGGAAGGGTGAGCACAGCAGGTTGTCAGGAGCAGCCTTGCGAGCCAGCAACAGGCGGCGATCAAGCTGTGTAAGCCGTCAGCGGAGTCGTCGACTTTCTCCGGGAGGTGGGCACCATCACAAAGCTGTAGTACGACATGATCACCCTCTCATGGGCGTCTATGTCAAAGGCCGCAACCTGGTGTCCGTCTACAGGTATCTCCCAAGAGGCAGCCTTGAGGACAACCTGCAAAATACATTTTTTTTACATGACTACACTCTGCGTCGCATGGCAGATCATGTGCACGTGCGAGTGAATTAGTTTGTACGTATATTTTTTTGATTTCGCAGGGACAAAGTCGAAGCCGACGCTGCCATGGGAGAGGCCGAGAGGAGGTACATGACGGCGGTCGGGTCACTGATCCACAAAGATGTCAAGTCATCCAACATCACTCACGGTCGAGTTGGAGCCTCAGATACGACATACCAAATGCTCTCTAATTTGCCGTCTTAATTCGAATGTACTGTTACACAACCTTTGCCGGCGAGTCCGGTCCAAGGGCGTGTAGCGTGAGCGTAGTCGAAGGAGTCGTACACGCGGCACAATCACAGATGCGAAAAGTAAAAGAACACAGAGATATAGCCAGGACTGATCTTTATTATCAATGGTGTGTCTCTCTCCATACAATACATGTGTATATATAAGAGGGAGAGGGGCTAGGGTTGAGGACCAATCTAGAGGGAAAACCCCCCACCCAAGAAAGGGTGGGCCCGCACGTTACACGTACGGGAGAAGTTTCCCAACACTCCCCCTTGGTCCGACAACTCGTATTGTCTATGTCTCAAAAACTCCGAAAACCCAATGGAAAAATATGGAGAAAGAGCGCATAGTATACGTCTCCTCATGTTGCACGAATTGCCTCATTAAAAACCTTATGTGAGAAACTTCATAAAAACTCACTAAAGGGAAAAAGAGTACAACTCACTTAACTTTCAGGTCAAGTACTCAATCATCGGGATCGAGATTTCAGCGATGAGTTTGTGAAGATTCTCCCCCTGAACCTTGCATCTCCCTAAGTCTTATCATACCCATTTCACGAACACATCTCTCAAAGGAAGATGCTGGTAATGATTTAGTGAACAAATCAGCAAGATTTTCACACGACTTAGTATGCAAGATTCTCAATTCGTTCGACTTTTGCAATTCATGTGCATAGAAGAATTTGGGGTCGATATGTTTTGTGAGATTGCTCTTCACATAACCCGTCTGGACTTGTGCAACACAAGCTGCATTATCCTCATAGATAATAGTTGGGGTTTGGACGGTGTTCAGCCCACATGTCAGCTGGATGTGGCCGATCATCCGTCGAAGCCATACACACTCTCGTGATGCTTCATACAGTGCTATGATTTCCGTGTGGTTCGTCGAAGTTGTTACCAAAGTTTGCTTAGACGATTTCCAGGAAACTGCGGTTCCACCACAAAGGAAAACATATCCAGTCTGAGACTTGCCAGTGTGCGGGTCCGACAAGTACCCAGCATCAGCATATCCAACAAGTGAAAGGTCTTGATTCCTCCGGTAAAACAAGCCAAGATCTTTGGTCCCTTGGAGGTATCGGAAGACGTCCTTGATGCCTTTCCAATGTCTATTGGTAGGCTCAGAACTGTACCTAGCAAGCAAATTGACAGCGAACGCAATGTCCGGCCGTGTACAATTAGCGAGGTACATGAGTGCTCCAACGGCGCTCAAGTAGGGGAATTCCGGTCCCAGAATTTCCTCCCCCTCTTCCTTAGGCCTGAACGGGTCCTTATCTTGCTGCAAAGACCTCCCAATCATTGGAGTCTTTGAAGGATATGAAATCCAAATCTCTCTAACACCTTCTGGGTGTAGGCAGACTGGTGCATTAGAATCCCAACAGGGGAATGTTCAAGTTGCAAACCCAAACAAAACTTGGTTTTACCCAAATCTTTCATCTCGAATTCCGACATCAGGTAGGAACTCGCTTCCTCAATATCTCTAGGTGTATCGATTATATTCAAATCGTCCACGTACACCGAGATTATACAAAATCCATCTTGGGATCACCGTATAAAGATGCATGGGCAATTTTCGTTGCTCGTGTAGCCCTTCTGATGAAGGAAATCGCTTAAGAGATTATACCACATCCTACCAGACTGTTTAAGTCCGTACAATGTCTTCTGAAGAAGAACAATGTATAGACACCGATTTGCTCTCTTGGTTCGGAATGGGGATACCTTCTGGTACCTTCATGTAAATTTCCGAATCAAGGTTACCATATAGGTAAGCAGTGACAACATCCATCAATTTCATTGTTAAGTCCAGATTTACTGCCACTGAGATTAAGTATCTAAAGGTTATATCATCCATGACTAGGGAGTAAGTTTCCTCAATATCGACATCTGGCCGTTGAGTGAACCATTGAGCGGCGAGTCTTGCTCTATACCGATCCACCTCATGCGTGAGGTAACTGCCTCCTGCCAATCTTTCCAATCCGACCTTATTTCACAATCAGCGAGATTGTTAGGCCTAGGGTCAGGATCTATGATTGAGGCAATTCTATAGCAAAGTTAATGTCGACAATTGCCATTGCTCGGTTCCTTGACTCTCCCTTATTTATATAATTTATGGCCATTTCGTCATGGGGCGCATCTGGCGCTACCTCTTGCTCCACCGTATTTCCCAGTACAGGAGCGAGGTCCTTTAGCTTTTCCGCGCCGATGTGTGTACTCACATCTCCGCTGGATGTTCCCTCAATAGGGACATTCAAGTCCGGAATCCCGTGCACAGGACTTTCCGTACTTGTGCCAGGTCTCAATTGGCTCCCCTTTTTCTTATTAGGGGCTTTGGTGACTGTCTGTGATAAATCTCTCTTATCCTTCTTCCTCAGGCGTCCCCGAGTACTTAGGAGTTGAGAAACCGGATTTCGCGTCCTTTTAGGCCTTTGGACGGGAGCGGGTGTACCATAGTTAACTTCGGTATCTCAACCCTTTCCAGTGCATTGCACGTAGGCATATGCGACTTTCTCGCAGTTTTCAAGTCACTAAAGTGATCAGGCAGTTGATTCGCTAATGCATGCAAATCAATTTTCTTTTGGACTTCTTTATTTGTCTCGGCAGTGCGTGGGTCATGAGCGTGGATCTCCGTGACTTAGCACGTGATTTCTCGACTTTTATCATCAAGGGTTTGATTATCTCCCCCTAAAGTCGGAAAGAGATCCTCGTCAATGCAATCAGCAAAGCGGGCCGTATGACAATCACTTGTCATGGGGTCCAAATACCTGATTATGGACACAGTCTCATAAGCAACGTATATCCCCGACTTAAGGAGGAGGCCCGTTGCTGATCGCTGGTGGTGGTATCGGTACATATACCTAGCAACCGAACCTATAAAGGTGGGAAAAACTTCGGTGCCAACCCCTACGCAAGCTGCATATGAGAATGGATGTTGTAGGCTAACAGTCTAAATTTGATGAGTTTAGCAGCGTGTAACACAGCGTGCCCCAACATCTGGTTGGCGAATTACAACTTTGAAGGGGCGGTCTTGCAATGAATTTAACCAAATGCATTTTGCGTTTGGACATGCGGTACCGAATGCTCGACTGCGATTCACATTGCCATGGATTTATGTTGCAGTAGGCAAACAGTGGACCATTTAGAGAAGCGTCGATGTGTACCATAAAGTACCAAAACAACCTTGAGATGGGCTGAATCGGACCGCTTGTCCCTAGGATGCAAAAAAAATGTGGGGATTGCATCCTTCACCTTTAAGGTGGACGGTCGACTGATTAACTTCCCCGAAGAGTATGCGAAGCACACAAAATCATCAGGATTCGGGAAGTTTTTAATTTTAACATTATGACCGTTCAAGTTGTGTATTCCTCATCATACTAAGACTTAGTGGCCTAATCTATCATGCCAAATGCAAAATAGTTCAGAGCATTTGAAGGAAGTATACATAGGCGGTGCTACAAATATCGTGTAGCATAGCCCTTTTTCTAATGGAGGAAAATCTTCCAAGAACATGTTTACATTTTCATCGCGCTCGGTGATTAGGAGGTATTCCATACCATTCACAACACCGGTCTCAGCTAGAGACTATCAGCGTGAAAACCATTGAAACTTAAGGGGGTGCGAGTGACTCGGGGTACAACAATGCATCGTTAATGATCAAAGTTGTTCCCATGGGTAGTATGATAGTGGCTCTTCCGGAGCCAACTATATAAGAATCGCAGTCGGCGATTTTCATAACACTACCTCGAGATTTTATTAGACTCAAAGCACACAATTTGTCTCAAAATGGTATTTGTGTATCGTTTTCCACAAAACATGTTTACTCCATTGGTGTGCCACACGTGTTCTAAGATATTTGCATGTAATTAAAATAATGAAGCGAGGAAGTAGCGACATTATAGAACAAATGCATATACATCTCAGAACATAACATGCCATCATATTTAAATAGAGGAATTAATGAACGATAATCAAATATCATTCAACCGTCGAAATAATGAATATGTCTTGCTCTTATAGAGCTTACAAAACCAAATGTATCTCAAATAGCCTAAGGAATCATGATAAATGAAGTAGTGGAAGCTTAGACGGGCGTAGTGAACGCGCCGTTCACTTCACACTCAAACTCCAACTGTGCGAACTGCTCCTCACTGATTATAAGATCATCATCAGTGCCTACACGAGGCGCAAAAAGGGCACGCCAAGTGATCGACCTCCATAGAGACGTCGACGTCCGATGGGACCGTCGGAGCTATCTCCATGGGCGCAACTAGAAGTGCAGCAATAGGCGGAGGTGGAGGCGGCGAGAGGAGCTCAGGCGCCACCATGGGTGTCGGAGGTGCCTCCCCTGTACTGAGGCGAGGTGAGATTCATGCACCTTCTTACTAGCCTTGTACGTTGCCACAACGTCCTTAGGTGCACGGCACTGGCATGAGAAGTGTTCTGTAGAGCCGCACCGATAGCATTCCTGGGGCCTCTGCTCCCCCTTGCCTGGCTGATGCTGCTGAGCCTGGCGAGGGGGGGGGGTGAGGCACCTTCTTGCCCTTCCTACCTCTCTTCTTCTTGAGAGGCACATGGGCCTTCTAGACGTTAGCATGGCCCCCTGACGGGAACTCGCCCCAAGTGGCTGCGCGAGAGAGTTCTTTTTCACAAGAGCTCATCCTGCGTCTCCTCCACCTGGAGTATGTCCACAAGCTCTGCATACTGCGTGTACTGCCCCTGGCGGTAGTTTCGCGAGGACTGTACAGCGGATTGGGGTGGAAAGTGGAGAGAGTTTTCTCAATCTTCTAGGTGTCGGTGATAGTGACACCACACATCCGAAGAGAGGTGCAAATCCGGTGCAAAGCCGAATTGTAGTCTCCCACCGTCTGGAAGTCCTGAAACCTCAGACGTATCCACTCCGCCTCCACCAGCGGGCGAACAGTGTACTTCAGTCGCTCGAAACGCTGTTTTAAGAGCATTCCAGAGGTCCAAAGCACTCCGCTCAGCCATGTACTTATTTTTCAGAGTACTGCAGAGGTGGTGACGCGGAAAATGCAGAGCCTGGGCATTCTGAACAGAGGTGATAGCGCCGGTGACCGCTTGGGTCCCCGGGCCAATTGCCTTGGTCAGCTCCCCGGGTGTGAGGAAGATCTCAACGTCCGATGCCCATGTCAGGTAGTTCAGCCCATTTTGGGCTAGCTCGGTGAACTCACGATTGACGATTCCGGCCATCTGCGATTTATGCAAATCTTATTAGATTACAGCAGGTAATCCGGATTACAGCAGGTAATCCATTGCACAAATGCGATGAAGATACAATTGTTCATTAACATGACGTTCCAATATTTAAAAACATGCTAATAATGATTTCAAAGCGATTAAAGGTAATTAAACAATTAATTCTAGCAATGAAAACATATAATCAAAGCATTATAATGACGGAAACATGTTAAGCGCATCACTAACGTGAAAAAAATGGCCCCAAAATTGACCTTCCGAAATTATTTTATGCACAAAAATACAATTTCAGCAAAATTAGACTTGACCAGGGACTGGTAAATTTATTCAACAGGAATAAAGTTATACCTAATTCTGGAAAAGTTTAAGTGCTAAAATGTAAAATACGCGCATTCGGTCCGGCCCGATCGGCAGCAGGCCGAAACTGGGCCGCAAACCGTCCGACGACCCATCATCATTCCTCTCTGCCCAGCGCTGGCCTTTTTTTTTTTTCGACCGCATAACCGTCCGAATTGGGTCCAGAGGGCCCAGCAGCGGCCCAACCGAACCCTAGAAGGGTCGGCCGCCTCACGCGTTGACCGAGGTCGAAGCTCTGGTCGTGGTGACGGCCAGCCACGGGTGACCTCCTGGCTCGAGACCAAGGGGCGGCGGCGGGCTGTGACGGCGGCGGCGGCGGCCAGTGGGGCCGCGCGCTCGCGGTGGGTGGCGGGGCGCGCTTGCGCAGGCTCGGCGCGGGTGGCGGGCGGGCGGCCGGTGGCGTGACCTCGCACATCGCGGGGCTCGGCCGACTAGGCCTGGAGCTCGTACGCGGACGGCGCGTCGACGCGGCCATGGCGCGGATGCGGGCGGCGCGGTCACAGTGCTGCCGGGCACGGCCAGCAGGGCTCCAGCGGCGACGGCCTCGGCGCGAGGCCAGCAGGGCCAGGCGGCGGTCGGCGGCGCCCCTCGGGCGTGCGTGCTCGGACGGCACGGCCAGCAGGGCCGTCGTCCGCGGTACGGCGCTGCCGACGCGCAGGTGCGGTCAGCAGGGTACACAGCGAGCACGGTCATCTGGACCTTCTCGCGCGGAAGAGCGACGGCGGCGCCACGTAGTGCAAGGCTCGGTGTGTTGCGTGGCGGCTTGCCGACCTATGCAACACACGGCGAGCGGCTCTACGGCAGTCAGCCGACGACGTCTTTTACGCCGACATAGAAAACACTTCGGATGACAATCTTCATCGTCCGTTCATCTGGAATTGAGACGGCGCGTCGCACAGCTGGTGCATCGCGGCGGTACCGTGATCATCTGGATCACGTCCATACCGACTCCCTACGGTGCCGTCAACAAATCCCCCATGAATCCGAGAGCATCGACATTGGTCGGCGACGTATTCGTCAGCTCGGCTCTCGGGAGGGAAATCGACACCGTAGGTAATACATAATCCGTATAAAACGTATGGCAAAAACGGAAACATAGAAAGATGTAAAACCGTTGTTGCGATCGGATCTGGATTATACCTTCGCGATGAACGACGAGAGCCTGCTTGAGGGAGGCTCGATGTAGATCAGTTGGCGGAGCAGTACGTGCTGATAACGTGTTACACAACCTTTGCCGGCGAGTCCGGTCCAAGGGCGTGTAGCGTGAGCGTAGTCGAAGGAGTCGTACACGCGGCACAATCACAGATGCGAAAAGTAAAAGAACACAGAGATATAGCCAGGACTGATCTTTATTATCAATGGTGTGTCTCTCTCCATACAATACATGTGTATATATAAGAGGGAGAGGGGCTAGGGTTGAGGACCAATCTAGAGGGAAAACCCTCCACCAAGAAAGGGTGGGCCCGCACGTTACACGTACGGGAGAAGTTTCCCAACATGTACTACGATATTTTGATGCGCCGTCTTAATTTGGATGTCTATTTTGTTTGCGCAAATTTGGTTCCTTCGACACTGGAGTATTTGATTGTGGCAGTTGTACAATTTTGGTCTGGCGATCTGGGCACCGTCCATCCTATCCTCGCTAACATACAGTGACATCGTCGACACTCACCTCCCACAGGTCTTCATTAGAGGCCGCCGCGTCCTCCTCGCCGCTTGTCGAAGGTGCGGCGGCGAGCGCTACGTCCTGTGCGGCAACTGCTGTGACTGTAGACACAAGCGTACAGCCTCAAGGGCGATGGGGGCTTCCGCATCTTCGCCGGCTGCAACGAGAACGCCTGTGCCCGAACTGCTCCCGTCGGCCATCTATGAAGGTTCCAGTCTACTAATGACATTTAACCCAAGGTTCCGCCAGGTTTGCAGATGATAGAGAAGGAAACGGTGTGAGCAGTTCAGTGCAGCAGCCACATGCAAGTGCTGATCATGACGAGAGCTTCGGTGTTTCTTGAATGAATTAATTGTGGCCAGATTCGCAGTGTGTGGTCTATCTTGCTTCTTTAACCTGCTTTATAATTTTGAATTTCCTAGCTACTACCAAAGTTTTTTGCAGGCATACCTACGGGTGTCGCCACAGGTCACTGAACGGTACCCACATATGGAGCAATACCCAAGATTCTTGGCAACAAATTGTCCTATATTTGTAAGAAAATTATACTTCGTTCCTGTCTGTCTTGGTTTCATTTCATTTTTTTAGTAATAACTGGTCATTTTGTAAGATTGTACTTTTTTCTCACACTTGTTTGTCTTTAGGCACAGGCGGATGGTTCGAATGAGTTCAATCACTTTCAACCAGGCTCACTGAACACTAGAAACCATATCATTAGAGACGTAGAGAACATCGATATGGTAGTTCACACCGGGCACAATTGTCAGGCTAATTTGTCTCAGTGGGGTCAGTTCACCTTCAGATTGAACCAATCGCATTGACTGTACCATACATGATTGGCAGGTCAGTTTAGTATATCATTTCAGAGATCCCTTTGTTTTTTCCAAATGTATTATTGTTTTATAGCTACAAGAATGGCCATTTATGTTGTGGTAATCACGCAAGACACTGGCCTACAACTCGATCTTTCTATGTCGTAAGTGTCAACTCTGGGGAAGGATGTGGTGCTCCTGCACAAAATCATCTCTAAAATTTACTGAAAGATAGCTAACCTTCTTCAGGTACGCGACATGGTTTGGCATGTTCAGGTTCTATATACATTGCTAATACAGACGAAGATTTGAGGCCTTCAACTTTGTCTATATTTTGAATTTTTTTCATCGTTTTCTATTATTCACAGATTTATTTGAAACTCAATATTCATTTTTTCTTATAGTTCCATATTGGTTTTTTGCACACTGCATAAATTTATTTGGATTTTGGCGAGGGAATGATGATTGAAAAGAAAAGGTGCAGTTAATGATTGAAAAGAAAAGTTTCCGAGTGGTGAAACTCAAGGTTGTAGATAGAATTCTCATTTTCCCAAGCAAACTCTTCGTAAATATTTCATTTTTGTTGATTTCATCCCAATATTTTGCAGAACGGTGAAGTTACAGTTGGTGTTGCAGTTAAAGTTTTATCCAAAATCTGGCAATTTGACATAGTTGCTCTAGCCCATTCTTTCAAAGGGATTGCATCAATAATTATCCCACTACTGACAATATATAGAGCCGGTATGTTTTGCGGGAATCAGAACAAGTTAGCAGAAATCGGTGCTCCGAGGTCGATCTTAATTAAGGGTGCGTGCCCATGTGCATTGCCACGATTGGTACTGAGGTAGTTTCCACCAGCCAAATATGTCAGGATTCACCGAAACACATTCTTATACTTTTGAACCTAATTTGGTAGTTGAGCATAATCGGAACACATAAATGACACATCCACTCTACCCCTCTCATGCAATATGAGCTACTAAGACTCCGAGTTACATTTTGTAAAGGAGGATCAACCATTATCATCGGCAATTTCTTGTGATAAGTATTTACTACGAAAATAAAATAAAATCATATAAGCATGCTGGTACGAAACAGTGTAGACATTTTAAACAACACGATACAGAGAGGGGTAGAATGGATAAAACTTTAACACACAACAATGAGTGACAAGTTGTTGGGGGTGGGGCTGACTACGAAGTATTGCTAGAACAATGTTGGAGGCGGGTGACTACCAAGGAGAAGGGACAACAAACGCATCATTTCCATACCCTTGGGTTCTGTTTTTATAGAGGGAAAGAGAGGGGGAGGGGGAGAGAGAGGGGGTCGGAGGGGGAGGGAGAGAGAGAGAGAGATTGCACTTTCAGTACCGCCAAACTACATACTCTTCCCCTTGGTCAGCTGGGTGGTGTTGTCGTTGAAATGCTGACTAAAAAGATGCCTTCGTTCGCATATCCTTTATATTCAAGGTTTTTTTCATGAGCATTATGTTAACCTATGCGGTAATCTTTTTTTTTTTGGAGAACCCATAGCAAAGCATGGGCCTTCAACTAGTAACGATAGTGGTGGGGAAAGAAAACCGTCGTGGTAAAAGGAAAAAGAAATTACGGGACGGTGGGGCGACCGCACCGGGTGCGATGGAGCCAGACGCGGCATGGTTCGGTCGAATCGACCTGGGTGTAGAATTAGTTATTCTGCACCCACTGTGTCAAATAGAGGTTATCTCCACTAATATTAAAAGACAGAGTCTGTCAGATCCGGAGGATCTGAACCGTCCATCAAGCCCGATCCAACGTCTCAAATTTCTCCAATGATGTATGTTGTGCACTTTCTTTTTTTTCAAAAAGAAAAAACCCACTAACCCGAAAAGGAAACCGCTCCCATCCACGTTTCCCCTCCTGAAAAGCAACCAGTCTTCATCGCCGCCGTTCTTCCTCGCGTCGCCGACAGACCGCACCGTTCCCCGCCCCGCCGCCGCAACGCCCGCTCCGACCATCCACACAAGTGCCGCCGACCACCCACCGACGAGCCGCCGCCTACCCATCTCCGCCCGCCGCCGCCCACCCATCTTCGCCCGCGTTGCCGCTGCCCTATCCCCGCGCCACCTTAAACGCCGTCAGGAACCGCCCCTCCCCATCGGCTCGCCATCAACGCCGCCGGATCCCAGCCCAGACCCTCTACGCCGCGCTGCCGTCAACGACGCCGGAGCATCTACTGCTACACGCAGTCGGGCCGGATGTGCCTCGTGGACTCGTGGTGAGCAGCAGCCAGATCGATCCGCTACGTAAATTTTCTCTAAATCTGATTAATTTGGGTCCTGTTTTCGCGCACGAGCGCGTGTAGATGGGCTACTACAACTTCAGATCCCACCCGAACCGTATCTTCATGTTCGTAACCAGCTACCAGGCCTCCAACCTAGAGCATCCGAGAGGCTGAAGCGTCGCCTGCTCAACTTCGTCGGGCTCTATCTCCTGGACCCGACGATAAGGTATGATTTTATTTCTCTTTATTCCTTTGAAGTATTGCTTGATATCATGGCATAACTACTGAATCAATAAGGACATGTGCGGCTGTGAATCTGTGATGCATTCATGCTTCTTTTTTCTAATTTACAATCATAATCTCTTGGCAATTTGCTTAAACTCAGAAGTTTGATATTCAGTTTATGGTCCAATTACGACCAAGTGGTAGTATAGTCGATTGGTTCCCATCCTGGGTTGCAATTTCGTAGACTCTAAGGTTGGGGTGCGGACAACCAACCCTGGAAGAACGTGTTTTCTACCCTCTTCCAAACTAATCGAACAATCAGTTCAAATAGAGATATATTCAAACAAAAAATCAGTTAAACTATGGTTTGTCAAACACATGTTCTTGATATGACACAGGAAAGAACTAAATATTTTCTGCAGAGAATTTTCTTCAGTAGGTTAGCGACTTGTTTGCTGAATCTTCCGTTATTTTGCATGTAGGTGGTTGAGGGCTTGAGGCGAGTCAAAAACATTATTGACCTCCACTTCGGAGGCCTTCTCGATCCAGCGCCAGTGCTCAGCGGCTCGATACAGCCAAGTGGTTCGTCCCCGGCTGTGTTTAGTCTGCTGGTGGCTGAGATTGCTCGCCGGAAGGGAGAGTCCGAGCGTTCTGAGCTCTGATGATCTCGGCGTCGCCGCCTGGAGATCGCCGGCGAGATGTGGCAGAGGCACTCAGGGGCTTGATTGCATTTTATCTTTTAGCTCTAAGGTGTTTTATGTAAAAGAGAAGGTCCTTTCTTCGAATACTAGGTCTTTTAGGGCAATAGATGAAAAGGACCTTTTTGTAAAATGTACCTGTCACGACGGATTTATAAATGCAGCACCGGGGTCTTTGACCCCACCCCTTGTACAAAAAAAAAAGTCAAAAACATTATTGATTATCTATACTACTATTAAAAGAGCAAACTTGTTGGGATACTTTAAATCTGGACCGTTCAATATCCGATCAAACAGCCCAGATCGTCCCAATGTTTGACAACTCAACAATGTCCGATTTTTCCCGTTTTACCCTCCCACCAAATCACATAATACTACTAAATTTCCACTCATCTCCAAATCGTTATTTTTGTCTTTTCGATCACGCAAGGGAAAGTCCCGATGACATCTAAAAAAAAAGAGTCCCGATGAAGAAAAACAATTCGGATCGGATCCTATATACTTCGTACATACATGGAAAAGGAAAAAAAGAAACGCAAAGTAAAATCCGAAGCGACGCAGCCTCTATTTCCTTCTCATATCTCTCCTGACCCAACCCTAAGCATGTTTTCCGATTCCACCCAGCCGCCTATTGATTCAAGCCGGACGCCGGCAAAAAATTAGAGTGACGCCGCCGGAATAGAATCGTAGAAGTCTGCTTTCTCACGGACGCCGTGGGAATCGAGCCCTTGCTCGCTGTCGCCGTGAGTGACGCCGACGGAATCGAGCCCTAGAAGTCTGGTTTCCTACGGACGCCGCCCCAGCTTGCTGTCGCCGCTAGGATGTTCGACGCGGCTGTCCCGAGGTTCGCTGTAGCCGAGTCGGTCTTCCCGTTCTGACGTTGTACACCGTGCGCTTCGTCTCCATGTCCTCCGGCCTCTCCCAGCACCCGTGGTCCTTCCCGGAGATCGATCACTACGACGATCACGACGGTCTCTTCCGTGGCATGGCATGTAGATGAGAAGACGGTGCAATGTGGGTGCTTGCCTGCATGAAGATGACGCCGGGGTGGGCGACGGTCTTGAAGAGGTAGTCGGTGACCCAGCACACGGCGTCGGCGACCGACATCGGTAATGCCACGGACCACCTGGTCTCATGCAGGCGCAGTGGACACCGGCGGCTCAATCTTTCCCTGCTCGATATTCTCGGCCACGGCGTCGGCGCCGTCCAATGAGTGCGCCATGTCGTACGTCGCGTGCACGCCGAAGAGCACGTAGTAGACGAGCATGGCCACCGTGCAGCCGAAGCGCATGTAGGCCAGAGACCCGAGCGAGCCCATTAGGAAGAGGTTGGTGAGCACGGACATGGGCGGCAGCCACGGCATGAGCGACACGTCGTACATCTTGGGCGTGGGCTGCTGCGTCGCGGCAAACGCTAGCCCCGCCGTGCCGGCTGCCCATCCAATGCCGAACACCACGTAACCCGGCCACCGCCCGGCATAGCTCGAGTTGTAGTACACCGACATGCCGATGGACGACGCGAACACCAACGCCAGGAAGGCCAGGAAGGTGTGCGTTGCGAGGCCGGGGTCCTCCCGGCGACGTTGTAGAGGCGGACGAGCAGCACGACGGCGATGAGTGCGAAGATGAAGAGCGTGCTGATGGAGGACACGGAGGCAAGCACGTCCAGGCTGGAGAAGAGCGCGACGCATGCGGCGCCGAGGGTGACTGCCATGGCCAATCAAAGTTAATCGGATTGGTTTCTTGCCCGGCCAATCAAAGTTGCAACAAGTATTATTTTATTTAGATGGTTGAGAAAGCGAAGACTATGGCTGAAGTATGTGGCATGTGCCACGTATGAGATTAGGTGCACAAAAAAGTTGACGTGATTAGATGCAATTTTTACAGAACAAATCTTTGTATTTGTTCTCTATTTTTATTTGTTCATATGATGTGTATGGAATTTTGAGTCTTAATGCTCACATTTTATTTTGTTGCTGAATTGCATAGGTTCTTCTGAAATCTGATTTTGTAATATGCTACAGATAATTTAACAACTGATGCTACCATCAAAATACTTATGTAGTTACCAACTCTGAATAATCATTATCACCCTAATGTGGATGGAGCTGACCAATTTAATAGATACCAAATCTGGGTCATTTTGATTAGTAACTATTATTGTTCCGTTGAAACTTTTTATTTAACGAAAATGGTAAATTAAAACCACCCAATGTCGAAACTACCAAATAGATCAACATGTCGATCTGCACGAGTTAAAAGCGTCGTCATGGTAGAATAAATACGATGATGTTTTTTTTTTGCATTAGTCGACACGTGCATCGCACGTGCACATGCAATCTGGACAAGAATTTTCAAGAAAATGTTGTAACATGTATGACATCGGGAGGATCATCCATAGGGACAACATGCAGTTCTAAATCTCACATCACTACTATATATAAAAGCTTGAAGAGCCGCGGCACTGTAGCGTGTACAGTAGCTACAGTGTCTTCACTACAGTAGCCTTTTTTTTGCAGAATTTTTTTTTTTTTTAAAAACTTCGCGTTCTGAAATATATGCGTGCCGACGAGTAGGTTTCATTCCAGTGATCGGTTTTGAGTTTGATCGAGTCTAGCTCCTTAATTTTGGATCCAGATTCGCACAAACATTTGACAAATTTTGTCAAATTTGTCGCACTCGGTCATCCGTTTGAATTTAGCGTCCGAGTACTGTAGCTACTGTAACAGTATGTTTTAAACTTTTTATATCAACGGACATAAATATATACATTTCTCTTCAAACTTCAAATTCGTTGCATTTTATACCGTGAAAAAAAACAAATTCTGACAGATTTCAAAATTTCATTAATCTTCAAAATTAGTTAACCAAAAAAAGGATATTTTTAAACGGTACCAAATAATGATTTTCACCAAGCAAATTTGCTACAGTGTAACAGTAGCTACAGTACCTACAGTGTTACTATAGCATGCTACAGCAGTCGGTTTTTTTCCTAAAACCACAAGAAAAATTATACATGAAAAATTTACGCGTTGACGAGTAGGTTCCATTCCCATGATCGGTTTCGAGTTTGGTCGACTCCAACTCATTAATTTGTGATCCAGATTCGCACAAATATTCGTCGAGTTTTGTCCAATTCGTCGCACTCAGTCACCCGTTTGAATTTTCTTTTCACAAATAGATGGATATCACCTTCCCAAACAACTTTCGTGTTTTAACCTTCTTATTTTGACAAACATATAGATATGCACTTTGCTCGCCGCTTTTTCGCAGTAAAGCCCTACCGTTTTCCAAAAAACCATACTACTATATATAATAGCCGGACGGATTTGCGGCCTCTCACGCGCCCGGGCACTGTAACGCCGCACACCCGGACGAGAAAAATATAACAAACATATCAACACGAACACCAAAATAAACATTGCCTATTTATGGCATATGATCAAATTCCAACATTTGAATATTTTAAAATTTTAGATGCATTTCACATCTTAACATTCAAAAAACGTAAAGAAGAAATCACATACGAATAACTTCTCACTATTAACAATTTTAAAATTCTAACAATTTACAAATGTAATTTTTTTTTAAAAAATCGATACATTAAAATCTGAACAACTTTTGAATGTGGACATTTCGAAATTTAAATTTTTTACTCCACGATATTTACAAATGTGACAAATATGTCAACATGAACACAAAAAAGAAAAATTGCTCACTACTTATGTCATATGATCAAATTTCAAAATTGAATACTTCAAAATTTTGAATGCCTTCCAAAACTAAGCATTTCATAAACGTAAATACAATTCAAATATGGATAACTCCCCAATTTTAACAAATTTTCAAAATCTATCAATTTATAAATGTAAACTTTTTCCCAGTTCCAATAGATCTAAGTCTGAACAACTTTAGAGTGCGGACATTTTCAAATTTGAATTTTTTCACACCACGGTATTTCTTCTTCTAAACTATTTCTAAAATATGCACAATTTTTAACCATAAACTTTCTTTGCATTTCAATAATTTCCAAATCTGCACGATTTTTAAATGTACACAAATTTAAATTTTAATTTTTACCACACGTGCACGACACGCAAAGTTGAATATTTCAAAAAATTAAATGCCTCTAAAATCTAACCATTTTGTAAACATAAAAAAAAAAAAATCTAAATAATTTCCCATTTTGAACAATTTTCAAAATCTAAACAATTTTTAAACGTAAACTTTCTTTGCATTCCAACAATTTCAACTCTTCAAAATTTTTAAATGTCAGCATTTCAACATTTGAATTTTTACCACACATACGCGGCATACGGCGCGCTAAGTTACCTAGTAAAGTTGAATGAGCAGATGATATATTTCAATTCATTTTTTAGGGATATTTTGTTGAGACGCGCGTGCGCGTGCATAGCCACTAGTATCCTCAAAATTCCACAAACTAGGAGGCCCTCAGCTGACTTGGAAAGACAAACAGAGCATCTACGGGGTATGAAACGCAAATAAAAGTCCAAAACCCCCCATTCCCCCTCCCCTGCTTCCTCTCGTCATCTGGTGACGGGTTGCGCCGCCGCCGACGAGTTACTGAGCGAGATGGCGAGCTCGGCGTTGAGACGGTCTCTTCCGCGACCCGGCTCGCTCCGCCGGCTCCTCACTTCCGAGCCTCCGTCCGCCGCCTCCTCGTTCCGTCGTTCCTTCCAGACCGGTGAGCGCCCATAACCCCTCCTTTTCCGTGCAGTATTTCCTTTTTTTTTTAGTGCTGGACCGTGCAGTATTTCCAACGCCTCTTGCCGCATCCGGACTTAGATCACCCTTTCTATGTTCAACCAAAGATCGAATCGAGTGGCGGCCGCAGCCGTAGAGATCTAGGTTCAAGGCGAACCTGCTGTCTAGGTTTCTCGTGCTCGAATCCATCATTTTGTGATGAGGGCCTACGTGTTATTCGGGGATTTGATGTTTAAAATTTTCGAGCGATGCTGCTGTTTTACATGCTTTGTTTGCTTCGAATGTTGCTTGGCAGATGAGGGTGCGGGCGAGAGCGTGGAAGCGTTTGAAAACCGGTTGTTTCCAAACCAGCAGGACCAAGATGACAAGCCGTTCTTCCGGAACCAGCAGGGGCAAGCTGACAAACCGTTCTTCCGGAACCTCGATGGGGCTGGGAGCTCCTTCGGAAGACAAGGCATGGGCTCTGGGATGGGTGCCTTTGGTCCGCACGGTGGCAGGGGTTACTCTGTGTTTGGTGACGGGGATAACTTTGGGTTTAGTGGGAGCATGGACGGTTTCGATTCCTTGAAAGATGGCATGGACGAGAAGTTGGATGACGCGGCCCGCACCTTTCATATGACGGACGAGGTTGAGGACGATGACTATGAGTATAGGCCAGATGTGAATTACAGGCGAGGCTCGACTTACACTGTCAAGGTAAGAGGGATATCTGTTCATTACTTCAATGGTTCAAGTAAAAAAAAGATATCACAGCTCTCTTGCAATCTTGATGTTCGTTTTACCCATAAAAGTATTTAGGAAATGTGGCTAAATGGTGAGGTAGATTGTGGTGTCTTGATATATACCCACAGTTTAGTACTCTATTGTGGATACATGTTTGTCTCGTCTGATCCACTATTGCCTAAGAAATTGTAAATCAAGCAATTGTGAACCACAGAAAGATAGAATATCTCTCTAAATTACATTTATTATTTACTTATGCACGAATGTTATGTACTAGAGTGATACTCTTCTAACATCAGATTTTATTCAACCCTACTGTATGCAGGATCTTGACCTTACAAGACCCGCAGCCGCAAGGAACCCCCCTAGACCTCAGTTTGAAACAACTACAAAGGACGTTTTAAAGAAAGCCGATTTTAGGGTAAGCACATCTACTTTTGGCAACCTATGTGAACTGGTTCAATTTTTGTTTTAAATTTAGTCTTAGATCTGTAGTACTTTGGCAGCTTGTAAATTATAGATCTTGCAAGTTTGTGAATTATAACCTGTACGAAGTTCAGGTATATAATGATTATGGTAAGCCCCGAACGCCTTTTTCTATTGTGAATGGAGTAAGTTTGTGAATATAGTGTTAACGCCCATGGTAATTTGCCCAAACATATTGTTACACTACCTAAGGCTGTGAGATTCAGACATTTTCTCTTGATGCTTCCTATACCTTATTTGAGTTTAGCAATTATTAACATCAGTATAGTGAGCTGGCAGCTGCTTATTATCCTGTTGATTCGAGTTATTGCCTCACATTTCTTCTAACTTAACAAGATGATGCCAATACTGAAACACATTAAGTGTCAAAACCAGAAATTGTTGGGATGTTAGGTGGGCATGAAACATACTCCCTCCGGTCCATTAAAAGTGTCGTAGGAAAACATTGTAACCAGCACAACATGTACGTATAACTTCCGACTCTTTTTTCGGATAGGAGGTAGTACTATTTTCCGTATTTTTCTTTCTTATTTCCATAAGTCAATCACGTGTTATTACCACATAAACCCCTGCCAGCTACAGACTAGTATTGCACCACCTGTATTACATAACACAAGAAGAAAAATGTACCGATCAGCACAAAAGAAGGTAGAAAATTTTCAAGACGAAGACCATATCACTTGGAAAGTTCTGTGATCTAACAGCCTTTATACGAATATTCTTTAGCGCAACAATGAACTTTTTCCTCGCCAAACAAAATAATGGACTTGTTGATTTTTTTTTCGTGTTGCCTAGAGCCTGGCTCATTAGTCTTGTTCACTTATTGATCTCTCCATCCCAAAATACATATTGATAAAACCTTCTTCAAGAATAGTGACAATGTTTTTGTCCTGCATACATCATGTGCTTGGCAACTGGCACCATCCATTACCTTCTCGTATGAAAACCGCAGACATACACCAAACATCTACAGGCAGAACTTAAAAAAAACTCAAACCTAGCCATACATTTGACATCAGGAAAAGAGAATTTTATTTACTGTTCACAACCAACAAGATAAAAATTTATTGGGAAATCTGCAGAAGCCTTTCACATAGTTATCTTGTTGAAACACATGGCAGCTTAATGGAGCTAATCTGTTAGAATTGCTCTTGAGTGAGAGAGCTAGCTGGGCAACTGAACTCAGGGGGAGGGGGGTCTCAGAGGAAGTGACATATGCCAAATTGCACTCGCTTTGTTGCAAAACGTAGGCCATATTTAGATTGAGACAAAGTTTTGACCAGCAGATACTCCGCTTTATGTGATACAATATTACAACCATAAGTACTTTTGTTACAAATCTAGGGACATCAATTTATTTGTGACGTAAATTGAATAGCAATAGTGGAGTGATTGTTTGTCAAAGGCTTGTCTAACCAATCAAAATGCCACCTTCGTCAGAGGGGTAACGGGTAATGGCATTGAAGCAACATTAGAGGGTAACATTTAAACGGGGCGATCCTTTCGTTGGAAGTGAACCAGTTTGCTCAAGCGGCATATCACGGAACTGCTTATCATTTGGTGGTCTGTAACCAATTTTTTCTTCAATTAATTACCTACTGTTAGACACGTTCTGGCATGCATAGATAGTTTGATCTGCATGATGCATCCCAATATCTTGTGCTACTGCAATTATCTCAAAGTTGCAGTTTCTGACCAGATGGAATTATTCCTTGCAGAATGTTAGATTCCTCTCCAACTTCCTCACAGAAGCTGGCATTATCATCAAGAGGAATCAGGTATGATATTTTCCTGTCCTTCATATAAAATAGGAAAAATTAGTGTGAAGAAATTCCTGTTTTCCTGATGTATGTAATATAAACCCATTTCACCATGCTTTCTCAGACTGTTGACAATAATGCATACCGTAGTATTCAGAGCTGAATGACATGTCTCGACTAAAGGAGTGTCTGATTTCAAATAGCAACTGCACTTTGTTGATGATGCTTCTGTTGAGGTGGCTAACATATTGATCGGTCTGCAGACTAAGATAAGCGCGAAAGCTCAGCGCAAGGTTGCGAGGGAGATCAAAACAGCGCGTACACTGGGGCTGATGCCTTTCACGACGATGGGCAAGAGGCCATTCATCTTTGGCAGAAGCGTGGAGGAGGATCCTTCAGAGGAGGAATTTGCGTACGACTTCGTCGAGCAGAAGGACACCGAGCCTGAAGACGTAGCTGTGGATGCCGTGCCCGATGTGGAGACCGCTTAGAGCCTTAACACTCCAGGGCCTTTGTTTTCTGCAACCCCCTCCCTTTTTTTTTCCGTTTCCTCTCATTTGGCACCTACCTGACACTCACACTCCGTTTTGCTGCTTTGGAGAATACACCAGCTGCAATAAACTTTAGTAGCTCGAACAATGTTATATTCACCGGTACTGCTGCCGCTTGTCTTTGTGACCCCTGCGGCAGTGTCCAGGTTGGAAGGTACGTGCCTTGTTAACATGGTATGTATGAGATGTAGCATATGTCAAGTTCAGCTCTCTCCTTGATGATTTTCCCACCTCGATTCATCATGGGTTGGTTTTTATCGACACAATTGTTTCCTTGAAGTACTTTTGAAGATTAGACTCGTTACTACTCCGTGCTACATAATGAGTATATGCTTTTGCTTATGGTTTTGATAGGAGATATGCTCCCTGCTGAATTTGCCTTGTGATGTTGACCTGCGCCAGCAGCACGGTGGGTCATACCTACCCAACCGAACGTGCAACCAGCACCGCTCTTATTTATTTCCGGTTAGGTGCCGTGTCGGTATACTGTTAGTTGCACGTCTCTGGTGTCTTATCATTGGTATCGGAGTGGAACCTTGCAGCATATTCTCGTGAACGCCACACTGTAAGGTAGAATATCGAAGGGACAAATGTTTACGAGGAAATACCGATGTTATTCCAACCTTCAAATGCACTAGAACACAGTTCCAATTTTCGATTTGATTTTAGGGTTCTAGGGTAATTTGTAACACTTTCTCATTGATATTACTCCTTTGACCAACTCGGCATCAGCTCTTGTAGATGAGCACTTATTTGACTTCGCCACTTAGGCAACACTATTTAGCAACTCCACAATGCAAGGAGCTGGTGTCAAAAGCCAAATTTGCTATCTGGCAACCCTAATTGTCACACACTGTGGCTGCTTGAGGCCTCGGTGTAATTGCTACAGTTCTCATCTCACCCGCGACCGTTATGAGGTAAAATGAGCGAGAAAGAAGCTCCAACCCAATTGTGATCCTCTGGCCCTCGCCGATGATGGTCTTAAGCCAAGAAATCTCCAGTTTAGAGAATGTTTTACACATATATTCTTAGCATGGGTTATGCGGATGTAGCATAATGGCCATGGCTTCTCTTATGCAACTTAAAAGTTGTGACCCATGTGGAACCTCCACACTTCAAAATAAGCTCCACACCTATTGCTCAAGCACGATGGCCACTTCATCACTGATTGTGGGTCACATATAAAAGACAGTCAAAGGAGCCAACTTGAGAAATTTGCTAGTTAGAAATTACCTGAAATATTGTGGTCACATGAAAAAAAAATCAAGGAACGAGGTTATCACTTGTGGTCGGTAATATGTGATTCTAAAAGTCGGCTATCATTGCATATCTTGTGTTAGTTTCAAAGCAGATAAGAAATATTTACGGGTGTTATTTGTCAACAATGGTTACATGGATCCATCCTTAGTCGCGGCTTGATTGCCATTAATACTGAATGGATACTAGCGAACTGAGTAGCTTAGCTTTGTTGTGGTTGATAACCAACTTGTGGTTGTATGCATGGGCGGACGCAGCGCCCCTGTTGCCCGGCGCTTGCCCGGGCTTCGCTGCCGATTGCTTCAGGCGTGAGTGCGTTTCCTGTGTCGAACAGAGTGCACGTATGGCTCAAAATCTTGGAGCACCAAAATGATGAAATTTGTTTGAGTTTTTTTAAATTATCTAATGATGAAATCTGTACGTAATTCCAAAGGAAATGAAATATTTTGAACGAAACGCCGAAAATTCACTGACCCTCAAAACACAATTTTTCACGAAATTTAGATAAAATTTATACCCAATGACACATCTAGTTTTTTACTGAGATAATTTATACCCATATATCCCGGGCTTGGACATTTTGAACCCATTTTTCTTCTCTTTACCCATAATACCAATCTATTTTTTTATTGTAGTCTCACCTTTGGACTCTTCAACTTTTGTCCTCGATCGTCGGAGTTTCCCAACTCGTTTGGGATTTTTTCCCTAATTGCTAGCATATCTACTATAATCGCATAGGAATATTTGAATTTGCCGTTAGCTTATGGACATTCGAATATGTAGTAAATTTGTACACTCGATTGTGTTGCGAACTTATGGACATTTGAATGTCTTGTGAACTTGTTTTGTTTTGTAGCAGTGTTGCTGCCTTACAACTGTTGTGTTTTTTTTTTTTGCTTCATGTGATCTCAGATTTGTCCGAATTTTTTTTGGTTACCTTGTGGCGCGTCTAGGTTTCGACAAATTTCTGGGTCCGCCACTGGTTGTATGAGTAGCAAAGTGGTTGTACCCCATGAGAATTCAAACCACACATTTGACACCTCTGTCTCTGTGCTTCATAAAGAATAGAGAGACAACGTTTGAGTCGATAGCGAGGCGTATGTAATGACTTCCGTGATAGTTTCATAAAGAAAGTACTAGCTGGCATTCTGGCAACTCTTCACCGGTTCTGGTTCTCAGAGGGGAAAAAATTCACACGCGGTTGAACCGGTAGAGTCCTGGTCGATTCAACCCGGTCCGGAACACGGCAACAGCGACCTTCCCGTTTGATTTCACCTCGCCTTCTTCCCGTCCATCCAGACACGCACGCTTCCTTTCCTTTTTCCCCTTCACCTCTCCCACCTTCCTCTCTCCGTCTACCATCCAAACTCCCCGGCCAAAGCAAAAACCGAAAACAAAGAAGGCGCGGCCGAATTCCCGGCGCCGACGACCCTCCCTCGCCGCCGCGTCGGCATCACATGGCCTCGTCGCCCTCGGCGCCTTCCTCCGCCTGCCTCCTCCGCGCCTCCTCCACCGCCTCGCCCAGCACCCTGCGAAGCCTACACCAGCCTCCTCCTCCTCCTACTCCTACTCCCCCGCCGCAGCAACATCTCCAGCAGCCTCGACCCGTCGTCCTCTGCTAGTTCCCTCTCTCCCGTGCCGCTCTCCTCCGCGCCAATTTGGCGGGCGTCAGGTCAGGAGTTAGGGTTTGCTGCCTTCCCGTGTTGGATTTGATGACTAGGGTTGGCGCGACCGGCGAGGAGTTGGCGCTGCTGGGAAGGTTCCTCACGCTTCCTTCCATACCCATGGCTAGGAACGTACGAATACGACCGTCTGTGCTAGGTTTTATTTGTGTAGTGCTAGTTACAGTCGCTATTTGTTAAGCTTGTAATCTTAGGGCTCGGAAGGAAGCAAACTAAGATCTCGAGTGGGGTGAGTTTTTTTGGTGGTGATTTGGGAGACTTGCTTGCAAGGAGGGAAAGTCAGTCTTGAAGGGGATTTGTGAGTCAGAGAAGCTGAAGAGAAGGGGCTCGGTGTTGGTGGTAACTCAGAGGGAAAGTCTTGAAGGGGATTTGTGAGTCAGAGAAGCTGAAGAGAAGGGGCTCGGTGTTGGTGGTAACTCAGAGGGAATCCCACCATGGTGGGCAAGGATTTGGTGCTGCAACGGAATGGTCCTGTGGACATCCGGGAGATTGCTGCCAAGGCCACGCTTCGGGAGGTGCGGCAGAATGGGCACACCTATGTGGAGCTCCGGCATGTCGGGAAGCGTGTCATCTTCTTCTGCACCATCTGCCTTACTGAGTGCTTCAGCGACAATGTGCTGTTTGATCACTTGAAGGGGAATCTGCACTCACGGCGGTATGCCGAGGCCAAGGTCACGCTGTTTGGGCCTATGCCATGGCCGTTCAATGATGGTGTGCTCTTCTTCAACAACTCACGGGAGAATGATCCGCTCTTGCTGGACTCGAGCTCCCAGAGCAACAGAGAGCTTGCTCTGGTTCTCCATCCTGAGTTCTCAGGGAACGGCACTGAAGTGACTTCTAGGCTGAGAGATGGTTCAAGCTCCCATAATGGTGCGAAAGGCACACCCAAGGGTGCAAATGGACGTCTGAATGGTAGGACTGCTGCTGTAACTGAAGATAATGCACTGTCAAACCGCAGTGGAATAGATGGTCCGCTTGTTATTCCTGGTGTATTGATAAAGGATGCTGTTTTGAACTTGCCTGTGCATCTCCTTGGTTATGGAAACATTGCATACAAGATCGCTGAAGCTAGCGAAGCTCGTAAGAAGATTAGCAAGATCTGGTGTGCTTGGGTAGGACAAGAAGCCTCACATGGCTCTGAGGGGTGCAACATCTATGAACAATCTGGTTTTGCCATAGTCAACTTCTCTTATGCATATGAGTTGGGAAGGAGGTGGCCTTTTGATGATCAGGACCTTCCTATCTCCGCTGGATCTTTCTTTGAGATTGATGATGCGGGACATCGTGGAAAGCGAAGGAAGAAGTCATTTTCTGATCAAGAAGCATCTTCAGAAGAGTCGAATGGCCAGACCGGCACAAGTCAAGCTATCGTGGCTGGTTCCTCAACTGGTACTTCGTGCAATCTTGAAGTCAGCCCCTTATCCAGCAAGTCTATGAGGAGAGAGCTTAGGAAGCAGAAGCGACTTGCTGCTGAGAAAGTTTGTGATATTTGTGGGCGAGCAATGCTTCCTGGAAAGGATGTCGCTACCTTGCTGAACTGCAGTACAGGAAACCTAGCTTGCAGCAGTAGAAACTCGAGTGGGGTTAGTAATTCCAAACATTCTTTTGCTTTTCTGTTTCTTGAAGGTAACATGAGCCATGCATACTTTTCTTTACACACAAAAACAGAAAGATAATACGATTAGAAAGTTAGATCTTCTGAAGTTTCATTTGTGAGTAGAGAACTAGAGATGCAAACTTGTCTCCCTACTAAATTCTGATCAACCAGAGATTCCTGTGTCCAATAAGGCAAAGCATTTACAAACATATCTTTTTTTTCTGTTCCGAACAAACATAGCCCAAGAATTATGTTTTCATATTCGAAGCCTTGTGTGGTGACTACTTGGCTAAACATTATTTTTGCAGGCTTTTCATCTATTTCACACTTCATGCCTATTGCACTGGACTGTTCTGTGCCAATATGAGGTGTTGGCTGATCAAATTGCAAAGAAGGGGAAGAGCAAGCGAGGCAGGAAGGCGAAAACAGCGCCTAAGAGCAGAATAGAATCTATCCTTTGCCCAGAATGTCAGGGTACAGGAATTCATGCCGAGGGAGAAGAGCTCGAAAAGCCTACTATTTCTTTATCTGAGGTGTGGAGGAGTGCATGATCCCCTACCTACACTTTACTCCATATAACTTGTTTTAACCCTTAGGATTTTGTGAATGAAACGCTCATGAATATCACGTTTCTTTTGGCAGATGTTCCGCTACAAGCTGAAATCCATTGAAGCGCACAAGGCATGGATGAAGAGCCCTGAGGTGCTCAGCAACTGTTCAACCGGGCTTCATTTCCCTTCAGAACATCTGGAGGACTCCGAGGTATCATCAGTTACACCGAGTTACTATTTGTCTGACGAGACTTGCACTAATCCGAACTGATCGTATCACATCCCATTGTTGCAGGAGCAGGTAATGCCGCTTAAGTCGCTTCCTTTCTTTGCAGTTGACTTATAGAGGGAGATGAGCTTGTGGATTGGGCCACGCTAACGCTACAAACGAGATCAAACCTATTCTGCCAGAGCCATTGTAAATCTACTAGACCAGCTGTAAATAAGCATGCATATACTGGAAACAGTTTATGCTAGAGATGCTGACATTTATTTTGCCTGTTCTGTAATCGCACTGTACTTATTTCCTTTATTATGTTTACATGTTGCAACCCAGCAAAACTGTGATAAGTTTGGGTTGTTGTAACCATATATACTATTGTCACGCACTTTATATTTTGCTTGGAGTCATGATCACTACTCTATTTCTTCACCATCTGCTGGTTTTGCATATGTTGTCAGTTCTTTTTCGAGGTAAATTATGTTGTCAGTTGTCGGAGCTGATGGGTGGTGACTGATGATTTTTTTGTGCGTAATCTGGAGGACAAGTTGCCTGTTGTGTTTGTTGGTTTACACTACTATTGCTAATATTCTTATGAACGATCTGTATTTTGTATTCAGCAGAGTAAATCTTTTAGTCTGCTTTTGGGAAGTAATTTTTCAGACAGCGCGGGTGGAGAGTCTTACCACTTATATTTTTAGCAAAGTGGTTTTTTCCCGTGTGCTATTGTGTAAGCATAATATGTCGAGACACAATACCGTGTCCAGCAACCGAACATGATACTTTCTGTTGATAGAGTAAGATGCAGAGGAAAATAAGCCAACAACATAAAGGCAAAAGAAAAGTATGCGAAATGGCTGCTGCGACATGGATCTCAGCGAGATAATGGTGTCATCAGGAAGCCGCCGCTTATCGCAGCGGCCTCACGTTGATCAGGAAGATAACGCAGTATTTCTTCAACAGCATCATCGATCCAAACCATCCAGCAAATCTCACACACCTCAAGAAAATCAAACAGAAAAATGAGAGAGAGGAGACTATCACACACTGATACCAGATCTGTGATCTGACGGACTGGTCGAGGCAGGAAGCGAGTCGGAATGAGCTTTGGTGGCGACCTAGGGTTTCTTGTCTTCCGAGGGCCGCAGAAATGCTCTGAATTTATAGACCCCACCGCCGCCGCAGCTCCCGGCTTTTCGCCATTCTTTTCTTATTGGGCCCATGGCCCGTTCCGAGCAGGCCCAGATAGTCTAGCCACCGGCCTCTTCTGAAATCTTCCGTCGCCATCGCACCGCACGGGAAAGGACCTCAAAAAAAAAAAAGGGAAAGGAAGGAGAGGAAAACCCCAAGCCGCAACCCCTCGCCACGAGTCTCCTCCTCCAAATTCCCTCCGCAGCTAGCCTAGCATCCCTCGATTCTCGCCGCAGATTTTGCTCTGTTGCGGTTTGCTTCGGAGGGAAGGAGAGGCGGTGAGGCGGTCATGGCGAGCGGCGGCGGGGCGGTGAGGGAGGTGGGGTCGAGGGCGGAGCTGGACGCCGCGGTGGGCGGCGCGCGGGCCGCCGCGGTGCACTTCTGGGCCTCCTGGTGCGAGGCCTCCAAGCAGATGGACGAGGTCTTCGCGCACCTCGCCGTCGACTTCCCCCACGCGCTCTTCCTCCGGGTACGTGCTGCTTTGCTATCCCCCCACCCCGCCTTCCTCTCATGTTCTATCGCGGTAGATTTGGGATCGGGTTGGTTTCCTGTGGATCGTGAATTCGTGATTCGTCGGCCACGGCCTAGGGTTCGGATTCGCGGTTAGCGTTTAGGGTTCTGGTGTATGATAGCTTTTGCTGTGCAAGTTACTTTCTCGTATGTTTGATTATGCTATGATGTTTATTTGGTACTGCCAAGTTGAGATGCGACAAGCAATAGCTGTTTTTTTTTCAGTTTCTGCCTTAATATGTGACGTGTATCCAGTTGATTAACTGGAATCCAACCCAATTTGTGCGTGCACCATTTGTCGCTCCTTATTAGGCTATGGAGTCAGTTAAAAGCATGAGATAACAGCTGAATGCAACCTTGAAACCCTTTGCTCTTCCTTTTAAGTTATGGACTCAGTTGAGAGTGTGAGATAATAGCTGAGGGCAACCAACTTGTGCTTGAAACTCTTAGCTCTTTCATTAGGTGAACTTTCAGTATCAAGTATGAGGCCAAATGTCCAACACTATATAAATAGTAGTCTTTGTACTGGTCTGTTAGACGGAAATTTGAGTTAAGACTGATCTAATAAAATATTTCATCTTCACGACTATCTTGCACTTTGTCTTCTTTAGTCAAATAATTATGAATCATTCTATATGTGGCTGCCAATAACATGCCGTTTTGTAGTTTGGATATCTGAAGCCTTTTCTTGTTTATCCTTGTTACATTGGTAACTCCTATCAGGTTGAAGCTGAAGAACAACCGGAAATTTCAGAGGCATATGGAGTTACAGCAGTACCATACTTTGTTTTCTGCAAGGTATTTATTATTACAGTTTTCTGGATGAGTTACTTTAGTTCACGCTATAGGATGGACGAAGAATGTTCTTGCTTCTTTTGGTGAACTTTTGTACTGGGATTATGTAGCATGTAGGCTGTTACCAGTTCATGTCACTAGAGTGCTGTATGGACTATGAAATGTTTTGTACGGCTATAACCAAAGTAATGCATGTGATATGTTAAGGGACCTCCTGAGCTTGGCATGCACAATGTATTCTCAAATAGGCTAGTGAATCATGGCTTCACTTGAAATTTAGTCATTGCTTCATTTGGAATTTTGGTGTTACTGTGAATTTTTTTCGTAGTGCCAATTGTAAGTGCCACAACCGTTAGATTTCCGTATGATGTTTGCTCTGCAAATATGTGAGGTTAGATCGTGAAAGAGGTCATGTTTGCTTAGCTTCTGGATTTTTTTTAATGCAGTGCCAAATATGTTTTATTGAATGCCTTGGAAGTTTTATGTGTTGCTTCCTTATTAAATTTGAATTGCACAAGTTCCCTCATCCATTTTTAAAGGAAAAAAAATCCAACATGTGCTTTTGCCCTCATGATTAGGCTTGTGCTGATATTATTGTTAGGACCCACTTTCGAACCTATAAGCATGAAATATTCTACAAGCAATGTCATCAATTCCCCATGCCACATATACTGTGGAATAATGAAGTTAGGTATACACTTCACTGAACTTACTCTAGCCTGCCTACCTTAAAGGTTCTGTATGAATGTGCAAGTTAATTTAGTTCACCCTAGCATGGATGTACAATGTTCTTGCTTCTTTGGCGACTTCTGTTGTGGGATGACGTAGCATGTAGTCTGTTACCAGTTCATGTCACTGGAATGTTGTATGGACTATGAAGTATTCTGTACGACTATGACCAAATTAATGCTGTGATATTGTTACGGGACCTCCTGAGGTCGGCATGCCCAGTGTCTTCTTAGCTAGGTTAGTCGTGGCTTCACTTGGAATTTGGTGTGTTACTGTCAAATTCCTTTGTAATGCCACACAACCTTTAGATTTTCATATGATGTTGTCTGCAAATATGTGAGGTTAGGTTGTGGAAGAGGTTATGTTTGCTTAGCTTCTGGATTTTTTTTAATGTAGTGCCAAATATGTTTCATTGAATGCCTTGGAAATTTCATGTGTTGCTTTCTTTGTAAGAGTTTTTTCATCTGTGCATGGTTTATCTGTTTTCAGGAAGGCAAATCTGTTGATACTCTGGAGGGTGCAAATCCAGCGAGCCTGGCCAATAAGGTTGCAAAGTTAGCTGGGCCTGCCAATGTTGCTGAGTCTGCTGCACCTGCTAGCCTGGGAGTTGCTGCTGGGCCTGCGGTACTTGAAAAGGTGCAAGAATTGGCACGGCATAATGGATCTTCTGCTGCTGAAAGTGCAACTGCTCTGAATAAGCGATTGGAGCAGCTTGTCAATTCCCATCCTGTCATCTTATTTATGAAGGGGAATCCAGAAGAACCAAGGTGTGGTTTCAGTCGAAGAGTGGTTGACATTTTGAAGCAGGAAGGTGTTGAGTTTGGGAGCTTTGATATCCTTTCAGATGATGCAGTACGTGAAGGACTGAAGAAGTTCTCTAACTGGCCAACTTTTCCTCAGTTGTACTGCAAAGGTGAACTGCTTGGTGGATGTGATATTGTTATTGCTATGCATGAAAGTGGTGAACTGAAGGATGTGTTGAAGGAGCACAACATCCCTCTCCAGGCACAAGGAAGTAAAATTGAGGAGGAGCCGATATCCGAGTCTACAGGTGAAAAGAGTCCTGAACCAATTGGGCTTACTGAAGCTCAGAAATCTCGTTTGGAGAACCTCACTAATTCAAGCCCAGTGATGATATTTATCAAAGGTTCACCTGAGGAGCCCAAGTGTGGATTCAGTGGGAAGGTCCTTCACATTCTTAAGCAAGAGAAGATTCCTTTCTCAAGTTTTGACATTCTTTCAGATGATGAGGTTAGGCAGGGCCTAAAGGTTCTATCGAACTGGCCTAGCTACCCTCAAGTGTACATAAAGGGTGAGTTGGTTGGTGGTTCAGACATAGTGATGGAGATGCACAAGAGTGGGGAGCTAAAGAAGGTTCTGTCTGAGAAAGGGATTATTCCGAAAGAGAGCCTAGAGGACCGACTTAAGGCCTTGATTTCCTCATCCCCAGTGATGCTGTTCATGAAGGGCAACCCAGATACTCCACGTTGTGGCTTTAGTTCGAAAGTTGTGAATGCATTGAAAGGAGCAGGGATCAGCTTTGGGTCCTTCGACATTCTATCTGATGAGGAAGTCAGACAAGGTCTGAAGACTTACTCGAACTGGCCCACTTTTCCCCAGCTCTACTACAAATCCGAACTGATGGGGGGCTGTGACATTGTTCTCGAGATGGAAAAGAGTGGAGAGCTGAAGTCCACTCTTTCGGAGTAGTGGATACTTTGGCGCTATATCAGCGGGTTACCGTGTTTTTTTCCTGCATGTGCCCTATAGGCTATATCTAGTTGCTTTATTGGTGGCATTTCTATGCCGATGTATTCATACATCCATGTTTTAAACTTGGATATCCCAGTGCTACGTTGGTTGAACTGTGATGACTCCAGAAGAATAACTTAAAATACCTGTTCTGTTCTTATATTACCGCTTCATTTTCGCTGCCTTGGTCTGTATGTTGCAAAAATATTAACAGAGTATTATTTTGCAGTTAATAGATGTATGATTCATAACGTTTACTAGGCAACTTGGCGCGGTGACATGCCGCACCCTTCTTGTTAACTCATCTGCCATGGTTAAAGATCATCAGCTGGAAATTACCATCGAGAAGGTTGAGAAACTCGCGTCGAATTTACTGTGGAAAGATGCCAAAAAAAATCCCTATTTGTAATAGCAGTCCAATTTTTTTCAAATTGCATGCCAAATGTGTGAGACAATTTGGCAAATGAGATTGAGAAGCGTTCTAGCGAGAACAACGCGATGCAGGACTGGAGCTCTCGCGTGCCCGAGCCCGCGCCTGGCCGCCCCACGCCGGCGATGGCCACCCCGGCCCCGCTGTCCTACGCCGCCGCCGCTGCGGCCCCGCAGCGCCCTCTGCCGCCTCCGCCTGACCGTATCCCCGCTGGATTCGTTCCCCAGGTAATCCCCCCCACCAAATCGCCGCCTCTACAGATCTGGATCGGACGCCGACGCCGCCGCCGCAGTCGTCCGTGGTCGGCGACTCTGAGGTGGTCCCGGAGACGCCTCCATCTCTCCTGCGGCCGGAGCGACAGCTGGTACCACCTGGGTATGCCGCTGCTCGTTTGATTTCGGGGCGCGAGTGGAGACCAATTACTGCGGCTGCTGCCTCCTCTTCAATGCCGCTGCAGCTCGGACAAGACTCGACGGAAGGAAGACGATGGGAGGTGGTACAGCACCGCCGCCCGCGCCGTGCGGATGTTCCCCCGCCACGGCCAGCCTTAATGCGGTCGGTCGCCATCCGCCACCGGCTTGGCTTAATGGCCGCTGCTTCAACTGCTTGTTCAAAGGGCGGCCGGGCCATCGTGTGTCGGAGTGCAGGGATCCTATAAAATGCCGTTGCTGCTTCAGGTCTGGTCATCGCAGTCGCTTCTGTGTTCATCCACTTGAGCCTCCTCCAAGCCCGTCTACTGCCTCGCCGCGTCCCCGCTCGAGCCGCCAAGTTGTTGCTGCTCCGCCTGCGGCTGCGCCTCGTCAAGCCCGAGCTCCTCCGCCTCCTGCTGCCGCTCGTGCTCCGGAGGCTGCGCTTCCTCAAGCTCGGGCTGCGCCGCCACCTGTTGCCGCTCGCCGTCCTCCCCACGCTGCTCGGGCCATGGCGGTTGCTGCGGGTGGCTCTAGGCCCAATGAAGACTTCGTCGTGATTCACTCCACGCCGGAGATGGGGATGGAGGCTACCTTGTTGCTCACCAACGCCGCGTACGCCTGGTTCGACCGGCCGCCGGCGAGGGATGAGAAGGAGGCGCTGCTCCGGGCTCTGGCAACGACCGCGGGCGCCGCACCGGACGACATCACCATCACCGAGCACTTCCCGGAGCCTTTCTTCGTGAGGTTCAAGTACCCGACCACCGCGACAACGTCGTCTCGCGCCACGACTTCCCCTTCGGCACGCTTCGTGTGCAGGTCCGGCCATGGAGGCTCGAGGACAACGCCGAGCAGGACGATCTCAAGCACCATGTGAGGCTGTGCATTGAAAATGTGCCCCTCTATGCTTGGAATGACGTCGCCGCGCAGCAGGCGATCGGGCGTGCGTGTTCCTTGGACTACATCGAGGCGAAATGCAAGACGAAGGAATACACGAAGGCTCTGTGCCTTTGGGCATGGGTGGAGAACCCGATCTTCGTCCAGCGTGTGGGCTGGGTCACTCTGCCTGGCCCAAACGCGCCTCCGGGGGTGCGGGAGCGTGGCCGCCGTGGCCTGCAGCGCCGCTGCATCATTCACCTCGACATTGACGAGGATCAGACCGGCCCAGCCGACGCGCCGCAGCCGCCTGCTGCTAGGTTCACCTGGCGCTTCGGCCAGCTCGATGGGATCGCTCCGTCCGGGACAGAGCCGAGTGCATCAGCGACAACGGCAACGACAGGCGCGACAGAGACCGGGACAGAGACGACCGCGATGGGCGCGGTGGGCGCGATCGCGACCGCACCGGCAACGGTGGTTGGGGTGCGGCCATTCGCCGCAGCCTGTCACGCAGTGGCCGGAGGCGCGACAGCGACGCCGACCGTCAGAGGGAGCGTGACCGTGACCGTTCCGGCAACAGGGGTGGAAACAGGGACAGCGGCCGTCAGCGCGCGCCCGCGCCGCAGATTCAAGCCACGGCTGCATGGCTTCGTCCGTGCGGCAGGCCTTGGGCGCGCTCGGCGTCGCCGGCCATCATCAGGAGGCGCTCCAGGGCGGATTTGACGCCGCCGGCTTCCCCGGACCCCTTCTCGCCCACTGGAGTGTGCCCATCCCCGCCGTTCGAGCTCGACTACGCCCCATTCTTCGTCCTGTCCAGCGGCGGCATGGCGACGCCGGCAAGGGTGGACCTCTCGCAGTGCTCGGTGCACAGCGCTGAGACGCGGTTCCTCCTCGAGCACCTGGCTCCGGATTCGCTGCAGCTCACTCCTCCATGCCCGCCAGGTTTCGATGCGTCTCCTGACCTGCAGCCGTCTCCCGCAGCTTCGGTGGCTTCATCCGTCGCCGCTGGCAACGTCACCGCGCACTCGCCGGAGGCCTCGACGGTTCGGGTGTCGGAGAGCCCCTCGCTTCGCTCTTCGTGCCGAGCCAGCACCATCTGATGTCGTCCCCGCCGCCGCGGCGCCCGGCGATCAGGAGAAAGACGCTGGCTGGGGTTGACATCGCGCGCAACGATGGGTTCTCCCTCAAGCGCGCGAGTGCAAGGATCAAGGCCAAGCACAAGGCTCAGCCTGTGGCTAAGGCGGCGGAGGCGGCTGTCTGTCGCGGCCTTCGCATTGTTCTTGATGGAGAGGTGGTCACCGAGATGGCGATGACCCAATTCGCGAAGGTGTTCGACGGCGAGGTCTCAGACATGGCACTCGACAGGCTGCGCACCATGTTTAACGTCGACAAGCCGGAGGAGGAGGCGCTGGAGGAGGCTCTGCTGGCACATCGAGGTGATGAGGGCCTCGATCACGAGGCGCAGGAGGAAGGGGATGCTGCTGCTGTTGATGTTTGAAGACAGTTTGTCTCGTCTGTTGCTGGGTCGTCTTAGGTTATCAATGTTAATGCTCTTCTGTTTAGTTTGCTTCGATCGAGCCATGGCTCTGTGTGTGTGTCTGCCCTCTAGGAGCAGCATCAGGGTCAGACTTTTGCTTGTTTGTGCTGGGACCTGCCCGTGGCTTCTGTTGCTGTTGTTAGGTGCATGTATCAGTGGACTAAGTTTGTGGTTCCTCACTGGTTAAATAGTTCAGAGATGTTTTGGGTCTCTCTTATACCTTCTGTGGGTCTGCTGGGTGTTAAATGATTGAACAACTCCCAAACATTTTGGACTGGAATGTGCGGGGCCTAAATGACAAGGAGAGGCAAGATACTGTGCACGAGACGGTGGCTTCGTCGTCTTGCCACATTGTTTGCCTCCAAGAGACAAAACTTGGTCCTGTATCTCCCTTCGACGCTTCTTATATTGGTGGCAATCGTCTTAAAAGCTTCGCCGAGCGTCCCGCCACGGGCACGAGAGGCGGGATCCTTCTTTTGTGGGACGAAAATGTGGTTCAAATCACCAATGTTGTCACTTCCGAGTTTTGCCTTTCGGCAATGGTGCACATAGTCAACACCGACGACGAGGGCGATTTCTTGCTTACCACCGTGTACGGGCCTACGGCGTCAAACCGTAAAGATGACTTCTTTGGGGAGCTCACTAACCTTAAGCCTACTGTCGGTGTCCGTTGGTTGGTCCTTGGGGACTTCAACCAAATCCGCCGCGCTCAAGACAAGAACAACCGCAACATCAACTGGAGCCGTATCAACCGTTTCCGCGCCGCCCTTCAAACTTGTGAGCTAAAGGAATTGCATCTCCAAAACCGTCGTTTCACTTGGAGTAATGGGAGAGCAAGTCCCACCCTTTCAAAGCTCGATGCCTTCTTTCGCAACCCCGAGTGGGACATCCGTTTTGACACCCATGTGCTTCATGCTCTTTCTTCCTCCTTGTCGGATCATTGCCCTCTCTTGCTTGCCGATGATCGTGGACCGAGACGTCCTCGCTCCTTCAAGTTTGAGAACTTTTGGTTGAGACTTCCCGGGTTCAACGACATCGTCAAGGAGGCATGGGATGAGCCTACCACGCACACGGAGCCTTGCCACATCCTCTACCACAAGTTACACATCACCGGTAAAAGGTTATCTCGGTGGAGCCGTAGCCTATTCCCTAACACCAAGGTCATGGTGCATGCCGCGCTACTCGTCATTCTCCACTTCGATTTGGCTCAGGAGAATCGAGTGCTCTCCGAGAATGAGAGGACTTGTATGCTAGGCTCAAGAGGAAGGTGGTTGCTTTGGCCTTTGTTGCGAGGGCTAGGAAGAAGCAATGTGCAAGAATTGCAAACATTAAGGAGGGTGACGCCAACACAAAAATTTCCATATGAGGGTGAACTCGAGGAGGAGAAAGAACCATATTCACCGCCTAAAGACAAATAACGCTTGGGTCACCGATCACGCCGCCAAGGAGGGTGTGGTTCATGCTCATTTCAATTCGGTTCTTGGCCATGGGGAGGCAAGGACACAAGATTTCAATTGGGAGGGTCTTCACTTTGAGGAGACGAATTGGAGAGTCTTGGAGAGCCGTTTTCCGAAGACGAAGTGAAGAATGCAATCAACCAAATGCCATGTGACAAGGCTCCCGGCCCCGACGGTTTCACGGGTGCTTTCTTCAAGAGATGTTGGGACACTATTAAGGTGGATGTTATGCGCGTCATTCACCTTTTCGGAAACCTTCACACCGGCAATTTCCATTGGCTCAACTCCGCTCACATTGCACTTCTCCCTAGGAAGGAAGGGGCGAAGAGGTCTCCGATTTTAGGCCTATTGGTCTCATCCATGCTATTGCAAAGATCATATCCAAAATGCTTGCTCTTCGCCTAGGTCCGCTTATGAATGACCTTGTCTCCAATGCCCAAAGTGCTTTCATCAAGAAGCGAAGCATACACGACAATTTCCTCTACGTCAAAAATCTTGCAAAGCGGTTCCACAAGGGAAAGTTTCCGGCTCTACTCTTCAAGCTTGATATTCGGAAGGCTTTTGAGTCCATCCGGTGGGAATATGTTTTGGACCTTCTCCAACGCCGGGGGTTCCCTACTCGGTTTTGTGATTGGATTGCCGCCTTGCTCTCAACCGCATCCTCACGTGTGCTCCTCAATGGTGTGACCGGCCCTCCCATTTTGCATGGCCGCAGGCTTCGCCAAGGTGACCCGTTGTCTCCCCTCCTCTTCGTCTTGGCCATTGATCCCATCACCCAAATTTTGGAGATTGCAACGAGAGAAGGCCTTCTTTACAAGCTCCGGGGAGAGGCACCATTTTGAGAACCTCGCTTTATGCGGACGACGCGGCTGTTTTTGTGGCGCCCTTCAAGGAGGACATCGAAAACCTTGCGGCCATCCTCCTTGCGTTCGGTGAGGTCACCGGACTTTGCACCAACTTTGATAAAAGCTCCGTCGTGCCTATTCGTTGTGGGGCGATCAATCTTGATGAGGTTCTTGAGGGTATTCCGGCAACAAGGGCCAACTTCCCTTTGCGGTACCTTGGCCTACCGTTATCGGTTAGAAGGTTAAAACGTCGGATTTTCAACATCTTGAGGACAAGTGCGCCGGGAAGTTGCCTACGTGGAATGGCAAGTACATTGCCACGGCCGGCCGGGCGGCTCTTGTCACGTCGGTCATTGCCTCTCAAGCCATCTACTATTTGACGCCTCTCATCATTCCGCCGGGTACTATGGCTTTCCTTAACAAGATTCAACGTGCTTTTCTTTGGTCCGCGAAAGACAAAACCACCGGAGCCAAGTGCAAGGTCAATTGGGAGCTCGTTTGCCGTCCCAAGGAGCTTGGGGGCTCGGGTTGCTTCATTTGGGCAAGTTTGCCACGGCTTTGCGTTTGCGTTGGCCATGGCTTGAGTGGAAAGACCCCGGAAAAATTTGGGCGGGTTATGGAAACCCTTGCACTAGGGATGACATGGATATCTTCTACACCGCAACATCGATTTCCGTCGGAGATGGGTTAAAGACTCCCTTTTGGCATGCTCCATGGGTGGAGGGTGAGAAGCCAAAAGATATCGCGCCTCTCATTTTTGAATGCTCTAGCAAGAGAATGTTGTGGTCGGGAAGGCTTTGTTCGGTGCTAGTTGGGTACGGAATGTGCGGCTCGATGAAAACTTCACAATCGAGCATTTCGTGCAATTTGTCAAGCTTTGGTCCCTCCTCACAAATGTTCACCTCAACCCCAATGTGAGCGATGAAATTTGTTGGAAGCTCACGGAGAATGGCGAATATTCGGCAAAGTCGGCCTACAAGTTGCAATTTATGGGCACCATCCTCCACCATGAAGAACTCGGTTTGGAGACCTTGGGCTCCACCGAAGACAAAGTTTTTTGCTTGGCTTGCAAATCAAAATAGGGTGTGGACGGCCGACCGGCTAGCGAGGAGGGGTTGGACAAATTGTGGCCTTTGTCCGTTGTGCAAGCAAACCACGGAGTCCATCAACCACCTCTTTGTCCATTGTCGTGTCACTAGAAGAATTTGGGACCTTATCAAGGGTTGGCTCGGCCTCCAAAATGTCAACACCGGTTCGTGGATGGGCCTCAATTTCAACGATTGGTGGCTTTTGATGACAAGTTTACCTCCTAGCCGGAAAGCCGTCGCCTCCCTCACCTTGCTTGTTACTTGGGAGGTGTGGAATGAGAGGAACGATAGGGTCTTCAAGAATAAAAGTGCGCCAACTTTTGTCATTTTAGATAGAGTTAAGAGAGAGGCTCGCCTTTGGGTTCTCGCGGGCGCCAAATGTTTGGGCAACTTGATGCCGCGAGAGTAATCGTTTTGTAATAGTTGGTTGATGACGTGAAACACACGTTCGTTGGGAGACCCCAAGAGGAAGGTATGATGTAGTCAGCAGCAAGTTTTCCCTCAGAAAGAAACCAAGGTTATCGAACCAGTAGGAGCAGCAACTCTTCAGAAGGTTGTCAACGGCGCCAGAAAAATAGCTGTCGCAGGGAGTCTGGACTGTTGACGTGGAATCTGCACACAACACAATCAAACTACTTTGCCCCAACGAAACAGTGAGGTTGTCAATCTCACTGGCTTGCTGAAAACAAAGGATTAAACGTATGGTGTGGAAAATGAGTATTAAATTGCAGAGAATGAAAAAGGAACAGTTTGCAGTTTGTGGTTGTTTAATCAGTGTAAAAGAATGGACCGGGGTCCACAGTTCACTAGTGGTGTCTCTCCATAAAAGATAACTAACATGTTGGGTGAACAAATTACAGCTGGGCAATTGACGAATAGTGAGCGCATGACAATGCATATACATGACATGTTGACTACTATGATATTTAATTGGGCATTACGACATAATACATAGACCGTTATCCAACAGCATCTATGACTAATAATCCACCGCCGGGTTGTCATCCGAGTCCCCCGTTGGTATTAAGTTGCAAGCAACGGATAATTGCATTAAGTAAAGTGCGTAATGTAAACAAACACATATGCCGTGGACATAGCATCGTTAGGTTATCCCTAGTGGCAACAGCACATCCACAACCTTAGAACTTTCTGTCACTGTCCCAGGTTAAACGGAGACATGAACCCACTATCTAGCATAAATACTCTCTCTTGGAGTTACAAGCATCTACTTGGCCAAAGCATCTACGAGTAACGGAAAGCATGCAAGATCTTAAATAACATATAAGATAGATTGATAATCAACTTGACATAATATTCAATATTCATCGGATCCCAGCAAACACAACATGTAGCATTACAATAATATGATCTTGATCATGTAGGGCAGCTCACAAGATCTAAACATGATGGCACAAAGTGGAGAGACAACCATCTAGCTACTGCTATGGACCCGTAGTCCAAGGATGAACTACTCACGCATCACTCCGGAGGCAGGCATGGCGATGTAGAAGCCTCCGGTGACGATTCCCCTCTCCGGCAGGGTGCCGGGAAGAGGTTCTGAACCCTCCCGAGCTAGGGTTGACGACGGCGGCGTCTCTGGAACTTTTCGTGGATATTTGCTCAGGTACTTAGGGTTTTCGCGTCGGGGGGAATAAGTAGGCGAAAGGGCGGCGGCTGCGGACCCCCGAGGGGCCCACACCACCCAGGGCGCGGCAGAGGGGGGCCCGCGCCCTGGTGCGTGTGGCCCTGGTGGCCCTCCTCTGCTGCTCCTTCGCTCCGTCAGGTGTGTTCTGGAAAAATAGGCACCCCCGTGTAGTTTCGTCCAATTCCGAGAATATTTCCAGACTAGCTTTTCTGGAATACAAAAACAGCAGAAAACAGGAACTGGCACTTCGGCATCTTGTTAATAGGTTAGTCCCAAAAAATGTATAAAAGTGATATAAAGTAGATGCAAAACATGTAGCAATTGGTATAAAACAAGCATGGAACATCAAAAATTATAGATACGTTTGAGACGTATCAGCATCCCCAAGCTTAGTTCCTACTCGTCCTCGAGTAGGTAAACGATAAAAACAAATAATTTTTGAGGTGACATGCTACTATCATAATCTTGATCATATAATATTGCAAGGCACATGTAAATGAATGAAGTGATCCAAGTCAATGGTCTATAATTTGCTACCAAATAGATAATGAGTAAACAATGAATCACACAAGCTAAACGTTTTCATGAATAGTACTTTCGAGACAAGCATCAAACAGTTTTGCATAAGTGTTAACTCATAAAGCAATAGTTTCTAACAAAAGGTATTTAATCAACACAAAGGAAGAATTTAGTTTCAGCATTTGCTTCAACTTTCAACATATTTATCTCATGGATATTGTCAACACAAAGTAGTATAACAAGTCCAATACATTGCATATAACGCATGTTGTAACAAAGTTGACACTAGTGTTTGCTTGTGGAAGACAGAAAGAATAGGAAAACTGACTCAACATAAAAGTAAAAGAAAGGCCCTTCGCAGAGGGAAGCAGGGATTAAATCATGTGCTAGAGCTTTTAGGTTTTTGAAAGCATATAGAGATTGCATAAAATATTTGATACTCCTCCCAACCTTGCTAACACAAGCCATGGCTAACCGAATCCTCGGGTGCCTTCCATCAATCACATACCATGGAGGAGTATCTATTTTTGAGAGGTGTTTGTTAATTGTCAACGAATGGTAGCGGGTGAGAACAGTATTCTACCTGTCGAACGGACTTTTAAGAGCGGCTCCCATGAAGGACGTTATTTCTACCAGCAAGGCAGATCATCCCTCTTTCTCTTTGGTTTACACACATTCAGGTATTTCACTGTTTGTCATTGCTTACTGATGAATCAGGGCAAAAGTGTGAAGAGAATTAATTGGTTAAAGTTGTAATTAATTGGGACTGGGCACCCCGTTGCCAGCTCTTTTTGCAAGTTATTGGATAAGCGGATGTATATGCCACTAGTCCAGGTGTAAAAGTCCACTCGACAAATAGAATAAAGAATAACCACACTAATTCCTCATGAGCTAGTAAACATTGACACAAAAAGGGAATAATAACATTTTGAATAATTTAAAGGTAGCACATGAAAAATTTACTTGGAGTGGCAAGGAAATACCACATATAGGTAGTTATGGTGGACACAAATGGCATGGATTTTGGCTCAAGGATTTGGATGCACGAGAAGCATTCCCTCTCAGTACAGAGTTTAGGCTAGCAAGGTTATGTAAGCAAACAAGAATATCAACCCGTACACCAAGTTTTATATGACAAACATATTGCAAACGTTATAAGACTTCATACCGTCTTCCTTGTTAACCAAACCCTGTTATTAGAAAATATCTAGACCTTAGAGGTACCACCGATGCAAACCAAATTTTCAACAAGCTTTACGGTAGTTCTTCACTAATAGGCTTAACTCATGTGATGCACAATTTAATCATGATCTACTTGTTAACTCAAAACAATTGACAAGCATCAAGTTATCCATTTTAGTGATCTACAAGATTAAGCAAGTTTTTCCTTATACCAATTACCACATGCAACATTTTCTGAACCAACCAAACACCAATCAATTTATTTCATCAACTCTCCAAACAAATATAAGTGAAGCAAGAGAGTACTTTCTACAAAAGAAAGCTAATAGCTCTGACAAGAGATACATGAAAACAAGAGCTAAAAGCTGAACAGCGCTAGATATGAATACTCAACAAATATAAGTGAAGAATAGGAGTATTCTCATGAAAAAGCGGAGCGTGTCTCTCTCCCAATCAAGAATGCTAGGGTCCAGTCAAGCTTTATTGAAAATAAAATGCAATACTGAAAATAAAAGCACACAGACGCTCCAAGAAAAGCACATATGATGTGAAAGAATTAAAATATAGTTTCACTAGAGATGACCTGATAATTTTGACGATGAAGAAGGGGATGCCTTGGGCATCCCCAAGCTTAGACGCTTGAGTCTTCTTGAAATATGCTGGGGAGATCCATGGGAGCCTCCCCAAGCTTAAGCTCTTCACTCTTCTTGATCCTATTATATCATCCTTCTCTCTTGACCCTTGAAAACTTCCGTCACACCAAACTCAAAGTAGATCTCATTAGAGGGTTAGTGCATAATCAAAAATTCACATGTTCTGTAAAGACGCAATATGATTTGTTACTTTAAACATTAGCTACAGCCACTGATGTTATGTGAAGCTCTTCCACCCAAAAAAGAATTTCACTCAACACTAGTAAAAGAGAGAATGCAAAAATAAAAAGGCATAATCTGTCTAAAACAGAACAGTCCGCAAAGACGAATTTTTTCGAGGCACTTACGACGCTCAGATCGAGAAACTCTGAACTAATGAAAGTTTCAGACATTCATAAAGATTACGCACAAAAATTTCAGATTTAATTAACAATCTGGTGATTTTAGGAATTTCGTACAGTGAACAGCAAAAATCTGTTTCTGCGCAGCAATCAAAATTAAGCATCATCTTATCATTAGAGGCTACTCTTGGCACAACAATGCGAGAAAATAAAGATACAAAGGAGTTGCTACAGAAGTAAACAAACTCCTTGACTCAATAAAAGAAAAATTGCAGAAAAATAAAATGGGTTGCCTCCCATAAGCGCTTTTCTTTAACGCCTTTTAGCTAGGCACAAAGCATGCATCAAGTATTACCAAGTGAAGAAGCATCAACATTGTAATTTGTTCGAACAATAGAATCATAAGGTGGCTTAATCTTCTTCCTAGGAAAGTGTTCCATACCTTTCTTGAGAGGAAATTGATATTTTATATTCCCTTCTTTCATATCAATAATAGCACCTACAGTCTAAGAAAAGGTCTTCCCAGCACAATAGGGCATGATGGATTGCACTCAATATCCAAGACAATAAAATCAACGGGGACATAATTGTTGTTAACCATGATAAGAACATCATCAATTCTTCCCAAAGGTTTTTTAATAGTAGAATCAACAAGGTGAACATCCAAGTAACAATTTTCCAAAGGTGCTAAATCAAGCATATCATATAATCTTTTAGGCATAACAGAAATACTAGCACCAAGGTCACACAAAGCATTGCAATCAAAGTCATTCAATTTCAATTTAATGATGGGCTCCCAACCATCTTCTAACTTCCTAGGGATAGAAGCTTCATGTTAATTTCTCTTCCCTAACTTGTATGAGAGCATTAGTAATATGTTTAGTAAAAGCCATGTTTATAGCACTAGCATTAGGACTTCTAGCTAGCTTTTGCAAGAACTTAATTACTTCAGAAATATTGCAACCATCAAAATCAAAGTCATTATCATCAAAAGTAATGGAATTATTCTCTTCCTTATTGCTAGAAATTTCAGCATCTTTATCAAGGACAGTTTCAGAGTTATCAGGCAATTTAGGACATTTTGCAATAGAAGTGGAAACATTACCAACACCAACTATCTTGCCATTAATGGTAGGAGGTTTGTTAACACTTGAGTTTGAAGCATTTTCAGAAGTAGTAATAGTATAAACTCTAGCAATATTTTCTTTCTAGCAATTTCATCCTCTCTTTCCCATCTAGCATGCAATTCAGCTAACATCCTCACATTGTTATCAATTTTAACTTGTATAGCATTGAGAGTTTTGCTCTCTTTAACATCATGAGGCATGTTCTTTAGTTTCAATAAGTCAACATCAAGAGCAAGACTATCAACTTTAGAGGAAAGCACATCAATTTTCCCAAATTTCTCCTCAACAGTTTTATTGAAAGCAGTTTGTGTACTAATAAAATCCTTAAGCATAACTTCAAGATCAGAGGGTACACTCTTATTATTATTGTAGGAGTTACTATAGGAATTTCCATAACCATTGCCACTATTAGAAGGATAGGGCCTATAATTGCTATTACCAAAATTATTCCTATAAGCATTGTTGTTGAAATTATTATTTTTAATGAAGTTCACATCAACATGCTCTTCTTGAGCAACCAAAGAAGCTAAAGGAACATTATTTGGATCAACATGTGTTTGACCATTTGCAAGCATAGACATAATAGTATCAATTTTGGCACTCAAGGAGGAGGTTTCCTCAACAGAATTTACCTTCTTACCTGTTGGAGCTCTCTCGGTGTGCCACTCAGAATAATTAATCATCATATCATCAAGAAGCTTTGTTGCAGCACCCAAAGTGATGGACATAAAGGTACCTCCAGCGGCCGAATCCAATAAATTCCTCGAAGAAAAATTTAATCCTGCATAGAAGGTTTGGATGATCATCCAAGTAGTCAGTCCATGAGTGGGACAATTTTTAACCAATGATTTCATTCTCTCCCATGCTTGAGCAACATGTTCATTATCAAATTGCTTAAAATTCATTATGCTACTTCTCAAAGAAATAATCTTAGCAGGAGGATAATATTTTCCAATAAAAGCATCTTTGCATTTAGTCCATGAATCAATACTATTTCTAGGCAAAGATAGCAACCATTCTTTAGCACGTCCTCTCAAGGAGAAAGGAAAAAGTTTCAGTTTAATAATATCACCATCTACTTCCTTGAGCTTTTGCATTTCACAAAGTTCAACAAAGTTATTAAGGTGAACAGCAGCATCATCAGTACTAACACCAGAAAATTGCTCTTTCATAACAAGATTTAAAAGTGCAGGTTTAATTTCATAAAATTCTGCTGAAGCAGCAGGTGGAGCAATAGGTGTGCATATGAAATCATTGTTGTTCGTGCTAGTGAAATCACACAACTTAGTGTTCTCAGGAGTACTCATTTTAGCAGAAATAAAAACAGTACAGAAAATAACTTGAAAGTAAACTAGATGCAAGTAACTAATTTTTTTGTGTTTTTGATAATTGAAAGCAAACAAGATAAAATAAAATAAACTAAGCAAGACAAAAACAAAGTAAAGAGATTGGAAGCGTGAAACTCCCCTTGCAGAAGACTGCTGTCTCCCCGGCAACGGCGCCAGAAAAATAGCTTGATGACGTGAAACACACGTTCGTTGGGAGACCCCAAGAGGAAGGTATGATGTAGTCAGCAGCAAGTTTTCCCTCAGAAAGAAACCAAGGTTATCGAACCAGTAGGAGCAGCAACTCTTCAGAAGGTTGTCAACGGCGCCAGAAAAATAGCTGTCGCAGGGAGTCTGGACTGTTGACGTGGAATCTGCACACAACACAATCAAACTACTTTGCCCCAACGAAACAGTGAGGTTGTCAATCTCACTGGCTTGCTGAAAACAAAGGATTAAACGTATGGTGTGGAAAATGAGTATTAAATTGCAGAGAATGAAAAAGGAACAGTTTGCAGTTTGTGGTTGTTTAATCAGTGTAAAAGAATGGACCGGGGTCCACAGTTCACTAGTGGTGTCTCTCCATAAAAGATAACTAACATGTTGGGTGAACAAATTACAGCTGGGCAATTGACGAATAGTGAGCGCATGACAATGCATATACATGACATGTTGACTACTATGATATTTAATTGGGCATTACGACATAATACATAGACGTTATCCAACAGCATCTATGACTAATAATCCACCGCCGGGTTGTCATCCGAGTCCCCCGTTGGTATTAAGTTGCAAGCAACGGATAATTGCATTAAGTAAAGTGCGTAATGTAAACAAACACATATGCCGTGGACATAGCATCGTTAGGTTATCCCTAGTGGCAACAGCACATCCACAACCTTAGAACTTTCTGTCACTGTCCCAGGTTAAACGGAGACATGAACCCACTATCTAGCATAAATACTCTCTCTTGGAGTTACAAGCATCTACTTGGCCAAAGCATCTACGAGTAACGGAAAGCATGCAAGATCTTAAATAACATATAAGATAGATTGATAATCAACTTGACATAATATTCAATATTCATCGGATCCCAGCAAACACAACATGTAGCATTACAATAATATGATCTTGATCATGTAGGGCAGCTCACAAGATCTAAACATGATGGCACAAAGTGGAGAGACAACCATCTAGCTACTGCTATGGACCCGTAGTCCAAGGATGAACTACTCACGCATCACTCCGGAGGCAGGCATGGCGATGTAGAAGCCTCCGGTGACGATTCCCCTCTCCGGCAGGGTGCCGGGAAGAGGTTCTGAACCCTCCCGAGCTAGGGTTGACGACGGCGGCGTCTCTGGAACTTTTCGTGGATATTTGCTCAGGTACTTAGGGTTTTCGCGTCGGGGGGAATAAGTAGGCGAAAGGGCGGCGGCTGCGGACCCCCGAGGGGCCCACACCACCCCAGGGCGCGGCAGAGGGGGGCCGCGCCCTGGTGGCGTGTGGCCCTGGTGGCCCTCCTCTGCTGCTCCTTCGCTCCGTCAGGTGTTCTGGAAAAATAGGCACCCCCGTGTAGTTTCGTCCAATTCCGAGAATATTTCCAGACTAGCTTTTCTGGAATACAAAAACAGCAGAAAACAGGAACTGGCACTTCGGCATCTTGTTAATAGGTTAGTCCCAAAAAATGTATAAAAGTGATATAAAGTAGATGCAAAACATGTAGCAATTGGTATAAAACAAGCATGGAACATCAAAAATTATAGATACGTTTGAGACGTATCAGCATCCCCAAGCTTAGTTCCTACTCGTCCTCGAGTAGGTAAACGATAAAAACAAAATAATTTTTGAGGTGACATGCTACTATCATAATCTTGATCATATAATATTGCAAGGCACATGTAAATGAATGAAGTGATCCAAGTCAATGGTCTATAATTTGCTACCAAATAGATAATGAGTAAACAATGAATCACACAAGCTAAACGTTTTCATGAATAGTACTTTCGAGACAAGCATCAAACAGTTTTGCATAAGTGTTAACTCATAAAGCAATAGTTTCTAACAAAAGGTATTTAATCAACACAAAGGAAGAATTTAGTTTCAGCATTTGCTTCAACTTTCAACATATTTATCTCATGGATATTGTCAACACAAAGTAGTATAACAAGTCCAATACATTGCATATAACGCATGTTGTAACAAAGTTGACACTAGTGTTTGCTTGTGGAAGACAGAAAGAATAGGAAACTGACTCAACATAAAAGTAAAAGAAAGGCCCTTCGCAGAGGGAAGCAGGGATTAAATCATGTGCTAGAGCTTTTAGGTTTTTGAAAGCATATAGAGATTGCATAAAATATTTGATACTCCTCCCAACCTTGCTAACACAAGCCATGGCTAACCGAATCCTCGGGTGCCTTCCATCAATCACATACCATGGAGGAGTATCTATTTTTGAGAGGTGTTTGTTAATTGTCAACGAATGGTAGCGGGTGAGAACAGTATTCTACCTGTCGAACGGACTTTTAAGAGCGGCTCCCATGAAGGACGTTATTTCTACCAGCAAGGCAGATCATCCCTCTTTCTCTTTGGTTTACACACATTCAGGTATTTCACTGTTTGTCATTGCTTACTGATGAATCAGGGAAAAGTGTGAAGAGAATTAATTGGTTAAAGTTGTAATTAATTGGGAACTGGGCACCCCGTTGCCAGCTCTTTTTGCAAGTTATTGGATAAGCGGATGTATATGCCACTAGTCCAGGTGTAAAAGTCCACTCGACAAATAGAATAAAGAATAACCACACTAATTCCTCATGAGCTAGTAAACATTGACACAAAAAGGGAATAATAACATTTTAATAATTTAAAGGTAGCACATGAAAAATTTACTTGGAGTGGCAAGGAAATACCACATATAGGTAGTTATGGTGGACACAAATGGCATGGATTTTGGCTCAAGGATTTGGATGTACGAGAAGCATTCCCTCTCAGTACAGAGTTTAGGCTAGCAAGGTTATGTAAGCAAACAAGAATATCAACCCGTACACCAAGTTTTATATGACAAACATATTGCAAACGTTATAAGACTTCATACCGTCTTCCTTGTTAACCAAACCCTGTTATTAGAAAATATCTAGACCTTAGAGGTACCACCGATGCAAACCAAATTTTCAACTAGCTTTACGGTAGTTCTTCACTAATAGGCTTAACTCAATATCATGACAAAAATTCTACTGCTCCGTTCGGATGTTCACATTGGGAGCTCCATATTGATATTGGGTTGAATATCAATATCATGAGATATTGATATTGAGTTTGAATGTCAATATTTTTGTTTGGATGTGTTAGATATTTAGACCCAGACAAGATATTGAGTTTGAATATCAAATGTTGTTTGGATGTTATAAAAGCAGTTTTTTTGAGACATTGATCATTGTACGGTTATATTCATGACAAAATGTGCAAAACAACCACATATTATGGTACAAACAACACGATTGTACAAAATATGCAAATTCAAAGCATAATTCATCATAAATTTCTGAAATTCCAAATGAATGTCTAAAATCAGAGGACTAAATACATCACGATTGTACATGTAAGAAATTCCAAGAAATTTTGATTGTAATGAGTAATGAGCACCTAACTGACTACCATTACACATCCAAGCAATTCGAACTGAATCTGTACATCAACGAGTCTGTACATGCCCAACTGAAGGTCTATACCTGTCCCTGTACACGAAGGATTTGGTCATTTCCTTGGCGTCGTGACGGGGTATGGCAGAGGCGTGGCCCTCCTACTCCGTTCGTGCTATGTGCAATTCCTCTCCGATCTGGAGACCAACCCGAAGCAACACCACCGTCCGCGAGACCTTAGCCGAGGTGAGCACGCCCGCGTGCGCGGCCAACCCGACGCCGCCGGAATCAAGACGCCGCCGCGTCCCTAGGCGAAGCGAGCACGCGCGCGTGCGCCGCCATCCCGACGCAGTCGGAATCAAGCCGCCGCCGCGCCCTCTCCTCCGGCCGCCCCCATCCACACACGCGGCGAACACCTGCGCGTCCCCTGCATCTCTCCGCACGCCCGCTAGCACGCGCGCGTGCGCCGCCACCGTCGAGCGGCGCCCGGCCTACCCCCCTCCGCGCGACGACCCCTCCACCTCCGCTCGCACGCCTCTTTCCGCGCGACCGGGAGCACTGCCCACCGACCCTATTCCGCCTCTTCCAGGCGCGCACCTCCAGCCCCCTCTCGCCCTCCCTCTCCACCCTCGCCGTCATGCTTACCCCCGCTCTGCCGCGGGCTCAACCTCCGCCGCGCGCACCGGGACTACCTCCTGCGCTTCCACAGCCTGCCCGTGGATCTCAGGGTGCGTCGGAGACATATGGGAAGGGAGGTGGGACAGGAGGGAAGGCGGCCTGGATCACCGGAGAAGGGGGCGACGGCGGTGGCTTCCCTGTGCGCCGCCTCTCTTTCACTGGAGGAGGAGACGAACCAGAGATAGAAGGGGAAGGAGCGAGGAGAAGAAGGAAACGTTTTGGCCTGCGAATATCTAGCAATGTCGAGCTCTTACCCTCCATATTCGGAAACAGGCTGCGTAGGCTAAAATGGTGGTGCTCAATATTCGGCCCGAATGTCTAGGCTGAATATCGAGAACATCCAAACACCTGATATTTGTGATATTCGGGCCTGGAGAATATCAATATCCAAAATCAGGTCCGAATGCGAACATCCGAACGGAGCATACATGTTATGAATGATGTATCCCACAAACGTTCAAAATTTCGATGAAACCTTTTTCCTTTTACTGAACCGACTGCGTTGATGATTTCAAATCCAGGTTCAAAATTCAGCTCAAACAAAGTAGAAAGTGTAGCACTTGGACACTAAATTTTGTTGCGAATATATTGTTGGGTTACATGTACCCTTTCCTCAGTTTCCTATGTACGTCGATTGCTCTGGTTTATATTAAAAACTAGGTGACATAAAAACGGGGTGTACATATGAATAGATTCCTACGAGTGCTGCTATGCGTCCTTACGACGGTGCAGTCCATCCGTCGATGAGTGAGGGTCGCGTCAGAGGCTTTCAAACATCCATTCATCGTGTAAACAAACTGGGCCACGTGATCATCGTTATATATATATTAGATATCACCATCTTGGTGTAGGAAATTCGAAATGGAAATTCATCGTATACCGAATATTGGTAACCTAGAACCAACAGAGATCTGCAAGTATTGTCAACCTCATGAAACATTACCACCTAATATCTCCCTTTAATAAAACAATACTAATAACACTACTGTGTTTTACAAGTGTTACAATCTCTAGGCAGCTATTTACTTCATTTTAACAATTCATTTAATGAGAGGACATGATTTTATTGACCTTATCATGTCACTTAATCGTATGTTTGATTCATTTACCTGCATCGTTTCCGTAGCAACGCATGGGCATTTAACTAGTAATAGTAAACCAATTTAGTTACCGTAACATTTATGTGCCAATTTGGCAATGTAGTTAATTTGGCCATCATGCCTAAGGAAACAATTATTGGTGTAAATAATTCAGCTCACTTTTACCGAAATTAGAAATATGAATTTAACAAATATCAGCCTTTTTATGTAATTATTAAAATCCTGACAACCGGGACCCACACGGCAGAAATTTAATAGTTTACAAAAAATATTTACGAAAAGAATGAAAGTCTGATTGGTGGGGCCCGTGATGACGTTATCCGATGACGTCAGCAATGGCCACCAGTGGGCATGTCGACCATGGCAGCGTCGATTGAGGCCGAGAGGGGTGGCGCGGCCTAGCGCGTTCGATGCAGCGCGTCGCGGGCAACCAAAGTGTGGCGGCGCCGCTGGGTTTTGGTCGCCGGAGCAAGTCGGGCTACGCTCCCGCGCGGCGGCGCACGGCGGCTCCCGTGCGGCGGCAACACAGAGGAAGAGGGGAGGAACGGAGGGAACCAGGAGGGCTAGCAGCTCACCAGGAGCGCAGATATGGGCTCGGTGAAGCAAGGCGAGGTCAGGAGGCGGCGAATCGGGGCGCAGCGGCGGCGGCCGGACCCGGGAAGACGACCCCGGCGCGGGCGTCTCCGAGCTTCCCGGCTCGTGATTCTCGGCGAGGATGGAGAGGAGGCCGAGGCCGTCCCGCGGGTGCTCTTCGATTTGACCGGGAGGGCGTGCAGCGGCGGCGGCAAGTCCGACCGTGCGTGGGGAAGGAGGGCGCGGGTGGGGGAGTTTTTGCAGTAAGGTCCCTGGGTTTTCGTAAAATTACAAATAAGTCCCTCTTGCACGGTTCAACAATGTAGCGGGGAACAGTGTTAGCTACAGTACGCGGAGCGCTGTGGGAGCTCAGAATTCGGCGTCCTTAATATACTTAGGTATTAGGATTGTCCGTGTATGCCTCTACTAATCAATATAGTTGGAATGCCTCTACTAATCAATATAGTTAGACACGTGTCACCATTTTTTAGGCCTAAATTGATCTTTTGTGTAAACTTTTCATCCATTATGGCACCTCAAGCTGTAGATGCAAAATGGAACGTTGCTGTAGCTATGCTTTTGCTCACCTCATTCTCCCTGAAATCCAGTTTGATAGTCTTGTCAACATGTGTTCTTGCACAATTGCAATTTCAGCAGATTGTCTTGCCAAGAATTGGCACAATACTACAAAACCATGAACTGGGGCAGAAATTTGTTTGTGGCACATTTCAGGCATAAGTAACAAGTATCAATAAAGTTCTTGTAACTAACTAGATAGATTATATGGTGCACCACAAGTCCACAATACATCATCCACAAATCGGCCTAAAAGTTACGCCCAAAAAAAAAAAAAACGGCCTAAAGTTCCGTTCCATTGATAATCATTAGTTCAAGCAGCATTATCCTGATGCTTTTGTTGAGCTTAGAGCTTCTACCTCTGCGCCTCCAGCCTTCTTCTCTTCTCTCATACGAGCCCTTGACAAAGCGTCGGTCATATCCGAGTTCATAGGCACAGCAGCCTGCAGCAGATGAATGAAAGTCTCAACATCCTTGAGTTCACCTTCGTCTCCAAGATACTTCAGTATCATCTGGATCATCGCAGGCCTCGGTATCCAGCCACTGTTAGGAGCATAAACACAGAGGGCATTCTTTATTAGCTCATAGGCTTTCGCAGCATCACCTTTCTCCGCGTATCCGATTGCTACGATGGCCCAACTGGTTGAACTAGGCTTCTTCCCCTTCTTCAAGAAGTCATCGAGCAGCAACTCGGCCTTGTCCAGCATGTCCTTCTGCCGGTATCCGGTGAGCAAGACATTTGGGACATGGAAGTCGAACGCGTTTTCACTCGACTCCCACTCTTTCAACAAGGCCTCAGCTTCTCCGATTTCATCAAGCTTCACAAGCATTGCAAGCATTGTAGTGTAGTCCTTATTAATATGCCTCTTGCAGTTTGACATTTGGAGCGCCCAGAGCCTCTTCAACTCTGACTTGTCCCCCAGTTGGCCGTAGAGGGACATCAGGTGGTTATAGGCATCTGAATCCTTTATGTCAATTTTTTCTTCTGCTTTCTTTAAAGCAGAGATGGCCTTGTCCCTAATGTTGCCCTTAATGTAGTTGCTCGCCACAACAGCATAGGCGTTCCAGTCAACAACAATTTGAGGCTCACACTCCATATCTTCCAGGGTTTTCTCCATCCCGAAAAAATCTGCCTGCGTGCCGTAAGAGTTTATGCATATTCTGTAGCTGAAGTTGTCAGGCATGATACCATTGCTTTTCATCTCTGCTATCACTGAAGGGACCTTCTCATGCTGTCCTAGGTTGGTATACAGGCCCATGATGTTGTTGTAGGGGAGACTGCTGAACACAAAACCCAGCTCTTTCATCTTCTGAAAATGAGCCAAGGATTCGTCGACTAGGAGTTCTCGTGTGTAGCAGTTCAGGAGTGCACCGTAAGGTTTCTCTGTCTTATCTTTATCAGGTAGTTTACTGAAGTAGGCTTCTGCTGCTTTGACTCCATGAACTTGACCGATCAAATCCAGGTGAACAGCATGATCTTTCGGCAAAAATTTGACATGACCCTTAGCACTCATCCACTCGGAGACCTGCGCAAGGTAAAGGTTCATTCAAGAGCACATATAACTCCACGTAATTACTGGTACGAAATATAGGAATTAATGGTCTACATGCTGCAAACCCCTGGTCAGTATGGTTTGTTGTTTAATCTAAAACACGAAAGCAGATACAGGTTGATCTCACCAGATTTGAGTTTAAAAAACTACATAGTAGATTGAACTCCTCGTTTTACAAGTCTGTCACATAAGTCCAATGAAAGAAACTGGACAAGCCATTTCCCTTCTTTATGCACCGTGTTTAGTACTCGGTGTCTCAAATCACATACATTCATATAGCTATTTTACAGTACCATTCGATTAATTTCAACCGTCCATTCTTGCAGATCTAACAGGTAGAATTAATTTCTACTCCTAGGCTAGTGTTCCAGATCTAGTACTAAGTGTTGAAGTGTATATGTGGATTGTCTAGCCCTTTCCATCAATTCGGACTTTTTGGTTGCATTGGCTAGTGCATGAAGCATGACATGGTATCAGAGAGCCCAGGGTCTCGAGTTCGAATCCTGGTTTTCGCATTTATCCAAAAATTGTTGTTGCCCCCTCTTTGTCCACGCATAGGCCTCTTGAGCCATACGTCTGAGACTCGCGCGCCGTCGCTCTCTTCCGTGTTGACTTTCCGTGTCAAACGTGAGAGGGGGTGTTGAAGTGCCCAGTTTATCCAAAAATTGTTGTTGCCCCCTCTTTGTCCAAGTATAGGCCTCTTGAGCCATACCTCTGAGAATCGAGCGCCGTTGCTCTCTTCCCGTTTGCACGTGTTGACTTTCCGCGTCACACGTGAGAGGGGGTGTTGAAGTGTATATGTGGATTGTCTAGCCCTTTCCATCAGTTCGGACTTTTGGTTGCATTGGCAGTGCATGAAACATGACACTAAGAACCAATGTTAGGGAGTACCCTGATTTAAGAGGTAATACCGTAATAGTGAAAAACAATCATCCCTTCATGCACACGGCACCACTTTATCTAGTAAAGTTTCCTCCCTCCTATCTAGAAATCGATGGATATCAGGTGGGTTGCTGCGTTGGCTTGACATCAGTGGCAGATGCAAGGCTTGGCATGGGGGTGCACAGGACCAGGTGGAATGTTTTTTCTTTGTAAATTGTAATATAGTATATAGATACTTTTTATCTACTATGGCACCCTCTAGGCACCCTGGTTCCAAATGCTGTAGCTCCGCCACTGCTTGACATCGTGGCCTCATGATCTATCTGACGCGGTCGGCACCGCAGCCTTGGTTCTCCCTGTTGCCATCATGGTCAGGCCATTCTCACCACCACGTGTGCTGCCGTCCTTTCACTGCTTCCCAAACTCGTCCCTGCCCAAATGGCAAACCACAACCGATCCTCGTGTTTTGGCTGCCTGCCGCCTGTCTCGTACTGGTTGGCCTCACCAGTCCTGCTCACAACTGATCCTCGTGCTTTGGCCGCAACGTCCCAAATCGTCCATGTCCGCATGACTTCAGGTTGTTTAACTCTTTCTGAATACTTCTCCTATTCTGTTGCAACTGCCAATTCAGTGTGAAGAAAACCCGAAATGCCATGTGCAGAATAGGTTGTCTTAACGTCTCGTTTTGGTTGAACAACAGTTTGCACATAGCACCGGAAGGAGGCTTCATAACCTCAAGCTCGTGCTCCGTGGCTGTAGTTTATGGAGAAGAAGTGGCTCATGTTTTATCAATTTCAGAGTTGTTCGAGATCAACCTAACTTAGTGCACTGGCGGAATAAGGCAGCAGGGTGTGTGACGGGGGAGAAAGTAGCAGCGTGACATGGAGACGGCAGCATCATTCGGCGGGGTAATTAATTTTATTTGGGTTAAACATCATCAGCAACAGTACGATAGCAAACTAACCTTTTTAATGAATGGTAGATTTTACTCCTACTCCACTCTCATCAGATCGAAAACATGGTATCGTAAGAACTCTCCAGTCATAACATCTAGGCAATGACTTGAAATGTTATCATCTTTGCAGTACTTTCAATGCTTCTTTGGATTGTAGGATTGAACTGGAGGATTTGAATCCTTAAGAATTCTTCCTGCAAGTGTCCTTTGAATCATAGGACTGGGTTACCAAAGTGCTATGGAAAAGGCCAATGCACTTTGTTTCTATCTCCCTTCTCTCTTTTAATTCCTCAAAAAATACTGTGTTTATTTTCCCTGCGCCTTCCAAAGGCATTACTTCCCAAATTCTTGTGTCTTAAATATTTTAGGAAGTCATATTACGTGCATACGTTTTTCCTATTCTTGTGTTTTCAATTCCTGCGATACAAAGAGATCCTAAATGTGATTCACAAGTAATCACGTGATTATATGTCATTTCAACAATGAGAAACAGATCATCATTTCAGAAATGCCTATTAATTGCAGGGAATTTCAAGAATTTCGCTGCAGGAGATAAACGGGCACACAGAGCCATGGGAATTGGGCCGCATTTCATCGAATAGCTAGGAGGGCCCGGGGAGGGTATTACCTCGAGGGCCTGGCGGTGGCGGCGGCGCTTGCGGAGCTCTTTGACGACGCGCTCGAGCTCCACTGGGCGGAGGCGGTTGCCGGGCTTTTCCGCCCAGCGCTCGATCTCCGGCACCAGGAGCGTGCCCGGGTGGCCCAGCGGCCACAGCGTGGACTGCAGGCTCGGCGGCCGCCGCGGCGGCTTCTCAGAGCTGTAGCTGCGAGGAGAGGATGCGGTGCTCACAGGGGGGAGGAGAGGAGCGGGGTTGTGGGAGCGGGATCTCCCGTGGAAGAGCCTGCCGCGGCCGAGGCGGAGAAGGCGGCGCCCCGCGGCGAAGAGGGAAGAGGAGGCCATGCTCTGTGGTCTTTGGAGGGTTTTCCTTTGGCAACTTGGGTTTAACAAATTTTGATTGGTATTTGCATTTTGCGGAGTAGCGATTTCTGGCTCCCGTCTCCAGTCATCTCTTTATTTTAAAAATATATATAAATCATGTTTATAAGTTTTAGAAAATCTAAAAAATTGCATGTTTTTTTTTGCGAAAAGCACACTGGCATTAAAAGAAACACCGAGCAATACAGAACAACTCAACGAAAACGAAAATTACAACGAGATCCTTGAGATGCCCTTCATCTTCAACCTCCAGACCATGTCGACGGCGCGCCGCCGCTGCCGCTCCTCCCAGAACCGGCTTGACGTTGTTGGTTGTGAACGGGAAGTCGCCGAACGGGTCAAGAAGGCCACATCCGTCCCAGAGCCGAAGAAGAAGATGAACCACCGATGAAGCTCCATGACTATCCGAAGATCGCCACCGCCAGAAGATACCCTTGAGAACCACACCACTCCCACGGACTTCTCGACGTCGCCGCCGAGATGGGACTGAAGCCGGGGAGACATTATTGTAAAAAGCGTCGCCGTCGCCACCAAAACGACGCCCCAACAAATATGGACACTAAAACTTAAAAAAACGGAGCCCTCCCGCCGACGAGCGCCGAGATCCTCCGCGCCTCCATGGCCCGGAGGCCACAGAGGCAGGGCAGACATGCGGTGGCGCCGACGGGAGGCTGGACGATGCGATCTCGGCTGAGATGCGATCGCCTCGTGGAAGCGAAGCGGTACGCACGTATTTTTTTTAAAATGTGCATGTTGTTAATGATGTATCCCACAAACGTGCAAAATGTCGATTCGAAATAATTTATATTCTAAGCTACACAAAAATAACAAATGCTTGCATCTAAAAGTACACACTTCAAATATCCAAAATATATAAGATTTTATCTTTTTTTTGTACCTCAGAATATAAATTATTTTGAATCAAGATTTTGCTCGTTTATGCGATACATCATTGACAACATGTTGGATTTTTTTCAGATTTTTCTAAAACTTGTAAATATGATTTTTGGTTTGATTTTAAATAGAGGGAACTCAGGAGTCAAAATGACTTTCCGCATTTTATGTTTTTATTTGAGGTAATAACACTAGTATACAAATACTTGTCCACATGTGCAAATTAGTACAATAAGTTAAAATTTAGTTCCCACGGTATAAAAACTTTTTCCAAATGATTCTGGACCATGAAGTCATCGCGTCACGGTCCGAGGAGGGTGAGGTGTCGCAGGGCGTGGCGTCGGCGGTACCGACGGCATGGGCTGTCAAGCCATAACGACCGAGAGTGACGAGAAAGAGCTCCCGCAAGTTGGTGTAGTTGTCGTTGTTGAGATTTAAGGTAATGGGAACATGGAGTTTGCTGGAGGTGGCGTAGGTAGGTTGTGTGGATAAGAGGGGTGCGGTGGTGGGTTGGGTTGTAGAGATGTCGGCAGGGGCCGTGAGCTTGCCTTTTTCTTCGGCAGCGGCGGCTTGATCATCGAGTTCGGAGGCGCACGCATCAACAGTTCTTCGGCACGGGTGTTGAGCCCACGCTCTTTTTCTTCGATCTCGTGGAGCTTGGCTATGATCTCGTCGGGAGTCATGGTGGCGAGGCGAGGGAAGGAAGGAGGGAGGCTAAGGGTTTTGGAGAGGGCTAGGTTTAGGAATCGATCTGCTCTAGTACCATGCAATAATGCAATCTCGGGCTAGTCAATGCACGTCTCGAGATCAATCCCTCCTCAATATATGTACACAAGTACATGGTGTGGGCTTGTCATATGGGCACCTAGAGGGGGGGTGAATAGGTGCTACTTCAAATTTTAATTCTTTTTCAATTTAGGCTTGATCCAAAAGGTAAATTCTCTAGATATGCAACTAAGGTTAATTTACCTATATGACAAGCAAGCAACTACAACTAAGTAAGATACAAGATACAAGTTAAGATGGTAAAGGATAGAAGAAACTGAAGTGAAGCACACGGAGACAAGGATGTGATTCCCGTAGTTCCTTCCTTTTGAGGGGAGGTACGTCTATGTTGGAGGGGTCTGAGCTTCACCACAACAGGCTTACTCAACGTCACAAAGAGCTCACCCTATTCTTCGTTGAACCGCACCACAAAGGATTGGTTCACCTTCCACTATCGGTAACCTTCAAGGCGGAAAAGCGGAGCCTTTACAACAAGCTTTGGGGCACGCATCCACAACTGAATTGGAGGCTCCCAAATCACCACAATCTGTCACACAACAGTAAGATGTGAGAACAAAGGCCTAGGTTTTCCCAATGGAAACCCTAGGCACGAATCCCTCAAGTGAATGAGGGGGGAATGTAAATCGCTTTGGTGAAGATGTAGTTGGTCTTCTCTTTCGATCCTCCAAAGATCAGCAAGTTTGGGTGGGAGGAGGAGATCTCTTGGATTTCGTGGCTCGGCTTATGGTGTTCTTGAAGGTCTGGTCGAGCTACTTGAGGTTGAAGACGAAGTGGGGTATTTATACCCCTTCGTGAAACTAGCCGTTTGAGCCCTTGAAGAAATCCTGGGGCCAGATTATTCGGCCTAAGTGGGGGGCCCGATATTCTGGTTTCCCAGAATATCTGGTTTCCAGTGAAATCTCCGGCCAATAATCCGCCCCATTCTAGAGAGTCACGCATTGCGACGCAATCTTTTCCTTAGCCAAATTCTTCCAGAGTCGGAATATCCGCCCCAACTCGGGGGCCGGAATATCCGGTTTTTCAGACTGAAGATTCTTCAGAAATCTGCGCTCTCTATTTTCACTTTGATTTTTGGGGTTCGATGCTATCAAGATTTAATTACCTAAAATTTGTATCACTTAACACCAGATTATATTATCACTAGTGTTGTTGCCTAAGACACAAAACCAACGAGGGATTAAGAAATGTTCTTTCACTTGTGTTTCAATTCATGGTTAAAAAGAGTTTTCTCAACCTCCGCTCCCGTGCGGCCGCACCGGGGCGCCCAACGCCGGTGCACGCAGCCCTATGCACTCCATTCCCCTCCACTCGCCGCCGCCAAAGGCATCCCCGGGCAAAGGACCGTGCGGCGTGGCGGCGGCGCTAGTCGTCTTCCAAAGCAGTGCGGCGACCCGGTCGCGGTGAGGTGCGCCCGCTATGCAGGCGGCAGCGGCAACGCATCACGTGGGGAACGTCGATGCTCGGGTCGGCTCCGGCAGCCACCTTGGCTTCCGAAGTGGCCTGCAGCTCGTGGAGGGCTTCTCCATGCAGATCGGCGGCGGACGGCGTGATGACCTGCTTCTTCGGTAGCTCGGCCATGGTTCTGGCCGTCTGAGATGTGGAGGTCGGCCGGTATAAGTTGGGCTCGTCGGAGCTGACGATAGCGGCACCCGTGGGTGTCGTTACCTTGTTGAAGGTGTCGTCGCCGCAAATCACTTGTCTCCCAGAGTTCCAGGGGAAACACTAGATCTGGGTTTACCAGATCGGACGATGGCGGCATCCTCGGTGTCGCAATCCCTCTTGGGGGCATCATCATCCTGGAACACAGGATGTCTGGAGGGGTCTGCTTGTGGAGTGGAGTTTCATCTACGACGACAACGATGACGGGTCACGGCGGCGTGGTGCAGCGGGGAATCGAAGAAGGTCGTGACGCGGTGGACTCGTGCAGGGTGGGGGCGCAGTCTGGTGCCAAGGTGGCATTGACGATAGGCATGGTGAGAGTCTTCGCTTCAATCTACATGCTGGAGTTGGTTTGGTGGAAAATGGTGGAGGCGGCATTTGGAGCGTGTGCACAAGACACTACCTCTGGAGTAGGCTGGCTGTGGCCGGGTCGGAAGGCCTCGTTTTACTCTTTCGTTTGCGCTAGTTGTGGTGTTTTTCACTGTTCTGACAGCTTTGACTTGTATGTTCGTTTATTGTAAGGCTTTTTCGCCAACTTTTTTTGAATAAATGAAATAAAAGCCGTATGCATCTTTTCAATGGAGAGTCTGGCTTCCCCATTTCGGAAAAGGGTAAGATATCCAGGTGATCGGATCGGTAGCAGGGGCAAAGGCAAGACAACCTGGTCCCGACCGAGTGAGGCGCGCGTCTCCTTCCTCCCGCGAAGCGCTAGCCGCCTTCGCGACCTCGCCGCCGTCGGCCGGCCCTCGCTGCCCCCTCCCCTCCTCCTCTCCTCCTCCTCCCTCCCGCGTCCGCGTCGCCCCGGCGGCGGCCGGGCGTGGCCTCAGCCTTCTCCGCCCAGTCCCCTTCCTCCCGCCTCTCCTCTCCCGCCGTTGTCGGCGCGAGCCCTCGAGCGAGGCTCGGGCGGTGCCGGCGGCGGCGGTGCTCCTCTACCCGCGCTCGAAGGAGGCCGCGTGGGGCGGCATCTCTCCGGCGTAGTGCGACACAGGGCGGCGGTGGCCCGGCTTCGGCTGGATGGTGGCGGTCCGGTGGTGCTGCTTGGTGCTGCGGGCAGTGCTGAGGAGGGCGGCGGCGAGCTCAGGCGACGGCGGCAGAGCCCAGCGGCCTAGATCTGGGCCCGTCGGGCCCATCTGGGCCGGGGCCGGCTTGCCTTCCCTGCCGCACGCACTGCAGATGGTGACGGGGTACATGTTGCAGGGGGCAGCGGTGTCGGCGACCGGCCTGTTGCAGCGCAACGACGGGCTTTACGGGCCTGATATAGGCCCGGTTGGACCCTGTTGGAACTGGTGTGCCTCCACAGGGGGCTTTACGGGCCCGCTGGGCCCGATCGGACCTAACGGGGACTAGTGTGCTCCGCTGCTGCGTCCGGTTGACTACCGCCCTTAGCGGTGGAGGCGTTCCCTCCTGCGCGGCCGTGGTGCTGCTGACCCCGGTACATACTACCCCTGCCTCCATCTTGCAGACATTGGGACGGGAGCTTTGGTGCGACGGCGATGGCGACTTTGTGACCGTGGTGGCGATTGTTGGTGGGCGGCTAGTTTGGTGGTGGCAAGGCCTCGTCTTGCAGGGCTCTGGTGCGACGGAATCATCCGAAGGTTGTGGATAAGGTTTTTTGGGAGAAATCATTGTCGGCCCGGCCGACACCGATGCGATGCCGCCTCATCCCTTCCTAAAGGGCGTCGTGGCTACCCTTCGTCCGCATCCCTCTGTGTGCCGGGGGAAACCCTAGGATCATTGCACTGATCCGGGCAGCAGCGTTCGCGTGCCTTCTTGAAGGTGCTGCTTGGTACTCGTTGGTTCAGTGCTAGGAGTGTGGTGGTACTTCGTCGGAGAGGGCGCAGCGGTTACAAGTCACGGTATCTTAGTCAATCTGCCTATGTCTCCATTTTCTTTTCTTTGGGTGTATGTTTGTTGTTGCCCCGGCATTTCAAAACTGTTGGTTGTATCGGGTTGTTGCTATATTTATATAGCGGGGCTATGGCCTATTTCGTCAGATCGGATCGGTATCCGTAACAGCTACTTAAACAACCGAAATGATGGATGGTATCATGAACTGGTCCAGGGATTGCATCAGATGCATCACGTCCACAACCACACAAAACCGTAGTGGTAGTAGTTATGGACTTCAGAGCATCTCCACCGGGGGCCTCCAATGGGGTGTCTGGCACCCCCCAATTGAGGCCCAATTGGGGGGTGCCGGACATGTGTCCGCCCGAATGGAGGGTGCAGCCCACAGCGGCGCACCCCAAAGGACCACCCCCCCAAACGGCCCTAATTTTGAGCATTAGATCGAACACCTTGCAGGCATAGGAACCACCGCCGGTTCACCTTCGCGTCGCGTCAGAACACGGCGGTTCGTTTGGACGTGCAACCGCCGCCGCGTTGCTTCGGGGTGGCATTCGCACCGCTTCGCATCAATATAACCATCCTCGCCGGCCGCACGTCGCTCACATTCTCTCCGCGAACCACCTCCCACAACTCACTCGCCATGTCGTTGTCTGAGAAGGAGGCCGTGGTGGCCGATCAGGAGCAGAGAAGGAGGCCGCGGTGGCCGCCGATCAGAGAGAGGAGGACGTGGTGGCCGCCGATCAGGAGCAGGATGCCGAGGCCGAACAGGAGCAGGACGGTGAGCCCGCAACTCCATCCCCGGCATGCCCTGCTTTCTCACCGTGGGAACCTTGGTCCCCGTGGTCGTCCCGTGTGGCTGGTGCACATGCAGCACCGGCCGTCCCCCAAGCAGCAGCACCAGAGTGGCGGCCGGGAACTCCAGACGAGGCGCTGGCGGACGACGGGCCTGGAACACCGCCACCCAATGCTGACTCTGATGACGACGAGTAGTGTTCTTAGTTTCTAGTTGTAATCGTATGTAATAATTGGATGCATGCATTAATAAAATTCTCCAATAGTTGCGGCTACCAAATTGTTCAACCGCGACGCTCATGTCGCTCATGTCGCTCGTGTTGGTGGCCATGAACAGACGCTCCTCCTTCTTCGCATGGGCCTTGAGCTTGGTCTTTTGCATCTCGAAGAAGGTGACCCACTTTTTTTCGACGGCGGCTGCTAGCTTCTTTTTCTAGGCAGTCGATGCGGCCACCTCGTTGACGTAGAGCTGCACCGAATCTTGGATGCTGCACGAGGAGGCCGTCGTCTTCTTGCCAGCCCTGGCGGCCGCCTTGCATGCCTTGACTCCCATTGCTGGACGATCAGCGCTGGCAGCCGACAGCTTTCTTTCATCACCCTCGGCCCCATCCTTGCAATGACTCTTCCATTTCGGGCAATCGCGAAGCGCTTCCCAACAATGCATCAACTTGTATGGCTTCTTACGATCCATCACCAAGTCGACGTACATGTAGCCGGCATCGTTCAACTGCGCAAACAAACACAGTTCAAATATGTTTGTAAACATGGCCGGTTACAAATAAGACGCAAGTTAAGATGACCGGCTTACTTTGTCTTGGTCATTCTTGCCACTCTTATCTCTATTCAAAATTTGATCATGGCAACCATGGAACTTGCTAGTCAGCGTCGAGATGACGCCTCACCGGCTTTCAACCGATTTGGCATTGCGATCGGGCAACAAATCATGAGGTGGATAGGCCCTTCTTTTGGTGTAGTCCTTATGTATGCGTAGCCAATACGCATCCCTATTTTGGTTGGCGCCGGTCGTGCCGTTCATGCTCACGGCCATCCACGACTCGCACAACAACACGTCCTCCGTGTCGCTCCAAGTCCGGCCTCTGTAACCTGCCTTCCTGCCGCCATACTCTTCCTCTTCGCCTTCCCCTTCTTTGTCGTGGCCTTGGTCGCCCTCCCCTCCTTCGCCGCCTTGGTCGCCATCCCCTTCTTCGCCCTGGCTGAACTGATCGGCGTCGGCCCCTCCGTAAGCACCACCGGCGATAAGTTCAGCCATCGTTTCGTCGCCAACATCCTACGCCACAAAACGGCGACACATATTGCAATAAGTGTATGTACACACCAAAAAATTTCATCTAGCCGCCGGCAATAAGTGCACACACCAACAATTTGCATCCGGCACCGGCAATAAGTGCGCACAACAACAATCCGTCGGGCAACACAATAAATGAACAGATCAGCAAGATAAATAGCACGCACCTAGCCGAGTAGATCGGCCGTGTTGGCACCTTCATGCCCGAAGTGGCCGCGAGAAGCGGTCGCGTCGCATCGCCGGTGAGTCGGCGAACACGGGCGCCTTGTTCAGATCAATGGTCGGCTCGTCGGGGGAGATGGACTGCCGCGAAAGCTGCGACTGGTAGTAGGGGTCTTCGAAGAAGGCCGGGGCAGACGGCGACCCGCAAAAGATGCCGGCGCCTGGGCTGGAGCTACTTTGGCTCATGGCGATCAATATCTCGGCCGTATCTTTTGGCGAGGGCTCATTCGCCGCCTTGTCCTTCACCTTCAGTCGCCTGACTTGCCAAAGGTGGGAAGCGGCTGTGCGCAGGTCGGCCTGGCTCAGCGGCGCCTTGACCACCAGCACTGAAAGCTCCTGCGGCTCCCGCTTCATCGCCTTCTTCTTCGGCTGCGACGACGCCGGCGGCTTGCGAACCCCCTTCAGTTTCGAGAGGCCGACGGGCTTTGGCGGCATGGTGGCGGAAGGCGAGGAGGTCGCGGCGGCGGCACAAGGGTTTTGGAAATGGAGGGAAGATCCAGAATTTTGACGCCGGGGGCGGTAAGGTAGAGGAAGGGGAATTGGGCGCGCCGGCGCTGTGTGTATGACGGGCGGGCCACCCTGTCGGTGGGCATGTCCGCCCCATGTCCGGCACCCCCTAGAGGGCCTCCAAACTTGGGGGCCCTTTGGGGGGTGCCGGACACGAAATTGCCCGACCTGACCCTTTGGAGAGTGCCACTGGTGGCCGATTTTGGCGTCCGGACCTCCAATGGGCCTTTGGAGGGTCAATTGGAGGGTGCCAGTGGAGATGCTCTCAGCAGGATTGCCCAAACTCCAAAGTGGCACGGCCAGGTTTATCGACGGTGCCCTCATGGCTGTTTCCTAGATCACCAATCTCTGTAACTTGGACGCTGTTCCTTTTATCTCGTAAGCTTAATACAAGGACGCTTAGATCTCCTCACGGGTTCTTGAAAAAAAAAAGGTGTGACAAAGCTATGCAATCGGCTGCACGGGAAATCGCAGTGCATTCAGAATTTGATCAAAAGTTAGGACATTACATCAGCCACAACTCATCAAAAAGGGCCTTTTGCCTTTTGTATGGTTCTGGACATATTAGTGCATGCCAAGATGAGACATGCCTTTCGATACCAACACCACACAGAAGACCATAACCATATTACAGAAATCACCACTGTGTTGAGACTTGAGAGCAAGATGAAACTGCAAACGTTCTGGAAAGTGGACTAGAGTAGCCTTTGGTGACAAAACAGAAGTACGATCCAAAGAATATTGGATTTGTAATTAGCCTCAAACATAACATATTGCATTTTATCCTTTGTTATATATATCCCTCGGAATGTTCTGTGTTAGATAGAGTACAGCAGCAATCGGCTGAGCTTCTTGATACACGGCCACATACAAAATTTCAGAAGAGAAGCCTATTGAAGGCCATACACAAGCAACGCCCCTATTCCGGCAATACCGATTACCAAACTGACGATCACCGTAAGAGGCGGCAGTGCACCACCGATGGGCTTCCCGGACTCCGCATCGTATTTGGCAAATCTCTTCTTTGGCGCATTGCACTGGGGCAGCCATACTCATCAGGCTGAAAAGGAAGAGAAAATGGTCACAGGACATCATGTAAACTACAAAATGACACCTTAACTTTGTCATCGACCCATGTCAAAAATTTGATCCTGCTAATCATATGAAGGAGGAACGTGTATGATCTTACCTGCTCTTCAAAAGGCTTGGGTAGGAAGTATATGTAACCACAATCAAGACAGATGTGTGTTGCCCTAGCCTGGAAATTGAATGAGGCATGTTATAAACACAAGTATTGAGGCCTAGAAGAACTATGAAGCAGCCAGGACTGTCTTGATCATCTTACCTTCTGTGAGTCACTCAACTTCCGGCCAAACCGAGGAGGCGCTGGCCTCTTTGGAAGGCGCTTCACATCGACAGCACCGCCACCCCTGTTGTCATCATATATAATGGGAATTTGTGTAAAATTGTAAGGATCAACGGAAAGTCGGAAACCCACCCCATCATCCAGGGAAATTAGTACTCCTCTGTACTAAATCAGCTGACACTTATTATGGATCGGAGGGAGTAGTTTCCTAAAATTCAGACTTCAGAGTATTGCCAACTTCTGATCTCTGAACAATTAACCATGCAGATAGCGAGGGGAAGTACAGGTGCACACCTGCTTACTACAAAGTAGACAGAGTCTGGCTTTGCCTGGATAGCTGTCTTGGTGAACCCCAGCTTGTCTGCTGGCCAGAGTTCATCTCCGAAGAAGCTGCTTGTGTAGAGCACTTGGTCACCTGACTTGAGCCCTGCTCTTGCTGCATTCCCTCCAGACTCCACACCCTACCATGATTCAATCCCAAACAAACCAATTTTTAGTCCCAGTTGCCAACTGCTATCCTTTAATGTTAATTTCAAGTTTAATCCGTTTATGATTCAGCAAATGAAGCAGCTGATCCTTGCTTTTTTTGTTTTACATAGCAGATCAGTCATGAAGCTGTTGTGATCAGATTTTTTTTTTTTTTTTTGCGTTTTACATAGCAGATCAGTCATGAAGCTGTTGTGATCAGATGTTTTCTTGAAGAAAAGTAGGCACAAGGTGGAGGCAAAGGTAGAGGAGAGGGGAGGAGGCGGCTGGTAGTACTGACGGTGATGATGACGCCACCGCCGGATTTCTGGCCGAGGGTAAGGCCGAGCGGCTTGTCGACCTCCACCTCGATGTTCTTGGCCGCGCCGGCGGTCTTGGCGTTCACCTGCACCAGCCTCCGCCGCGCGCCGCCGCTGCGTAGCCACCGCCTGTCCACCAAGGCCACCCCATGGAAGGCAGTCTTCTTCTGCAGCATCACAGGAGACGAGAGCATCAACAACAAAAGACCGGGGACGAAAGAATTAGTACATAGAGAAAGCAGCACTAACAGCTGATGATGTTGAGAGGATGGAAGGAGGTGGTGAGTGCTGAGCCCTGACGACGGAGCAGTGCTTGGAGGAGAGCGTGGCGGCCATGGTGACGGGGGAGGATGGCTGGTGTTGGTGTGGAGGAAGATGATGGGTGCCATTTGGATGGGCATGCTGTGGCTAAGACAAGAGTGATGTTTGTGGTCTCAAAATCAGGAGGTCCTGTGGAAACCACAGAGAGCATAACATGCCCATCAAATTGGTTTTTTCTGATATACTGATTTTCACATTTTACCCTCATAATGCAGAACGAATTGCACGTGAGATTTCATATATACATCAGCAGTAAATTGGGGAATAAATACGGTTTTTCTCATTAAGATTTGGGACTGGGATTCAGTGACCGGCCACGTTGTAACTGTCCCCCACGTATTGACCCTCTGTTTTCCATCCAACGGCTGAGATTGATCCAAAACGTGATCTCGAAATTCAAATATTTCAGAAAAAAATGAAAAAAATTCTAGTAGGTTCTATATGGTCCGTTATGTATTCTGTGAGATTTTCGTGTCATTTTGATGATTGGTTTATTTTTAAATAGCTTTTCATTTTTTAATCTTAAAACGCTAATAAATAATAAACGGATCATTCAAATGACACGAAAATCTCACAGAATACATAACGGACCATATAGAACCTACTATAATTTTTTCATTTTTTCTGAAATATTTGAATTTCGAGATCACGTTTTGGATCAATCTCAGCCGTTGGATGGAAAACGGAGGGTCGATACGTGGGGACAGTTACGACGTGACTGGCCAGTCACTGAATCCCAGTCCTAAGATTTGGTGCCCGAACTGAAACACAAATGTTAAAGGAGAACGGTGGAACCAGGACAATGCACGTGTCATTTGGATGATCACTAAATCAAGCATCCGTTATGGGAACTACCCTGCTAGTGTTAGGTGCAGGAAACATGAGCCAAAGAAAATACAGAGCGCCATAAAACGTAGTAGCAACTAATAGAACGTTTTGTAATTCATAGGGTACAATACTGCATTAGATTCCTTTTCAAACTCACACTACAATTGGTTTTGTTTCTCCATATCACATAGCAGCATGCATTGGTTCATGGGGGAGCATGACTCCTGAATCCACTTCCACTACAAGCACACAAAGCTATACATCAGGGGCGCGTTTGGTAGCCTGCAGCCAGCCGGGCCTGGCTGCAGAACCAGCCCGCGCGTTTGCTTGCCTGCAGCCCAAAACTCGCATGAACCGCTTCTCAAAGCACCCTCGGGTCAGGCCCTGGGGGAACGGCCGAATCGGCCGTTTCCAGAGAGCCCTGCCCGTTGTCTTCCTCCCTCGTTCCAACAGGTACGTTGACTCTGCTTCCCCTCACTCTTCTTATTCTCACTTCATCTTCTTCCTTCCAATCCTTCATAGATTGCTCGGTTCAAAAAAAGCTCTACACCAAAATGATGCGTTTTGATGTTGCGGTTCCATTCTGGGACTCAGTTTGAGCTTTCGTTAACCGTGTGGACCTAATTTCGTGTTCTTGTTTGAAGCTGTTTTGGACGAATTTTGCAGATCTTGTCGCACACAGTTGACCGTTTGCGATTTCCTTCGAGGAGTAGCTTCATCTCGTCATTCCGCACGACTATCGTGTTGTACGTTTTGCGTTTCGATGCTTGTAGATGGGTCGATCTGAGGATGCGTATTTAGACTGTTCTTGCTCGTTCTTCCCCATGGCTTCCCCTCACTCTCTCTCCCACTTACCCTCTTCCAATCCTTGATACATTGCTCGGTTCGAAAAAAGCTGAACACCAAAATGATGTGCTTTGATGCTGCGGTTCTATTATGGGACTCAGTTTGAGCTTTCGTTAACCGTGTGGACCTAATTTCGTGTTCTTGTTTGAAGCTGTTCTTGGTGTATTTAGACTGTTCTTGGTGTCACCGCCTTCTTCAACCTCTGATTTAACTCGTCTTCGTCGAACTCTGCCATCGCCATGTAGTGTCGTCGTCGAGCTTCGCCGCCGTCATGTGGTGTTGTCGTCGTCCAGCTACGCCGCCGCCATGACGTCTCCTTGTCCAGATTCGTCGCTGCCATGCCGCCATTGTTGAGGTGTCCAAGTCTGATGGTAGGTGGTAACTTCACCCATGAGAAACTAGGTGAGGCTAATCAAAATCTGCATGTAACCAAACAAAGAGGAGTTGTTTGCCCAGCCGATGCGATGCGGGCAATCAAACAAACCACACAACATGGCTCAAAGTGTGTATCTCCTCGGCATGGCCCTGGAGAGCATGCCCCGGGTGAGATGGGAAATTGATGCAGCCTACCAATCAGGCCCCAGGTGTCTTTATTACTCCAGTGAGTGTACCAGAGAAGCTCAATGCTCGTTGTAGCTCTGACGCACAGAATTCCATTGCTTCAGCTACAGACACAAGTCCCAATAAATCGAATCAGAATGAGAATGATAATAAAAAGAAAGCAAGATAGAAACAGTGCCACAAGGAAAACCTTCTCCAGAGCATCTCTCAGTGTCACTGAAATCCACCCCGCCTTCCTTCAAGTGTTCGACTCGGGCCTTCATGGCATTGTTCCTTTCTTCAGTCCGTGTTATTGGTGTGAGCAGAAAGCAAGTCAGAATTAATTTGCGATAATGATCAAGTCGTTTTGTCTGTCCATCGTAAGGTGACCATCATGTAACACTTACAGCGCCACAATCTTTGACAATAAATGGGGCTCACTTCTAGCAACTAAATACCATGACTATGGTAAATCATGTATTTGGAACTCTGGTGTGATGAACATAAGTATTATTTATTCCAAACTCAAAATCCTACAAGATCCTACACGTGCTCCGAGATGTACAAGATCGTACACATGCTCACAGATCTAGGTATTGACATGTAGATGAACGCACAAGGGTTTTTGTAATGATCGGTATGGCCACCTACGCGCGGGGGGGGGGGGGGGGGGGGGGGGATGGTGTGAATAGGTGCTACTCAATTTTTAGCTCTTTTTCAAATTTAGGGTTGACACAAACGTAAATTCTCTAGATATGCAACTACTGTGAATTTACGTATATGACAAGTTAACACTAGACAAAGCAAGATACAAGTAATAACTAGAGAGTAAGGAGTAACCGAACGGGAAGCACGCGGAGACAAGGATGTTATTCCCGAGTTACTCCTTTTTAGGGGAGTACGTCTCGTTGGAGGGGTGTGAGTTTCAAACTCAAACGCAACAAATGGCCTCACCCTATTCTCCGATCAACCTTGCCCAAAAGCTCAGTTCACCTTTCACTATCGGAATCCCTCAAGGCGTAATCCGGAACCCTTACAACAACTTGTGGCTCAACCCACAAAAGGATTGGGGGCTCCCAAGCACCACAAATCTGCTACACAAAAGTAGCAAGCAAGTAAGTACAACAAGATGCCTAGGTTTTCCTAGAGGAAACCCTACGCTCAAATCCCTCAAGTGAATGAAGGGGAAATGCAAATCTGCTTGGTGAAGATGTAGATCCGGGCCTTCTACTTCAATCCTCCAAAGATCAACGAGTTTGGGTGGAGGGATTGGGAGATCTAGTGATTTGAGCTTGCAACAATGGGGTGTCTTCAATTCTGGGCGAGCTAGTTGGTTGGAGGTAGGTGGAGGGGTATTTATACCCTCCAAGAATTCTGCCCGTTGGAGAGTCTGGGAACCGGATATTCCGGTCCAAGTTGGGACCGGATAATCCGATCAACCGGATAATCCGATCAACTTCAGGAAATTCCGGTTGGAAATATTCGGCTCCCTCCAGTACACTTCGAGTTCTGGTCCTTAGCTATTTTTCCACTTAGCTTCTCCTGAACCGGATAATCCGATAGCCATCCGAATTTCCGGCTCGAAATATTCGGCTACATCCAGTAGCCTGTGCATTCTGGTCCTTAGCCGAATTTCCACTTCGCTTCTTCTGCACCGTATATTCCGGTTCCTGCAGAATATCCGGTTGCTCTTTTCTTCTTTCTTTTTGGTGTTGATGCACATATGTTTTATACAACTAAAGCCTGCAACACTTAATTACCTGATTATAACATCACTAGTGTTGTTAACTAACACACAAAACACAAGGGATCACGAAATGCTCTTTCAATCTCTCCCTTTTTGGTGTTAGATGACAACACTAGGATTTGCAATAAAATTCCACAACTAGATCATGTTCTCAAGAAAAATGGAAAGAACTCCCCTAGATGTGTGCATATAATTAGTTTGCATTGGAATGCAAATACACACATATAAGAGAAACGATTTCCAACGAGATACAACAACATGATATAGACAATAACACAATTGCACACCATGAGACATATCACACACTAGGTTGAGACTTGAGATAGAAATCATACCTTGTGCAGATAGATGTAGATAAAAATCCATAGAGATCATAGCACAATATAATGTAGTCTCAACCATACATAATAGAAATCCATATGTCTCACACATAAAACTAACCAACACATGGTTCAAAGGTCACAAATAGCAAATAAGTTCGACAAATAAAGATAAATGGACACAAGCGCAATAAGAATGATAAAGGCATATGCTTGTGCCCGAACCCATGCAAATCCCACACGAAGAACCTACTAGAACTACTTCTCCCCCTTTGGCATCGAAACACCAAAAAGGAAAAAGAGCGATGTTACGTCCCAAAGGGGTCACTCCTCATACTCGGAGTCTTCACCACCATCATCCTCATCATCATCTTCATACTCAGCCACAGTGTCTTCTTCATCTTCATCATGAGCAGTGGCACGAGTGCGAGAGGGACGGGAAGAAGAGGAAGGAGCTGACTCAAGAAGGTATTTCTCCATTTGAACCCAAGGAGTCAGAGCACCGGCATTCTAGCTGTCATAAGAGAGAGGATCTGACACGGGAGGGTCACCTGGCAGGCGAGGGAGTCTCTTGAGAATGTTCTGCCTCTCACAATAAGCATCAGACTGGCCATGGCGGATGTCGACGTTCATGCACAGAATGTGTTTCTGAAACCAGTTGAGTTTCTTTGACTTAGGAGTAAAGGGAGGGGCAGTTGCCTGACAGGGTGCACTACTAGAGCGTGCATCTCGCATGAAGGAATCTCTGGCAGGGGCAGGAGCAGCAGCAGTTGTAGTCTTCTTGTTATAGACTTTCTTGTAGTAGTGAGACACCAGAGCCTCCTTACTGAAATCTCGGTTCCACAAGGTGTCCTTGATGAGCAGCATAACATAGGGGACATAAGGAATAGTGGTCCCATCTACCATGGCATCATATATCTCATTGAGAATAAAGTCCATAACATCCACCTTGAAGTCACAGGCTGGGTCTTCATTCGCAATACATTTCTCAGCAAGGCATAGCAAGTTGATTAGAGGACTTGTGAGTGCATCGTTGTTGCCTCCACTTGGAGCAATGTTGGAACAAAAATAGTCACAAGTTGGTCATAGATAGGGAGGAGGCCTTCTTTCTTTCCAATATGTCCACCTGGACCATACATGTTTCTCATGACCGTGTTCCTGTTGGGCTTCTTTACATCATGCATACGATGGCCAAGAGGGGGAAGGCCACGGAAGGTGTACCCAAGGGCAGTTGCAAACTTCTGAAAGTTGGACTCACACTGAGTTGTTCCTGTCATCCACTTGAGAGTCCTGACAACATCATTCTTGATCACAAGTGTAGAAAAGAACTGCAGCACCAGAGGCACACTGAAATCGCATTGTTTCTCCATGAGAGGAACTAGGCCAAACTGTTCCACCACATGTGCACCTTGAGCAAAGCTGGGCTTGTCCGTGAGGGTCTTCAGTTTTATTGGAAGTATTGGACGAATAGGATGCTTGTAGTGGAGATAGACGTCCTTGTGAATGTATAGCTGCTTCATGCACCAAAAGCTAGGATCTTCAATTTCATTATCTCTTTCAAACTTGGTGTACCAATCTCCCTGCCTAATTTTAGCATAGTCGATGTTGTTCATCTCCCAGTAGTTTTGCCTTGGTTCTTTACTCTTTCTCTTCTTAGAAGCAGGAGCGGGAGGTCTTCTTTGCGGGGATTTTTTGCACGGCCTCTCTTTTGTGTTCATATGTCTGCGTGGGAGGTCTACTCGAACCACTTGTGAATTAGCAATAGATGGATAGCAAAGATAAGCACACACAAGTCTCAGCACACGGAATGATACAAGGTACAATAGGAGAGCAGCCACAGGTTGATAAAACTTAGGCCTAGGCAAATCAGGACAATTATGAACAAAACTGTCAAAATCAGAATATCCGGTCCAGACAGAACCAGAATATCCGGTTTGGGATTTTCAGAACAGTTTGATTCGAATCCTAGGTCTAAAAGTAGATCGACGCAAATGGATGCTACCCTAGTGTTCCTAGCATGCGGGGAATGACCATAGGAACCTCTACTCTCAAGCAAAACACCAATAAAGCTCTATTTTACGAATCTAGATGAAGAACACCTAAGATCTGAAAATTAGAGATTTACCCTCTTCCATTGAGGAAACCGCTTGGAGGAAGGAGTTCAAGGGGAGAAGGAGTGATGACGTGAAAACACACGTTCGTTGGGAGACCCCAAGAGGAAGGTATGATGTAGTGCAGGAGCAATTTTCCCTTGTGAATCTACCAAGGTTATCGAACCAGTAGGAGTCAAAACTGCTTCAGAAGGTTGACAACGGCACCAGAAAAATATGGCTCTTGATGGGAGAAGTCTCCTAACAGCGCCAGAAATTATGGCTGTTGTCGTGGACCAGCACACAACACAATAAAACTACTTTGTCCCAACGAAACAGGAAGGTTGTCAGTCTTCCTGGCTTCCTGAAAACAAAGGATTAAACATATGGTGTGGAGAGTAATAATAATTGCAGAAAGTAACAGGGAACAGATGATTGCAGTTGGTGTTTTTATCAGTGTAGAAGAATGGACCGGGGTCCACAGTTCACTAGTGGTGTCTCTCCATAAAAGATAATATGCATGCTGGGTAAACAAATTATAGCTAGGCAATTGACAAATAGCAAACGCATGACAATGCAGTATATGACAAGAATGTTTACTGTAGTATTTATTGGGCATTACAACATAATACATGGACCGCTTACCAGCCGTATCCATGCCTAAATAATCCACTTCCAGGATAACTTCCGTGTCTCCCGTCAGTATTAAGTTGCAAGCAACGGATAATTGCATTAAGAAAGTGTGTAATGTAAACAAATGCATTAGACCTAACAGCAGTACCCTTAAGCTAAGCATAGTTATTTTATCCCTAGTGGCAACAGCACATCCACAACCTTAGACGTTTCTGTCGCTCGTACCCAGGTTACTGGAGGCATGAACCCACTATCGAGCATAAATACTCCCTCTTGAGTCACAAGCATCTACTCGGCCAAAGCATCTACTAGCAACGGAGAGCATGCAAGAACATAAATAAAACATGTAGATAGATTGATAAACAACTTGATCATAACATCACTATTCATGGATCCCAGCAAACACAACATGTAGCATTACAATAAGATGATCTTGATCATGTTAGGCAGCTCACAAGATCTAAACATGATAGCACAAAGTGGAGAGACAACCATCTAGCTACTGCTATGGACCCGTAGTCCAAGGATGAACTACTCACGCATCACTCGGAGGCAGGCATGGCGATGTAGAGCCCTCCAGTGATGATCTCCTCTCCGGCAGGGTGCTGGGAAGAGCTCAGAACCCTCCCGAACTAGGGTTTGCGACGACGGCGACAGAACTTTTCGTGGAATAATGCTCGGGTATTTAGGGTTTTCGGGACGGAGGCAATATATAGGCGAAAGGGCGGCGGCTGGAGGCACCCGAGGGCCCTCCCCATACCTAGGCGCGCTTGGCATGTGGGCCGCGCCTAGGGGTGGGGTGGCCCCCTGGGTCGCCTCTTCGTGCGCCCTTCGGACTTGGTCTTCGTGTCGGTGAAAAACTGACGCCCATTGATTTTCGTCCAATTCCGAGAATATTTCCCGACTAGCTTTTCTGAAACGGAAAAACAGCAGAAAACAGGAACTGGCACTGTGGCATCTTGTTAATAGGTTAGTCCCAGAAAATGCATAAAAATGCTATGAAGTGTATATAAAACATGTAGCAATAGGTATAAAACATGCATGGAACATCAAAAATTATAGATACGTTTGAGACGTATCAGCATCCCAAGCTTAGTTCCTACTCGTCTCGAGTAGGTAAACGATAAAACAATATAATTTTTGAGTGACATGCTACCAAACAATCTTGATCAAATAGTAATGTAAAGCACATGAACTGAATGAAGTGATCCAAGACAATTATCTATAGTTGCTAAAAAGTAAACAAGGAGTAAACAAAATGCATCATATACAAGTAAAAACTTTTCATGGATAGTACTTTGGAGACATGGAGCTATAAGAATTTGCATAAAAGTTAGCTCACCAAGCAACATTTTCAAATCAAAAGTGTTTGACCAACACAAAGGAAGATTTAAGTTTCAGCATTTGCTTCAACTTTCAACATATTTATCTCATGGATATTGTCAACACAAAGTAGCATAATTAGTCTAATATGCTAACATATAACAATTCTTGTACCAAAGTTGACACTAGTGTTTGCTTGTGGAGAATAGAAAGGAGTAGGAAAACTGACTCAACATAAAAGTAAAAGAAAGGCCCTTCGCAGAGGGAAGCAGGGATTATCATGTGCTAGAGTTTTTTAGTTTTTGAAATCATATAGAGAGTAAAAATATATTTTGAGAGGTGTGTTAATGGTCAACGAATGGTAGTAGACAATACAAGAGCGCCTCCCATGAGGAACGTTATTTCTGCAGCAAGCAGATCATCCTCTTTCTCTTTGGTTTACACATGCAGATGTTTAACTGATTGCTCAGGAACAAAATGTGAAGAGAAGTATGTTAAAGTTGTAAATTAATTGGGCTGGGCACCCCTTTGCCAGCTCTTTTTGCAAAATTATAGATAAGCAGATGTAAGCTGCTAGTCTAGAGTAAAGTCTGTTTGACAAGTGTAATAAATACCATCTACCACTTCCTCATGAGCTGGTAAACAGGACACAAAAAGGAGTAGTAACAATTTTGAATATTTAAAGGTAGCACATGACAAATTTACTTGGAGTGGCAGAAAATACCACATATAGGTAGGTATGGTGGACACAGATGGCATGGATTTTGGCTCAGGTTTTGGATGCACAAGCAGCATTCCCTTAGTACAGAGTTTAGGCTAGCAAGGTTATTTAAGCAAACACATAACGTCAACTGGTACAAAAGAACCATATGATGAACATATAAGAAAAATTATAAGACTCCACACTGTCTTCCTTGTTAACCAAAACATCCTTTTAACAGAAAATATCTAGACTTTGGAACTACCAATTATGACAAATCAAATAACTACAAGCTTTACGGTAGTTCTTCACTAATGAGCCTTACTTACATGATACACAAGTTTAAACATTACTTACTTGATAACTCAAAACAATTGACAAGTATCAAGTTACTCAAGACAAATGATCTACAAGACTATGTAAGCATTTTCTTTATACCATTACCACATGCATAGCATTTTCTGTTCCAACCAAACACCAATCAACTTATTTAACAACTCTCCAAACAAATATAAGTGAAGCAAGAGAGTACTTTCTTCAAAAGAACTAATAGCTCTGAACAAGAGATACATGAAAAACAAGAGCTAAAGCATAACAGCGCTAGACAAGAATACTCAACAAGTATAAGTGAAGAACAGGAGTATTCTAATGAAAAAGCGGAGCGTGTCTCTCTCCCAAACAAGAGTGCTAGGGTCCAACTAGTTATGACCAGAGAACAAAACATAAACAAACTGAAAATAAAAACACACAGACGCTCCAAGAACACACTTAAATGTGAAGAAATAAAAATATAGTCTCACTAGAGATGACCTGATAATTTGTGATGAAGAAGGGGATGCCTTGGGCATCCCCAAGCTTAGACGCTTGAGTCTTCTTGAAATATGTTGGGGAGGTCCAGGGGAGCCTCCCCAAGCTTAAGCTCTTCACTCTTCTTGATCTTATTTATCATCCTTCTCTCTTAATACTTGAAAACTTCCTTCACACAAACTCAGCATAAACTTCATTAGCGGGTTAGTGCATCAAACATAATCTCACTTGGTTCTGTAAAGACACATCATAAACATTATTTTAAACATTAGCTACTGTTTACTAGCCTTATGTGAAGCTCTTCCACCTTTAAAGAATTTCACTTAACACTTGTAAAAGAGAGAATGCAAAACAAAGACAGAATCTGTCAAAACCAGAACAGTCCGTAAAGACGAATTTTTTCGAGGCACTTACGTCGCTCAAATAAAAAACGCTGAACTAACGAAAGATAGGTAAATATCTCAGGCTTCTGCACAAAATTGGCAGATTAAATATTTCGTGATTTTTCAGATTTTTACGTGAGAACATAAATCTGTTTCTGGCAGCAAACTAAACTTTTAGCATATCTTGCTATTAGAGGCTCTTCTTGGCACAACAAAACGAAAAACAAAAGATACAAAGGAATTGTTACAGAAGTAAACAAATTCCTTGACTAAAAACTGAAAACAAAAGATAATGGGTCCTCCCAAAAGCGCTTTCTTTAATGCCTTTTAGCTAGGCTAGAAGATTTTAATGATGCTCTCATAAGAATAAGAGTTGAGAAACAAAAGAGAGCATCGAGAGGCAAATATCAAACACATTTAAGTCTAACCCACTTCCTATGCAAAGGAATCTTGTAATAAAATAAATTATGAAGCATAAAGCAACTAGCATAGGAAGATGAAACAAATGCAACTTCAAAACTTTCAACATAAAGAGAGGTGTTTTAGTGACTTGAAAACTTTTACAACCATATTTTCCTCTCTCATAATAACTTTCAGTAGCATCATGAACAAACTCAACAATATAACTATCACATAAAGCATGCTTTTCATGATCTACAAACACATAATTTTTATTAAGCTAAAAACAGTGGGGTCATTAAACCCACTTTTGACAATAGTAGTATAATTAATATCATCAGGCAATATAGGACCATCATCAAGAGCATTATCATATATAACAGTAGGGAGCACCATTTTATTTCCTGTTATTTCTTCTTTATGTTGAGTCAAGGAATTTGTTGCTTCAAATTTATCAAAAGAAGATATTTCAATAGAATCACGAAATTCAACAATATAGCATTCTTCCTCCTAGGTAGGCATGGAGGGTAATCATATAATGTAAGAGTTATTATTAGAAGGTGGATCCTCCTTTTGTCCTTCACTCTCCTCCTCTTTTTCATCCAATGAGATCACAATTTCAGCAATTTCTTCTCCACAGGTTCCTGCAAGGCATAGGTCTCTTCTTTCGGAGGAGAGATCCTCTCAAGAAATTCAGTAATATAACAATTAGCCTTGTAATTATCAAAGCAATATTTAAGTACAGCAAGATTATCAGGTTTATAAAGGGTAACATCAATATCAATAATCTCAAACAAAGCAGCAATTTCATAGGCCCCCTTAAAAGCGATAAATTCTTCAATTCGTTCCACATCATAAAAATCATAATTTCCTTTAGCATAAGAAGATAAGATTTCATTATCATTGTGAACACATTGGAAAGGAAGGTGACGCAGTCCACAAGAACATTTTACATCATAAAGCATACATAAATCCCAGGCACATGAATTAACTTTCTTAATGAAAGTCCATAATTTTTTCCCTTTCCAGTCAAACGGTGTTTCTTAAAATGTTTTTGTTGACCATCTGTGAACCCACCGTGCCAATAATATTTTGTATCAAAGAAAGAAGCCATTGATAACAAGTAAACAACTAGACATAATAACAAACCAAAATAAACTAGGTGCTGAAAAATTTTTTTGTGTTTTTATTTTTAAAAGCAAACAAGATAAAATAAAATAAACTAAGCAAGACAAAAACAAAGTAATGAGATTGGAAGTGTGAAACTCCCCTTGCTGTAGCTTTTGACTCCCGGCAACGGCGCCAGAAAATGTGCTTGATGACGTGAAAACACACGTTCGTTGGGAGACCCCAAGAGGAAGGTATGATGTAGTGCAGCAGCAATTTTCCCTTGTAAATTCTACCAAGGTTATCGAACCAGTAGGAGTCAAGAGAGCTTCAGAAGGTTGACAACGGCACCAGAAAATGTAGCGTCTTGACGGGAGAGAAGCTCCTAACAGCGCCAGAAAATATGGTGTTGTCGTGGACCTGCACACAACACAATAAAACTACTTTGCCCCAACGAAACAGGAAGGTTGTCAATCTCCCCGGCTTGCTGAATACAAAGGATTAAACGTATGGTGTGGAGAACAATTATAATTGCAGAAAATAACAGAGAACAAATGATTGCAGAGCGTGATGGAAACGGTGTTTTTATCAGTGTAAAAGAATGGACCGGGGTCCACAGTTCACTAGTGGTGTCTCTCCATAAAAGATAGCATACATGTTGGGTAAACAAATTACAGCTGGGCAATTGACAAATAGCAAGCGCATGACAATGCAATATATGACATGATTGTTTATTGTAGTATTTATTGGGCATTACATCATAATGCATGGACATCCACCTCCGGGATAGCATCCGTGTCTCCCGTCAGTATTAAGTTGCAAGCAACGGATAATTGCATTAAGCAAAGTGTGTAATGTAAACAAACGCATTAGACTTAACAGCAGTACCCTTAAGCTAAGCATTAGTTATTTTATCCCTAGTGGCAACAGCACATCCACAAGCTTAGTCGTTTCTGTCGCTCGAGCCAGATTTCTGGAGGCATGAACCCACTATCGAGCATAAATACTCCCTCTTGGAGTCACAAGCATCTACTTGGCCAAAGCATCTACTAGCAACGGAGAGCATGCAAGAACATAAATAAAACAGTAGATATATTGATAAACAACTTGATCATAACATCACTATTCATCGGATCCCAGCAAACACAACATGTAGCATTACAATAAGATGATCTTGATCATGTTAGGCAGCTCACAAGATCTAAACATGATGGCACAAAGTGGAGAGACAACCATCTAGCTACTGCTATGGACCCGTAGTCCAAGGATGAACTACTCACGCATCACTCCGGAGGCAGGCATGGTGATGTAGAGCCCTCCGGTGATGATCTCCCTCTCCGGCAGGGTGCCGAGAAGAGCTTCAGAACCCTCCCGATCTAGGGTTGACAACGGCGGCGGAACTTTTGTGCAATAATGATCGGGTGTTTAGGGTTTTCGGGACGAGCAGATTATATGGGCGAAAGGGCGGCGCGTGGGGCCAGCCGAGGGCCCCACACACCACCTCGGCGCGTCGGCAGGGGGTCGCGCCCTAGTGGTGTTTGGCCGCCCTGGGTCGCCTCTTCGTGCGCCCTTCGGACTTTTCTTGTGTCGGTGAAAAACTGGGCTCCGTTGATTTTCGTCCAATTCCGTGAATATTTCTCGACTAGCTTTTCTGAAACGGAAAAATAGCAGAAAACAGGAATTGGCACTGTGGCATCTTGTTAATAGGTTAGTCCCAGAAAATGCATAAAAATAATATGAAGTGTATATAAAACATGTAGCAATTGGTACAAAACATGCATGAAACATCAAAAATTATAGATACGTTTGAGATGTATCAATGAGCTCCTTGCTTCTGGTCATATGACTTGTGCATCCACTATCAAGCACCCATTTTTACCCTCCGGAAGCATAGTCCTACAAGAATTCATTGCTTGGTTTTAGGTACCCATCTTGCAATAGGTCCTCTTTGGTTAGCAACAAGGGTCTTAGGAACCCAAATAGCTCTAGCAACATATCCATCATAGGGACCAACATATTTTGCATAAACATCACCATAATAATCTACATAAAGAATATAGTGAGGGTTAGCAATTCCCGCAAAGTCATTACGAGTGGTTTTGCTCCTTGTAGCATCACCACTCGCAATGGTAGACTTCTTTGCTTGTGCGGACTTGGCCTTCTTCTTGTTCTTCTTTTTCTTCTTGGCAACATAACCAAAACCCTCTTTCCCAATGTGTGGCTTTTGCATTTGCAAAAGATCATCAAGAGGCTTACTTTGGGGACTAGAGGCTGATACGTCTCAAACGTATCTATAATTTCTGATGTTCCATGTTGATATTATACCAATTGTCACATGTTTTATATACACTTCATAGCATTTTTATGCATTTTCTGGGACTAACCTATTAACAAGATGCCACAGTGCCAGTTCCTGTTTTCTGCTGTTTTTGTATTCCAGAAAAGCTAGTCTGGAAATATTCTCGGAATTGGATGAAACTTGGACAGAACCTTCTATTTTTCCAACACGTACACGAAATCCAAAGGAGAGACGGAGGGGAGCCACGAGGCAGCCACACCATGGGCCGCGCAGGCCCCCTGCCACGCCGTGGGATGGTGTGGGCCCGCGGGCGTCTCCAGCCGCCGCCCTTTCGCCTATATAATCCTCCCGATGCGAAAACCCTAAATACCCGAGCCATTATCCACGAAAAGTTCGAGAGACACCGCCGCCGTCAACCCTAGCTCGGGAGCGTTCAGAAGCTCTTCCGACACCCTGCCGGAGAGGAGAATCATCACCGGAGGGCTCTACATCACCATGCCTGCCTCTGGAGTGATGCGTGAATAGTTCATCCTTGGACTACGGGTCCATGGCAGTAGCTAGATGGTTGTCTCTCCACTTTATGCTATCATGTTTAGATCTTGTGAGCTGCCTATCATGATCAAGATCATCTTATTGTAATGCTACATGTTGTGTTTGCTGGGATCCGATGAATATTGAATACTATGTCAAGTTGATTATCAATCTATCTTATATGTTATTTATGATCTTGCATGCTTTCCGTTACTAGTAGATACTTTGGCCAAGTAGATGCTTGTAACTCCAAGAGTGAGTATTTATGCTAGATAGTGGGTTCGTGCCTCCGGTAATCTGGGAGAGTGACAATAACTTCTAAGATTGTGGATGTGTTGTTGCCACTAGGGATAAAATAACCGATACTTAGCTTAAGGGTGCGTCGTTAGGTCTAATGCATTTGTTTACATTACGCACATTACTTAATGCGATTATCCGTTGCTTACAACTTAATACCAACGGGGAACTCGGATGACAACCTGGAGGTGGATTATTAGTCATAGACGATGTTGGATAACGGTCTATGTATTTTGTCGTAATGCCCACATGAATATCATAGTAATCATCATGTCATTTATATGCATTGTCATGCGCTCAATATTTTGTCAATTGCCCAGCTGTAGTTTGTTCACCCAGCATGTTAGTTATCTTTTATGGAGAGACACCACTAGTGAACTGTGGACCCCGGTCCATTCTTTTATACTGATAATACAACCAACTGCAAACATTGTTCCTTTTCATTCTCTGCAATTTACTACTGTTTTCCACACCATACGTTTAATCCTTTGTTTTCAGCAAGCCGGTGAGATTGACAACCTCACAGTTTCGTTGGGGCAAAGTAGTTTGATTGTGTTGTGTGCAGATTCCACGTTGGTGATCGAGTAAACGGCGCCACCACCAACCTTCAGAAGTGATTTCTTGCTCCTACTGGTCCGATTAAACCTTGGTTTCATACTGAGGGAAACTGCTGCTACACTGCTTCATACCTTTCTCTTGGGGTCTCCCAACGAACGTGCGATCCATGTCATCAGAGGCCTTGGCAAGTTCGTTCTTCAACCTAACATTTTCCTCAATAACATTTGCATGATCATAAGAAGTAGTAGAGAAACTAGGATCATTAGTTTTAGATAGTTGAATTTGAAGTTGTTCAACAGACTTGATGAGAGTAGAGTGTTCACTCTCCAAGGCCTTGTGAGCCTTGGTGAGCTTCTCTAGTTTCTCGGTTAGTCTATCATGACCAACACCAAATTCAACTCTTTCTTTCTTGTAAAGATTATATTTGGCAATAGCATGGTCATGTTCTTTAATGATTTTAGAAAAGATTGCATTTTGTGACTCGTCAAGATTTTCAAGTTTCTCTTCAAGAGAGACACGAAGCTCATGCTCTTCATCAAGAACCACGGTGAGAGTGGCAATGTCGTTAGCATATTCTCTTTCAAGTCTCCCCTTCTCCTCAAGAAGATCTTGTGTCATCCCATAATCGCTCATAAGAGCCTCAAAGCGTATCTTGGCTTCACCTTGCAAGTTAGTCATGAAACGATCCAAAGCAATATTTTCTTCCTTTACTCTAAGACTAATAAGATCATCCGTTTCATTCATAGTTTTGGAAGTGGAAGAAGATGAAACCTCGGTGGCCTTGGCCATGAAACACTTGGCAGATTGGATGGGGACGTTCTTATTGGGGGATTCAAAGAGAGAAGATGACGTTGATGAAGCAATGGCAATAGCGGCAACTCCACTTGTGGCTTCTTCTTCATCTTCTTCATCCCGGACATGTACTCTTCTCTTGTCACCAACACCATTCTTGAAGGTGACTTCTTGTTGGGAAGTTCTTCTTGAAGAAGGGCTTCTTGCTAGGGGACTTTGAGGCATCCTTGAGAATAAGCCTTCCTCCATGTTCTTCACGGTTCTCATACGGGCACTCGGCAACATAGTGATATCTATCTTGGCAATTGAAGCAAGTCTTCATTTTTGGGTTGCCATCCTTGTAACCACTTGATTTGAACTTTTGCTCCACTTGAGCTTTAGCTTTGGATGGGTTCTTCCAAAGGTCCTTGCCGCAAGAACCACATAGTCTCTATGAGCAATCTTGAGTTCTTCGGGGTCCATGAAGGACACATCTTCACAATCTTGATCTTCATTGTGTTCCACTACCTTGACCTTCAAAGCAAGTGAGGCTCCTTGTTGCATTCCAATAGCACAGGCACGAGAGTCTTGTGCAATTTTGGCTTGAACTTTGAAAGATTGCATCTCTTGCATGACTTCATTGGAGGTTAATTGAGGAAAGTTGTGCCTTCCTTGGAGACTCTTCAACTCGGCCGGTTCAAAGGGCAAGAGAGCATTCAAATACTTCCTCTTGATCCAACCATCATTCACATGAGGTGCACCAAGATCTCTATAGGCATTGGCAAGGGCCTTGAGTCTTCGATATATTTGCTCGTGGTCTTCTCCATCTTCCATGAAGAATCCTTCGACCTTGTTGCTCATCTCCTCAAATTGGTCTCGCTTCATGCTATCATTACCGACGAACACCTCAATGAGACAATTCCAAGCATCTTTGGCGGTGGTGCAATGTTCAATGTGGGGCAACTCATCACCCACATCAGCTCGGATCAAATCAAGAGCGGTGGCATTTAGCTGACAATCAACTATTTCTCTCCTTGTCTTGTTGGATTCATCCACCACATGGTATCCTTCCACAACGATCCTCCAAAACTCGATAGAGGCACTGTTCGCATAAGATCTTATAGAATATTGCCATTTAGAAAACAAAGATGCATTTAGCTGAGGAGGCTCTCCTCTTAGGTGAATTGGAGGATGGGGGATAGGTGGGTCGACTAAGTACTTAAAGGGAACCCCATTGTGCTCCGGCTTCCTACTCTCATTAGATGGTTTAATGGGATTATCAATTTTAGTGCCATCAACCTCCACACCCTTGAGGGGATCCACCGGAGCGAGGGGGAAAGCGGGAGCGGCGCCCTTGGCTTCCAAAAGTTGCGCAAGCATGTCTTGCAACTTTTGCATTTGGGTTTCCATGGAGGTCTTCATGTTGGTGAATTCCTCCACGGAAACCGTAGTAGCCACGGTAACCGCACCGCCACCTCCGGAAGCTCGGGGGCCATACTCTCTTAGGCGGTAAAGCCCGAAACAAGAGTCGAGACTCTGATACCAATTGTAAGGATCGATATGGCCACCTAGAGGTGGGTGAATAGGTGCTACTCAATTTTTAGCTCTTTTTCAAATTTAGGCTTGACACAAAGGTAAATTCTCTAGGTATGCAACTACGGTGAATTTACCTACGTGACAAGTTAACACTAGACAAAGCAAGATACAAGTAATAACTAGAGAGTAAGTGATGCATGTAAAATGCATACATGAACTTTGCATTATATTACTTATATTTCAATCATATTTGCATCATATAAGGGTTATATCATTGATTTATATTGATTTTGGGAATATTTCATTGTTTCCCTATTTTTCTGGAATTAACCCTGCACAGGCAGAAAACCCTATTTTCTATATTTTAATGTTTCAGGGACCCAAACGACGTCCAAATGACCTAATAATTTACGAGCATCGGTTTTTGGAAGGAACGAAGCGTGGGAGCGAAGGAAAGCGAACAAACGGAGACCCGAGGGCCAAGTTGAGTGGGCCCACGCGGCCAGATTCCTTGGCCGCGTAGGACCCATCAACCTGGGCCTCGAGGCTCCGTTGCCGTCGATCTTTTTTCCCGAGCCTCCGTCTTGACTTAAAAACGACTATAAAAATAGTCCCCGACGCCCTTCGAAAAGGAGCGCCGCCGAAACACAGAAACCATGAAACAGAGACCTGGAGTTGCAGATTGGAGGGGGAAAACTCCGGCGGGGCGCTGCCGGCGTGGTCTCCATCTTCTCCAATGACTTCTCCACCGTCTCCATGATGAAGACGGAGTAGTCCACCCTAGACTATGGGTTTGTGGAAGTAACTTATGTATCTCTCCTCTCTTGAGCTTCACTAATTAGTACCGTATGAGCTGCTGAACATGATTACGGTCATCTATGTAATACCTTTGTGGTGGATCTTTTTATGAGTTAATATATGTTTGAGACTGCAATAGTTTTGTTTCAGTTATGAAAGTAGATGCATATTATGTACCCCGTTCTTGTTTACTTGTTATGATCAAGCATGTGTATGAGAGCGTGTGAGGGGGAACGTGTGCATTAGTTGGAGTAACGGGGGGTGCCTAGTGCGTGAACGTGAGAGAAAGTTCCACGATCCACTTGGGTGTTTTACCTTACTTTGTTGCCTCACTAGGGATAGAGAAAAATACCTTGCTACAGGAGATGTGGGTGTGACCATTGCCACTACTCCATGACTAGATCTAGCATGTTCTTATTTTAACTTCATGTCATGAAACTTAATGCTATGCTCTGATTTATCTTAATTACTAAGGTGTTATGATTTAGTTCGCATCTTGGTGGAGTATAAGAGAGATTAATAAACAAAAGATCTCTGTGTTAGGACGTGATGCCCATATAATTAGTAACTTGTCATGAAACCTTTATGTTGCAATCTCATATGTCAATTCTAGTGTTCCATTATCTACCACTTTATTAAAGAGAGAGTGCATTTGTGAAACCATGAACCCCGTCCATTTTTAATCATAAGAAACACCTTTCCAACAACTTTTATCCACTTTACATTTTCTGCCATTTAAAAATCCGAAAATACAAAACACTTTTACATCTTGCATTCACAATACAAAACCCAAAAATATCATCCATCATTGTTTCCACCATCCTTGCATATTTATTTATCATCATTGCATATTTATTTACTGTTTTGCATTCATTTTATTTTGATATCATTCTCACACCTTGTGCTTGACAACCACTAGGTGAGGTTGAGGGCACAAACAATTTACTTTGTTTTGTAGGTTTTCAAGAGAAGGATAAGAAGATAAATCTTTCACTACTGATTCCCCGAGAGTTCGATATTAAACCCTCGAGTCACCCCTCGTGGGAAAAACCGTCTTTCCTATACTATACACTCTGCACTTGGAGTCTCAACCTAACCCATATTCTTTTGACGCAGGTAACTACGTCAAGGGCCATCAGTAAGGAGTAACCGAACGGGAAGCACGCGGAGACAAAGATGTATTCTCGAGTTCCTCCTTTTTAGGGGAGTACGTCTCGTTGGATGGGTGTGAGTTTCAAACTCAAACGCCGTAAATGGCCCCACCCTATTCTCGATGAACCTTGCGCAAAAGCTCGGTTCACCTTCCACTATCGAAATCCTTCAAGGCGGAATCCGGAGCCCTTACAACAACTTGAGGCTCAACCCACAAAAGGATTGGGGGCTCCCAAGCACCACAAATCTGCTACACAAAAGTAGCAAGCAAGTAAGTACAACAAGATGGCTAGGTTTTCCTAGAGGAAACCCTAGGCTCAAATCCCTCAAGTGAATGAAAGGGAATGCAAATCTGCTTGGTGAAGATGTAGATCCGGGCCTTCTCCTTCAATCCTCGAAAGATCAACGAGTTTGGGTGGAGGGATTGGGAGATCTAGTGATTTTGAGCTTGCAACAATGGGGTGTCTTCAATTCTGGGCGAGCTAGTTGGCTGGAGGTAGGTGGAGGGTATTTATACCCCTCCAAGAATTCTACCAATTGGAGAGTCTGGGAACCGGATATTCTGGTCCAAGTTGGGACCGGATAATCCGATCAACTTCAGGAAATTCCGGTTGGAAATATCCGGCTCCCTCCAGTACAGTTCGAGTTCTGGTCCTTAGCCGTTTTTCCACTTAGCTTCTCCTGAACCGGATAATCTGATAGCCATCAGAATTTCTGGTTCGAAATATCCAGCTACCTCCAGTAGCCTGTGCGTTCTGGTCCTTAGCCGAATTTCCACTTCGCTTCTTCTGGACCGGATATTCCGGTTCCTGCAGAATATCCGGTTGGAAATATCTGGTTGCTCTTTTCTTTCTTTTTGGTGTTGATGCACATATGTTTTATACAACTAAAGCCCGCAACACTTAATCACCTGATTATAACATCACTAGTGTTGTTAACTAACACACAAAACACAAGGGATCACGAAATGCTCTTTCAGTTTTGTACTTAGAGCCATCGGTGCAAGCGAGGACGATGGAGGAGAGGCCGAGGAAGAACAACAACTTTCGCCGCCGCAGCCGCCGCCGACCGACTAGACTGGGCCGATTACCTGCTTGCCGACGGGAGGTGAGAGCTCGGTTGGGGGAAATGGTGGTTTGAGCTTGGGCGGTGAGCGGAGAGGGTGTAAATAGGCAAGGTATCGACCGGAGGTGACCGAATTTCTCCCGCCCCCTTTTTCGCTGCAGCCCGTGGGATCCCGCCATCTCCATAGTCGCATGTGCTCCTGCAGGCGGAATCTTGCAGCCGCGACGAAGAGAACGAGCCAGGCTCCACGGGCACGCTCGATTCGAGCGTGCCTGGTCCTGGCCCGACGCTGCTTTGGTGAGCGCGATGGCTTGACCCGGGAGCTCGCGCAGGCAACAAAACGTCGTGCGGTCGCAGCTGGCGGTCATGGCCTGCCTATCTGCAGGCTACCAAACGCGCCGTTACAAGTAACCCATCATACCCATCTCACAAAGCCTCCAGTAACCTGATACTAGGGCACAAAGTAGCTCTCCATCTCAGCCTGGTGCCTCCATGTTCGCCATCACAATGGAAAGTTATATTTGGTCACATCTCTGTCTAGACTGGCCAAAAAAGTGGGACGTATGTGGGATAGGCCCGAGTTTGACCCAGCCCAGCCTATTTCATACTTTATCAGGCCCAAGCCTAGCCCGAAACAAAGCCCGACAGACCGATGCCCAGCCCGACGACCGACGCTTGAGCAAAATACCAAGGTTCGGGAAAGCAGCAACAGTGCACTACAACATCAATTTTCAACAGCAAAACAACACCACACATCATCCCTTTTCAGTAGCAAAATAACAACATATATACAGCAAAATAACAGTTTTACGACATCAATTTTCAACAGCAACATTTTCAACAACATTATAGCAGCATTAGATCACTTAAGAGCAAGCGTAAAACCAAAATAGACACTCCACGATTATTACAATCCAGTACATTGAACCAAAGAATAGTAGATGCAGTATTCATGGCATCATCTCTACAACAACAAATCTATCACTCTACAAATTGATTGACCTACGGTAGCAAATTCTACACTCTATAGTCTACGGAGCAAATCCATATACACTCAGATCCATCTATAATAGCTAAACCATCAACGACATCAAGAAATTATGTTGAACTTGGCGAAGTTGAGGACGGAGAAGGTCGGCGGTGCTCGGTAGTAGTTGGCTCGTCGTTGCAGCGGACGTCGAGGAAGGAGAGGTGCGACAAGAGGAGACGCGGTGACGCTCGGTCGTCGGTTGGTCGTAGCGGCCCGACGAGCTTGGAGATGATGAGGCCCCGACGAGGAAGGAGATGCAGCGGCCCCGACGAGGAAGTAGATGTGGCGACACTCACCGCTCGACATGAGGAGATGCGGCGGGGCTAGGGTTCCGTTGAAATCGCTGCTGCCATTTCGCACGGGAGAGGAGGGAGAGGTGGGGGTCGCGAAGAAGGGGACTAGGGGCATAGGCTTGTGCATTTGTGCTGCCAAATGTTACCGGCGCGAGACGCTCGTGCCGCCTGAAGTATCCCTAATAGGCCGGCCCATTTGGCAATTTTTTTCTTTTTTTCTTTTTTGTCTCATTTCATTTCTTTCTTTCTTTCTTTCTTTTATTTCCCTTTTCTTTTTTCTTTTTTTTATCACTTTTATATGATTTTAAAAATTGTTCACATTTCAAATATATTTGAATTTGAAAAAAAATCAAATTATAAAACTTTGAGATTTTGGAAAAGTTCGGATTTTAAAATTTTTGTTTTGAAAATTGTTCAGATTTAAAAAAAAATTAGATAAAAAACAGATGTTGAAAAACACAAAAGTAAAAAATTAAAAGTAAAAAAACAACCACTAGTAATTCTGTTAACTGGTCAGAAATTGTGGCCCATTAAGGGCGTGTTTGATAGACGACCCCACCTCAGATATTCTCCCCCATAAATTTTTTGGTTGTTTGGTAGCCCGTGTCATGGGTTTGGGCCATGCCCAACTCGCCCCGAAAACGCACCTTAACCATGTGCTGAGCGCTAAGTTGACGAGGGAATATATTGCGGTGTTGCTTCTATCTCCCCGGCAACGGCGCCAGAAAACGTCTTGATACCCGATGAGCAAGTCTTGATGCCTGCACAAATAACGGGATTAGGTTGAGACTCCAAGTGCAGAGTGTATAGTAAGTGGAAGACAGTTTTCCCCACGAGGGGTGACTCGAGGGTTTAATATCGAACTCTCGGGGAATCTGCAGTGGTAGATTTATCTTCTTATCCTTCTTTTGGTTACCTACAAAACAAGGTTAGATGTTTTGGTCCTCAACCTCACCTGTGGTTGTCAAGCACAAGGTGTAAGAATGATATCAGGATAGTTATGCAATGCAAACAAGAAATAAATATGCAATGATGGTGGATGCAATGATAAATGATATTTTTGGGTTTTTGAATGATGTATGCAAGATGAAAAGTATTTTTGTATTTTCGGATTTAATGATGGCTGAAAATAGAAAAGTGGTATATGGTGTTGGAAAGGTGTTTCTTATGATTAAAAATGGACTGGGGTTCATGGTTTCACAAATGCACTCTCTCTTTATAAAGTGGTAGACAATGGAACACACAAAGTTAACATATGAGATTGCAACACAGGGTTTGATAACAAGTTACTTAGATATATGGGCATCACGTCCTAACATAGAGATCTTTTGGTTATTAACCTCTCTTATACTCCACCAAGATGCGAACTAAATCATAACACCTCAGTAATTAAGATAACTCAGAGTATAGCATTAAGTATCATGACATGAAGTGAAAATAAGAACATGCTAGATCTAGTCATGGAGTAGTGGCAATGGTCACGCCCACATCCCCGGTAGCATGGTATTTTAGTTTATCCCTAGTGAGGTAACAAAGTAAGGTAAAGATACCAAAGTGGATCGCAGAACTTTCTCTCACGTTCACTGCACTAGCCACCCCGTTACTCCAACTAATGCACACGTTCCCCCACACACGCTCTCATAAACATGCTTGATCAAAACAAGTAGACAAGAACGGGGTACATAATATGCATCTATACTCATAACTGAAACAAACATTGCAATCTCAAACATATATTAACTCATAAAGATCCACCACAAAGGTATTACAACGGTGACCGTAATCATGTTCAGCAGCTCATACGGTGCTAATTAGTGAAGCTCAAGAGAGGAGAGATACATAAGTTACTTCCACAAACCCATAGTCCAGAGGTGGACTACTCCCTCTTCATCATGGAGACGGTGGAGAAGTCGATGGAGAAGATGGAGACCACGCCGGCAGCGCCCCGCCGGAGTTTTCCCCCTCCAATCTGCAGCTCCTGATCTCCGTTTCGGTGTTTCTGTGTTTGTGCGGCGCTCCTTCCAGAGAACGTCGGGGGACCTTTTTTATAGGCGTTTTTAGGTCAAGACGATGCGGTGGAGAAAGATCGACGGCAACGGAGCCACGAGGCCCAAACGGGTGGGTCCCACGCGGCCTGGTACTGTGGCCGCGTGGGCCATGCCGTTTGGCCCTCGGGCCGTTTGCTTGCTTCCTTTTTCCGTAGTCCTTCTTCCTTCCAAATATTGACGCCCGTAAATTTCCAGGTGATTTCGTTGACGTTTGGGTCCCTGAAACATTAAAATACAAAACTAGGGTTTTCTGCCTGTGCAGGGTTAATTCCAAATAAATGGAAAACTATGAAGTATTCCCAAAATCATGATAAAACATTGATATAACCCTTATATGATGCAAATATGATTGGAATATAAGCAATTAAAGTGCAAAGTTCATGTATGCATTTTACATGCATCAACATCCCCAAGCTTAATCCATGCTCGTCCTCGAGTATGAAGATGATAAAACTAACATGGACTTTGCAATTTAATACTTAACAATGGATATCAAAGATGATTACTATTGCTACATATAGTCAAATGATTCATTCTTCAAAGGAGTAGCAATATGCAAATAGTTTATGAAGTGATATCAAGTATTCAAGACAAGGATGTTCATTGATAGTTCACAAAGTGTAACATAGTAGCAAGTAATATGGAACACATGTATGCATAATGATAAGTAGAACATCCTACAATGGTCATAGAGTGTAGATGAAAATCTGAATATGATAGGTGTACACTTTGGAAAGATGTATATGTGAGTAGAGGTAAAGCATGCATAAGTTTCATCCAACTTCCAAACTCTTCTACTTAAGTTAATGATTGCAATAAGGTATTCATTGGTGTCAAGCTCTCATTGCCCCTATCATAGCATCTTGAATGATTAAGGTTAAAGTGAAAGCAAATATGAGTAGTGTGCTTGACAAAGTAAAGGTTGGATGTCTCATGCCCCTTGAATACAAGTACCTACACCATGATTACTCAACTTAGGAAACAAAGCAAGTTCAAGTTATATATCATTGTAAGTAATAATAGTATCATCAAGAGCGTCAACTGGGGTACCTCTTGTCCCAGATATGGAACAAGCCCATATCAAAATGACAAGACAAACAAACAAATGAAAATCTCAACACCCTTTTTATTTACCATTGGAATAGTTTTTTATTGCAAGGTGTCATAGAAATTCACCATAGTATGTAAGTAAATTTCCACCATGAATGATGCATGGCTTAGATTAGCGGCCCAGGCGTCTCTCTAACCATTTATACAAACTCATTTAAACTACTTCATTTCCACCTCATTTCACCATGATAGGCATCCATAACAAAAGTACATGATATCAACTAAATGAGATGAAGGAGCATGTTGAAAGCTTTGCATGTGACAGCACATATGGGCTAACTCCAACCTCGAACATTTATCAAGCCACTAGCATCATAATCTTAATCACAATGGGTCATGTTTTATTATGCAAATAAAAAACATTGTGCATCAAGTTCGTGAGAGCTATATAACCAATTTTTTCCATTGCAATCAATAACATAAACATTTTCATTCAGAGGTAAGATAACACAAACAACATGTTAAACATACTCGGAATAGCATAAAGCCAATAGGTAGATATGGTGGACTCACTGGAATAACTTTGGTTGAAGGTGTTGGAAACAAGTTTTTGCTTGTTGGAGTTTTTGGGCTAGCAAAAGGGAGAAAGTTGACCATCTAGATGCATGCATGAGTGTCCATAGAACTAACTAATCCATGTTAAACCAAGTAAAATAACAATCAGCACCAAAACATGAATAAGTGATAGCTCTACAAAAAGAATTTGCAAACTATTACTCATAAACAAGCTCATGAATCATGCAACTATATGTATCATTAAAAATCAAGTCAAACATCCCTTTTCCCAATCTTATAAAAGCATCCAACATATTTCAACCCATATTTCCAGTAGCTCTCTCATATATAATTGATAGTGTGGTGGTCTCTCAAGACTCAAACAAAAACAAAAACGACGCTCCAAGTTTATGCGATAAAGTGTTTCGATCGAAAAACAGAAGTTGGACGTGTGCAAACCGAGAGTGTGTAGGTCCAGCGGGGTTGTCTTCACATCCCCAAGCTTATGGTCTTCACCATCCTTGGATAGCTCTTGGTGCATCTCCTCCAATCCCTGTGAAAAAACTTCAAAACACCGTTTCTCCCATCTCTTTTCTGTGGGGTGCATTAATAGTGATAAACAAATAGGTTCCTTGCTGCATATAATCCTTGAACAAAAATTCATATGACATGTCCAGAAAGTATAATGTTGTATGCCTACTCATAAACTCAATTGGATCAAAAAGATTCAACTTAAAAGCTCAAAGCATGCATCAAACAAAATGGGACAGAATCTGTCCAGAAAAACAGCAGCAGCAAAACGTATTTTTCTACCCTACCAAACTTTCTCGAAAAATTCCGAAAAAATTCATGCATACAGAGGATGAAAAGTTGCAACTACAGTTCAAATATGAGCTCATTCGGAGTTACAGAATAAGAATTAAAAATCATACCGTGCACTGACTCGTGCAGGAATAAAATCTCCGAACGCTATAAGCAACTTTTCAAACCAAAAAGGGTAAAACTTGGCACTTTATTAAAAACTCCAGAACCTAACTAGACACAAAATCTCTTGTTACAGCAAGAGGACACAAAGAAAAATCACACAAAAAATAACCGGGTTGCCTCCCGCAAAGCGCTTTCTTTATAGCCATATAGCTAGGCTTCTTACTTGTTGTTTTATTGGACGAAGCTCATGAGGGAGCTTGAACTTTGTGGTTCCCTCTTCCTTGGAAAGTGTTCCATGCACTTCTTGTGTGGAAACTGAAACTTTACATTCCCTTCCTTTGAATCAATGATAGCACCTGTGGTACGAAGAAAAGGTCTTCCAAGAATAATAGGACTAGAGGTTTTATTCCCCATATCCATGATTAGAAAATCCACAGGCACAAAAGTCATATGTAACTCTACCATAACATCACTTACTTTTCCCAAAGCATGTTTAATAGAGTCATCAGCAAGTGCTAGTTCAATAGAGCATTTTTCAAGATTTTTCAATTCAAGCACTTCATATAGTTCTTTAGATAAAACAGAGACACTAGATCCTAGATCAAGTATGGCATGGTGTGTCTCTTTTCCAATAGTTACTAGTACCTTAGGTATCCACATATCCCCAAGCTTAGGTGGTATCATAGCCTCTTGGTTGTACCTAGCAATCTTTTCTTTCAAGACATGATTAGCAATATAAGAACCAAAACCTGCTTGGTTAGTGTTGATGGAAGGATCACTTGCAAATTTTTGTAAGATAGATATTAATTCATGCAAGCTACAATTTTCTAAGTCAAGCAAAGGATCCTTGACTTCATTAAGCATTTTAACTTCCTCAACTTTCTTTTCCAACTCAATCAGCATAAGAGATTCATCATGTTCAGTTTCTTTAGCTTCTTCTTTTAAACTACCAAGTTGAGACATGAGTGGCAACAAATATTCAGGGTAGTTCAATAATTCATCAAGAGTTTCCTCCAAAGTAAGAGGAACATTTTCAGCAATGTTAACAGAATTCATTCCAACCACAGGTGATGCTTGTGGTTTCCCTGCAGACATACTCAATAAAGTGGCTTGATTATCAGCTAGTTTAGACAAAGCTTTGTCTAGTCCTGCAGCTTGGAGTTGTAAGCCTTTAATATCAGAACTAATAGAAGCAACAGACTTATTCAACTCTTGTATCATGGTATTATGACTAGCAACTTGTTCCATGAGAATTTTGTTAGCCTCAGAATTATCATTGCGTGATAACATAGGCTTCCAATTATTATCATTAGCATTAGGATATGGAACAAAAGGACGATTGTTGGGAACATATGGGGGTTTATTATAAGAGTTATAATTGTTGTTACCATACCCATTATTACCATAGTTCCTAATGAAGTTGACATCAATATTTTCAGAATTGTTTCCAACTAGTTCTTGCAAAGGAACATTTTCAACACTAGGTTTATTAAGCAAAGCAAGAATAGTATCCATTTTAGATGACAAATCATTAGTTTCTTCAATAGAGTTCACTTTCTTAGAAGGATTAGGTGCCCTATCAGTATGCCATTGACTATAGTTTTGTAAAATGCTTTCCAATATATTTTTAGCTTCTACTATAGTCTTACTCATAAAAGCACCTCCAGCAGCAGAATCAAGTATGTTTCTAGACATGTAGTTTAAACCATTGTAGAAAGAGTGTAATATGGTCCATTCATTAACTCCATGTGAGGGACAAGTTCTAAGCATAAGTTTTATCCTATCCCAAGCCATAGCAACATGTTCATTTTCATTTTGCCTAAAAGAAAGGATGTTGTTTCTATTTTGCAAAATTTTAACAGGGGGATAATATTTCTTAATGAAAGCTTCTTTTAGATCATCCCAAGAATTAATACTACCAGATGGCAAGGAATGCAACCACTCTTTAGCTTTTCCTCTAAGTGAAAAAGGAAATAACTTCAGTTTTAGGATATCACTTTCCACATTTTTAAACTTTTGCATGTCACATATTTCAACAAAATCATGAAGATGCATAGAGGCATCCTCCATAGCACTACCACCAAATTGTTCCCTAGTTATCAAGTTCAACAAACTAGGACTTACTTCATAACTCTCAGCATTTATCTTAGGTGTGGCAATAGCTCTCGTGATAAATTGATCATTAGGAGTGTTTGTGTAGTCACACAACTTAGTTCTTTCTCCCATTTTAGCAAGTTTTTTTTGGTATTTTTAATTTTTTATGCAAAACTGAAATAAATATGATATGATATGCAATGACACTAACAAAACAAATAAATTGCTTTGTAAGTAAAGATGGATAAGATGGTGCTCACGTAGGTGCAACCTCCCCAAGCTTAGGTGTTAGCACAAGTTGGTGACGTTGACTTTGTTGTGAGATGAATGCGATGATGCACACCCTTGGATAAATCTCTCAGCTACGATTCCCCGGCAACGGCGCCAGAAAACTCTTGCTGAGCGCTAAGTTGACGAGGGAATATATTGCGGTGTTGCTTCTATCTCCCCGGCAACGGCGCCAGAAAACGTCTTGATACCCGAAGAGCAAGTCTTGATGCCTGCACAAATAACGGGATTAGGTTGAGACTCCAAGTGCAGAGTGTGTAGTAAGTGGAAGACAGTTTTCCCCACGAGGGGTGACTCGAGGGTTTAATATCGAACTCTCGGGGAATCTGAAGTGGTAGATTTATCTTCTTATCCTTCTTTTGGTTACCTACAAAACAAGGTTAGATGTTTTGGTCCTCAACCTCACCTGTGGTTGTCAAGCACAAGGTGTAAGAATGATATCAGGATAGTTATGCAATGCAAACAAGAAATAAATATGCAATGATGGTGGATGCAATGATAAATGATATTTTTGGGTTTTTGATGATGTATGCAAGATGAAAAGTATTTTTGTATTTTCGGATTTAATGATGGCTGAAAATAGAAAAGTGGTATATGGTGTTGGAAAGGTGTTTCTTATGATTAAAAATGGACTGGGGTTCATGGTTTCACAAATGCACTCTCTCTTTATAAAGTGGTAGACAATGGAACACACAAAGTTAACATATGAGATTGCAACACAGGGTTTGATAACAAGTTACTTAGATATATGGGCATCACGTCCTAACATAGAGATCTTTTGGTTATTAACCTCTCTTATACTCCACCAAGATGCGAACTAAATCATAACACCTCAGTAATTAAGATAACTCAGAGTATAGCATTAAGTATCATGACATGAAGTGAAAATAAGAACATGCTAGATCTAGTCATGGAGTAGTGGCAATGGTCACGCCCACATCCCCGGTAGCATGGTATTTTAGTTTATCCCTAGTGAGGTAACAAAGTAAGGTAAAGACCAAGTGGATCGCAGAACTTTCTTTCACTTACGCACTACCACCCCCGTTACTCCAACTAATGCACACGTTCCCCCACACACGCTCTCATAAACATGCTTGATCAAAACAAGTAGACAAGAACGGGTACATAATATGCATCTATACTCATAACTGAAACAAACATTGCAATCTCAAACATATATTAACTCATAAAGATCCACCACAAAGGTATTACAACGGTGACCGTAATCATGTTCAGCAGCTCATACGGTGCTAATTAGTGAAGCTCAAGAGAGGAGAGATACATAAGTTACTTCCACAAACCCATAGTCCAGAGGTGGACTACTCCCTCTTCATCATGGAGACGGTGGAGAAGTCGATGGAGAAGATGGAGACCACGCCGGCAGCGCCCCGCCGGAGTTTTCCCCCTCCAATCTGCAGCTCCTGATCTCCGTTTCGGTGTTTCTGTGTTTGTGCGGCGCTCCTTCCAGAGAACGTCGGGGGACCTTTTTTATAGGCGTTTTTAGGTCAAGACGATGTCGGTGGAGAAGAGATCGAAGGCAACGGAGCCACGAGGCCCGAACGGGTGGGTCCCACGCGGCCTGGTACTGTGGCCGCGTGGGCCATGCCCGTTTGGCCCTCGGGTCTCCGTTTGCTTGCTTCCTTTTTCCGTAGTCCTTCTTCCTTCCAAATATTGACGCCCGTAAATTTCCAGGTGATTTCGTTGACGTTTGGGTCCCTGAAACATTAAAATACAAAACTAGCGTTTTCTGCCTGTGCGGGTTAATTCCAAATAAATGGGAAAACTATGAAGTATTCCCAAAATCATGATAAAACGTTGATATAACCCTTATATGATGCAAATATGATTGGAATATAAGCAATTAAAGTGCAAAGTTCATGTATGCATTTTACATGCATCACCATGCTGAGTATAGAAGCTGAAATCGAGCTTCGCACCTCAGCCTGGCTGTGCTCATTCGAAAATTTCCCACATGTGGGCCCCACTGGAGTGTCGCGCCGCGAGCCCCTCCCGGAACCCCTCCTCATTTCCCCCGACACTCTCTCCTCACGCCAGGAAACATGCTCATCCGCTCGCCTCCTCAGCATGGCGCTGCTCCTCTTGGTCCTCAGCCCAGAGCTGCCTCCTACCAGTCCTTCCTTAGCCCGGCGCCGCCTCCTCATGGTCCTTCCTCAGCCAGCGCCGCTGAGCTCCGCCTCTCACGCCCGGCGCCGCCGAGTCCCGGTGCTCCTCGCGCCGCCTCCTGCCAGAGCCGCCCAGCGCCGCCAAGAGCCTCCCAGGGTCGCCCAGCGAGGCCGACGACTCCTTCCGCGCGCCCAATGCCGCCTAGCTCCGCCGATCTCGCGTCCAGCGCTGCCTAGCTCTGGCCATTGATGATGGGAGTGGTTTGAGGACCTGATTACTTTATATATATATTCTTTTTAGGGTCCTCTATGCAAGAATTTGGACCTGTTTGTAATTTCAATTTCTGGTCTTGGAGGACCTATAAGTAAAAACTATGATATAATATTTTTAATCCTATGATTGGCACTAGGATACAGATTAAGCTAATCCAATCACATAACAAAAGCATTAGTAAAATGTTGTTTACACATTGTTGAAATGGTGAAATGACTCAACATGTCCCAATGCATACAATCTACCAAACCACATCTCATTTCAGCCTGACTCAACACATACAAGACACCAAACACACGACAAAATCTTAACCCAATCTTTTTATGCTGGTAATACGTATCTCATTTATAAAATATAGATCAAGTTACAAGGCACGTAAATACCGACGTTATAGAATTGAAAAGATAGGAGAAACATATGTGACAAACCAACACTTATCCCTCTATGTCGGCACCATCGTAGCAGCCACCAAAGAGAAGAGAGACAGATCACCTCTTCACTCAAGCTCGACGCGGTTCCATCCCTGATCAACAGCTTTTCGGACCTCGAAAGTAGTTTGCTATAGGACAAACCATTGCCATTGAAAGAATTAGACCCAGGCAGCAAGATCCCGGACACGCCATCGAACTTAAGAACTGACACCCCCGCACGACGACGACGGAGTAGGGAACCAGAACCATCAACCTCCAACCATGAACCCAACACAAGATGCACCATCTTCGAGTTGTCACCAGCACATACAACCGTCTGTGCGTACTCCTGGACAAATCCTCTCTACTCCACCATGCGCCGGAGACAACGCCGCAGCAACGGGGACAGAGCAGAAGGAAAAACCCATCTGATGGAGTCGTCGCTGCGGCCTCGCCGATACCATCCATGAACCCTAACGCCACCGATCCGAAGGATCGGTAAGCACATGATGCCACCAACTCTGAGACGCCGCCATCAAGTACAACGTCGGTGTGGGATTGGAGTTGAGTCAGATTTATTTTTTCGGGTGCCGCTCCCACCACCCAGCGACGCACCACGTCAAAATTATGCTAAACCTAATTTCCATGCCGGAACGGAGGAAACAGGGTCCCTCCTCCCTCCTGCCGCCGGAGCAGCAAGCGGAGAGAGGGGACCAGCCTCTTCGCCGATGTAGATCGGAGAAGGAAGATGGGTCGAAAGTCTGGTTGGCTAATCTTAGCCCAACCTATATAAGGTCAACCTATCTCATTTGAAAAACCTATGACAGGGTGATACAACCTACCAAACACACCCTATTTGTTGGCTACAAGCTGCGGGGTCGAAAGTCTGCGGCACCGCTCAGTTTTGGTCACCGGAAGCTTGCCGGCGACGGCATGGCGCGGCGGCGCTCGGGATGCTACAACGACAAGCATCTACGGCAAGCAATCGAAGCAACGGAGAGGTCCTGGAGGATCAGCAGCTCACCAGGAGCACGACGGGCTTGACGGCGAGGCCGAAGGAGGTCGGGAGCGTCGGAATCGACGGCGGCCGGACTTCGGGAAGACGAGGATGTCCGCGACGATTTAGGGCGAGCGGCTCCGATTCCTTCCGTGGGGAGAACGAGGGCGTCACGGCGAAGCTACTGGGCGTCACGGCGAGGCCCGACGAGGTCAGAAACGGCGAAGATCTAGGGAGGCGCCGGCCGGTGCTAGTAGCTCGATTTGGGGGTCGGGGTGGCCCGCCGGCGGGGAGGAGGTAGCGGCGGAGGGAGCTCGCGGCGGAGGTTGGGAAAGGGAAAGGCCGGAGGGGAGGAGCTACCGACGGTGGGAGGCGGGGTGAGAGGCGGGGTGAGGGGCGGGTGAGGGTGAGGATGAGGGGCGGTGGGGTGAGGGACGCGTGACGAACCGGCCAGTTTTGACTTTGCGGTGGCAATCCATCCGTAATTCTTCGCTGCTCCGGCTTCGCCGATCTGTGGAACCGGAAAACAGCTGCTCCGCGATTTGTACAGCCAAACTGGTCCGCTCCGAGGATCTGGCTCCGAGGATCTGGAGTGTTCGGCTCAGCTCCGGTCCGGATTTCGGGAAGCTTGGAGCTGGAGCGTTGCCGAACACGGCCTAAGACGGAGCAGCGCAGCTGAGTTTCTTTTTTTCAATTGTTTTTTGAAAATCGGCGGAGGGAAGAGAAGTCGATTCCAATCCCAAGCGAGCGAGCGAGAGATCGATCATGGCGTCCTCTCCGCCGCCTCCGAGCACCATCCGCCGGAACCCTCCCCGCAGCGCCAGGCCGCCGCCCAAGACCCCTGCCAGCTCCGCCAAACCCAAATCCAAAGCCAAACCCAGACCCAAACCACTCTCTCGCCTCCTCGACGAAGCAGCAGCCACCACCGCCGCCGCCATTTCCCCCCTCTCCCCTATTCCTCCCACTCCCCCCGCCGACACCGGCATCTCCCCTATCCTCCCTCCTCCTCCTAACCCCACCGCCACCGCGCTCTCCTCCTCCTCGTCGCTGTCGGCGGACGAGCGGCTGAAGGTGTACCTCCGCATCCGGCCCCTCCCGGCTCCGGAGCGGGAGCGCTGCGGCAAGCCTGGCGGCCGCCCCAAGGCCAAGGAGCAGCAGGCCAGGAAGCCGTCCAGGCAGGCCGGGGACGGGGTCTGCCTCGTTGCCACGGGCCCCAACTCCGTCGCGCTCACCGTCCCGCAGTCCAAGCTCGTCGACCACAAGCGCGGCCGCACCGAGGTCTTCGACGGATTCTCCGCCGTCCTGCCACCCGATTCCTCTCAGGTATAATCGAAATTCCCCCCTTTCGAATTTCGATGATACTCGCTTAGAACAAGATGTACCTAGGAAAAGTAACAAAACCCTTACAAATCAGGTCCATTTCGACCTACATTTGCCTACAAGATAGATACAGCAGAATTGTCTTAGTGATACAAGGCCATCGATTTTAGAGCAGGCATCTAATGATGATCCCCAATTGGACATGTTGTGACCCAAGAAAAGTAACAAAACCCTTACGTTGTTCGATCCAGTGCCCCGATTAGAACATGTTTTTTGACCTGCATTTGCATCTACGCATTTTGATGCTCAGTTTCCCTACGATATACTGCTTACTGTTCACTGCAACATTGTATTAGTGGTACAAGACCACCCATTCTAGAACAGGCTTCTTTATTTACCGGGTCATGATTTCCATGGCCTTGGCTTGCTCTCTGCCTATGCATTTATTGAAATGCTATTTATTTCCTTCAACTCCATGCAGCATGACATCTTCACTCAAGTGATGAATCCGCTTGTGGATGCCTTTCTGGGAGGAAAGAGCGGCCTCCTGGTTGCAATGGGTCCGACAGGGTCGGGGAAGACGCATACTGTCTTTGGCACTGCAAGAAATCCTGGTATTGTACCACTCACGCTACAGAAGATCTTCAATACGGAAGATGAAAGCGACGGTGGAAATCAACCATCAAGGTACACCTGTTTTGACAGATTTACTACCAAGTTACTAATGGCGGGTCTGTCCTAGGATTGAGGACAAAGGATGCATCTGGAATATAAATATACAATGGCTTAGAAACGTATTTAAACATGCAAGTCTCTAATTTCTGAAACTTAAAAAGGTTTACAGTTCTGATTTCGAGCACAAACTTGTCCCTTTTAATTCATGCATGTAAGCCATCCTTGGTTTCTAGTATGTGGTACCCTTGCCCATCTTTTCTCAAATATCAATCATGGTCTGCAAATGCAAGTTCCCGTTAGATTTCATAGCTGTGTGGAAGCTTTTAAATTTCACTACTACTATCTCTTAACGAGTTCCATTCCATACTTCCAGATCGTTTTGCTTGTCAATGTTTGAGATACTCTGTGAAGGAAAAGCAGAAAGGATTCTCGACCTACTGTCTGATGCAGCTGACCTTGTCCTCCAGCATTCAACTATGATTAAAGGTCTTAAAGAGGTACCTTCGAAATAATCACTTCGAAATTTGAGTATGCCTGATGGGGACAAATATATGTTTACTCTGATGTTAGTTCAAATTATGCGCCCGCAGTTTCCTGGTAATTTCAGTTCGGTTGACATAATTAAGAGGAGTGAGATGTATATTCCCTGTCTTATAAGGAATTTTCGCTTCTTGGTGTAATTAGCCATTTGAATTGCACAAGCCATTTAATTGCATTGCATATTAATATTCTTAGTGGCATGCAATAAGCTGTTTGCTGCTTTGCAGGTGGCTATTTCAAATTTTATTGATGCCGAGAGCTTAGTTTCACGTGGTATGCTCAAGCGTAGCACAGCTGCAACAAATGCGAACAACGAGTCAAGGCATGTTTTCTATATGGATTCGTTTTTTAACAGAATATAGGGAACCGGTAACCTGATCTTTAGTAGCAGAAAACACTTTGTCCTGAATAATGGGCATTATTGTTTCATTATATTTCCTTTCTAAGTCTCTGTGCCTTTTGTTTTTCTCTTGAATCTTTTTAGTTGCAGTTCTGTATGATCATGTTAAGATTAACTTCACACTTCGCTGCAGCCGATCACAGTGCATTATCACTATACGTGCTATTCATAAAAACAATGATCTACAAAGTGAGCAACCGGTTGGTGGATCCGTTCTGACCATAGCAGACCTTGCTGGCGCGGAGCGAAAAAAGAGCACTGGAAACATGGTCCGTTAATCTACCATTGTTTTTAATACCTATATTGTATAACAGCGATCATGAAACCATGTTACAGTACTTTTTCTTACACTGGATATTATCCTTGGTCTACATTAATTTTAATCTTTCACCTCCAGGGTTCAAGGTTGTTGGAGAGTAACTTCATCAACAACACATCCATGGTTTTAGGGAACTGTTTGAGGGTACTTTCAATTGCCTCTGTACCTCCTTTTTTCACAGCATATGCTGCCTGCAAAATACCTTATTTATTTTGCATTTTCCTACTAGCGAGTTATACCTGCCTGCTAATGATTGCCTTTTTCAACTTTGGTATCTGCAGGCTCTGTTAGACCATCAGAAAAATCAGAAGAAAACCTTGGAGAAACATTTTAAGAACTCAATGGTATATCACTGAACATATTTTTTTTTGAAATAAGTACAGATCACAAACTTTCCTTTTTCGTTTTTTCTGCCGGACTACTCCAAATAACACCCATCACGTGTTTCCCTAATCAAAGTCTCAATGCATGTTTGATGGAGATCTTTTTTTCTTGGCTTATTGATCTAACAGCCAACAAGTATTGATCTTATAAGGATAAGCCTAGCAGCCCAATATTTGATGTGTTCATAACTCATGAGACCGGTCTTTGTTCCCAACTATATTATAACTTGTTCATCTTGGACTCCATGTATACACTACTAGCGTCTAGCATGCTAATAAAATTACTCTCCCGGTCGCTCAATTTGTCTACTATTTAAACTATTGTGCAATCAGTTTTAAATTTTAAACATCAATATCCAATTCATCGATGTTATTAACGCACAATTTTACTTTGAATTCTCATTTTATTTGTTCTAAATACTTTTTGTTTTGATAGTTGACAAGGTACTTGAGAGATTATCTAGAAGGAAGGAAAAAAATGACTCTGGTAAGCCACTCTGACATGAAATGATCTGCTTTTCATATCAAGAGCTCCTGAAATGGCATGCTTTACTAGTTCAAATGTTCTTTTGAATACGCTTTATTTTATCGAGAAATTTCTAAAATTCACTTTAAAAAGTAGGCAGGACTAGGGGAACTCACAAGTACGAGTTCCATGTAAGCAGTTTGGTGTGAGCCCCAGACAGGAGTGATGGTTGCATGGATAACGGTGTTGGGACTAATTTTGAATGAGGGAATTCCCAAGGAATGATTTTGTTTGCATTTGTTATAATATCCCAATGTAAAACTAAAGTGAGGTTAGTGTGCATCTGCTATTGGCTATTGCCAAGGATGCCTGAATATGCTAAACTTTTTCAGTCGAGGGGACATTTTCGCAAGTCATTTGCAATCTATATCTTCTTATGCTGAAAGAGTTATCACTTGCACTATTACTCTGACGTTTACAACAGTGCATATTATCTATTGATTAGTGCAATTTTTTAATTATCATTTCTACTGTTTTCCAGATTTTGAACGTGAAACCAGGAGATGATGATTACTCAGATACATCATATTTGCTCAGACAAGCATCTCCTTACATGAAAATAAGGTATTATTATCTGAACAACACACTTTTCTTCTCCCCTCCCTTTTGATATTCTTAAGAAGAAAGGGGAGTAAAAAATGGGAGTATGATACATCTTGTTCACTAACTAGAGTTATAGCCTAATCTTTTTTGCGCAGATCAGTCGTAGTGCAACATTTATCATTTTTCCTATCAGGGTTAGATAAAAGAACGTGAGGAGCAAAAGTCCTCTATTCAAGCCTTGGAATAAGCCAATACCAGATATTTTTTCATTGATATGTTGGTTATAGCAACACATAATGGATATTTAATGGAATTAGAGAAAGAGGTGTAAGAAGACCAAATCATAGAAATTTGATTGTAAAGAATTAGGAACCAATAACACATGGGCTCAGGACTTGACCTGTCAATGAATTTTTGTATGGCATGTTTGCGTGTCAATTGCCAAATGTAAGTGAGACTGTAGCAGGGAACATAAGCTTCTTTTGTCATTTCTATATTCTGTTCCTCCCAATGTCAGAGCGAGCCTTGCTATTTAGAAATGTGACACTTCAGTATTACCTTGTACAGCGTCGTTACCCTCTTGGGGGCGGCGTCATGGAGTCCGAGTCCTGTTACCTCTCGGTCTCGTTTCGGTGGCATCGGCAATGGTGGGCAAGTCCGGATCCTGCTTCGAGGAACTCTCGGCGATGGCGTGGAGCGCTCTTGGCGGCCTCTTATCTTCTACACGTGACTCTGTCTTCACCTTTCTCCGTCCTCGTTGTCCGCTGGCAGGATCGGCGCTCCACGGCCCGGAGTGAGAGGGCAGGCGGCCCTTTCCGGCAACAATTTGGTGGAGTTGGTGTGACTAGGTCCGGTGCTTTATCGACGAGGCGTGGAGTTCCCCTTGTCGGTAGTCTAGCTTTCTTTGTCAGGGTGTGGCTACTCCTGTTTTTTCTGTTGTTTATCTTTTATCTGCTTTGTAAGAGGATTCCCTCACCTCTATGTATCGGTTCGGCCGTTTGGTTGCTTTATTTATAAAGCGGGGCGAAAGCCTGTTTCGTGGTAAGAGACGCTTCTGCTCTGATAGCGTCATAGGAAGTACTACCAAATGATAGGATATGCGATTACTACAGTCAAAGCTAGCTGAAAAAAGCGTAGTAGTAATTACTTAGTACAATGCTGTTGCTTTTCAAGAATGTGCTTGCTCTTAAGACAAAATTCAAAGTACTTAATGTTGCTTAAGTTTATGTATGTCATTCCGTTGCATTGGCCAAAAAACATTGATATGCACGTGTATTTGTATCATTGATTATTCATTTTATTTCCTGTTACCTTTATAGATATACCAGCCTTGATGATTCTTCTGACTTGGCTACCCAAAAGAGAAGCAGTGTTTCCCTGATTTGCCAAGAGAACAAGAAAAAGCGAAAGGTTCATAAGCCTGAAGTTCTTACGGTACAAATTGCTGTTTAATTTTCTAGTGATTTCAGCCCTTTAAAATTATGTACTGTGCAGAGCCTCCAATAGTTACTGCGATTTGAGATGTTTGGTTGTGGTGAATGTTGATTTCACAGTTTTGTTTTTGAGTCATTTTTACATATCTTGGCCCGGACCCTTATGAAATAAAGTTTTTTTTTTCTGTTTTTGATCATATATTTGTTTCGACCAATAACATCTCCCATATGATATATTTCAAAAGAACTACTCTTGTTTTCATAGGACGGAGTCTTATATTTTGAATGATCAATGTGCCAATATTTAGTGTTTAGTTCAGAAACTTACACTAAATAAGGACTCAAAAGGACCCGATATTCTATTGAATGCCCTTATGTCACATATTCCTTCATGTTTTAGTTTACAACAAATATTTCTTATACATGATCTCTGGACTCTTGTACATACATTTCATATCTTAGCTGGAAATTCTGAATGAACTATCATCTGTGTTATGTTCTGCAGGCTGAAGGAAAGGGTAACATTGATAAATATGACGATACAAAACTTTCTGAAAGAGGTTCTCTTTACCCCCACAATATTTAATTTGTTTCAATAGCTAATCTCATAGACCCCACCTTGTGTGGGAGCCTCTATGCACTGGGTCTGTCCTTATTTTTTTGAGGGCAGGCCTTGGTGCAGTGGTGAGGTCCTCTCCACTTGTGCCAAGAGGTCCTGGGTTCGAACCAGCCTCTTTGCATTGCACTTTGCAGGGGAAAGACTAGGTTCCTATAATCCCTCCCCAGACCCCACCTTGTGTGGGAGCCTCTATGCACTGGGTCTGTCCTAATTTTTTTATTTAGCTAATCTCATGCAATTGGTTTTGACAAAGATCGTGGAACTGATGATATTGTTGGCTTTTATGTCTTAGTTCTGATCCTGGTTCTTGAATCGTACTTTTGATTGCGAACCACATTATTTGTATAATAACGTGAACATGTCTTCAGTAATCACTACATTAATCAAAGTAACCATATTGCAACATTCATCTAACACTTTCCTTATGTCTGCAGATGAATTTCTCAGTTCAGAGCTGCAAAGAGTGTCCCGAAGTGAACAAATAATGAAGAACCTTTTCAGGGCCTTATGGGCTGTTTCGAAACAAAAACTTTTGGTAATCTACAATAAACTTTGTTTCTTATGTATATTTAGTTTGCCGAATATTCACCTCTTCAGTTTGATAATCTCTCTGGACTACTAATATAGTCAACATACTTATGCAATGTACTTCTAGTACAATTTACTACTGTAATTTTAGCAATTCTAAATGTTTTGTGTTTGTTTATAGTTTACGCAAACTGGCAAATTCTTCCTGCAATATTTTTTTTTCTAATCCGCCTCACTTCATTTATTTTATTATAGGAATCTGAGAGCGCTGCTCAAAGCATGAAAGAATTGCTCAGTGAGAAAGACAACCAAATTATAGAACTGAAAAAGGAATTGAATGACCTGAAGTCTTGTTCATACGACAAGTTTCCAGTTGCTGAAGATACCCTCTTTGAGCAAAATGATGCTGCATCCCTTGGTCAAGCTGCTCTAAGCTCGTCTTCTCAATCTAATCAAAATGACCTGGGATCTAGTGACGCTGCATTAGATGATTCCCATGTAAGTCAAGGAGACATCGAATTATAATGCCTAACTTTTACTATTCATAGTGCCTTATGTATTCATGATCTATGACTTGGAAACTGAAAGCATATAGTGTTGGTATTTTTCTTCTACTTCAAGCAATAGTCAAATATGCTTTTGTTGGTTCTACAGCTGGGCAAAGAGTTAGTAGAAGAGGTCTCAGAAGAAATCACATGTTATGATTCTGAAAAAACTTCAGCTAATTCTGACATTAAAGGTTTGTATGTTCATAACAAACACCTCGATCAATATCATCAAATGGTTTTTTGGGTTCTTAATCCATTTTTATAACAGGGAAGTTCGTTGATTGTGATACCTCTGTTACTACCTCGATAGATGAACAAGAGGTGAACTCGAGATATCTGAAGGTTTGATACTTATCCTTCGACTTTCTGCACTCTGTTATGACCACATGGTTCACCATTGTGTTGCAACCTTAATGTCGAGGAAAGTCGCTGAATCTTGTACTGATATACAATGCCATCATATTTTCTAGGCTGGGGAATCATGTACTTCTGATGCTTTTGGCCCCAAGTGCAATGTCGAAAAGGAAAGTAGTGAGGTGAACAATTTTCTCTCTCTTTTTCTTGTATGTAGAGCTGGTTCGTGTTGCATTAAGTGTAGCTCTTGTGCCAAGAAATTCCAGGGATGGTTCATGGACCACAATTAAAAATACTATATACAATATTCGAATGTAAATGGAAAAACATTTCTTCTTAACCATTTTAGCCTCTTATTTCAGATAATGGTACAAGCGGTTGATAAGAAATTGGATAATTCTGAGAGTTTCTCTGAACAAACATCTGCACATGATGGTGGTGTAAAATATGCAACCAGTCATTTGGATCATCCATCTGATCGAAGCTTTACAGGTTGATTATATTTCTCTGTTAATTTAACATGGTAACATCCACAGGAAATAGAATAATAATGGTGCGCAAATTGGATCTCCACTTTGCATGACAGCTCTTAACCTGCTAGACAATAACTGAAATACAAGTACCATTTCTGCAGAACATATACTTCCATGTATAAAGAGTGAACATGCCAGCCTGTCCCCACATGGTTGTATGAAGAAAGCTCCCATGGAACAAAGTGAAGAAGAGTTAAGCAAAGTGGAGGACAGTGAACACGATGTGGACACAAGAGGTTCAAACTTATTTCTTATACCTTTTTTGTTGTTGTCAATGATGTATTTTGTTAAGAATTTAACCGATCTTTGAACAGAAATGGGCATCATGATTGCCCAAGATCCTCTCAGGAAGCAAACTCTGGAACAGAAGCTGTTAGCTCCAGTCAGGCTTTTGTAGACTTACAAGGGATGGTACGGAGTCATCTAATACTTTCATTTTTCTCTACCTTTGTAGCTCAAAAGGAAAGTTTGTTGTACTTGCTCTTTGGATTGCTCTTATTAAGTTGCATCAACCGATTCTCCATTTGTGGTTTCTAAATTTCCGTCTTGGATTTGCTCTTATGCGGGTTGTCATTGGCAGCGCACTTTGGTCGTGATGGCAGGGGATGCATATTTTATTCTCTCTGGGGTGCTTCATATCTGTTCCAAGACAGAACACATTAATCCGCTCCAAACCGTGGATAACTCTTCATATTCCTTCTCTAAGCACTGTGATATTTGCTCATGAAGGAAGATATCTTCTACATTATCAATTTAGTCTGCGTTTAGAATGATTCATTGCAGGCAACTTGAGCTCATGCTGTCGTAAATTGCCCACATCGTTTTCTGCTAGGACTCAGAACAGTACACCGGAAACTGACATATCAGTTGTACATTTTCCTTTTGTTTAGGGTGCTGTTCAGAAGAATCCTGAAGAACCGGAATCTGTGTCAGGAAGATGCGAACCCACGGTAGAAATTGTCAGCGCAGAGCCTAGCAAGACTAAGAAAAGGACAAGGTGAGTAAATTTACTTACTAGTTACAACAAAAGGAGATGCGTATGAATCAGCTTGATAGTAAAATAATTTTACACAATGGGTGGTTTGGTGAAACTAGGAGGTTGCTGCCGGTATCGGCCATGATGTTGAAAGAGTTCACCGGACCCAACATGGACACCGCTGCGGATACGAAGAGGGCGGCGGTACGCTTGTCTCTTAGAGTCTTGAAATGGAAGTGTATGGATCGAGGATTTTACACGAGTTTTAACTTGTGTTGGTAATGCAGGATGCAAACGTTAAATCGTCAGGTGGGGCTGCTGCAGGTGGGAGATCGGAGAAGCTTATTCGGCTGCTGAAAGCTCGTCCGGTCACCTTGCATCACCACCGTAGCTAAAAAGTAGGCTAGAATTTCTTTCGGTTTCGTTTAGGAAGAGAAAGATGTCGCAGCATCTATACCTCTGCGGTGCTTCCTTTTATATGACTTCTGTGAACGATTTGGGTGGAGGTCAGTTTAAGGCCAGCCATCGTTGGAAGGGAAATTTTAAGGTCCCCATCAGAGCAAGTTTTGTACATCTCTATATGTGCTCATAAATTTCTATGGGCGAATATAGAGATTTATGGCCAGAATCCAAGACAAAAGTTCGGAGGCGAGAAACAGAGAGGTCGTGTCCTCTGTTCCACCTTGGGCAAACCTGTGGGTTCCCTTCCCCCTGTGGTGCTAGTGGGAGGGGAACCTCGCCCCCTCGTATCAGGCGTGTAAATATGGGTAGGTCTAGGCTGTGCTCCAAAGTTGATATGGCGTCGATTCCTGCAATCTCTCTGATGATGGTGGTTAAAAGCATCTCCAACAGCCGCTGCAAAATAGCGCCGCGTGCTAAAAAACCGTCAATTTTAGGCGTGGGGGCAAAATAAGGCGCTCTAACAGGTGCTGCAAAATAAGCACGCTGTTAAAAAAATTAGCGCGCGGCATATTGCGGCATCATGTGCCATATTTTGGGCGCTAGCTACCACCGTTGGAAAACAACACGCCGCGCGCGAGCTCCAACCGTCGGCTTGAAAACTCTGCGCACCCCTCTTCTGCTCGTATTGCGCTGCCGCGCGGTGAAATTCCGGCGATGGATGGCTACTCCGACGTCCCCCTGACCCCTCCCTACTCCACCCCCGTCGGCACGGCCGCAAACCCTAGCATCGGGGTCGCAACTGCTCCCGCCGGTGGCGCACCCAACCCTAGCGACCGGCTCGCCCGCGGCCTCTTCGTCACGCCACGGCCGACTGCGAAGGGTAGCGCCGAACCGTCGTCGCCGGTCACGAAGACACTAACGGCCGTCCCCATGTGCCCGACAACCTCCGGCCGCGGGCGCCTCCACCGCGCAATTCCAGCCCCGTCGCCTCCCCCACCACCTCGACCGCAGCTGCCCGAGGCGCCAGCGCCACCGGACTTTGGTGTGCCACCCACTGCGCCTAACATGTTCGACGAAATGACCACAAGGTAAAACTCCATTGTTTTTGTTTTTGTTTTGACATAGATGAGTTGAAACGCATATGCTGATGTGTACTTGTTTGTCTTGATCAATGTAGTCTTGATGATGAGGCTTATTTGTCAACTATGAATGTTGGAACAAATGACCATTGGTCTCAAACACATCAACAAAGGAAGAATTGAAGTGGACGAGGACGGTGAGGCTTGATCGATGAACCGGGAGGAAGGTCGGCCAACTACACGGTGTATGAAGACATTTGCTATGCAAGACATGGTGCAATGTGGGCATGGATGCGACCGTTGACACGGACCAAAGACGAGATACCTATTGGGCTCGGATGAAAGAGTTCTTTGATAAGAACAACAAGAGTGGAATTGAGCGTACCAATAGATCTCTTCGTTCGTGTTGGTCGGTTATATGAGTGGAGGAGTGGGAGCACCTATGGGTGGATATGGAGGCATGATGAGTGGCATGAGTGCACCTCCGGCCTTCAATGGAGGCATGGGTGGCATGGGAGCACCTCCCGATTGCATTGGAGACATGGGTAGCATTGGAGGCATGGGAGCACCTCCGGCCTTCAATGAAGGCATGGGTGGCATGGGAGGCACGGGTGGCATTGGAGGCATGCTTCCATGGTTGCTCACATGCCTTCTATGAATGATGTCTTTGGAAATTCCACGGTTCATGCCACTACTGCAAACACCGTCCATGTTTCCAATGAAGATGAAGAGCAAGATGGAGAGGCTGAAGACGAAGACGAAGAGAAAAACGATGAACCATGAATATTGATGTTTCATGTGTTTGTGTGAACTTCATTTGTCATGAACTTGCTTTTGAACAATGCCGGGGATTTGAAATATGCTATGTTGGCCAAGTCATGATCTTGAATTTATATGTTGAGTTTTCATGTGTTCATCAATTGTTCGATCTATTTGTGATGTGTTTTTTATATGTAAATCGCCTTACTTGTCAGCCATCGTAACTACCAGCACTCCAACTTTTCTCCCTCTCAATCAACCTGGGGTACTCGACCCTGGATTTGCCGTGGCCACCCCACGTCAGCGTGTGAGTATACAACTCTGGCCCCTCGGGTCGTGGATGCTTTACTCTTTCAAAATGATGATGCCAGGATCCCACACTTTTGTTGTTGGTGGACCCCTCATCAATCATGGCATATACCACCTATAATCTCTACCTAATAATAAAGGAAGCAACGCTTCCTCTTGCTTCCTTCGTTTGGTACGTCGTCGAGGGACCTATCTGTAATTTCTAGAAAACCCAGGGACCTTTTTGCAAAAAAGCATTTTGACTTCAACCTCCAGACAGGCGCACAGCTGCGTGCCCGTGGTCGCCGTCGCCGCCGACGCTGCGCCGCCGCTGTGGACCTCCCCGAGCTCATCTTAGACCACCACCGCCTCCGCCTTGTCGTCCTCTTCCTCCTCGACGGTATCGCGTGCTGGAACGCCGTGAACCGAGCGGATCGAGTCCGTCTTCCCGCCTTCGGCCGCCGGCCGCCGAGGTCGCTCCGGCCAACTCCGACGTTCCCCGGCCTCCCCGACCATTCCCTCGTCCTCCTGGTGAGCCTATGGTCCTCATGGACCACTTTTCCCTCTCTAATAAAGGAAGCAACGCTTCCTCTTGCTTCCTTCGTTTGGTACGTCGTCAGAGGGACCTATCTGTAATTTCCAGAAAACCCAGGGACCTTTTTGCAAAAAAAAACATTTTGACTTCAACCTCCAGACAGGCGCACAGCTGCGTGCCCGAGGTCGCCGTCGCCGCCGACGTTGCGCCGACGCTGTGGACCTCCCCGAGCTCATCTTAGACCACCACCGCCTCCGCCTTGTCGTCCTCTTCCTCCTCGACGAGTATCGCGTGCTGGAACGCCGTGAACCGAGCGGATCGAGTTCGTCTTCCCCGCCTTCGGCCGCCGGCCGCCGAGGTCGCTCCGGCCAACTCCGACGTTCCCCGGCCTCCCCGACCATTCCCTCGTCCTCCTGGTGAGCCTTTGGTCCTCATGGACCACTTTTCCCTCTCCCTCTCGCTCTAACTCGAGCTCCCCGTGTAGGCCGCCGCCGTCTGCCACGTTTGAGGTCGCCGTCGGCGACCCGGTGACCATTTGGTCCGAGCGCCGCCCGTACGAGGTCACCCGCGTCGCCCCGCGTCCAGCGTGCCCACGCGTGTGCGCCCTCTCGCGCTCAATCGTCGTCGCCGTGATCAACAGGAGCAACAACTCCATTGATGACGTCACCAAGTGACATCACCGTGGGCCCCGGTTGTCAGAATTTTATTCATTTCGATTAATATTTTCGGTAATTATTAAAACCCTGACATGCGGGTCCCGTCGTCAGAATTTCAAACATTTCCAGAAATTTCAGAAAATATCCAAAATTGTATAATCTATAACTTTTGATCTGTAATTCAAAAAATGTGTTTAGTATATCAAAATGTTCAGAAAAATGTAATCTGTCTATCGGTATCAAAAATCATGCATATTTAACAACTTTTAGCCATGCTTATTTAGGAGAATAAAATAACCAATTTATGTATAGGCCGATTTATTGGTTTGAACGACGCGGATTTTTCCCGTTGCAAGGCTTTTTCCTAGTGGTAAACAATACTCTATCCGTTCTGAGTTATAAGATGATTTACCTTTTTCTGAATCACATGTATATATACGTGTTTTAATGTTATATTGACCCATTTCAATCCGTATAGTCACAACTGAAATATCCAAACCATCTTACAGTTTGAACGGACAAAGTACATGCTAAAATCCACCATATGCAGAAGCGGAGCTACGTTGTGGTCAAACTAGGCCATGGCCCCTCCCATGCTATTTTTTTGAAGTAACTCTCAATACTGTCCAATTTAGGTGAGCATTTTGCCCTTCACTAAGCTCATGGATTTTTTTTTGAGAATACTGGACTTTTTTTTGCCTCCTGCCCCGGCTGGCGATCTTGTGAAGCTCCGCGCCACTGACGATACATACATAATCTTGAATAAGCACCACAATGCAGACAAAGAGAGAATTTGAGTTTGTCGAACTGAATTTTTGCATGGTCCAATCGGGTGAAGAAGTAACAAACTTGGCGACTGCTATGAATTAGCATTGCAGTGAATTATGATATCACTTGTGAAGTCTGACTATGTTTTCTTAAGCAATCGGTAACCTTTTCATTTAGAACCGAGAATATTTGCAAAGAGGCATATTTAGATTGCAGGGAACATGCTGAAACCTCCACGAAAAGTGCAAAAGAATAAAAAAGCACGAGATCACGAGGTTGAAGATGTTAAAACCTCGGCCCTGTTGTCAATTGCCCTCCCAGGAGGACAACATTTCCACCTAGAGGAGCCGTGACTGTCGTATGTTATGACATTTTCCTTTTCAAACCTATAGTATTTGTTACCCCATTTCATAACGCTTAAAGTGTTTTCTCAATTTCTGCAACATATTATAATTTTTAAGCAACAACAAAATTAGCCTAAGAATTTAGGTACCAAATACTATGCTATTTTTTTTTTTTGAAATTATGTATGCCATGGAAGTTTGATTGTGTTATCTCATGATATTTCCCTTTAACATTGTTATAAACTAATATGCTCCCCACACAAAGCGATTATAAGATTTTTCTATGAACATAAGTTATTATTCAGCCTTTCCTAGTATTTTATTTTCTAAACACAAGCTTCATCTTCTCTGATGATACTAAAATTTCTTTAGATTTGTTTTTGAGCGGAACTTCTCTTTAGATCAAACCCATTCTGTAGAAAGCCCATTTCTCAGCCCAATCCCCTGTCCCCAAACCCTCAGACCCCTCCGCCGGCACCGAACCGCCGGAGCGCTGGCGCCACCATGCATCGCCTCCTCCCTCCTCGCGTCGGCCTGCTCCGACGCCTGTCCACGGCAGTCGAGGCCGCCGCCCCTCCATCCAATCCACCACCGCAGCCGCTGGCCGACTCCCTGTACCACCGCGTCGCTGCCGTAGCGATCCCGCGCCTCCAGCTGACCCCCGTGCTGGAGCAATGGGCCGTCGCCGAGGGCCGCCCCGTCGAGAAGCACGACCTCCAGGCCATCATCAAGAAGCTCGTCCGTCTCCGCCGCTTCTCTCACGCGCTCGAGGTCTCAGTCACCCCCAACCCCCCAAACAAATACTCTATGTGCGGCACTTCACTTGCTCACTCTCTGTGCTCTTGCAGCTGTCCATGTGGATGACCGACCGGCGGCACTTCCGCCTGTCCCCCGGCGACGTAGCCTACCGGCTGGAGCTAATCACCAAGGTGCACGGCGTCAAGAGTGCCGTGGCCTACTTCGGGGGTTTGTCAGTTCAGCTGAAGAAATCTCAGTGCTACGGCTCCCTCCTGAAATGCTATGCAGAGGCCAAGTCCGTCGAGGAGGCTGAAAAGCTCTTCGCAGAGATGAAGGAGATGGGGACGATGAGTTCATATCCTTACAATGTGATGATGACGCTTTACCGGGAGACCGGGCAGGTTGAGAGGGTGCACGCCATGTACAAGGCTATGGAAGAGAGTGGCATCAAACCTGATATATTCAGTATCGACAATCTGTTGAAGATGTATGTGGCTGCTGAAGATCTCAATGGGATTGAGGAAGTCCTCGAGAAGACAGATCCGAAGCTCGTGAGTTGGCATTCACATGCCATTGTAGCCGGGGCTTTCATGAAAGCCGGGCTTCAAGGGAGGGCCTTGCAGGCTATTCAGGAATCTGAGAAGCAGATTAGTCCAAAGAATGGTATGGTTGCATATGGGTTCTTGCTTTCCATGTGTGCTGAATTGGGAATGAGTAGCGAGGTGGACCGGATTTGGAACGTCTACAAGTCCAAAGTGCCGACATGCAATTCGATGTATATGTGCAGGATAAGTGTGCTGCTTAAGATGAATGACATCGATGGGGCCGAGAAAACCTTTAGAGAGTGGGAAAGTAGGTATGTTCACCATGATTTCCGGTTAACTAACTTGCTGCTAAATGGCTACTGCACAAAAGGTCTTATGGAGAAGGCAGAAGCTCTTGTGGATGAAGCCATCACCAAAGGGAGGACACCCTATGCTAATACGTGGTATATGTTGGCTGGTGGATTTTTCAAGAATGGTCAGGTGTCAAAGGCGGTGGACCTGACAAGGAAAGCTCTTGCTTCCGCAACTTCTGGATGGGAACCGGACCTGACAAATGTGCTAATGAGCCTGGAACATTTCATGGAGGAAAAGAATGTTGAAGCAGCTGAGGAGATGGCAAGCCAGCTGCGGCGTTTGGTACCTTTGACGAGGGATGTTTACCATAGTTTACTGAAGACATATGTTAGTGCAGGACAGACATTGTCCGATTTACTTGATCGCATGAATAAAGATGGTTTTGAGGCTGACGAAGAAACACATAGAATCACCGCTGGAATATGGCAGTAGATATGCGCAGCTTGCTATCACTAAACACTTTCCTTGGTTGTTTATTTTCCATGACAGGTAGCTGGTAGCCCATCCACTTATTTGTTTGACTTCCCTCCACTGCTTAGTGCTCATCTAAGGCACCCGCAATTCTGTAATCCTCTATGTGACGACCTTACAGGGCTGCGGGGATATGAAATATATCCTTAAAGTATGTTCGTTTCAAATTTTCTGGGGTTCTGTCTGTTTATTAGAATCAGATAAGACGTGATGTAATGCAAGTGTTCGGTAGTATTACAAATCATTCTTTAAAGCAAATCTCCTTGACTCCATCTCAATTGAAACATTTTTTATTTTAAGATGTCTATCTGGCTTAAATTTCTTGATTCCTTCATCAAACTTTTCCACTTGATGCCTAACTGCTCCTCTGTTTTTCTGTTTCTATGGCATTCAAAGATCCTATTGGAAGTTTGGAACATGTCTGACAAAAGTTGATAGCCTTATAATGCCTTGTATAATAAACCAGATATGGAATCTGAAGAAATGTATGCAAATCTCATAAGAAGCATCTTGTCGAAGTACATTGCACAATAATCGTTTGTTCTCTGCTTGAAATAGCTGTGGTTTTCTCTCTGGACAGAAGATGCCTCCAATATGGGAGAGCTGACTGATTTTTTTTTGGATCTAGTTGATGGCAAGTTGTGCCTATAGTGGCCTGCATTTTGTCACGCTGGACCCCAGGCATCAGCTAGGCCGGGCATCGAACACTTTATCTAGCACTTGCCTAACAAGTCGGGTGAAATCATTACTCAGATCGCTTCTGGGTGCCTAGTCAAGACTGGAAACGACAACTGAAGTGGCTGGAGCAATAAAGTGTGGTAAAGTATTTCAGTATGGCTGTTGGTTCTTGTATTGCGACCACTTAAGCACTCACTTATTTCTAACTTCGAGTGAAATTTAGTTCATTCGTCATGAAAAAGGAGGGTAAATATTATTTCACAAGTATTTCAGTATGGCTGTTGGTTTCATTTCAATAGCGAGGAACATTATTGCTCTGTGCAGAAGTTCAGAACGTCCATTTTTGGAATTTATGTCAGCAAACTGTCATCAAATTTACAAATCTGCAGAATGAATTCAGAGTTTTCACAGGCATAATAGAATTTCGATTCGCGAGTAAGCTTAGAATGTTCCATCTTTGGAATTTATGTTAGCAGCCTGTCATAAATTTACATATCTGCAGAAAAAATATCAGCCTGTCATAAATTTACATATCTGCAGAAAAAATATCAAAGTATTCTCTGCAGGCGTTTGGACAACATTGTCATGCTTCATTCTTGAGATGTGGAATGGCGAGACGACAGTCCATTGGGACGTCGAATCTCAGCCTGTGGCGACAGACAAACGAGTCTTGATCACAATCTCAGCCTATGCCCACAGTCAGCTTGACCAAAAGCAATTTTCCAACAGGATTGGCAAGGCGACTTCTATTGGACTGACGCATACATCCATATGCCCCTCCCACTGTACTACCTGAACTGATCCACCCATACTCTATATAGTAATGTACATTCGACCATCACATCATTCCAAACGTACAGCTAATTATATTTGTAGAAACCTTGCCATCTGGGAAGCAAATAATCGATGACACATGTAGCATGTTCACATGATAATACTTAACTAACTGCAAACGAGTGAACTATTTTAATTTGGACGACAGATAAAATGGGATAGTCAAGGAAAACTCTTGAACAAGCAAAACCCTGTTTCAACATCTACCTATGAACGGATCAGCTAAATCCAAATCCCTGACATCGATGTTCTTCGAAATATGACGGATACATCTATGGGTTGTGAAATGAAACCGAGCCTCTCTTGAAGCCCTATCTTCCAGCTTAAGCATCGCCTGCTGTTTCGCAATAGACTCCGCATCATTGGCTTCAATATGAAATGTCATTACCTGTAGCACTCTCGCGTTCAGCACAAAAAACTTGGCAAAGTTAACTTCAGACTTGATGCCCCAGTAAGATTCCAGCACTATTTCCTTCAGATTGATGTGAAGGTTCTGATGTTTACGACGCCCCAAAAATTTCCTGGCCTTGATCCACACACAAACCTTGACTGAAGAAAAACATGGTAACAAAAAGAGTGAAACGCCCGTGGAGTCCATGAAGTTGTGAAGCTGGAGCGGATTGGTCCCATACTGGGAAAATGCACACTATTGGTCCCTAAGTTGCGGTGATGCGACACGTTGGCCTTACCGTCACGGCCGCCATCAAAATGCTGACGTGGCACCCGTTTTTTTTGCAGAAACCCCCCCGGATCTTAGTGCTTTCTCAAATGGTCGTCCTTCCCCATCTCGCAAGAACAGAGAGGTGCTGCCATGGCGATTTGTTCCTCTCGTTGAAGTAGGTGGAGCATCTCGTAGATGTCGGCCGTACGAGGGTGTGACCTGTCCTGCGACAAGAACCGGTGCATCCTCCACGGCGCCGAACCCAGGCACCTGCGCTAGGCCCCTGTCCACCGCCTCCGCCCGGAGTATGGCCGCCGCGTCCCAATTCTTGGCTCTGGCGTGCATGTCCGCGAGGATTATGTAGTCTCCGGCGTTGGCGACACCGCCGAGGCGCGTAAGCTCCTGCAGCGCGCGCCTCGGCAAGCTCAATTTCTCCGTGGATCTGGCAGGCGTTCAGCAGGCTCCGCCATGCCGTGTCCGTGGCCCCCGTGGGCATGCTCCCTCGTCCAGCCGCCCGGCTTGGGCCATGAGGTCCACCATGCAGCCGTAGTGCTGCGCGTTGGGATCGACCTTGTGCTCCAGCCGCATCCGGTCGAAGCACCGGAGCCCTTCATCGAGCAGCCCGGAGCGGCTGCAGGCGTTGAGCACGCCAACGTACACGGCCTCGTCGGGGTTGTGGATCTCCCTAACCATGGAGCTCTCGTCGGGCCTCCATCCGTCGCGCGCCATCCTGCCGAACTGACTCGAGGCACTCAGCCCACCGCCCGGCCCTCGTGTACGCGGCGAGCAGTGCGCTCCAGTACACCGTCGTCCTTTCTCCGGCCTCTATCTGCTCGAATGCCCGGCGTGCCAGCTCTGCCTCGCCGCACTTGCGGTAGAATCTGATGGGGATTGGGGAAGGACGACCATTTGAGAAAGCACTAAGATCCGGGGGGTTTTCTGCAAAAAAATGGGTGCCACGTCAGCATTTTGACGGCGGCCGTGACGGTAAGACCAATGTGTCGCATCGCCGCAACTTAGGGACCAATAGTGTGTATTTTCCCAGTATAGGACCTGCTCCAACTTCACAACTTGATGTACTCCACGGGCGTTTCACTCTAACAAAAAATTAACCACTTACAGAACTAGGCAAATCGAAACAAGAGCTGAACGCTATGAACAATTCAGGAAGATTAGTCACACCTTGTTACAGATATACAACTTTTCCAAGCACGGAAAGCATCTCATCAACTCAATAACCTTATCCAGATCAAGAGGATTCATATCAAGAGCTAAGACCTTGAGAGTGTGCACCACCGACATCAGACTATCAGCACGCAATTCCTTCATCGAGCATGAAATGAAACTCAGCATTTGGCCAGTTACAACCGCATGATATATGTAATTTCTCTACACAACATGATGCACCTCAAAAACCTTGTGAAGGCAATAAATATACTATATATGAAGACCAATAGGTAATACCTGAATAACTGTGGACCGGTGGTAATCTGCACTATAAAGCCAGCCTAAGCTCTGGAGCTTAGGAGCAGAGATTACTGACACATGCAGTCCATCGAGTAGGTTAAGTCGGAGCAACCTTTCAAGACGAGGGGCGTTCTCGATTACAAGTTCTTTGAAATGGGGCTCATCCGACCAACGCCAACCAACAAGCACACCGATGCTCCGAAGGCTGAGGGAGTTGATCCGGAAACAACTGAATCCCATGCTATAGTGGATCAGCAAGCACTCCAAGATAGGGCAGCTGGCAATCAAGCTATGCAGTGAGCCCTCCGAGATGCTGACCCATTGGAGCGCAAGCTGTTTGAGCTGAGGGAAGCGAAGCGCCTGAGCGGTGCTGTCGGGGATGTGGCATCTTCCGATGCTGGCCACACTGAGGGTGGGCGAGAACCGGAAGGTGGATGCCGGCGGCGGTACGGGCGGCGGCGGTCGCCAGCATATTTTGAAAGGTTGGCACTCTGGGTTGTAGCGGAAATCGAGCTCCTGTAGGTTGTCGAGGGCGGGGGACCGAAGCCAGGCCTCCACCATAGCATCCGAGCACTGGTGGTCCGCATGGATGAAGAGGCGGCGGCCGGGGCCCGGGTGGGCGGCAAGTATGCGTAATACGACGGAATCCAGGGAGAAACTAATGGCGGGGAGGCCGCGGAAATCGAGGTTGAGAGGAGCGGAGCGCTAGATGTGGCGCCACCGGGAAGCGAGGACCTGGGCGCGGGCGCCTTGCTTGACAGGGAGGAGGGAGACGATGTCGCCGAGGATGGCGTCGGGGAGTTGGCTGATGCGATCGGAGCCTCCTTGTTCTCCACCCGGTCTAGGAATTTCCTCCGCAATTCGTATGGAATGGGCCGCATCCGTCGCGACCGGCGCTGGGGACAGCCCTAGCTTCCTCTTCTTCGGATCAGATGCACAAACCTCGGCCTCCATGGCCGGCCGGCAGCGGCTTGCGCGGGAAGAGGAGGCTGGCGACACAGCAGTCTGGGTAATTTGGCAGCCACGGTGGCTAGGGTTTGCCGTCGTCGAGGCCGACAGGGGCTGGGCTTGAGGCCTTCTGGGCCTGGTCCGCGCAAGGCCCAGTTCCGGCTTCAAATGCTGCAGTAGGCAGTTTTTTGCTTTTGAGTTTAGTACGCAGTTAACTTCGTAAAAACAGTTATTCACTAAAAAACAAATAAACCCACAAGGAAGCAGCTGCCAGCCTCCGCCTCCACCATAGATCGGTTCCTCCTCCTCCATTCGGCCTCGCTGATGTCGGGAGGGGTGGGGAACCCGATCTATTAGTGGAGTTCTTATTTATTTATTTTTGATGGGAACAAGCCCGAAGGCACTCAAAACTGCATTAATCACACGGTGTTACAAGAAGGACCCTCAAAGAAAAAAAGTACAACACAATCCTTCACTTTTACACACTGGATCCTAAAAAGATACACAAAAAAGCCATCGGGTCCCTGGTCTTCACCGCCATCGCCGGACGACCCGAGGTCCTGGCACCAGATGGGGCGACACCACCGAGTTATCCCAAACCAAAATCAAATAAGATCCGTCACTGAAGGAGGAAGGAGAAGCTCGGGCGCCATCTGCAGGCGATCACGGAGGGCCACCCTAGGCCATGGATAACGGCGGCCAAGTCGTGCCGCCATTTGGGAACTCCGCTAGAGGGGGCCATGGATAACGACGGCCAACTCGTGCCGCCATTTGGGAACTTCGCCAGAGAAAGCTGCAGCATCCAAGCGGCACGCTCGCCGTGCACGCCACCATCCCGCCGGGTCGCGAAGGACGCAGATATCGGCATCTCCACCTCTCCCTCTCCAGCACCAAAACAACAAAGGAGAAGACATAAACTCACCAAATCTGCCACACCGAGCACCCCATCGAGCTTATTCAAGCACACCCTTTTGGATCCACCGCCAGCCCGTGCCATCCACCATGGACTTCGCTGGAAAGCAGTCTCACCGCGCCATGGCCGCAGCGAAGCGACCACGCCAAGCGCCGAGGCAGAGAAGATGGCATCACGCCATTCTCCACGAAGGAAACAAACATGGAAACTACCCTAAATCTACTATATACAGAGGGGGCCGACCCCCCTCCCCTTCCTGCTCCGGCCGGTGAGGTCGTTGGAGGAGACGAGGAGAGGGGGCTCTCAGAAACACGGGCTCGAGAGAGAGAAAGGAGGGGGAAATGAGAGACTCGGTTCTTAATGAAAGTAGTGTTTTCAATAGATTGAATTAGGGTTTTGGTAGTCGTCTTCTCATCAATGGACATGGCATCGTCTAAAATAAGTAATCTTCAGCCTTTCGTTCCACGACGAGATCTCCTTCGCGACGTCAATGTTGGTGTTGCAAAATTAACGTTGTCTAGATATGGTCTTTCAGATCTTGCTTCGCCAGATCGATTTTGATTCTTTTCTCATGGTTGCCGCGAGGATTGTCCTTGCAATATTTGTCTCAGCTGCTACGTTCACGACAATGGCGATTCATACTGTCGGCTCCCAGCGTCGTCGACTAGATCGTTCGGTTAGTTTTCCTTGAAATACTGGTGTTGGTACTCTTGCGATGTTGGTTGGTTACTTTAATATATGCAAGTGTGCACGTAGGTTTGGCAATGCGGCTCAAAATTAAAATTATGTGAGAAACCCTCATTGGTATTTACAGATTTGTGGTTTGCTATATTTGACATTCTACGGCTACCTACAGAAAAGTATAACATTGTGTCCATGGAAGAAGAAATACCATCTACTATTCTCTACTACAAAAAATGGTTGACTAGTTCACACGGACCGATTTAATTCCGCAACTTCTGGATGGGAACCTGACCTGACAAATGTGCTAAGCCTTGAACATTTCATGGAGCAAAAGAATGTTGAAGCGGCCCGAGAGATGGCAAAGCCAGCTGAGTAGTTTGGCAGCTTCGACGAGGGATGTTTACCATAGTACTGTCCGATTTACCTGATCGCGTGTATCAAGATGGTTTTGAGGCTGGAATATGCCACAATGCAAGTAGATATGCGCAGCTTGCTATCACTAAACAATTTCGTTGCTTGTTTATTTTCCATGACAGGTAGTAGCTGCTATCCCATCACTTAGTTGTTTGACTTCCCTCAATTCCTTTTAGTGCTTATCTAAGGCACTGCAATTCTTTAATCCTCTTTTTGTGACGGCCTTACGGGCAGTGGGATATCAAATATATCCTTAGAGAATGTTCGTTTCAAAACAAATGGAGTTTTGCCTTTTTTGTTAGAATCAGATAAGATGTGATGTAATGCAAATGTTCAGTAGTCTCACAAATCATTCATTAAAGCAATTCACCTTGACTCCATCGCAATCGAACATTTTTTTTCTAAAGATTTCCGTCTGACTTCAGTTTCTTGATTTCCTTATCCAACTTTTCCACTTGATGCCTAACTGCTCCTCTGTTTTTATGTTTTCATGGCATTCAAAAATCCTATTGAAAGATGACTGACAGAAGCTGATAGCATGATAGTGCCTTGTATAGTAAACGAGAGATATGGACTCTGAACAAATGTATGCAAATCTCATGAGAAACACCTTACTGAAGCACATTGCACAATAATCTTTTGTTCTTTGCTTCAAAATGTATAGTTATGTTTTTCTCCATCTGGACAAATTCCAATATGGGAGATGGCTGACAAAATACTGGGTGTCACAAGTTGTCTCGAAAATGGTCACCAATATATCTTGCCGGACCACTTTGCATAGTTGATGTTGTTTTGATGTGATCCAAATTAATATGAAGATAGAGGCTAACTTCGAAACGAAGCGGAGACCCGTCGCCGGGAGGCTTGGGCCGTTGCGGGGGTGCGGGGGAGGTAGCCCCCGCGGTACGGTACACATCGTTGTCGAGTCGGACTGCAGCCGATTTTGGGTTTTACCACCATATATATATCTTGTAAGCCGCCGTTTGGAATAAGTCGCATGTTGTAAATCTCCGGCATTTGTAACCTCACTCGATCATAATGAAGATTTGCTGGCTGGCGTCCGTGGTTTTTTCTCTCAAATTGTTGGGAGGGTTTTCCACGTTAAATCTCGTGTCCCGTTGATTTGATCTTCCGCTTTCTTCATCGTTTCTTTGTTATCGTTTATAACAGTTGCATCAGCTAGACCTGACATCCAACACTTGATCTTCCACTTGCCAAACAACTCGGGCGGAATCATGATTCAGATCGGTTCAGCAAGACTAGCCAAGACTGGAAACAACAATTGAAGTATGGCGAAGTGTTGTGCAGAATTGCAGTATGGTTGTTAGTTCCTGTATTGCAACCTGTCAGCATTGGAGAGCTTGTGTTATTCTTTTCCAAGTTTGCCGTCGTCCCGATGGAGACACTCCGGGCCGCGGCTAATGGAAATTTTCAGTCCTCCAAGCAATCGAGAGTCTGAGACATATTCTCTGTTTTTCTCTACGGTTCCTTACGAAGCCAAGTGAAGTTTTTATTGATTTGTGTTACTTTCGGTTCAAGAGGAAATAAAAAAACTTGTGTTGATATGTTATTTCTAGCTATGGGGCTTGTCCAGTCAGCGACCAACACTACCGGAAAATCGAAATGTGCCGTGCGGCTAGATCTGTGCCGTGAGCCTCCAGAACTCGGAACACGGCAAAGAATACTTTGCCGTGTAGGCCGCAAAAGAATCACGGCAAAGTAACAACACACGGCATAATAGGAAACAACACACGGCAAACAAACATTACACGGCATAATAACCTTTGCCGTGATCCTTGGTATACATGCACGGCACACATGTTGACCAGGATCCCAACCTCTGCCGCCGTCGCCAATATTTCGCGGGAAATGTATTTGCACTGGCGGGAAACCTCTTTGCCGTGCGCTTCTAGAAAAACTCACGGCAGAGAGTGGACAAAATTTCCCGCGCACTAAATAATTTGGCGGCAAAAGCTTTGCCGTGCAACACCAGAGAGGCATCACGGCAAACAAACTCTTTGCCGTGCGCCTAGATGTTCCCCACACGGCAAAGAAAGATATGCCGTGTGCCTTTTCAAAATGTGCACGGCATATTGCAATTTTCCCTTATCGTAAACTCGTCAAAACATCGTAAAGTCGTAAACTCGTAAACTCGTAAAGTCGTAAAGTCGTAAACTCGTAAAGGGGTTCCGACGCTCCGGGGCCCCGGTTCGGCGAAACCCTGAATCCGCTGGAAAAACCCTAACGTTTCCGTCTACCCCTATAGACGTGCGTCGAAAGGGGGTAGGCCAGTGGACTTTCTTGCTTTGTTGTGTTAGGTTAGGCCATAGGAAGGTGAGAAACCAAAGTGTACCCTAAATCGACACAAGATTCCATCCGGTTCGCCCGAAAGAGGAGTTTTCACCTCTAAGTGCAGAAACTCACTAGAGAGAAAGTGAAGCCGGTGATGTCGGTCACACCTAGGAGTAGATTCTTGCACATCTACAACACACTTGTATACATATAGTATGGCAGAACCTAGGTTTGGGTGGGGTTCCGACGCTCCGGGGCCCCGGTTCGGCGAAACCCTGAATCCGCTGGAAAAACCCTAACGTTTCCGTCTACCCCCATAGACGTGCGTCGAAAGGGGGTAGCCCAGTGGACTTTCTTGCTTGGTTGTGTTAGGTTAGGCCATAGGAAGGTGAGAAACCAAAGTGTACCCCAAATCGACACAAGATTCCATCCGGTTCGCCCGAAAGGGGAGTTTTCACCTCTAAGTGCAGAAACTCACTAGAGAGAAACTGAAGCCGGTGTTGTCGGTCACACCTAGGAGTAGATTCTTGCACATCTACAACACACAACACACTTGTATACATATGGTATGGCAGAACCTAGGTCTGGGTGGGGTTCCGACGCTCCGGGGCCCCGGTTCGGCGAAACCCTGAATCCGCTGGAAAAACCCTAACGTTTCCGTCTACCCCCATAGACCTGCGTCGAAAGGGGGTAGCCCAGTGGACTTTCTTGCTTGGTTGTGTTAGGTTAGGCCATAGGAACATGAGAAACCAAAGTGTACCCCAAATCGACACAAAGATTCCATCCGGTTCGCCCGAAAGGGGAGTTTTCACCTCTAAGTGCAGAAACTCACTAGAGAGAAAGTGAAGCCGGTGATGTCGGTCACACCTAGGAGTAGATTCTTGCACATCTACAACACACAACACACTTGTATACATATGGTATGGCAGAACCTAGGTCTGGGTGGGGTTCCGACGCTCCGGGGCCCCGGTTCGGCGAAACCCTGAATCCCCTGAAAAACCCTAACGCTTCCGTCTACCCCCATAGACGTGCGTCGAAAGGGGGTAGCCCAGTGGACTTTCTTGCTTGGTTGTGTTAGGTTAGGCCACAGGAACATGAGAAACCAAAGTGTACCCCAAATCGACACAAGATTCCATCCGGTTCGCCCGAAAGGGGAGTTTTCACCTGTAAGTGCAGAAACTCACTAGAGAGAAAGTGAAGCCGGTGATGTCGGTCACACCTAGGAGTAGATTCTTGCACATCTACAACACACAACACACTTGTATACATATGGTATGGCAGAACCTAGGTTTGGGTGGGGTTCCGACGCTCTGGGGACCGGTTCGGCGAAACCCTGAATCCGCTGGAAAAACCCTAACGTTTCCGTCTACCCCCATAGACGTGCGTCGAAAGGGGGTAGCCCAGTGGACTTTCTTGCTTGGTTGTGTTAGGTTAGGCCATAGGAAGGTGAGAAACCAAAGTGTACCCCAAATCGACACAAGATTCCATCCGGTTCGCCCGAAAGGGGAGTTTTCACCTCTAAGTGCAGAAACTCACTAGAGAGAAAGTGAAGCCGGTGATGTCGGTCACACCTAGGAGTAGATTCTTGAACATCTACAACACACAACACACTTGTATACATATGGTATGGCAGAACCTAGGTCTGGGTGGGGTTCCGACGCTCCGGGGCCCCGGTTCGGCGAAACCCTGAATCCGCTGGAAAAACCCTAACGTTTCCGTCTACCCCCATAGATGTGCGTCGAAAGGGGGTAGCCCAGTGGACTTTCTTGCTTGGTTGTGTTAGGTTAGGCCATAGGAACATGAGAAACCAAAGTGTACCCCAAATCGACACAAGATTCCATCCGGTTCGCCCGAAAGGGGAGTTTTCACCTCTAAGTGCAGAAACTCACTAGAGAGTAAGTGAAGTCGGTGATGTCGGTCACACCTAGGAGTAGATTCTTGCACATCTACAACACACAACACACTTGTATACATATGGTATGGCAGAACCTAGGTCTGGGTGGGGTTCCGACGCTCCGGGGCCCCGGTTCGGCGAAACCCTGAATCCGCTGGAAAACCCTAACGTTTCCGTCTACCCCCATAGACGTGCGTCGAAAGGGGGTAGCCCAGTGGACTTTCCTGCTTGGTTATGTTAGGTTAGGCCATAGGAACATGAGAAACCAAAGTGTACCCCAAATCGACACAAGATTCCATCCGGTTCGCCCGAAAGGGGAGTTTTCACCTCTAAGTGCAGAAACTCACTAGAGAGAAAGTGAAGCCGGTGTTGTCGGTCACACCTAGGAGTAGATTCTTGCACATCTACAACACACAACACACTTGTATACATATGGTATGGCAGAACCTAGGTCTGGGTGGGGTTCCGACGCCCCGGGGCCCCGGTTCGGCGAAACCCTGAATCCGCTGGAAAAACCCTAACGTTTCCGTCTACCCCCATAGACGTGCGTCGAAAGGGGGTAGCCCAGTGGACTTTCTTGCTTGGTTGTGTTAGGTTAGGCCATAGGAACATGAGAAACCAAAGTGTACCCCTCAACACAAGATTCCATCCGGTTCGCCCGAAAGGGGAGTTTTCACCTCTAAGTGCAGGAACTCACTAGAGAGAAAGTGAAGCCGGTGATGTCGGTCACACCTAGGAGTAGATTCTTGCACATCTACAACACACAACACACTTGTATACATATGGTATGGCAGAACCTAGGTCTGGGTGGGGTTCCGACGCTCCGGGGCCCCGGTTCGGCGAAACCCTGAATCCGCTGGAAAAACCCTAACGTTTGCGTCTACCCCCATAGACGTGCGTCGAAAGGGGGTAGCCCAGTGGACTTTCTTGCTTGGTTGTGTTAGGTTAGGCCATAGGAACATGAGAAACCAAAGTGTACCCCAAATCGACACAAGATTCCATCCGGTTCGCCCGAAAGGGGAGTTTTCACCTCTAAGTGCAGAAACTCACTAGAGAGAAACTGAATCCGGTGTTGTCGGTCACACCTAGGAGTAGATTCTTGCACATCTACAACACACAACACACTTGTATACATATGGTATGGCGGAACCTAGGTCTGGGTGGGGTTCCGACGCTCCGGGGCCCCGGTTCGGCGAAACCCTGAATCCGCTGGAAAAACCCTAACGTTTCCGTCTACCCCCATAGACGTGCGTCGAAAGGGGGTAGCCCAGTGGACTTTCTTGCTTGGTTGTGTTAGGTTAGGCCATAGGAAGGTGAGAAACCAAAGTGTACCCCAAATCGACACAAGATTCCATCTGGTTCGCCCGAAAGGGGAGTTTTCACCTCTAAGTGCAGAAACTCACTAGAGAGAAAGTGAAGCCGGTGATGTCGGTCACACCTAGGAGTAGATTCTTGCACATCTACAACACACAACACACTTGTATACATATGGTATGGCAGAACCTAGGTCTGGGTGGGGTTCCGACGCTCCGGGGCCCCGGTTCGGCGAAACCCTGAATCCGCTGGAAAAACCCTAACGTTTCCGTCTACCCCCATAGACGTGCGTCGAAAGGGGGTAGGCCAGTGGACTTTCTTGCTTTGTTGTGTTAGGTTAGGCCATAGGAAGGTGAGAAACCAAAGTGTACCCCAAATCGACACAAGATTCCATCCGGTTCGCCCGAAAGGGTAGTTTTCACCTCTAAGTGCAGAAACTCACTAGAGAGAAAGTGAAGCCGGTGATGTCGGTCACACCTAGGAGTAGATTATTGCACATCTACAACACACAACACACTTGTATACATATGGTATGGCAGAACCTAGGTCTGGGTGGGGTTCCGACGCTCCGGGGCCCCGGTTCGGCGAAACCCTGAATCCGCTGGAAAAACCCTAACGTTTCCGTCTACCCCCATAGACGTGCGTCGAAAGGGGTAGCCCAGTGGACTTTCTTGCTTGGTTGTGTTAGGTTAGGCCATAGGAAGGTGAGAAACCAAAGTGTACCCCAAATCGACACAAGATTCCATCCGGTTCGCCCGAAAGGGGAGTTTTCACCTCTAAGTGCAGAAACTCACTAGAGAGAAAGTGAAGCCGGTGTTGTCGGTCACACCTAGGAGTAGATTCTTGCACATCTACAACACACAACACACTTGTATACATATGGTATGGCAGAACCTAGGTCTGGGTGGGGTTCCGACGCTCCGGGGCCCCGGTTCGGCGAAACCCTGAATCCGCTGGAAAAACCCTAACGTTTCCGTCTACCCCCATAGACGTGCGTCGAAAGGGGGTAGCCCAGTGGACTTTCTTGCTTGGTTGTGTTAGGTTAGGCCATAGGAACATGAGAAACCAAAGTGTACCCCAAATCGACACAAGATTCCATCCGGTTCGCCCGAAAGGGGAGTTTTCACCTCTAAGTGCAGAAACTCACTAGAGAGAAAGTGAAGCCGGTGATGTCGGTCACACCTAGGAGTAGATTCTTGCACATCTACAACACACAACACACTTGTATACATATGGTATGGCAGAACTTATTTCTGGGTGGGGTTCCGACGCTCCGGGGCCCCGGTTCGGCGAAACCCTGAATCCGCTGGAAAAACCCTAACGTTTCCGTCTACCCCCATAGACGTGCGTCGAAAGGGGGTAGCCCAGTGGACTTTCTTGCTTGGTTGTGTTAGGTTAGGCCATAGGAACATGAGAAACCAAAGTGTACCCCAAATCGACACAAGATTCCATCCAGTTCGCCCGAAAGGGGAGTTTTCACCTCTAAGTGCAGAAACTCACTAGAGAGAAAGTGAAGCCGGTGATGTCGGTCACACCTAGGAGTAGATTCTTGCACATCTACAACACACAACACACTTGTATACATATGGTATGGCAGAACCTAGGTCTGGGTGGGGTTCCGACGCTCCGGGGCCCCGGTTCGGCGAAACCCTGAATCCGCTGGAAAAACCCTAACGTTTGCGTCTACCCCCATAGACGTGCGTCGAAAGGGGGTAGCCCAGTGGACTTTCTTGCTTGGTTGTGTTAGGTTAGGCCATAGGAACATGAGAAACCAAAGTGTACCCCAAATCGACACAAGATTCCATCCGGTTCGCCCGAAAGGGGAGTTTTCACCTCTAAATGCAGAAACTCACTAGAGAGAAAGTGAAGCCGGTGATGTCGGTCACACCTAGGAGTAGATTCTTGCACATCTACAACACACAACACACTTGTATACATATGGTATGGCAGAACCTAGGTCTGGGTGGGGTTCCGACGCTCCGGGGCCCCGGTTCGGCGAAACCCTGAATCCGCTGGAAAAACCCTAACGTTTCCGTCTACCCCCATAGACGTGCGTCGAAAGGGGGTAGGCCAGTGAACTTTCTTGCTTTGTTGTGTTAGTTTAGCCCATAGGAAGGTGAGAAACCAAAGTGTACCCCAAATCGACACAAGATTCCATCCGGTTCGCCCGAAAGGGGAGTTTTCACCTCTAAGTGCAGAAACTCACTAGAGAGAAAGTGAAGCCGGTGATGTCGGTCACACATAGGAGTAGATTCTTGCATATCTACAACACACAACACACTTGTATACATATGGTATGGCAGAACCTAGGTCTGGGTGGGGTTCCGACGCTCCGGGGCCTCGGTTCGGCGAAACCCTGAATCCGCTGGAAAAACCCTAACGTTTCCGTCTACCCCCATAGACGTGCGTCGAAAGGGGGTAGCCCAGTGGACTTTCTTGCTTGGTTGTGTTAGGTTAGGCCATAGGAACATGAGAAACCTTTCGACGACACACGATTCGACGCTCCGGACCCCGCTACGGCGAAACCCTACGCCCGCTGGAAAAAAGTCAAACCTGTCGATCCACCCCTTTGACCGGCGCCGAGAGGGGGTAGACGCGTGAAATTTTTTGCTTGGTTGTGTTAGGTTGGTACATGGAACCATGGGGAACCAACATTTCATGTGGTCTGTCGCATGATTTCGTGCCCGGCACCCGTACGGGAGTTTTCACCTCTAACCCGACACGAGAGTTTTCACCCGAAATGGGGAACCAACATTTCTTGTATATCTCTTGAGTAGTTTTCTTGTATTAACATAACCATAATTTAGGAAATTATCCCTTTTCAATGTTACAAAATTATTTGTTTTCCCGTTGCAACGCACGGGTATTTAGCTAGTACTAATAAAAATAGTAAACAAGAAAAAGAATTAAAAGAAAAAACCCAAAAAAAAAAACACACGGCAAAGGATCTTTGCCTGCTCCGCGATTAAATGCGCACGGCAAAGAATCTTTGCCGTGTTCCGAAATTAAAGCGCACGGCAAAGACCTGAACACCTGAATTGAAGGTGTCGGCCCGCATCCACGCACACATCCACCACCACTCCACACACTCACACTACTCACACACATCCACCACCGGCCCGCCGCCGCAGCCCTCCACGCCGGCCTCCACCTCCCCTGCCGCCACCGCCTCCCCTGCAGCCACCGCCTCCCCGGCCTCCTCCGCCGCACCTCTGCTCCACCAGATCGGGCCGCCCCACGAACGCACGACCCAGCCCCCCGCCGGCCGCCGCCTCCGGCCAGTCGGCCACCATCACTCCACACATGCCCCAGACCCCGCCGCCTCCGCCCCAGCCCCCGCCGCCGGCCAGACGCACGAGGGCCCCGCCGCTGCACGGAGGGGTCGCCTCCTCGGAGTTGTGCGTCCTCGGCGGTGGCCATCCATCCCGGCCGCCGCCACTCGCCGCCAGCCTCCGCCACCGACCCTCCTCAACGCCGCTCCACGCCCGCTGCTGCAGGTGACACGATCTCCTCGCCTCGCTCCGTTCTTCCTTTTTTCTAGTTGTGGTGATAAAATGCAGCATTATAATTGTTGTGTATGCCAAGACTCGGGGTATGTGTGTCATGGCAGCAAGTTTAAATTTGTTCCCTGTAGGAAATAAATTGGTACTAATAATGTGGTAATTGTTACGATTGTTCTAGCTGTGGTAATTGTTCTAGGTGTGCTTTACAAATATGGTGTATGTCTAGGAGCATGAAGCATTACATTTGAGATGAATTTGTAGTAGTAGCATTCTACTACAATTTTTGTATTTGCATTTGTAGTAGAATTTGCTAGTTGTAAAATTGTAGTAGAATTTATACTCCGCTTATTTAGGAGCTGATATTTATGTTGTACATCTGTTCTTATATATGTTCTTTTTGTGGTTTTCAGATGTCGTAGTTTACGGGGCTTCTTCTCCAGCTGAGGATGGCCGCCTCGGTGCCCGTGTTCCGTCCCCGACCTTCTGCGGTGATCGACCACGCTTCTAGGGTATACATCTTTCGCGTCTCTTGCTGCATAGGTTTATTTTGGTCTAGATCACCAAGTCAGTCGAGTCGCGTAACCCGAGTCAGATCCCATCCGGAAGGGTTACAAATTTATAAATATGCAGGATTGTCCATCTTTGCATATTTATAACCGTAACACTTCCGGGTTGTCCTGTTGGACAGTCCGAGTACGTGTAGATCGGGTCGTGTTCCATGTTCTACCCCTTCCTGAGACGGAATTTCGGCAGCACCTCCCCGTTGTTCTTCGGATGCACACCCTCTCGGCTTGACAAGCTCGAGATGTGTATTCTGAAGAACAGCGGGGAGGTGCTGTCGAAATTCCGTCTCGGGTCAGGGTGGAACGTGGGACACGACTCGATCTACACGTACTCGGGCGGGATATGCCCCTACCCATTAGAAGTGTAGGTCAACCTTTGCATGTTGTAAAAGATAAAATTTGGCCGTAAAAATGGTTTTGTTAAAATTCAGTGACATGTTGAACTGAAAGCATTGTGTATGTCTTTTTTGGTACCGATTAAAGGATGGATCCGAGACAGAACCGTGAGTGGATGTATGCTGGCAGAAAGAGTCCGTGGGAGTTTAGTGATGAATGGAGAGATAAGGCCGAGGAGTTTGTGAACAAGGCGTTTGACATCTGCAGCAGACCCGTGAAAGTGTTTTGCCCCTGTTCAAAATGCGATAACCGAAGGCGACAGTCGAAGGTAGATGTTAGTACGCACCTGATCAAGAATGGGTTCACACCATTCTACCATGTTTGGAATTACCATGGTGAACAGTTAGCAAAACGTCCTAGAACCGAGCCACGTCGGCTTCAGCCAGCGGGAGAATTTGACACTGGGTTCAACAACTGATTAGACGCCTTTGTCAATGCTAATGCGCCTGAAAGCCGTCGTGTAGAGGCGGAGACACCTCAGGAGGCGGAGACAAGTGAGCAGCCGGATGAAGACACGAAGAAGTACTACGAGACTATGTTTGGCTCGCAGAAACCCCTTCATGAACATACAGATGTTACCCTTCTAGATGCCATCGCTCGCCTTATGGCCGTGAAGTGCCAGAGGAAGATATGCAGGGATGGTTTCGATGATATTCTGGCCGTCGTTGGCAGCCTTCTACCGAAAGGGCATATCTTGGCGAAGAGCTTCTACGAGGCGACTAAACTCCTCCGTGACCTTAAGATGTCATATGAGAAGATAGACGCCTGTCCAAAGGGATGCATGCTATTCAGGAAAGAACATGCTAGAACAAATTATTGCATCCATTGCAATTCCTCTAGGTACTTCGAGGTCGACCTCGGTGGTGGACAGAGGAGGCAGACCGGGATTCCCCAAAAGATTCTCCGGTACCTTCCATTTATACCGAGGATCCAGCGGCTTTACATGAACAAAGACACTGCCCAGTAGATGCGATGGGCCACGTTAGGGAACAGATACACGGACAAGATGATACATCCGTCGGATGGTGACGCATGGAAGAACTTTGTAGCGAAGTATCCACTGAAGGCGGGCGACCCGAGGAGCGTAGCTGTTGCTATATCAACCGATGGGTTCAATCCGTATGGCATGTCGGCGGCAACATACAGCTGTTGGCCTGTGTTTGTCATACCCCAGAACCTCCCCCCCGGCGAGTCCATGAGATCACATAACATGTTATTGTCGATGATAATCCCAGGACCAAAATACCCGGGTAAGAACATGAACGTCTACCTGGAACCGCTGGTTGAAGACTTGGTTGTTGGCTGGAACGGTTGCGGGGTCCGAACATATGACGCCTCAACAAATGATCACTTCGATATGTATGTCTGGTACCACACATCCCTGCATGACTTACCAGCGCGTGCTTTGTTCTGCGGCTGGTGTACACATGGGAAGTGGCCTTGCCCACAGTGCAGACAGGCTGTGACTTTCTCATGGCTTACGAAGGGAGGCAAGTATTCATGCTTTGATCAACATCGACAGTTCCTTGAGCCAGGTCATAGATACAGGAGTGACGTAAAGCGGTTCGAGAAAGGAGTCGAGATCCATGCTCCGAAACCACGTCTGATGACCGGAAGAGAAATCAGGGCTGAGCTAGCAGCTCTCGTGCCTAACCCCGATGGGAATGGTTTCGTGGGTTATGGGGAGACGCACCAGTGGACTCACATTCCGTGCTTCTGGAAGCTGCTCCCTTACATGGAGGATGTCGAGCTTCCACACAACATCGATGTAATGCACACCGAAAAGAATATCGCCGAGGCTCTTTATAGCACCATCATGGACACTGAGAAGACGAAGGATAACGTCAAGGCTCGAATGGACCAAAAAGAACTTTGTGACAGGCCAGATCTTGATATGAAGCCTCCTGGAGTCAACGGCACTAGGTGGACTAAGCCAAAGGCTCGGTTCTGCCCTACAAGGTCGGAAAAAAGGGAAATATTACAGTGGCTCGTGGAGTGTTTGTACTTCCCTGATGGGTATGCAGCTAACTGGACGAGGTGTGTGAACCTGGACACGCAGCGACTAGGAGGGCTGAAGAGTCATGACTACCACGTGTGGCTTGAGCGCATAATGCTGATGTCTACGCACGCTTCTATTCTTGTAGACAGTGTTGGGCCTCCAAGAGCAGAGGTTTGTAGAACAACAGCAAGTTTCCCTTAAGTGAATCACCCAAGGTTTATCGAACTCAGGGAGGTAGAGGTCCAAGATATCCCTCTCAAGCAACCCTGCAATTAATATACAAGAAGTCTCTTGTGTCCCCAACACACCCAATACACTTGTCAGATGTATAGGTGCACTAGTTCGGCGAAGAGATAGTGAAATACAAGTAATATGGATGATTATAAGTGGTAATTGCAATCTGGAATAAAAATGGCAGCAAGCAAACATGTAGCAGAACTGGTTGTAAACGGTGTTTCAATGCTTAGAAACAAGGCCTAGGGATCATACTTTCACTAGTGGTACCTCTCAACATGTTAGCACAACTGAATGCAAGTAAATGATACTCGGGATTATTCTCCTTCTTGATAACACAAGAGTACTATGTGTAGGGCTGCAAAAGCACTCCTCAAAGTCCGAGTAAACAAACACCACAATTCCCAAGAATAAACCATGATAAATGTCTAAATTATTCATAGAGTCACACAAGTACCCACACTGTCACCTTGATACCGTGTTGTCACAATGACTCCAGAAACTAGATACAATCACTTGAGTAGCATAAACATTACATATGAATTCAGCGATACTAGCAATACTCATGATCACATAAAGATCACACCATGGGAGAGAGAGATAAACCACATAGCTACCGGTAGAGCCCTCAGCCTCGGGGGAGACTACTCACACATGGTCATGGTGAGCACACTTGATGGAGAGGTTGATAAAGAGGTGCAGCCCGGAGAGGAGACGGAAGCCCGCAGCAGCCACGGCGCAGCGGCGGCGGCCCGTGGAGGCGGCGGCTGCCCTTGGTGATGGAGATGGAGTTGAGGAGGTTCTCCTCCCCAAGATGGCTGCTGGAGAGGAGGAAAATTCGTGGTATGGAGCTCTCCCCACGACCTAGGGTTTCCTCCCTTATATAGACTCTCGGATTTCCGTCATCCCATCTAGGGCTGCAGTAAATCGGGAATATCTCGGCCGTCCGGACTCGGAATTGGGTGAATTTTAACTCTAGATCGATTCTCGCGAAATTTCCTGCAACTTCCTTTTCGGGGAGACTTCCGTTTGACGCCGTCTTGGGCCCGTAACGTGACCATCTTTGAAAAACGTTTCCAGACAGATTTCTGGAAAGTCCCAATTCGACTCCAATATGGTTTCCTTTTGTATTTTTGATAATTTCTACACAACAAACAGGAAAACAAGAAGATTTTGCACTTTGGCAACTATTAGTAGGTTAATCCAATAGATGTCATAATATGATATAAAGTGTATATAAAACATGTTGCAATTGATATAATATAAGTATGTAACATCAGAAATTATAGATACGTTTGAGACGTATCAAATGCCGGTGATGATTCGAGGCTATGTCGATGAGGAGACTTGGCGAGTACTGGCGGAGTTGAGCTTTTTCTTCCGGCAGATTTGTGCAAGGGAGTTAGATCGTGAGGTGGTTCTGAAGCTGCATGAACAGGCACCCGAGTTGCTTTGCAAGCTAGAGACGATACTTCCGCCAGGGTTTTTTAATCCGATGCAACATATGATCTTGCATCTCGCGCACGAGGCTTTGATGGGGGGGCCTGTGTCGACCCGTTGGCAGTTTGGGCCTGAGAGAAAAATGAAAGACCTACGCCAGAATTGCGGGAATAAATGCAAGATCGAGGCATCCATGGCCGAGGCATGCCTTAACGAGGAGGTGTCAAGCTTCACGACAGGTTTCTATGATGCCAACATTCCCACAATCCACAATCCAGTCGTTCGCTACAATGCAGCCAACCCTGAAGATGTACCCAAGCTTAGCATCTTCATAGGGCTCGGTGGCAAATCGAGTGGCACGAAGAAGTTCATCATGACAAAGCTCGAGCGGGATCTGATCTCCTCGTATATCTTGATGAGTATGGAGGAAGTGAAGCCGTACCGCGAGTAAATCTTTCACCATTTAGTATTTCACAAACATTCACTCCTATATTCGTGGCTAACTCCTCTTTTCTCATTGGAGTAGACGATTCACTCGTGAATTCTGGAAGCTGAGAAGGGACCCTACCCCGAAAGAGTCGAAGGATCTTTTTGACAACGGTGGTGGTTTTGGCAAGGGTGGTGGTTTCATTAGCTGGTTCGCGGGTTTGGTACTGTTCTATCTAACTTTTCTAGTACCGTGGACATTCATCGATCATTCCTCGTTCTAAACTTCTCGTGCTATACTTGTAGGCAAAAAAGGACAAAGAGATGAAGCCAGAGCTTAGAACATTGCCCATGGCTTTAGCCATTCCGTCAACTCATTCCATGCTTATGACGTGAATGGATATCGCTTCCATACCCATGACCACACAACAAACCGGGGCAACCGGAAGACAATAAATAGTGGGGTGTTATGTGAAGGCTCAGATAAACTCCATTACTATGGAAGAGTTGAGGCTATATACGAGTTGAATTATGGTTTTGGTAAAGGGCTAGATCCCGTTGTATTCAAATGCAATTGGTTAGACCCGCGTCGGGTTAGAGGGATTCCTGCAATTGGATTGGTCGAAGTTGAACGAAGCTCCAACTATTTGGGAAACGACGTCTACATTTTGGCTACCCAGGCCTTCCAAGTATTCTATCTCCCGTACCCGTGCAAGAAGACAGCAAAAGCATATCAAAAACGTCTACAGGGGTGGGATGTTGTGGTGACGGTACCGTCGCACAGTAGGCCGGCTATGCCTAACGGTCAAGATTACCGCCGCCTAGACCCCTCAACATCTGACGGCGAGTTCTATCAGGATGGAGGGCTCCCTGGGAGATTCACTATCAACTTGCCGACCGATGATGACATGGAATACGGCGAAGAAGACGAAGATGCGGGAATGGAGGAAGACACCGCGCATGACGAAGTCGAGGAGGTTCATAACCAAGCCGACGTGACTTTGCTAGAGCGGTTCCACGCAGGACTTATCGTCGACGAGCCACAGGGACCACCTCCAGGTTCCGTGGATGGTTGGTGGTGTGGCGACCCTGACAGTGATGACGACACGGGTGGTCCAATAGTTGGTCCCGATGATCTCGACACAGGCTACTGATAGCGATGAGGACACATGTATTAATAATTGCCAGTCTAGCTTATATGTAATAGGTCAATGCTACTCTATATAATAGTGATTGTCTGTCTAGCTTATTTTGTGAGAACTCATTGTCGATACTCCATTTACCTTAATTGTCGCTACTTCATCTAATTGTATTCATTTTCGCTTTACTCATTGTTGCTTCATCTATTTACCTTAATTTTGGATCATGTATACTGATGAAACCTATTTTTTTGTCAATGCAGGAAACATGGGGGGAAACAGATTGAAGAAGGCCTTGTCAAAAAGGGTGGGCAGCGTGAAGGCACTCATTGGGGGATCGAGTTCGGCACCTCCACCTCCAGCCTCACCTCCACGTGCGAGGGGTGGACGACGTGTGGGAAGGAGGCCTAGCAAGACTCTGCCTCCTCTCCCTGCCGAGCAGCCCGACGAGGACGACTCGGAGTACGACCCGGAGCAGCCCGACGAGGATCACCCGGAGGTGCAGTCGGACTCTGAGAGCGAGTCGCTGCCGGATTCTGAGGAGCTGCTGGCGGAGGCTTCTGAGGAGGACGAGGAGGATGGCAGCGAGGAGGAGGACGAGGGGCGCGAGGAGGAGGGACCTGGGGAGGACGGGTTTCAGCTTGACCCGACGCTGCAGTGGGACCCACCGGAGGAGTGGGTTGAGACTGAGGAGGATATCCCTGAGCCACGGACAAGGCCGGTGTATCAGCGGGGGGCGGCGGGACTCCCCGATCCCCGATATTACGCCTACAAGAACACTCTTCTCGTGCCTGTTGGAAAAAGGTACTTATTATTGTTTTTGTTCAATTTTAGCTTCTCATTGTCCCAATTCGACTCCAATATGGTTTCCTTTTGTATTTTTGATAATTTCTACACAACAAACAGGAAAACAAGAAGATTTTGCACTTTGGCAACTATTAGTAGGTTAATCCAATAAATGTCATAATATGATATAAAGTGTATATAAAACATGTAGCAATTGATATAATATAAGTATGGAACATCAGAAATTATAGATACGTTGAGACGTATCAAGCATCCCCAAGCTTAGTTCTACTCGTCCTCGAGTAGGTAAAACGATAACAACAAATAATTTCTGAGGAGACATGCTTTCACACAATCTTGATCAATATATTGCAAGGCTCATGTCATGAATGAAGTGACTCAAAGCAATGGTCTATAGTTTGCTAACAAATAGATAAAGAGTAAACAATGAATCATATAAGCAAAAACTTTTCATGAATAGTACTTTCAAGACAAGCATCAAAAAGTTTTGCATAAGAGGTAACTCATAAAGCAATAGATTCAAAGTAAAAGGCATTGAAGCAACACAAAGGATGATTAAGTTTCAGCATTGCTTTCAACTTGTAACATGTATATCTCATGGATAGTTGTCAACATAAAGCAATATAACAAGTGCAATAAGTAAATATGTAAGAATCAATGCACACAAAGTTGACACAAGTGTTTGCTTCTAAGATAGAAAGGAGTAGGTAAACTGACTCAACATAAAGTAAAAGATAGGCCCTTCGCAGAGGGAAGCAGGGATTAAATCATGTGCTAGAGCTTTTTAAGTTTTCGAAAGCATATAGAGAGCACAAAATAAGTATTTGAGAGGTGTTTGTTGTTGTCAACGAATGGTAGTGGGCACTCTAACCCCCTTGTCAACCAGACTTTCAAGAGCGGCTCCCATGAAGGACGTTATCTCTACCAGCAAGGTAGATCATCCCTCTTCTCTTTTGTTTACACATGTATTTTAGTTTCTTTATAGATGACACTCCTCCCAACCTTTTGCTTACACAAGCCATGGCTAACCGAATCCTCGGGTGCCTTCCAACATTCACATACCATGGAGGAGTGTCTATTTGCAAATTAAGTTGCTTACTGATAAATCAGGGCAAAACATGTGAAGAGAATTATTAATGAAAGTTGTAATTAATTGGGGCTGGGCACCCCGTTGCCAGCTCTTTTTGCAAATTATTGGATAAGCGGATGTATATGCCACTAGTCCATTGGTGAAAGTCTGTCAGAAGTAAATGACAAGATTGAAAGATAAAACACCACATACTTCCTCATGAGCTATAAAACATTGACACAAATAAGGAGTAATAAAGTTTTGAATAGTTTAAAGGTAGCACATGAAATATTTACTTGGAATGGCAGGAAATACCACATAGTAGGTAGGTATGGTGGACACAAATGGCATGGGTTTTGGCTCAAGTTTTGGATGCACGAGAAGCATTCCCTCTCAGTACAGAGTTTAGGCTAGCAAGGTTGTTTGAAGCAAACACAAGTATAAACCGGTACAGCAAGAATCACATAAAAACATATTGCAAGTATTATAAGACTCTACACTGTCTTCCTTGTTGCTCAAACATTTTACCAGAAAATATCTAGACCTTAGAGAGAACAAATATGCATCCCAAGTCTCAACAAGCTCTACGGTAGTTCTCCACTACTAGGCTTTAACTACATGATGCAAGAGCTTAAACATGATCTACTTGAGAGCTCAAAACAATTGCAAAGCATCAAATCGAAACAAGACAATGATCTACAAGAATGCATATGTCTTTTCCAATACCAACTACTACATGTAGCATTTTCTTTCTTCCAAAAAACACCAATCAATTTATTTAAACATAAACTCTCCAAATGATAATATAATGCAGCAAGAGAGTTTATAAACAAGTGCTAACAGCTCGAAGAGATGCATGAAAAACAGGAGCTAAAAGCACTGCAGTAGCTAGTTAAGAATACTCAACAAATATAAGTGAAGAACATGAGTATTCACATGAAAAAGCGGAGCGTGTCTCTCTCCCACACAAGGATTGCTAGGATCCGAATTTATTCAAACAAAAACAAAAATAAAAGCACACAGACGCTCCAAGTAAAGCGCATAAGATGTGAAAGAATTAAAATATAGTTTCACTAGAGATGACCTGATAAGTTGTTGATGAAGAAGGGGATGCCTTGGGCATCCCCAAGCTTAGACGCTTGAGTCTTCTTGAATATGGTGGGATGAACCACGGGGGCATCCCCAAGCTTAGGCTTTTCACTCTTCTTGATCACATAATATCACCCTTCTCGCTTGATCCTTGAAAACTTCCTTCACACCAAACTCAAGACAGTTCTCATTAGAGGGTTAGTGCATAATCAAAAATTCTCATATTCTGTAATGATACAATCATTCCCAAAGCTTCTGGACATTAGCTACAGCCACCAATGCTTTGTGGAGCAAAGAAATCCACACAAACATCGTAAAAGAGCGAATGCAAAACAAAAGGCAGAATCTGTCAAAAACAGAACAGTCTGTAAGACGAATTTTTTCGAGGCACTTAAGTTGCTCAGATGGATCTGGCCAAATAATGAAAGTTGCGTACATATCTGAGGAAGATGCGTGATTTTTTTAGAATTTTTCGAATTTTCTACAGGGAGAAAAGCTCAAATTCGTGACAGCAAAAATCTGTTCTGCGCAGAAATCCAAATCTTGCATCAACTTTCAATAAGAACTTTACTTGGCACAACAATGCAATAAAATAAAGATACAAAGGAGTTGCTACAGAAGTAACAAAACCTTGACTCAAAGAAAAAAAAATAACAGAAAATAAAAACAATGGGTTGTCTCCCATAAGCGCTTTTCTTTAAAGCCTTTTAGCTAGGCATAGTGATTTTGATAATGCTCTCATATGTATAAGAGTTGAATATAAGAGAGCATCAAAAAGCAAATACCAAACACATTTAAGTCTAACCCACTTCCTATGCAAAGGAATCTTGTAAGAAAACAAATTATTGAAGCATGAAGCTACTAGCATAGAAAGACAAAACAAGTGCAACTTCAAAATTTCAACAAAAAGAGAGGAGACTTGATATTATTGAGATATATGAATCCATGTCTCCCTCTCTCATAAAAACTTTCAGTAGCATCATTGATAAAATCCACAATATAACCATCACATGAAACATTCTTACCATGATCCATATGCACAAAAGTATCAATATTTTCCACACAAGAAAAGTTCTTCTCTTAATAACAATGGGAGCAGGATCATCATAAAGAACTCGAACATGATAGACAAGTTGTATATTAAAGGGATGGTTTTGGGTAATCTCTCCATAACTATGACAAGTTTCATGAGGATGACTGTAATTATAACCTATGTCATAGTATTCTTTATAATAATTATCAAAGACTGGAGGCATAGTATCATCATAAGCAATAGAATAGTTATCTTCCAAAGTGTGTTCATCTGTAAACATATCATCATTTTTACTAGAAGGAGATGTATCAAACATATAATCAGCAGTAGCAAAAGAATTTTCAAACACATCACTAGGAGAGAGGTCTCATATATATAATTATTACTAGCAAAAGGATTTTCAAACACCTCATCCCCAAGCTTAGAGCTTTTCATATCATCATTGGAAGAAACATGGATAGTACTAATAGTATGGCAATCATTAATATCATCATTTTCAGAATTGGTACCCCAAAGATTTTCAATATCAAAAGTAGTTTCATTTTCCCAATCATGATCACTAATATAAGTAACAGGCATAGGTTCATCATCAAGTTCAGAATCATCGAATTCAGAATTATAAGTATCAATTGTAACAGGAGCAACAAGTTTGGGAGAAGATACCGTTTCCTCTCTCCTTTTACTCCTCTTCTTCTTCTTCTTTCCCCTCTTCTTTTTATCTTTAGGAGGGAGAGGTTTGAAAGGAAGCTCCTCCACATAACCTGGTTTAGTATTAGAGACAATGGAAGAAACTTGGGGGGACTCCTCTCTTTCATTAATGAGAACAAAACACATATTAGTCCTGTCATACTTTGGTAAAGTCTCATCCTTTATAATATTTTGTATGTAGGTGTTAGCATGGCAATTATTAACACAATAGAGATAACATCCATGCAACACACTATTCATATCAAGATCACTCATATCTAACAAGGAAGTTTTTCTTGATAACTCTTCACACCCCAAAAATAATGTAAGTTCATCATGTTGATTAGGAGTGATCATGTTATCACAATACAAATTTGCAGTAATTGGATTCGAAAGGCTATTATCATGACCTGAACATTGAAAATTAAAATGACCCACTTCATAGCAAAGTTCACAAATAAAAGGATGGAGGTCACAAACTTTTTCACCAAGATCTCTTAGAGCCTTGTACCACGTTCTAGTTTTTTCATTCCTATGATGGATACAATATTCATCTTCGATTTGATTAATTCCACAAGGTCTATGCAAAAATTAACATGCTTATAAGAAATAGTATTTTCAGAAGTTTGAGCATGTTTATTGCAATCATTAACAACAATTTCATTTTCCATGCAAGTGTCTTTGAAAGGTTCATGATACACGTCCCAATTTTCTTTAGGAACATTAATATGAGAAGCAAAGGTTCTAAAACAATCAACAATAATTTGAGAATCAAGACCATATTTAGCACTAAGCTCTTGAAAACTAGCAGTTTCAACGAAAGACTTAATGCAATCATATTCATAGTTTATACCTGATTCTTTACCTTTGTCATTCTCCCAATCCTCAGCATTGTTTTGAATTCTTTCAAGAAGATCCCATCTAGCTTCAACCTTCTTGCTTGTGAAAGAACCATGTGAACATGCATCTACATAATCCTTGTAATGACCTGAAAGCCTTGCATAAAAATTAGTAACAATTATTTCCTCAGAAAGCTCATGGTTAGGACATTTGAGTATTAATGTTTTCAGCCTTCCCCAAGCTTGAGCAATGCTTTCTCCATCATGAGGGTAAAAATTATAAATGTAATTCCTATCTAGATGCACTTCATGAAGAGGATAAAATTTAGAGTAAAAGAGAGATTCAAGCTGTTTCCAATTCGAAGGTTGTTCATCCAGCAGCCTATACCATTCCTTTGCTTTGTCCTTAAGTGACAATGGAAATAGTTTCCTCATGACATTTTCTCTTGATAAACCTGCAACCTTAAATAACTCACAAAGTTCTGTAAGTTTCGACAAGTGAGCACTTGGATGGATTGATCCATCCCCTGCATACTGATCATTCATAACCCTTTCAACAATTTTCATAGGTATTTTAAAAGAAATACTTTCAACAGGTGGATTTGGAATATCACAAACATCATTAGAATTATCACATATTGGAGACAAAGCATTATCAAGGCAAAATAATTCCTCCATAGCTGAGGAGCAAAAAAGATTATTTTCATATAAACTAGCTTCCCCAAGCTTAGGCTTTTCCACAGCCTTAGCAATAATGGTGTCCAAAGAATTTATACTAATAACATTACTACCACTATTATGCAAACAAGCCTCCATAGGTTTTTTAATTTTCTCTTCAAAAGCATCATGTCCTAATTCCATATAAAGTTCATAAGATCTCTAATTTTTTTGTTGTTTTCCATTAAGCCTAACTAGTGAAAATAAAAACAAGAAACAAAAAGAAATAATTGCAGAATCTAAAGGAGATACCTTCCAACGCTTACCTCCCCGGCAACGGCGCCAGAAAATAGCTTGATGTCTACGCACGCTTCTATTCTTGTAGACAGTGTTGGGCCTCCAAGAGCAGAGGTTTGTAGAACAGCAGCAAGTTTCCCTTAAGTGAATCACCCAAGGTTTATCGAACTCAGGGAGGTAGAGGTCAAAGATATCCCTCTCAAGCAACCCTGCAATTAATATACAAGAAGTCTCTTGTGTCCCCAACACACCCAATACACTTGTCAGATGTATAGGTGCACTAGTTCGGCGAAGAGATAGTGAAATACAAGTAATATGGATGATTATAAGTGGTAATTGCAATCTGGAATAAAAATGGCAGCAAGCAAACATGTAGCAGAACTGTTGTAAACGGTGTTTCAATGCTTAGAAACAAGGCCTAGGGATCATACTTTCACTAGTGGTACCTCTCAACATGTTAGCACAACTGAATGCAAGTAAATGATACTCGGGATTATTCTCCTTCTTGATAACACAAGAGTACTATGTGTAGGGCTGCAAAAGCACTCCTCAAAGTCTGAGTAAACAAACACCACAATTCCCAAGAATAAACCATGATAAATGTCTAAATTATTCATAGAGTCACACAAGTACCCACACTGTCACCTTGATACCGTGTTGTCACAATGACTCCAGAAACTAGATACAATCACTTGAGTAGCATAAACATTACATATGAATTCAGCGATACTAGCAATACTCATGATCACATAAAGATCACACCATGGGAGAGAGAGATAAACCACATAGCTACCGGTAGAGCCCTCAGCCTCGGGGGAGACTACTCACACATGGTCATGGTGAGCACACTTGATGGAGAGGTTGATAAAGAGGTGCAGCCCGGACATCCTTTTGACGATGGCCTCTAAGATGGTGACGGACATGCACTACGAGTCTCGCGTGAACTCTGTCCGCACTTGGTACGCCGAAAAGAACATTGCGCTGGAAAAGAAGCGTGCTCGGGACATCTTGATGCAGCCATGGCAGTACCTGCAGGTAGCGTCATTTCTATATTATCGATTTTGTTGACCGCCGTGTAATATCATTAATATGTGTGTTCTGTGCATGTAGGTGCCTCCTCCGTACGTCGGTAACAACAAGGACTGCCACCTCGCGATGGTAGCGTGGTGGACTAGCCCGGAGTATCTCAAGATACACGCGGAGGGAAAGGCAAAGCGGGCGGAGAACAAGGGTGGAACACACCGCCAAGGCAACCTCAGCCTCTCCCAATGCATACAAAATGAGGTGAGCAAATGCATTCTTTAATCCACCTATGTTCGTGCTCTCTTTTGCAATATCGTCTCCTTTTCACCTATGTTCGTGCCATCTTTGCAGAAATTGAAGACCGGCGTAGACCCCTCGCCCTTCGCCGTTTGGGAAAAGATGCGTACCAGGGATACGCCGAATCCTGAGACAGGGTCGATGTGGATCAGCCAGAGCGCCGAGCTCCGGAGCAAGGGGTACAGGGAGAAGTTCAAGGAGCGCAACGGTGAGGAAGCTGACCCTCTCACCAGTCCACTTGACGTCGAGGCTGTCGTGCTTGCGGGGCAAGGCGCGGCGAATGGCCGCTTGTGGATAGGTGACGGCTCCATCGACCCTCGCACCGTCCCGTCTCTACGCCAGGTCCGCCGTGGGAGGGCGTCCGGTGCGCCTGCTGTGGAGACCCGCCCACGAGTTTCGAGTCTAGCTGTCGACGAGCTCCGGCAGCAGCTGGAGCAGCAGCAGGAGCTGATCCGGCGGCAGGACGAGCAGATGCGGCAGCAGCAGCAGCAGCATCAGGAGTATTGCAGGCAGCAGCAGGAGCATCAGAGGCAGATGATGGAGTGGATGTATGGCACGATGCAGCGCCTTGCTCCTGGGGACGGGACTGTTGCCATGGGAATGTTCCCTCCACCGCCTGCACCGATGTTCCCATGGGTATGTTCTCAAACTTGTCATTCTATGCATCTTATTGTTATAACTAAATTACTTGTGTAATGCGAGACTTTTTTCATGTTGTAGATGAATCCAGGATCGGCGAGTGGATCTCACTCGATGGCTCCGCCGCTTGGTGGCCAGGATAATCCGGAGGGGCAGCCCCAAATCTCCAACCCTAACGTTGTCCGGAGGATGCCGTGGGTATGTTCGCACGACTTGTCAAAATGCCATTGTCACTCTAGTTAGCCATGCCATTGCCACTTTAGTTCAACTTGTCAAAATTTAGTTAGTTGAACTTGTCAAATTTTACCCATTAGTTGAACTCGTCAAATTTTACCCATTAGTTGAACTTGTCAAATTTTAGTTAGCTTTCTTTTAATGCCACGGCTATGCCATTTCCACCTAGTTGTCAAACTCATCATTTTTTTTGCAAACATGTAGGACGATCCTCCTCAATGATGTTGAGGACCTACTCCGCCGCCGGAAGGCCAGTAGAGGTTAGTTACCATTTCAACTTGCTACCACTCTCGTTCAAAAACTTACTTCATGTCTCACTTAGATCGACATAGCCAATCAATGAATCTCCAATGGTCACTTGTGTCTTTTGGTTTACCACATAGATCAACTTGTGTCTTATTGTTTACTACATCTAACTTAGATCATGTCTTTTGGTTTACTACATCTAAACTTGTGCATATTCTTGAATTTGGATTTAAGAGCGTGACCAAAATATGCAACATATATCAACTTGTACATGGTTTACTTCATGTCTTCTATGCAACTTTGTCTAAGAATAAAAAATATGCACATTCATTGATTTAAACATCTAAACTTGTACATGGATGCGTTGCAGGATGATATCGATGGCATGGATGCGTTTCCCGATGATTTGATGCCATCATTTGTTGTACTGACCTTCCGTATCAGTACTGTTGTAAATAATGATACCTGTATGTCATAATTGTGATGTTTGTGCTCAAATTGTGATGTTTGTGCTCAAATTGTGAATTATGTGTGATCTGGCCCCTATATGGTTTGAATTTGATGTCGTGGGGTATTCTGGGATATATTGGCTATATATATGTGTTTAAATTGCAGGTATGGAATCAAAAACAGAAACAAAACTGGACCATATTGTCAATTTGCCGTGTCAACACACACGGCAAAGATCTTTGATCTTTGCCGTGATGGGGCGCACGACAAAGAGGACACGCGGCGCACACCTGTGCAACCTGGAAGCTGAGCGATGACCAAATGGTCACTTTGCCGTGCTGCCCAGGCCAATGCACACGGCAAAGGGCTAAGGCATCGGTCCTGGCATCGGCTCTGTGCCGTGCGTTTTTTCAGGAGAAGCACACGGCAAAGGCAAACGTGTGCCGTGCAGTGCTGAGAAAGGAGCACGGCAAATAAGTCGTGTTTGCCGTGCTTGGCTGGGCAGGGATCACGGCAAAGAAGTAGTGTTTGCCGTGCGGTGCTGAGAAAGGAGCACGGCAAAGAAGTCGTGTTTGCCGTGCGTAGTCAGGGAGAGCACACGGCAAAGATTAGTTGACCCGGGGTGAGGGTTGACCCTCTCTGACAGATCTTTGCCGTGCTTTGTTCAAAAAGAACACGGCAAAGGCTTTGCCGTGCTTGTTTTGGGAAGGAACACGGCAAACATTCTTTACCGACAGCTATTAGGCCGTGTGATGTTTGCCGTGCGATTTGGCACGGCAAAGCCTTTGCCGTGTTCCGAGGTGCCTTTGCCGTGCCGTTTGGCCGCACGGCAAATTCGTGATTTCCGGTAGTGCAATCACCCATCCAACATCAATGTGATATGATTTACATCCTGAACGAATGAGCTGTGCCTGTACGTGGCTTGTGTTCTGCGTGTGCTGCCGTATATACCCACGGTAAAACTCGAAGACTTTGCTTGATATTAAAATGTGAGATGTTTATTTCTCAAACTTTGTACGGAGTATTACAACGAGTGCTACAATATTTTTCTTTGTGGGCTCCTTGTTGTAAACATGTACTGACTTGGGAACTTGCTTGGTACGAGACAACAATTTGTCATTTCTCTATCCATGAGATACGAGACGTGTAGAGTCTACACGGTGTAGTATAGGTTGGTATAAGAAAGAGCAAGATCGGGAAGAATCTTCGAGAGACAAGCACCGTGGACCACTACTTTTTTCAAGGATGCACCCTGGAATGTACATCAGTTTCATAGAAGAAGAGGCCGACAGCCGTACAACGCCCTAAGGCACACGATACAAACACAACGCCACACGGATACTATAGAATTGCTACACTAGCCATTTAGACATTTAGAATTGCTACAATATATTTATATTCAACGCTCCCTTCACGTCTAGGCTATTTTAGTTCTTAACGTGGGATAGGAGCGGGCCGCAGGATTTTTTTTCCTTTTTTTTAATCCGCGTGAGCGGGGTCTCGAACTCGAGACCTCTTGGCTCTGATACCATATAGAATTGATGCACTAACCATTTAGACCAAAAGTTCGAACTGATGGAAAGGACTAGACAATATATTTATATTCAATTTATATTCAACAGATACAACACAACCCACACCGGCCGAAGAACAAGCCTCGTCTTGTATCTTCTCCAACCATGAATGGCGAGGAAGAGATACACGGAGTTTCTAGGCCGCGTCAATACCGAAGACCGGAAACAAGAGACCGCTCCAACACCAAGATGGCACAAGCCAACGCACCGCCCGCCCGCACATAGCCGTCGTCCACTACTCACTCGGGACACATCGCCTCCGTGCCTATCTGTCGTGATCGCCCCAAAATTATGAAACCCGAGCACGCCACTCAAACATGGTCGCCTCCAAAGGATATGATTTGGAGTCGGAGTCCTTTCCTGGTTTATGTCCGAAACTGCCTTTTCAGCTTAGTTACAAAACAAGTATATATTGCTGTGTGTGGGGAGCTGATACTGTATGTTGTACAACTTCCTTTTCTGAAATCAAAGCACCGAGTCCATGCAGTGAAGTCATATCATATCCGTGGCTAGGTCGAAAAGATATGGGAAAACGACCGTATTACTAGAGTCATTTCTACTCCCTCCGTTCTAAATTAATTGACTTTCATTTGTCCACATGTGAATGTATTTAGACATGTTACATGTATAGATACATCCATATTTGAACAAATAGAAGTCATTTAATTTGGAACGGAGGGAGTACTAGCCAGTAGTGTCCAGAGATTCCTAACGTCCTACATCTGGTGGATGAAGTTATAGTTAGTGAGAAGATAGTGGCACACTTTGACATCAGAGTTCCATATGCTCTGGCACCATATCGTCCCATTGAAAACAAAGCTTCGTGGGCGATGTCACGCCGCACCAAAGCCTCTCAAGTTTCATCCCTTCGCCCTCAACATACGCACAGCACACGCCAAGAGCACGGACGTCTGGCCGTAAGCTTGGCGGCGATGATAAGCTGTGGGATATATAATCTACGGGATTTGACGTCGTCGGTGTGTCCTAGGAATGCATGTCGTGCATCGTCGAATGGAGTTCAGAATTTTCACCTTGCGTACATATGCAGTACCGTGCCACAAGTAACTTGGCCGATCTCCTCTACCTAATTATAATCATATTATGCTCTGAAATAGAAAGACAAGATTTACTCCATTAAAAAAAAACAGAGTCCTACTGCTTCACTTCCGAGTTTCATTCGTCAAACTTCGACATCATCGTGGAGCTTAATTATGCGTCTATGGAGCTAGCTCATATTTCTTTCTCACAGCGGAAGACCAACGTGTCCATACTCTCTCTAAAAAAAGGATCCACATGAGCAGATACAGATCGACTACGGGCACTATGAAATGTCCGCTTGCTAAATCTATTCAGATTTATGCGCCGTGTCCAAAAGAGATCTGAACTACTAGTTCCATACCCCCAGCAAAAAAAAAAACTACTCTACTTCCATGAAGAAAACACTAACACAAGTCACTATAATGCTAAGCAGAGTTTTTTTTTTTTTTTAAACAAGCCCAGATCTATTAACAAATTACACCAGTACAGAGACCCCTGAAAGATAGAAAAATTACAACGCAACCCAGGGTGAAGACGGACGCCACCGCCGACCACGCGCATCGCAGGCACACCGCCGCCGTCGTCGCTCCGAGGAGCCTCAAGAGGAAGCAGTCGAAGACCTCCGAGAAAGGGGCACCACCGGCCCTACGCGCTGCAGAAGAAGCCGCCGTCTTCGTCACTGACACCGGCGAAACGTCGCAAGAACCGAGCCCGCCTCCTGTACACCAGTCGCAAGCCAAACGCCGGCGAGGGAGGGAACGCCGGCAGGACAAAGCCGCAGCAAACCGCCGCCATCGGAGACGACGACGGGAACGAGGGGAAGCTGCAGCTAGGCAAAACGACGACGATGGCCTCCCCGCCTCGACCACGCCGCCCGCACACCACCCACACACCCTATCTACAACACCGGAACGCAGATCCGAGGATCCCCCATCCTCCCGCCGCCGGAGCGGCTGCCGGAGGGTGGGGAATCCTGCGGATGCGCCGGCGAACTCTGGCCGATTTGAGGTTTCCCTCAAGATCGCCTTCGGTCACTGTAGAAGAGAGGAGGACGGAAAGTTTCCAGAAATAGCGAGGTGGAGGCAGGGGAGTAGTGCTAAGCAGAGTTCTAACTGCACTTAAGAGCTTCATTCTAAGCAGAGTTCTAACTGCACTTGAGAGCTTCATTCGTGAAGCATCGACATCGTGGAGCTTCCTAGATGCAACTCATCTTTCTTTCTCACACGTACGCCTAGTGACTAACACTTGGGTAGTGTTTTTAAACTTTCTCCTCCACCGTTGCCTTTCTCTGCCCAACCTGACGCCGACCGACGACGCACCAGTGCACCACGCGCCGTTCTTCGATCACACGTACGGACACGTCAGATTGCACGTAACTGCATTACTGGATGACCATTGGTTTCGCGATACTGTAGCTCGATAGGAACCAACGCATTTGTTACATCACGGAGCGCCTGGGAGAGTTCTGAGAATTTGACGGGAAACGGCGTAGTATATATGCATCGTGAAGAGGAAGACGAACTCTGTCAGTTTCCCCGCCAAATCGGCGGTGAGCTTGCCGGCTCTCTCTGTCTTAATTGTACTCCTACCAGATGTAATTAGCACACACGCAGGAGCATTCTTTAGTTACAAGTCTTGCTTCCCGGGAATTGATCTTGTAGTTGACGTGAGGAATTCGAAACCATGCTAGGCAGCGATAAATTTTGCTTCTCCTTTCGTTATCCTGCCAAGGTGTACCTCGATCGTCTGAGAGAGGCGGGAGTTACACAAGATGGAGCTCGTTTTCCCAAGGAACTGCATTGCTCTCTCGACGCTGCTGCCTCCGCGCACAAATACACAGCGAAGCTATAAATCCATGGCAAGAAAATGTGCTAACTTGATTCCCCTAAAGATTCACTTTCAAAAAGGCATATGACAAATTTAAATGGTCTTTTTTGCAACAAAGTTTAAGAATGAAGGGGTTTGTGGCTCGTTTTGTTCAGGGAGGAAGCTTGGTATGTATTCGGGTTAACGATGACATTGGGCATTATTTTCAGACTTTAAAGGGATTAAGACAGGGTGATCCTTTATCCCTGATACTTTTTTAATTTAGTCGCCGACATGTTAGGCAGTGCTTATTGCTCGTGCAAAAGAGGATGGCCAGGTTGGTAGTCTTATACCTCACCTAGTTGACGGAGGGGTATCAATTCTACGGTATGCTCATGATACTATTTTGTTTCTAGAACACGATACTGAGAAGGTCATTAAAGTGAAACTAATATTATCAATTTTTGAGCAACTTTTTGGACTCAAAATCAACTCTCATAAAAGTGAGGTTTATTGTTTTGCCAAGGCAAAGGAAAAACATGATGAATATCGTTTGGGTGTGAGGCGGGTTCATTACCTTTAATTAACTTGAGATTCCAATTCATTATAGAAAATTATTAAGCAAATAATGGAAGATGGTGGAGGATCGGTTTGAAAAAAAATTGGTATGTTGGGCGGGCAAGACGCTCTCATATGAGGATCGTCTTGTTCTGATTAATTCGGTCATGACTAGTTTACCTATGTTTCTTTTGTCATTATTTGAGATACCAGTTGGGGTGCGGAAAATACTCGATTATTACCTTTTTTTGGCAAAGTGATCAACATAAAAGGAAGTATAGGTTAACAAAGTGGAATATAATAAGATCAAGGGGGTTGGGGTTCAACTACTTGATATAAAAAACAAATGTTTATTAAGCAGATTACTTTTTAAGATACTACATGAAAAAGGTGTCTGGCAAAAGTTATCGTCGAATAAGTTATCTCAAGTAGAACCAAAACCAACAGATTTACCGTTTCGGAAGGGCCTTCTGCCGGTACAAAAGACTTCTTTTTCACGTGGACGATTTGAGGTAGGGAACAGTCTTGGGACGCGCTTTTGGGAAGATAATTTGGCTTGGAGATAAGCCATTAGCTGAACAGTATCCATCTCTTTTCAACATTGCATGACATAAAAATGTTTTAGTTGCGCATGTTTTATCCAACGCTCTGCCGTTAAACATTGAGTTTAGGCGGCCCTGTGATAAATGGACCTCTTGGCTGAGAATGGTAAACAAGTTGATGTGATTTTCTCTATCAGCCAAAAATGACAACTTCCAATGGAAGTTTACGGTGCCTGGAGTGTTTTATATTAACTCTATGTATGTCGATTACATGAATGGGCATACTCCTTTTTTGCGGAAGTATCTATGGAAGCTTAAAGTGCCCCTAAAAATAAAAGTGTTCATGTGGTTTCTACACCGGAAAGTCTTACTAACAAAAGATAACCTTATAAAACATGGTTGGACGGGCTGTAAAAAATGTGTCTTTTGTCAGTGTGATGAAACTGTTGATCACCTGTTTATTTATGTGTTTTTGTGAGACATATTTGGAGACTCATTCATTTTACTTTCAATATTTCAACTCCTACTAGCTTTTCTAATTTGTTTGGTATTTGGCTTATGGGGTAGATAAGAAAAGTAAAGCTCAAATTCGAATAGGCACTTGTGCCTTTGTTTGGGCTATTTAGAACTGCCGCAATGATGTTTATTTAACAAGGATGGAGCTGCTAATCTTTTGCAAGTTGTTCATCGCGCTACATATTGGATTCACATGTGGTTCTTTCTCCTACCAGCGGACCAAAGGACACTTATGGCTACCGGCTGCACACGGTTGATGGCGGTTGTGCGTTCTATTTTGTCTCAGGGTGGCTGGCAGCATACTAGAAGATTTCACAATGTGCAGTCTTTGGTTAAGAGTTTTTTTAGGTGGTTGATTCATGTGGCCACTTTAGCTGATCATGATTTAATGAGTTGGGTGTGATACTTGTGGCTTGGAAACTTTTTAATATAAAAAGGTCGTATGTACCACGATGCAGAGATTAGGCCGTTGCTCCCCTTTCGGATAAAAAGGAAAAGTCCATTTTCAACCCTGAATTCATAGAGGTCGGTCAATTTGATCCCTGAAGTTGAAATCCCTGTCGTTTGTACCCTGAACTTAGCAATCCCGGTCTAAAATGAACCTTGGACATGTTTGTCAGAGGAAAAAATAAAATTATAAAATTGCTATTGTCGCTGACAACATTGGCCCACAAGTCATATCCATCTTCTACCCCAATCCATCTATCAGTAAAAAACAGAGCTAGGGCGTTGACCCGTCGCTGAGCGCAGACTTGCCGTGGTGCTTCGAAGCTCCGTCAGGACGTCCACGTCCCATGCGTCTGTGCGTGGACAAGCGCCCGGTAGAGCGGCGCTTCTAATCTGAGCCCCTCCGTTGTGCACTCCATGGATCCGTAGGTGCTACTCCCTCCACTAAGCAGGTCGCCCGCCCCTACAAAGCTCCCAATCCACCCGTTCCTTGCCTGTGTGAGTGAACTTGAGTAGGTGGTGGCGCAACGTGCAATCAGCACGGCAAGAGCATCGATTTGGTGTTGCCCGATCCGTTCGAATCAAACATTGATTAATTATGCACGGCGTGAGCCGGCACGGACGAGACACAGGGGCACGGCTCGCGGCCGGCGAGCACGACGCATACGAGGTGCAGGGGCGCGGCGTGGCTGGCGAGGTGCAGACGACGCGCGGTGGTGCGGCGCGGACCTCGCGCAGGGCGCGGTGCACGGCCGGCCGCTTCCGCGATTGCGAGATCGACAAGATGGTGCGGCACAGTATTTATTTCTACTGCTCGTCGCCTCTGCCCGCACGGCGAGATCGGCGGTGGCCGGCCGCCTCCGCGACGGCGACCTGCTCACGCACCAGCCGGCGGTCATCTTCTTCGGTGGATTTTAGAGATAAAGAAATAGATTGGAGATAGAGATAAATATGACGTGTGGACCCCTCCAGTCAGTCAGACAGTGGATATTCCTGGCCGGGATTTTCTATTTCCAATTTGCCAAACAGTTATAAGGTTCAATTTAGACCAGGATTGCTGAGTTCAGGGTACAAACGACAGGGATTCCGACTTTAGGGTTCAAACCGCCCGACCTCTATGAATTCAAGATTGAAAATGGACGTTTTCTGATAAAAAGGCTATACACTGCACGGCGGAAAGAGTAATGGATTTAAATTGTAGTATTAGTAGCGAAAAAGGGGGGTTTTACCGATAGATCATTGAAAGAGCCCGCTTGTTGTGCTGCAGACCGTAGCATATCCATGCGACAAGGAATATTCCATTTAGGAGAAACAATTGCCACAATGATGCAGAGATCTTACAGAGGATCTTCCCATCAAAGATGCTGTGGCATGCTGCACGTACCTAGAAAAAGCATGGATTTTTTTAATTTATCCTTCTCATAAACCATATGGTATTTTGGCTGCATGTGCATGGCATCTACGCAAAGTGGAACTGACATGTCGAATGGTGTGTGTTAAAAAAATCATATCGAATGGTGATTCCTAGAAGATAAATTGTTCCGAAACAGGGGAAAAGCGGGGGGAAATAACCATCAAATTGGTTCATTCTTTTTTTTGCGGAAAAATGTAAGGCCATATATTATGTGAAACCAACACTTATAATAACATCCTTACAACCAAAAGAAATAAAATATAAGTTATTGAAAAGTTCAGCACCATCTTCGTTCTGCATCCCACGACGGTGCGTCAAAACTCGATGCTGCCTCTGGGCTTCCAACGTAGCAAAGCTCGTGTCGGAAAAAATCTTGATGAAACTAGAAGCAGCGGCCGGGAAGTCGTCAACGTAGACCCGAAGATGCCGATGACCACGATCTCGCAGAGAACCTAGTACCTAGAAGGGCCGGGAGATAATCCCAGCTCTGGCTTGGCGGATATGGGGACACCAAACTCGCAAGTTTCCCGACGAAGTCATACAGCTTCATGAGACGGTGGCGGAACTTGTGCACACCAATACGTTGCGACATCATCCCACATTGAACATCACCGCCGTAGAAAGACACTTATCACGTCAGTCCTAATGTCGGACAATCGACTCCAAATTCCAGCCCATTTCGAGGAAGATCGAACACCGATATGGGACAGGCTGAAAGATCTTTATTCTCACTCATTGCCACTATTTCTAAAAAATAACTGTCTATTCACTATTATAAAGGTCGTAAACTCCCGAAAGGTTTCGTAGCGAAGAAATAATTCGTGGGAAGGATATATGATTAAAGAGAACTCTAATCAGGAGCGTGGATTTTTGTCATGGCGCCGGGCACAATGTAGGCTTTGGCTAGGCAAACCCGGGAAAGTGCGCACGTGAATTTTCGTGATACACTGTGAGTGCGTAGCGTGTGCAGGTGAGCTAGGCGTGTTTCCTCCCGTGGAAGAAAGTTTCTTTCAGATACCCCTTTGAAATGTTTTGCCGGAAAGGAGTTTGGCCCGCGTTCAGGTACGCGAGAAAAAACGACGTCAAGTCGGTTAGGGCGCGTTTGGTAGCCTGCAGCCAGCCGGGCCAGGCCCGCTGGCTGCAGAACCAGCCTTCCTGTTTGATTTCCTTTTTCGCAGGGACAGGCCCGCACGGTGTTTAAAGCACCCTTGGGCCAGTCCCGATAGCTACGGCCGAATCGGCCGTTTCCAGGTAGCCAGGCCGCAGGGATAAGGATTCTGGCAACGGCTGCACGCGTGGAGAAGCGCGGGAGACGCGTCATAACGCCCCGCACCCACGCCTCTCTGACTGTCACCGCTCTCACTCTCTCACGTCCCATCGAGTCTCTCTCTCACCGCCCAAGGAAAACCCCAGTCCCAATGGCAGCGGCTCCTCCGCCTCCTCCTCCCCCACCACCGGCCCGCGCTCCCGTCGGCCACAGCGCATCCTGCAACTCGGCGGCGAGAGCCGTGCGGGAGTTCGAGCAGGGGGCCGCCGGCGGTCGTCGGAGTGCGGCCGCGCAGATTGACCCCGCGCTCCTCCCGCCGATGAAGCGTCCTTCGCCGATTTCCCATCGGCCAAGCCCGGCTGTCATGGCGGCTTCCGAGACGCGGAGGCTCGCCGAATCTGCAAGGGCGCTGCAAGCGGCGGCGCATGCAGCCGCCGTGACGATGGGAGGGAGTCCGCCGATTGGATTCCCCAATCTGGTCCAGGGCTTCTCCTCCTCGAGCTCGAACATCGCCGCGGTGAGGCCACCGCCGACTCAGCCTCCTCGAGCCCCAGCATCGCCGCCTCTTGGGCCACCGCCAGGGTTCCCCCTTCGTGTGCAGATCCCGGCGAACCCGCACCCGCTGCCAAGCTTCACGGCGGCGCCAAGACCTCCTCCTCCTTCAGCAACTGACGCTCCACCGGCAACCGTCGGGCGTACTGGACGACGAACCATCCGACGTTCTTCACCAACCGTCAGCCCACTGAGGACTTCGGCAACCGGCGCCGGCCCCTCGAAGTCCCCTTCGGTAAAAGTGGTACCACATCTAGTCCATCTGCAATCCATTCTCACTGTGTTCATGTACATGTCCATGTTCATCTTAATCATGTGTTCATGTGTATTAGATTATGTTTTGCATTCATCAAGTAGCTGTGCACATTTGCATTTCTCCATGTCCATGTCCATGTCCATGTTCATCTTGTTGTGCATGTTTTGCATTCATCAAGTAGCTGTGCACAATTGCATTTCTCCATGTCCATGTCCATGTTCTTGTGCATGTTTTGCATTCAAGTAGCTGTGCACATTTGCATTTCTCCATGTCCATGTCCATGTTCATCTTGTTGTGCATGTTTTGCATTCATCAAGTAGCTGTGCACAATTGCATTTCTCCATGTCCATGTCCATGTCCATGTCCATGTTCTTGTGCATGTTTTGCATTCAAGTAGCTGTGCACATTTGCATTTCTCCATGTCCATGTCCATGTCCATGTTCATCTTCTTGTGCATGTTTTGCATTCATCAAGTAGCTGTGCACAATTGCATTTCTCCATGTCCATGTCCATGTCCATGTCCATGTTCTTGTGCATGTTTTGCATTCAAGTAGCTGTGCACATTTGCATTTCTCCATGTACATGTCCATGTCCATGTTCATCTTGTTGTGCATGTTTTGCATTCATCAAGTAGCTGTGCACAATTGCATTTCTCCATGTCCATGTCCATGTTCTTGTGCATGTTTTGCATTCAAGTAGCTATGCACATTTGCATTTCTCCATGTCCATGTCCATGTCCATGTCCATTGCACATTGTGCAGTTCATTATCTTGCATTCCCTGAACTGTATGATCTTGCATTCCCTGACCTGTATGATCTTGCATTCCCTGAACTGTATGATCTTCCATTGCAGGACTGGCACACCCAATATAGGATGACACTGGAGCCTCCATCTCCTTTCACTGACTGCATCGTCCACCAGAATTTGCCAAGGCCGTATGTGCCAGGCCTGGCCTTGGCGGTGAAGGACATGAAGGACAAGAAGGAGAAAGGGGAACGGGGCATGGGTCGTGCACCGAAGCTGGGATACCGTAATGATGGTGTCGTCCCCAGGCGTTTCTTCCTGGAGGTGAAGCATGAAGATCTAGACTCCATCGTCTTCCCGCCTGGCATCTAGAACCTGGTGGTCGAGAAGTGGAAGCTGAAGAAGCCGAAGGCGAAGGATAGCAAGGAGCCGAAGGTTTGCATTCCACTCCGCACCACCAAGTGCTGTGAGTACTTCGTCCAGCTGCAGTGGTTCGAAGATCACCTTGTGATGTTCAAAGGATGGGACGACTTCGCCAAGGAGATCAAGCTGGACACCGGAGATGTCCTCGTCTTCAAGTTCGTCGGCGACGGCTTCAAGGTGAAGCTCTTCAGGTTCATCAGCTCCACTGAGGAGGCCTTCGTCTGTCCAGTTCATGGCAAGTGAGTTCTTAGTTCAGTGTGACTTGCTTGAAGAGCAGTTCTTTTGTATGCTCTTCATGTTTTGATGCCAGGGGAGTGTTCCCCTGGTGTAAGTACTTATCAGGTGCACAGATTGCACCTGTAACCAAACTCTTAACCCTAGCTGTAGTTAAGCTTGTGGGGTGTAAGTATGGAACCCTATTTTGGGTCAGTGGGTGTGTTCCCCTGACGAAATCAATGGTTAGTCAGTGTTAAGTAGATGATTTCTGCCACCTTTCTTGCTTTGCATTGCCTGGTAACCTCACCAAATTTGAATAGGGTGACTCTATCACTCTTTCTGTGTGTTCTTCACACTGCCAAACAAGGTGAGGTCGGATTTGCAGAGCCGAAATCGGAGAAACAGTGCAACCAAACATTGGGCCAAATGTGGCTCGTTTTCTGATGCAGGCTACCAAACAAACCCACCAACATGGCCCAAATCGCGTTGTACCCCAACACTGCCCTCCCCAGCCTGCCCCGACGCAGGTGAGAAAGCCTTGCAGGCTACCAAACACGCCCTTACAAAACGAGAAAGCTTTGTTGTAGTTAACGTGGGAGCCGGCCCGTGATTCCATTTTACTCTACTTTTGCGGCAAGTAGGTCCCTGAATTTTTTCGTTCGCTTAGGTAAAACGTCTGAGCCGTCCATTGATAGTACATCCGGCCATCGGGCAGTTAATGCGGGAGCACGACGGCTGTCACGCGCGCGCGGCGTCGCGGGACGGACGGCGACCGCGCGTTTGCGTGAGGGATGGAGTTTTCCTTACCAGAAAGCAGGGGACGCTAGCTAGCCTGTGGGATGTGGCGTCTCTGCCATGAGGAGCTCGTGAAGCCAGCCCTGCCCGGTCCACGGGGGGTTGACAAGTTGTGCGGTGGACACGTGCCTGAGAAGAAGCGAGCGGCCGTCTCATCAAGCCCGTGATCTCGTGTCTTTGCGCACGGATGTCCGATCACAGGTTCACTCTATTTTTGCAACGAAAAACTTGGCCTCTAGCTAGCTCCCCCTATCTCTAGCTAGCCAGTGTTCACACCCTGCGGTCTCTCTCTCCCGGTAATTAAATGAGCGAGAACGACGGCCAAGCTGAGCACGCCCGCCCGTCCGTCACGGTCCACTCGAGTGCCGCAAAAAAGAAAAACGCACGAGTTGGCTCGTGAAATTAACCCGACGTGCGTCTTCAGCTCTCGCGTTGCGAGATACCAAAGCCGCTGCCGCGACGGCGCGACCCTCGGCGAGCACGCGCGGCGTTGCGTGAGCGTGAGCGAGCGGACCACCCGAGAGCAGGAGGCTGGTCGGTGGCTGCCACTGCCAGTGCGCGGCGGGTGCTGCCTGGTGCCGGTGCTACTGGGAAAGGCATCCGGACACGCCGCTCGCTGGGACTGTATGTTGGACGTCAAACCTTACTTGACGTGCCTGCTCTTTCGACGACCCTGCTTCTATGATGATCTTCAGATCTTATAAATTACTGGCTCGTAAAATAAAATAAATCCTACTACTACTGCTACATGCATCGGCAACCGCGAGTGGAGTGCGCGAGACCACTGCATTCAAACTTACCCTGGCGTGGCTTGCCGCGCGCCACCCGTCCTTGACAGTGGTATTCTTTTGGTAAAACGTTTTGGTAAGCATCATTAGTATGACACGACGTGCAACAATTTCTATACATAGTAGTCACAGTATAATTTTAGAGTAAAACCACAATGTTCTTTCATACATAAAGTTTACAAACATATCAGGACAGATACCAGTGACTTTAGATCAAGAGCTTCGAACATTACTCGTACGTACATGGAAGTCTTATAAGAATATTTGCATACATCAGGGTTATGGAATTCAAGATGCCCACATACAATAGAAATAAAAGATTAAAAGGAACGTAAGTACATCATACATGACAGACCAACTTAATACATGGTAGCTCTACCTATGTGATGCTAATCGCAAATCTCGCACATTTGCACAGGGTAACTCCACACCTAGTGTGTCGATCACGTCTCTGTTTTGTGTCTGTGTCTCCCATTCTGTATCTCTTTAAAGCTGCCTGAAATGAGAACCACAAATTATGAGAAAAATAAACTAAAGAAAAGAAGTGGTCAAAAGAAGGGATCAACGCATGATATATGCATCAAACTGAAGACTGAAGGTTGGAATGGGAGTGGAGGATTCACTGAGTTTTATGTCAAAAAGGGTAGTCTGGGCTTAACTGAATGAGGAAGAATGTAAACGAAGTGAGGCATTGTAATTGCATTTGACAATGATGATGCTTCTAGGTTTCCTATGTTCGTCTCTTCCTGATAGTCACATACCACTCCTTTTACTCTACTTAGCATATGTATTATTTATGTCGGACCCTATATGACTGAAATCGTCATGGCATTGTAAAGTCTCTCTATTTTTTTGAAAGTTTTAGTTCAACAACAAAACTCATCAATGTAGCTTTAGCAAGGTTGTGTAATTGACATGAGCTCTTTTTTGGACAAATTAAAGAACTTCGTTTGTTTCACGCCAACCCGCATATCAACTGATCATGTGCATGTCAATTTCAAATTGACCCGTCCCACTCATATCTATACCTCTCGAAATAGGCTTTCGTCCCGCTTTATAAATAAAGCCCAACGGCCGAACCGATACAAGGTGATGAGGAAATCCTCTTACACAGCAGATCAAAGATAAACAACAAAGAACAAAAGGAAACCAGACTTGCCGAGGACCCGGCACGAGATTGAGAGGTACCGAGACTCCACGACGACGCCCCCAAGAGGGTGACGACGCTAAGTGCCACCTCCGTCGAGACCAATGCCAAGGGTTTTCACCCGGAGCCCTAGCGCGGAGAAGGTACCCACAACGGCGCCCCCAAGAGGGTTACGACACCTACGGGCGTCGTCGCCGTTCACGCCGGAGCGCAGAGCTTTCGCTCGGAAACACCTTCCTACCACACTGGTACCGTGAAACGCCCAAAGCCCCGCGTCAGGCTTCCAAGACGCGATCTGGGAGCCACCATTGCCGAAGCACTGCCAGCACCAGGATCTCCCTCTGCCAACTCCACGCCACCCACGTGGACCGAGAAGATGACCATCATCACTGCCACGTCACTCGCCGCAGAGTCGTCTGCGCAGACCACCTTCCGGGGCCGCCGCCCCGGCATCCAAGGTCTCGCCCCCAAGGAGAAGCGGGTGTCAAGACGGCAGTTCCACCGGAACAGACAGGAAAAGGACCAAGCCAACCAGCCCTAGTACAACGGGGGTACGACTAGCAGGACGCACCCGCCGGTCGCACCCGCAGACCCTGAGTAAACGAGGCTGCTAGGCGGTCACCGGATCTAGTCCCTCCTGAACCGGATCCAGCGCCCCATCCACTCATGGTCGGGGGAAGGGCTCCCGGGCGCACTAGGAGCCACTGAAACCACGGGCAGCAGACCCGCCCAACCCAGATCGGTCCCAAACGGGCCTAGATCTGGGCTGAGAGCCCGCCGCCTCCGGCCAGCTCCGCCAGCCACCGTCCCGGAGCTGGGCTGCCCCGATCTTCTTTGTCGCTCTAGTGGAGACGTCGATGCTGTCCCCGCCGCCCGTCTTCCGCGTCCATGGCCGAGACCTCCAGCCCGAGATGCCGCAGCCCGCGTCGCCTGAGTCGCCGTGGCCACACGCGCCGCCGCCGTCCCAGACCCGCCCGCCACCACCAAGTATCCACGCCGCCGCCGGAGCGGCCGCGCCCTTGGTCAACGCGGCGCCCACGCCGTCTTGCCCGACCCGTGCCGGGATCCACGAGCGAGGGAGAAGATGAGCCTCGCCACCGCCAGCTCTCGGCATTCGGCCGGCGACACTGTCCGGCGGCGGCGAGGGAGGGGATGGGAGAGGGGAGGGAGAGGCGACCGCGGGACGGGTTCCCCTGCTCGCCCGCGCTGGGGGGCGAGGCAGGGGACGGAGAGGAGGGGGAGAGGAGGACAGGGAGGAGCGGTGCGCGCCGGCGGCTAGGGTTAGGGTTGGGTCGCGGGAGCTAGGAGCTTGACTGTGTGTCTAACACCATCTATTTCGTATGGCCTTCCTGCCAAATGCTTAAAACATATCGAAGCCCAAAATGGAAACATACAGAGCGGGGTTTATGAAAAGGGGCTAGCTATACGACTATACCTATGATTCTCAATCCATTTATGCAAGGGTAACCTAGGAAATCGAATAGCAGCCCAATAACCAAGATGCGCCAAGCTGAGTCATCTATGGTAAAGGTCAAAATCTCCTTCTCTGCAGACATGTAAGGAAAACATCAAGTATGTAAGTACTAAAATTTAAAATCTTCAGATGAATAGAGATAATCAGATCTGGCCGCCAGCATGTATTTCAGCATAGTTCCAATTTTTGAGGAAGCATCAGTCGATGATCCTCAACAAATGACAAATGAAATTCTTTGGTAATTATTTCGTATATAAGGTCGAGAAAAACATGGCATTGATCCTTAACATGAATGTGCTTAATTCTTGGTAAAAAGTGGATGTATTTATACATGAAACATTTCTAGATACCTCCACTTTTGAGCAAACTTGTGTCTCAAGTTTGGCAAAACGTGGATGTATCTATACATAAAACATGTCTAGATACCTCCACTTTTGAGCAAACTTGAGACACTTATTTTTGGACGGAGGGAGTACTACATGTATCCACAACCGAGAGTGGAGTATTTGCGTACAATAATCTTGACCTGCGTGAGTGCACTGCATCCAACTTATGTGATCGTCACACTGAACTCTCTTATCCGATTTGACGCCCTTCTAATTAAGCAGAAAGATAGTTTTCGCGCCCAATTCGCTTTCGAATCCCATTTTGAATAATTCGTATCATGTGTGAAGTAATATGACGTATAATTAAGGATATCCGGTTTCAAAGTAACACTCTGATAAAGCAGTGGCGGAGCTTGCCAAGGATGGCTGATGGGGGGGCCTACATTTTCTTCCATCCAAGTCCCTCCCAAAAAAAAAATTCTTCGTTGATTTTCATAGTCTAGGAGGGGGGGGGGGGGGGGGGGGGGCGATAGCCCCCCTGACATGCACATAGCTCCGACAGTGCTGATACGTATATAGTATGCTAGGTCAAATATCATCCAAATATGTATGATCCGAAAATCATTTTGGATTATTCGATGATTTTAAATGGAAGGATGTGAATTTTTAGGTAAGCTAATCCACCGCAGTAAGCTAATCCAACTCTGATGCCGGCCTAGAACATTGTTAGCCTCAAAGAATGGTGGTTGAATGCTATGAACAGTCTTGAAGCCCAGAGACGCAACCACTTCTCCTCGCTGGTAATGACAATCCGGTGGTTCATTTGGCGTGAGCGCAATGAAAGGATCTTCAATAACAAAGCCACCAGTTTCTTCGAGGTTTGCGACAAGATCTACACCGAACTCACCATTTGGGCGAGAGTGGGACTTAAGGGAGCAACATGCATGGATCGGCGCGCTGTAATTTTTTGATTTTGTTTACAGTATAATGTTTCTTACTTTTCAGTGCCTGTAAATATGTGTAACAGACCTTTGTTTGTTGCTTCTTCTTAATAGAAAAGATCACAACGCTCGATGTGATCGTCAAAAAAAATTCACTATACCGATAATGGAGTACACCTTTGTTAGCTTTGAACCATTATTTTTTGTTTTACAGTTTGCCCATGTATTTATGCATGTACCTATTCGATTACTTTAGTTTATAGTTTGCCCATGGCGACGGCGCGCCGTTCTCCCTCCTCCGTCCAGCCCTTCCCCTCCGCTCTCTCCCGTCGCCGCCGGCAGGAGCTGCCGGGCGAAGCCCCGGTGGCGCCGCCGGCGGCGGCTTGTCTCTCCCCGCGACGTTTTTGTGTGGAGGCGGGGCTCTCCCCTTCCGGCGGCGGTGCACCTCGGGCGGCGGCGGCCCGGCTCCGGCGGGGTGGTAAGGAACAGCGGTGGCGCGCGCAAGCTCGCGGGGCGGCGCGAGTTGCAGATGACGGCGTGGAGTGGGGGATCGTCGGTCGGCCCAGATTTGGGACCCTTCGGGCCCATCTGGGTCAGGGCGGGCTGGGCTAACCTGTCGTGCGTTCTGCAGCTGAAGGTGAGGGCGAGGATGCAGGGGACATCGGTGACGACAGTTGGCCTATTGCAACGTGGCGGCGAGCTTCACGGGCCCGGTCTGGGCCCGACCGACCCTATTAGGACTGGTGTGCCCTGTGGGGGCTTTACGGGCCCACTGGGCCTAGCCGGACCAGACGGGGACTAGTGTGCTCTGCTACCGCGTCCGGTCGACTACCGTCCTCGGTGGTGGAGGTTGTTCCCTCCCGCGCGGCTGTGGTACTGCTGACCCCGGTTCATTCTTCTCCTCACATTCGTCTTGCAGATCTCGTGATGGCTACTTCGGTGAGACGACGATGTTGGCTTCGGAATCGTTTTGGCGCATGGTGATGGGCGGCTAGTCTGGTGGTGTCGAGTCTCGTCGTCGCGGGGCTCCTCTACACGGATCGACCGGGGTTGTGGATGGGGTTTTCGGTAGAAATCCTTTGGTTCGTCCGACACCGACGCGGTGCTGCCTCCGGGTGGCATCTTTCCTTCCTGAAGGGCGTCATGGCTACCTTTCGTCTGCTTCCCTCTCTGCCGGGGGAAACTCTAGGACCAGTACTGTTGTTCCGGGAAGCAGCGTGGCTTTCCTTCTTGAAGGTGCTGCTTGGTACTCGTCGACTCGGTGCTAGGAGCGGGGTGGTACTTCTTCGGAGAGGGTGTAGCGATTGCGGTTCACCGTCGCTTAGTCAATCCGCCTATGTCTCCATTTTGTTTTTTCTTTTCTTTGGGTGTTTGTTTGCCGCCGCCCCAGTATTTCAAGACTGTCGGTTGTATCGGTTGGTTGCTATATTTGTATAGCGGGGCTACGGCCTATTTTGTAGTCATAGTTTTATATTGAAATTTGATGGTTCTATTGACAAAAACCAGACTAAATCTAGCTATATTCAAAACTTGGGTTAACATTCATAAAATTATGTCTGGAATATTAAATTATGTTTAAAATTTGAAATTGCGTAATTTCACCGAGGACAAAATACCTCTATATTCAAAATACAAACCCTGGCAAGGACCATGTATGTAAATAATTTGCATGGTACTCTCCATTATCTATTTGAATTGGAATTTTGGACTTGCAAAATTTTCAGATATACCTGTCATAATTATTTCTTACATGGTTGAATCATGATAGACTAATAAAATCACTCCTTTTTATTACGGCGGAAAATTATTAACAAAAATTTAGAATAACAGGCAATGTATATAGAATCCACTCAAAATTTGACGATACTGGTTGTATAATGTCAAATAAAAACGATTGGATGGTGTAATCTGAGCCTCCATTATTTAGCTTCTGTTCTTCTTGATATTCCTAGTTGGTATTTGGAATAGGGTTCGGTGGCAGGAGATAACACCGTCACTAGGTGCGGCTCACAACGCTGTCCGCTAGTTTTACCTTTCTTAGGAGGAGGTACGTGAGTTCACAGAATGGCATCATGCCTTGTTATGCAAAACGAAATATGTCTAGCTTTTTTCATACAAATAGACATAGGGAGGATGTCGCCGCGCCGCATGCACCAGCCACTGCCTGCAAATATTCTTGCCAAGTTGACATATCTTATGTACGCAGGCTGGTAAATTATGCATGTTTCGAATCGATGCGGGCACAAAAGAATAGAATCGATTCACAGGTTTTCAGGAACTCCATGTGATAACGTAAGGTCAGCATTTGGCCATGGAATATCATGGTTGAGATTGAGCAGCATCAGGAGATGTACATGTCGATATGATGCAAAGTCGTGCGTGCAAATTTCTGTTTTGTATTTACGATCAAACACAATCTTCCACAAAAAAAAAGCAAGACCAAACCTCATAAAATAAAATCAAGTTTTCCCAAGACTCATTCCAATTCTTCCATTATGTAGCTGCGTGGCTAAGACTATCTTTGTGATCTTGCCTCGTAAAAGAAGCAAGCTTTTATTGCAATTATTCTCCCACAGTTCACATCGATCTGGTGATCTGATCTACGCTTATCCGAGTCAGAACGCGTAACATATGACCCAAATTTCTTGAGGAAACCCATATGTACAGCTTTGATCAGTGGGGTTTATTTGTTTATCATGGAATTGATTGATCTCGGCGAAAAGAAAAGCTGTAACCGAATCGTGCAACACGTTGGAGCTAGCACACTATTTTCCGAACAAAAACTCGCACGCGCTACATGGGTCGCATTCCAAACTGCCCATGACCTCACTCACCTCAATCAACAGCGCGCTAATTTAAAATCGTTTACATGTTGTTCATACGCCAAACATGGACCAAAACGTGTAGAGATTGGGGCTACGAAAATAGAAACGCCAGAAGGACTTTTTCTTTTCTTACAAAACTGCTCTGTGCTAAGAAATCATTATACACGTTTAGTCGTGTGGTCATCCTAGAAAGTAAGACACGATGAACGCTATTTTGAGAAAGTAACATGGAGTAGCTGCTATCTTTGTTCGACAATATAAGCCGTTTTGGGGAGCAGAGGGAGTACCTACTATCTACTGCTAGTCGTAAACTGGTGGATATTTCAGAGAAACAAAGCTCGGACTTTATGAAAAATTCACATTTTCAAGCAAGAAACGAAAATTTTGGCGTTTGACCCCGTGCGAGAATTCCCCTAGGTCAGGATTCAGGAAGGTCTTGGTGGCGTCCGATTCACCGCTTGCTTGGCCGAGCGAGCCGCAGCCTGGCTCGCATAGCCCGGACGCAAGCGCCGCGGTATATAAATAGCCTCCCTCGCCCCACCATTCCTTCCACCACAAATCAACCACCCCGACCCGGTTAAATCCAGACCAATTAACTCCGGCCGATTCCACTGTTCTTCCTCTCGCCGGGTTTGGAGCAGAGCAGCCACATACAAGCCACTCTCTTGCAATGGCGGCCGCGCTGAGGAGAGCCGTCGCGCAGCGGTTCGCGGCGGCGCCGCAGGCCTACGGGATGCGCCGATTCATGCAGGAGCGGCCCGCGTTCAGGCCCACGGTGCCCCCGGACGTCGGGTTCATGCCCCTTGCCGACCGGATCCGCGACCACCTCGGGGTCTCCTTCCCGCGCATCAACCTCGACGGCCTCGTGCCGCCCGCTGCGCCTGCTCCGCCGGCACCGGCTCCGGCGAGAGAGGACGCGAGGGCGGAGCTGGGGAGCCTGACGGTGGCGGAGGCGCGGAAGGTGCTACGCGCCACGCAGATGGAGGCGGCGCGCGCGCGGGTGCGGGCGTCCCGCGAGGGCACCGTGCCCTACGCCGAGTTCCTCAGGCTCTGCTGCGACGCCGCGGGGGTGGACGCCGGCCCTCCGTCGCGCGCGCGCTCGACGAGTCTGGATCCGTCATCGTCTCGGCAAGACCGTCTTCCTCAGGCCCGAGATGGTACGACCCCTCCCCCTCTTCCAGTACTACCCTCTTTCCATTCGCTGCTTCAAAACCAATTTTGTGACCTAAATTGCTTGATCCCTCTGTTTCCCCCAACCTTTTTGGTCTAGTTGTGCTTTGCAGTTAGCACAGAGAAAGACACGTTTGTTCTGCTCTCTCTCTTGTACTGTTAATTTTAATCCGGGCGACCGGGTACCGATTTCACAAGGCTAGAGATCTGATGAGATTTTCGCGTGTTTTGCATGTTTCTTCCAACAGGAAAAGAACCAAAGAAACGGAGGTGTTCTAAAACAATAGAGCAGTTGACACCCACAGTTTGAGGGGAATTTACCCCCCGTTCCTCCAAGATGGGAGTGTCTTTTCTTCTCTCAAAACCAGAAGGAAAAAAATATCTAATATATATCTAGCCCCTCGATCTAAATCTGAGGAGGGAACAAACAAAATAAAAAAAAATCTCCGATGAATGAACATGAGGAGAACTAAGTTGCCCTTGGGCACCCAAAAATTTGGAAAAGAATATGCATTATTATTCTTTAGAGTGCACGTTATGAATATTGGCTGGCGTCTAGTCAGCATCAAGAGATGATGGCTCCATTATTTCGGAATTAGGGCTCTGATTCATACATTTTAGCACATGTTTCAAACTTAATTTTTCTTAGCCAAGTGTTCTACTGGATTTCCAACTATGCAGTTCAAAAGGCACATTAGTGAAGCACCATTCAACATGCTATTGTCCGTTCTACAGTTAGATACTTGGATGTCAGGATAAACATTGGTTGAATATGATGTTTTAATTGCATAGTAGGATATTCGAAATTATGGTGCCATCATACATCCCATCATATGCCAGTGGTGGTGGTGGATTGTTATACTTTTGAGCATGTCATACATGCCAACAAATTTAGTTAGTCACATGCTGAAAGATACCATGTTAGTACCAATTTGCTCAAGAGTTCTTCCAGTAACGTCTGCCCTAGCGACCTGTTGTGGTCATGAAATCAGCCCCTTTTTGCCAATCGTGACACCTGAATGGCCCATCATGTAGTGGTGTCCTTGTCACTGGATCATTTGATAGAGTAAAAGCTATTTAGTCCAAAATCATATTTTTTTTGTTCGGTATATAGACTTGCTTGATATTAGAGAGTAGACACCAAGAGAAATGATATTTAATTGAATATAATTAATCATTAGAGAGGAAATACTCTTTGGCATAAAGATAGCAATGAACTAAGATGGTTCAACTGCATAAACATAAAGTTGATCCTGTTACTACTATTTGTTTTCTTGAGATGTGAACTATTGTGACTAAAAATAATTCCGCTCTTTGTTCCTGCCGAATACATAAGCTTCATCCCTTCCAAAATTTAATAATAGTAGAATAATAGAGTGCTTACAAGTCATGAGAGATCTACTTTTCTTATATTTGGGTGACCTTCCCCAAAAAACAATGTGGTCCGTCACTTAAACAAAAGTTTAGGGCAGCATCACATGCCATGTGGTTCAGATTAGGTCATAGCACTCGTAGACAAGATAAGTAGTACTATTTATTCTTTGTTTTTGCTTGGTCCAGTCGTTGTCGCAGTCAGGCTCGGCAAGCCGCCCGTTGCAAGATGTGGCAGCAGGCGGTGACATAATTGCATAAATTAGATTTGGAAAATCTTTTACTCGGCAAGCCGCCCGTTGCAAGATGTGGCGGCAGGCGGTGACATAATTGCATAAATTATATTTGGAAAATCTTTTACTGGATTTAGTCTTGTATTGTAGCTACAACATCCTTCCACTACTACAGCCTGTTTTCTTTGCAATGTAATTTGTTAGGATTAAAACATCTTCCGTGCTTTCTAAAGCATGTTTGAATCCATATAGAGGACAGACATTTTCTTATGTAATCTGAAAAAAAACATTTTCCATTTGTTTTGAAAATCCAATCACCTTGGGTTGCAGCCAATTTTTCTCATATCAGCATTGCTCCTACTTTGCTTAAAAAGAAGAGCAGCAAGTAAATTTTGGAACGTTTGTCTCTTTTCTTCGAAATTGCAGGTTGTGAAAGCAATTGAGAAGGCGATACCCATACCGCGAGCGGCACCTATCGCTGAGAATGACCCTGCAAGAGTGGAGCTGAAGGCCATGGAGGCCGTGAAGGTAGAGATTGACCGCACGGCGACGCTACAGGTACGACGAGAGCTGTGGGGAGGGCTGGCTGCCCTGGCCCTCCAAACGGCCGGCTTCATGAGGCTCACATTCTGGGAGTTGTCGTGGGATGTGATGGAGCCCATCTGCTTCTTCGTGACCTCCACCTACTTCATGGCCGGCTACGCCTTCTTCCTCCGGACCAAGAGGGAGCCATCGTTCGAGGGCTTCTTCCGGAGCCGTTTCCTGGTGAAGCAGAAGCGCCTGATGCAGGCCCGTGATTTCGATCTGCGCCGGTACAGCGAGCTCCGGCAAGCCTGCGGCCTCCTGGCGCCGCTGCCCCAAAGTCCCTGCGAGTTTTCGCACGAGAGCCATGACCATTGCCATTGTCATTGATGTGTTCTTTTCCGAATTTTTATTGCCCATTTTATTATGTGGCTGCTTCATGTACCGTTCTGGAATGTGGACGCAAGGCATACTCACTCATTGGAGACTTAAGTCAGATTCAGATTTAAACTCGAAATGGGTGGTGTCCTGATGGATGCGTCTGAGATCTGAGGTAGACGAAAGAGGAACATCGTGTATATACCGGCTGTAAACAATCTTAGAGAAAAGAACAAGGAAAACTGTTCGCCGCAAAACTGAGGAACTGTCATCGAGCTCTACTTTCTTTGTCTTTTGCTCCGAGATCCAGTGATTGCGGTATTCAATTTTTTTCAAAAATAGTATTTTAAAGTTTCAAAAAATCTAAAATAAATTGGCATGGATGCATACAGTTTTATCGACATATTTGTCGATTTTTGCTAGATAATACTACGTTATCTTATAGGCAATGCAAAAATCACAAAATCGGATATCTGAAAAGAAAAGAAAAAACTCATTTTTTTTCCTTCCAACATTCGCCTTTTTTTGTGTGCACATCACGTATGTAAAAAATATTTTGATGCAATTTTTGTTGAGAATTATTTTGATCCAAATTTTGGTCGTGCATACTAGACATGTGTATTTGTATTTGTTTTCCGAAATCTTTAGAGACCTAAACTGAACTTTTGACTTGAAAAAAAAGAGATGAGTTGTACTGCTCGCGTGACAGAGGGACCTTTCGTCATAATCCATAAATGAAAACCCAACTTGGTCCTCTCGCCTTATTCTTTTACAAAATCAAAATGATCTTGATTTTTATTCTGACATAATCAAAATGATCCTCATCAAGAATCAAAAAGGTAGGCATCCTCAACCAGCCAGAGCCGTCAGCATTCAAGTCGTCCTTTTCTCGCTGTCCGTCTGGACTCTGTCATCGTCCCCCACAAGTTGGGTGGGTGCGGGTTTGATGCTTCCCCTCGTGACCGTCCATTGCTATCTCCTCCCTCCTACTAGCTGTTCAAGTTTAACTCGTCAGAGGAACTAGTGGCTGGCACGGCAGGATACAGCAAATCAAGACGTACTGGTTCCGTCCCCAAAATAAAAGAAGAAAGGCGTACTGGTTCTGCCGTGGTTATCTAAGGGTGTGTTCGGTTCTGGAACCGGCCGGAATGGAACGGAATCGTTCCGTTCTCAGAACCCATTCTTGCGTTCTTTTCTGGGATGGAGTGGAATGGAGTGGTTCCAGAAAAGGGAATATTCCCTCAATATGCCGAACCGACCGGTCCGTGGTTATCTAAGGGTGTGTTCGTTTTTGGAACGGGATGGATGGAACCATTCCATTCCACGGTCACGGAACCGTTCCATCCCTGCGTTCGGTTCGGGCAAAAAAATGTCACGGAACCGTTCCATCCCTGCGTTCGGTTTTGGAACGGGGAAGAATGGAATGGAATGGGATGAGAATGGAATTACTCCTAAACTCGATTAATTATTCCTAAACACGATTAATTATTCCTAATCATGATTAATTATTCCTAATCACGATTAATTATTTTTAATCTTGATTAATTATTCCTAATCTTTGATTAATTAGTGCTAAACTTGATTAATTAGTGCTAAACTTGATTAATTAGAGAGACGCACTGTGCAATTCCACCCCGTCCGGCCGAATCGGCCGGACCGGTCGGTTCCGCATATTGGAGGAATATTCCCTCCAGTGGAACCAGTGCGTTCCGTTCCATCCCGGAACCGAACACAAGAATCGTCCCGAGGAACGGAACCGTTCCATTCCATTCCCTTGAATTCCAGAAACGAACACACCCTAAGGGTGTGTTCGGTTCTGGAACCGGCCGAAATGGAACGGAATCGTTCCGTTCCCAGAACCCATTCTTGCGGTCTTTTCTGGGATGGAGTGGAATGGAGTGGTTCCAGAAAAGGGAATATTCCCTCAATATGCCGAACCGACCGGTCCGGCCGATTCGGCCGGACGGGTGGAATTGCACAGTGCCTCTGGGCGATTAACTCTAATTTAATCAAGATTAGCAATAATTAATCAAGTTTAGCAATAATTAATCAAGATTAATTATAATTAATCTTGATTAGGAATAATTAATTAAGTTTAGGAATAATTAATCAAGTTTAGCAATAATTAATTAAGATTAGGAAATAATTAATCGAGTTTGATGCCGTTCTGATTCCATTCCATTCTCATTCCATTCCACCCCATCCCAGAAAAGAACATAAGAATGGAACGGTTCCGTGACAATTTTTTGTCCAAAAAAAACACAGGAATGGAACGGTTCCATGACAGTGGAATGGAATGGTTCCATTCCATTCCACTTGATCCAAAAAACGAACACACCCTAACTCGCGGCGCAGGAAGGAAACCGGTGGGTGGCACGGCACCACGCAGCCAGAAGGAAGCAAATTCGGCAGAGCCAGCAAGCTAGCATTGCCGAGTCGTGAATGCTAAAAAATACTAAAGCTTCCCGCCGGATTTCCAGAAGGTACAACAAAACGAACGAGTTCCGTGGATGTCGTCGCGACGCCCAAGTCACAGGAACAGCTAGCAGGGTGGCTCGTGGGCTGCGCCGTGACGACGCGCACCCGGGAGGAAAGCGCCAGCTTCCGTTCAGTCGTCGCGCACGTCGAGGCAGACCGGGCCGGGCCGGTGCCGTGTCTCCCTCCCTCTTGCGTCTCCGTGATACTAGCATCAATCGTAGAGCGCCGTGTTATCACGGTTCCAGTTCCCACCCAGCGCCCGGTCGCCCCGTCCCTTGCCGCGCACCGGCACTTGCCACCCGGCGGCATCGCACCGCCACGCGCCGATGCGGTTCGAAGCGCCTCGTCGTGTCCGGGAGTTATCTGGGGCAGGCAGGGGGCGACCGCCGGGGCGGTAGTATGCTCGCTCGCGTGGATTTATTATACGACCGCGGTCTGCACTCTACTGACCCCATCCATTTGGGTCCCTGCTCGTGACCACTCGACGACGCGGATGACACCGACTCCATCCTTCCGTGTTGCCCGACGATCTATATCCGCATTGCACAGCACAAAAACGATGATGAGTACTCCGTTTCATTTCATTTTATTTGGTCAACTAAAATATCATCGGTACTAGCAGTACTGGATGAGTAGTGTAGTGACGTCGGAACTCGGAAGGCAACGTGAAGCCAAACTTGTGAACTTCCCCTAAGCCAGACGGTGACCTGCTTATTACTTAACGGAGACTTGCTCACTTGTGGAACATGGAGTCTCCGGCCCCGCCAGTTGTGCAGAGGTGTCAAGGACGTTACCCAATCTATTTATATTTTCTGTTTTTTGAAAACGACTCGCCCGACTTATTTTGTATTGTACACTTTGATTTTCTTGAGTGCTGTTGTCAACTGCTCAAGCTGACCATTTTTGGAGTGCTCCAAAGGCCAAAGCTAATCCAGAAAAAATAATAAAAAGTGGACGCTACATAGACAGATACTTGACGAAATAGGCCGTAGCCGATACTTTTTGTTCCCTGTCACGCTTGCTAGCTCCAGTCTGGAGAGTGCACGATCTTCGTTACTGCTTTACTGACTACAAAATAAACCGCCTGCTCTATTCTTTATGGAGCTTCTCAAGTAATGTTACGTGATGTTATTGTGCAATTTAAGCTCATGTTTCTGCTTCATTTTCAGCCAGGAAAATAGCAATGTGTTATGTAGGTTTTGTAGCAAGGTCGTATGTGATAAATTTAACCATTTGGCAGTTATACAGCCAGATTTAATTGTGTAACTAGCGAACCAGGTGTGGACATGTCTAAACTAGTAAACTCTAAAGCTATTTGTTGGGCCTAGGGAATCTGGAATTGATAACCCACCCACCCCCGCGTCGCCTTCCTCTGCCGACCCGGGGGGAAACCCTAGCCGCCACCTTATAGGGCCGTCCCGGACCTGCTCCCGCTTCGCCGTCCCGGAGGGGGCGTCGGCAAAGCCGTGCGCGCCCCCGGGGAAGGTGGCGGCGGGGCGGTTTTTCTCTGGCTCGCGTTTTCCGGCGCGGGAAGGTGCGGCGGAGCGGAGGGCGCGACGGCGGCGGCGCGGACAGGCGACGAGGCGCGGCGGAGCTGAGGGCGCGATGGCAGCGGCGCTGCGGACGCGAGGAAGAAGGGCGCGGCGCCGCTAGCGCTGCTGGAGGTGCGCTGCCTGCGGGCCCGATCTGGGCTTGCAGCGGGCAGGGTCGCGGGCCGTCGCGGCGGCGCGGTAGGAAGAGGACGCGGAGGCGTGGCCGCCATTGGGCTTGCTGCCGGCCGGCGGCGCGGCCTGCCGATGAGGCGCTGCTGGTAGGAGGCCGCGCTGGAGGAGGCCAGGGCGTGGAGGAGTGCTGCACGGTGGAGCTAGGTGGTCGGCCCCGGTGGCTCCCTGCCATCCTTGATGCTCCCCGAGCTTTGCGGGTGGGTCGAAATCCGGGCGAAAGCCTTGCACCGACTCCGGTTGGGACCGACGACGGCGACGCCTTTTGGGCGCCGTTTCCTTCTTGTTTGCATCGTTGTGGAGTTTCGATACCCTGCCCGACGAGAGTGGTCCGATAATCTACGGGTGAAAGCCGAAGCTCCGTCGGGAGCGGGCGACGGTGACGGACGCGTCGCTACCTCGTTGGAGGCGTCGTTTGGAGTCATTGGCCCTCCCGGTGCGACGGATTCGCGGTGGATGTGCAGGGCGGCTCCGTGGTCGAGGGAGGCGGATCCCGGGGCAGCGGCCCCGACGGTGGTGGACGTCGAGGCGGCGGCCTCGGTCTCTCACGCTACGACGGTTCTATGTGGTGGAGCCGTTGTTTAGCGTGGGTCAGGGTGGCGACCTGGATGAAAACTGCGCGGGCAGAGGTTCGTCGACCTGACTGTATCGCCTTCGGGCAATGCGAAGGCCGATCTGGTTGCTACGCCGGGGCGGCGGCCCCGGATCAGGGTGGTTTTGGTGGCAACCTGGATGAAGACTGCGCGGTCAGAGGGTTCGTCGACCATGACTGAATCGCTTTCGGACAATGCGAAGGTCGATCTGGTGGCTTCGCTGGGGCGGCGGCCCCGGAACGGGTGACGTGTTTTGTGGCGTTTAGTCGACTTGTGTCGTGTGGGCGGCGGGTCGCTTCGTCTGTGCGGTTTTTTGGCCCTGTTTTCCTCATAAATAGGGGTTCTATAGTTTGTATGGTTTTTGGGCCCGTTTTCCTTATAAACTGGGTCAATTCTTTTCTATCTATTCGAGCGGTGGAACGACCACCTTATTCTCAATTTTTTTTGTTGGACCTAGATTACCCAAGAGGCCGAGAAGATCCCTTGTTTTTCTTCCAGCAAGTCTGAAACTATCTCATTTTGGGCCTTGAGACGTCACCCAGGGCGGCAACCAGAATTAGGTTCTGCTAACGGCCCAATGCTACGTGCACCTAACTACCTAAGGTTCTCGAACATGACGGAAAGCCTCAGGTTAAGAAAATGACGGAATTCAGTGGAGAAACAAAACTTTGTTAAGAAAAAGCGGCGAGAAAGTTTCTTTTATTTTTTTATCTGAACAAAGAAGGGCTTGGTAGGACGCATATATTATTTCAAGTAATGTTCTGCCTAATTTTCAGCCAAGTAATGTTACTTGATGTTATTGTGCAATTTAAGAATCTCATGTTCTGCCTAATTTTCAGCTAAGAAAATAGCAATGTGCTATGTCGGTTTTGTAGCAAGGTCGTATGTGATAAATTTAACCATTTGGCATTTTTTTTAGATTGGCACCATTTGGCAGATATACAACCAGATTTAATTGTGTAACTAGCGGACCAGGTGTGGACATGCCTAAAGCTATTTGCTGGGCCTCGATTACCCAAGAGGCCGAGAAGATCCCTTGTTCTTCTGCCAGTAAGTCTGAAAGTATCTCATTTTGGGCCTTGAGATGTCACCCAGGACGGCAACCAGAATTAGTTTCTGCTGACGGCCCAATGCTACATGCACCTAGGATAAAGAGATGGGGAAACAAAACTTTGTTAAGAAAAAGCGACGAGAAAGTTTCTTCTGTACTTTTTTTATTTGAACAAAGAAGGGCTTGGAAGGACGCATATTATTTCAAAGTGTAGACTATAGCCAAAATAAAACTCAAAGAAAACGAAAATACAATCCAGTTCCTGAATTTAACAAGGAGGACTCCAAAGCAAAAATGAAAATAAGTAAAGGAGTTACCCACGGAGGATACATGAATACAATAACGAGTAAATGAGTACAAACTGGTAACGAGAATAACTAGATATAGTGATCAAGGAGTTGATCACGATGATGGTGCCAAAATCTCGCCTCAGGTTGTGTAAAATATCGCGAGGCAAGATGAATTGTATGCGGTGATACAAGGTTTGCTCGATAAAGATCCCCAATGATGTGTTGGATTCGTTACGAGTATCTAGATCCCGCAAACTATTATTGAACTGAAGTGTTCTGACCATCTCCACATATGCTCTAACGTGTTGCGTCAGAAACTTAACAGTCAGTCAAATGTAGGAATGCTATGTTGGTATGAAGAATGAGAGGGAAAGGTTCTAAAAGTGTTCTAGCTGATGTCGAATTGTTTTGGAGGTTTCGGATGATTCAGGTGATGTTCGAAAGTGTTTCATAAGGTATTAAAAGCTATAGAAGTTCACCTATCTCGAAAATGACGGAAGGCCTCCCTGCCCACCCGCTTGCTTGGGGGGCTTGAGTGGCCCCCCCGCAAAATCCCTCTTGGAGTTGGAATCCAACATATAGTCCCTCGAAGAGTTGGACTCTAACTCTAAGGGTTGGCCGATCAGCCCTTTGACCTATATACGGAAGGGAGGGGCACGACCAGAGTGCATCCAAGACACCCGAAACACACACCTTTCGAGCCGCACCAAAACCATATGGTGAAACCTTGGATGGCCATCTCTCCCTGTACCTCTAGATTGATGCTAAAGGCTCCACCCATAGATTTCCCGCTTCTTCTTAAGTGATGGATCACTCTTCGCCGCAATGATTTTGATATCCTCCACTTCTACGTTGGATCGAGCGAGCTTTCACGACTAGAAAACTATTGCACATTAGTTATTTTTTATTATATAGCCATGATAATTATAATATTTGTAGTATCTTAGCACTTAAATTTATTGTTCCCGCTAAGCTATTTTATCTGCACTGTATTATTTGCGCGTTCGTGTCCGGCAGTATATTATTCCGTATTCGTTTTTAGAGATTTCCGTGTATGTTTCCTCTCCTTAAAAAATGTAAATAAAGTTGGAACAGTAATTTTTTCCATTTTCGCTCATTATTTATATCTAATTGCACCCGCTAAGCGTGCCACTCTTTTCTAGAAAAATATACTAATATTATTTTGCAAATAGAAATCTAAGAGAAGAATGTAAGACGGGCATAACATCACAGTGTGGCAAAGTAGCACCAAAGTTTTTTCATCCTGCAAGAAAGAGAATCAATGATATTTAAAATTATGAACATGTCAAGAAATTTGATACGCTCCCTTATATTTGTATACAAGACGAAAATTCATTTTTATACAAATACAAAGCCACTGTCTCTTCTCGAGAATAACTGATTTGGTTTCTTTCTCGTACAGTGGTGTTTACTAATGCTAATACTGCATGCAATAAAAAAAGAAAGAGGCACACAACATGTTTAATTACCACCCAATAAGCTGGTTTTTTCAAGCAAGTAATCACATATTTATAAGTTTGTTTTGCTTTCTTGGTAACTCGAAAACAAGATAGGTTCTACACAGGGGAGTATGAAAGCGCACAAGTTCACATTAGCAGTTTTTTTTCTGGTAATGTACACACAAGTAATCAAGGACAACCATAATACCGTTCCAATTAGGATACACAAGTCTTGCTTCAAACAACGTTACTTTTGCAAAGCATCAACAAGAGAACAAACATTACTTTTTTTTTACATGAGAACAAACATTACTTACAAACAAGAGAAAACCCCAACAGTCACTTCCCCAACAAGGCCTGGACATAAACCCGACACTGCCATCAAATGACTCCCCACAGGAAAACAAAACAAAGCACAATATAGCTTTACGATTTGCTTTGACGAAATAGGCCGAATTTACGATTTGCTTTCAGGAAGAGCCCATGGCTGTTCAGCTGAGCTCCTTTTCTCCCAGCAGAGCTCTCGCCTCATTTCTCTTACGGATACCAACTCGGAGACGCCACAAATTGAGAGCAGAGTCCGACACCAGAGACGCGAGGAACCACTGGACCGAGTGGCGCCAGTAGGGGAGGCATCTCGGCTCATAGCCTATAGAACGAATGGCAGATTTGGCGTACTCCTCCGGCGTTGGTATGAATGGAGAGTCGCCCTTAACAGGAGACATCTTGGTCGCCACATACAAAGGGATCTGCACCACACCGACTTGTAAGATATTTCAAAGGAGATTCACTCTACCTTACAAATTGGAGAAGTTTTGCTTTTATGGTAGTCTTCAACGACTTCCGTAAAATTTCCGAAGTAGAACTAACTAAATTATTTTGGTAGATTTGAACATTTTGCGATAGCATCTGAGTAATATCGCAATTTCAAACCAAATTGTTTTCTGACATTGAGCAGCACACATTAACTATATTTGTTTTCCCATTAAGTATTACACTGAACTTGCAAAAACAAAACAAAAAAAGCAAATGTGGCAAAAGTAATCGGTCTCAAGTTCTTAACCCAAAAAGAAGTTTCATGAAGATAAAACACGCGTGTACCTGACATTGAACATCAACTCCATATTGTTTGTATTCAACGCTTAGACTCCGAGATAGTTGATCAATATACCTGAAAACAATGTTCATATGTGGGAAAATTATAAATATTACCATGTAATAAAATATTTAGTTTACATTTAGCTCAACCGCATTTTGCGTTAAGACCAAGTTTTTTAGGCCCTAACACGTTTTAGTGTTTATTTGTGTTGGTGTGCATGTCGTGTGTGAGGACTAAGGATTAAGGGTTCTTGTCGCCCTGAGACGATGACGTCGAGGACTCTCTCTGTCTCTCTCCTAACACGTTTTAGTGTTTATTTGTGTTGGTGTGCATGTGGTGTGTGAGGACTAAGGATTAAGGGTTCTTGTCACCCTGAGACGATGACGTCGAGGACTCTCTCTCTCTCTCTCTCTCTCTCTCTCTCTCTCTCTCTCTCTCTCTCTCTCTCTCTCTCTCTCTCTTAACACGTTTTAGTGTTTATTTGTGTTGGTGTGCATGTGGTGTGTGAGGACCAAGGATTAAGGGTTCTTGTCGCCCTGAGACGATGACGTCGAGGACTCTCTCTCTCTCTCTCTCTCCCCTCTCTCTCTCTCTCTCTCTCTCAAGGAGACAGTTAGGTACTATATAGGAGAGCCGAGCGACTGATCAAATGCCCTCACTGTCCTGGATATTCAACACCGTTAAGTCAAAATATACCCGATTTTGGAACTAAGGAGTTCAAAGTATTCAACCCAGGATCGAGAGACCGGCTTTCGTAATTGAGGCGAGGGGTATAATATACACTCCAAATGACTTAGCTATGAATCTTACCAAACTGATGTGAAATTATACTACGTCTCCAATATACTTTCCGCTAGATGCGATCGATAGATTGTACTAGTTCCATCCTTTTGGTCCAATGATTATAGGGTACACCATTTAATGAAAGAATCATATTCCTTCCAATCATCCATGATCATATTAGCTGTGCATTAATATGTCTTATGTGTTTGGAGATCGTGGTAGATGCACCAAACTTAGTACTGAATGATCCACTATCTTCCAAGCCGCTTTTATTGGATTCATACTGTAAATAGGATGGCACTAATATCTAACATATGAACTATACCTACTGAACTAAATTCATACAGAGCAACCTTATTTAAAAAAAATTACAACACCGTGGAATACTTGGATATATAAATTTTCTTATTTTTTTTATTTTCTCGCCGAGGGGTGCACCTTTGATATATACAGGATGTTGATCCTTCAAACTGCACGGTTTTTAGAACATTTTAAACCCTTTCACTAGCTAAGAAAGGCATAAAAATATCATAAATAAACAAGGAATTAGATAGTACCAACAATAATGTAACAGATCAGGAAATTAGTGTGGATCTTAACTCGCACAAAACAACAAATTATAGGGAGTTAAAATTTTAAAGAACATAAGAGATTTTGAAGTTCAATGTAAGTTAAAAAAGCACATAAACACCAACAAAAATTCGTAAGATACACAGTAACAACAATATAGTTGATATGTAAATATCATGATAGGAGAAATACCGTAGAATTGCTATGAAATATGTACCTAAAATTGCCAATTAAAAAAAATATCAATAGATCTTGCCAAAATCTATATATCTCAATTATGGTGTTAGAAGTGTAAGAATTGAACAATCAGATTAACTGTACACAAAGATAGAAATTGATTCCATCGACGAAGAATGAGTCGCACCAAAAGATTAAAAAATTAATAAGCAAAACAAGGCGAAAATGAACAATCACATTAACTATAGAGAGCTGTATCATGGAATATATAGTACGTATCATTATACTGTGAAGGTGAACTGAGCAACACTGTTTAGACATGATGGTGGAGGGGCCGGCCACTGCAGCACGGAATATATTCTGTAAGGGTGTATTCTACTGTCATGGAACTGTTTTATTCTTGTGTTCGGTTTGGACAAAAAAATTGTCACGGAGCCGTTCCATTCCTGTGTTCGGTTTTGGAATGGGGTGAGGATGGAATGGAATGGAGTGAGAATGGAATTATTGCTAAACTCGATTAATTATTCCTAAACTGGATTAATTATTGCTAAACTTGATTAATTGTTCCTAATCTTGATTAATTATTCCTAATCTTGATTAATTATTGCTAAACTTGATCCTAAACTGGATGATTAGCCGGCCGTTCCACCTCGTCCGGCCGAATCGGCCGGACCGGTGTATTCCGGATCTAGAGGGAATATTCCATTTCGAGAAACCACTTCATTTCATTCCAGTTTGGAACCGAACGCAGGAACGGGCTCTGGGTGCGGAACGGTTCCATTCCATTCCATCCCATCCCCAAACCGAACACGTCCTAAGATTACAATGAGATCGACAGCTAACTAAACAAAACTATTCATATGGTGGACGAACACATCCTAAGATTACAATGAGATCGACAGCTAACTAAGCAAAACTATTCATATGGTGGACTGTGGGACAACTCCCTTGCTTAGTCCTGCAATTTCAGCTGGCAAAAATGCAACTGTTGAGTAATAGATAGAGATGTTCGAGCGTGATCAAGAATTCGGCAGAGTGCGGTCCCTGTATAGCAGACTTCCATGGACAAGTGGAGATACCACCAGGGACGCGTGTTGCGCTCGCTTGGAGGAGATGATCGATGGCTGCCACAGATGTCTGGGACGGCACGTGACAGAATTAATACCCCAAACGGCCAAACCGACTACCCTCAACGGAGTAAGATTCATACTAAAAGACCAATCAACCTCCTCAAGAAGATCGGTGCAAAGGGAGATGCACGATGATGACATCTCCACGCTGTTGCACACTTATGAGCTCGTTGACTTCTGGAGCTTATGTTAGCAACCCCTGATATGAGTTGTGACTGATAGCATCGCTTGCCGCTGAACGGTTTCTAGAGCTTACTCGGTGATCGGTCTACCACATCCAACTATGGCATCTCTCTTAAAACCTGGGATGGGCTTCAGATGTTGTCGATCCGGTCAGCTCGTTGTCTGTCAGACAACTACTCACACTTCTTCCACCTTCCTCCTCTTCTCCTCACCGATCAAACAAAGTGTAGTTTTTTTTCCAATAAAAATGAAATACTCCCATCCGTCCCAAAATAACTGTCTTAGATTTGCCAAAAAGTGGATGTATCTAGACATGAACATGTATAGATACATCCATTTTTTGGCAAACTTGAGACACTTATTTTGGGACGGAGGGAGTACCAAATACTACTACAGTAGTCCGGTGGAACTCTACAAGGTATAACTCCGGTGGATCTATATATATGCAAACATTTTGTTTTGACATCTCTACATGCAAACACATGACATGCGCGGACTCGAATGTTTAAGTGGGTCGTTCAGAAAATAGATCGAATTTCCCTCATAGAGAATAGATGCAGAAGTGCAGAGTGTTCTGTTGTCTCCCTGGACATGCATGTTCTGTCGACGAAAAAACGGCACGTACGATGATGTCTGCATGGGCCATATATGTACTTACGCTTTGGTCGCAGCGTACACGGCGTAGAGCGGGAACGCCGGCACCACGACGGACGACCCGGAGCCGACGTTGACGACGGCGCCCCTCCCCTTGGCCGCCATCGCCGGCACCACGGCGCGCGTGATTCGCGTCGCCGCCTCCACGTTCACCCGCACCACGGCCTCCAACACCTCTGTCTCCACCTCGTGGAAGTATGCCGCGGCAGGGTACGTCGCGCCGGCGTTGTTCACCAGCAGCCCCACGTCGAGCCCCTTCACGGCCGCCGCCACCCTCGCCACGCCCCGCGACAGCTCCCTCGCGTCACCGGCCAGGTCGAACACCACGCTCCTGACCTTGCAGGACGGCGCGGAAGTCTGGGCCTCCTTGGCGACGCGGGACAGCTTGGCCGGGTTCCGGCCGACGAGGACGAGGTTGATGCCTCCGCGCGCGAGATCGAGCGCCAGCGCGCGTCCGATGCCATCGGTGGCGCCCGTGACCACCGCCCACGCGCCGTAGCGCAGGCCCAGGTCCTTGCCCGGCCGGACGAACGCTCGGTGCAGCCACGCGAGGAACGTCGCCACGGAGACCACCACGGCGTGAAGGCCCAAGGCGAGTAGCACCACGAACCACAGCGGCGGCGAGCCTGCTGAAGTACCTCCGGCCGTCGAGGCAATCTCTTCCAGCGCAGCCATGGATGGACTCGATCGGCTAGCTAGCTTGCATATGAAAAGCCAGTATTAACTATACAAGCCTGCAACAGCTAAGCTGCTGAACTACTGCTCCTACTACTCGGGAGAGAAACGCTGACAGATCAGGCAGCCATAAAACATACCTCGGCGTCTTCTCCCGATGGGCTTGCAATGCATTTGCATCTATATAGGTGTTTACGAAAGAAAAGGTAGTGCCATTAATGACTCGATTCAATGCAAAGGTTCTGTGGTGCCCAACAGCGCCCATGAAGCGGTTGGGTACTATCGCCTCATCAACTTTGCATGCACGGCACCATGGATGGTTCATGGTTGTACACTTGTGAAGCGAGTACAGTGCAATGCCAAGTGCGCTGGCAACGATGACACAATCCGGCGAGCGGCAATAAAACAAAATCTTACCGCTCCACCGTGGGCAAAAGAATGTTGAGATCCCAAATAGAAGTCAGACATCGTCGCCTTCGTCGGCTATTCGAGAGCGAAACAATAACCTTGCCGTCACCACCGTGTTATGGAGTCTTGAAGTTATATCACTACTAGTATAAAACCGATTCACAAGTTACAGCAATACATAAACGTTACACAGCTGGTCCTTGGAGTCGGTTCACTATTTCCTCTGCTCTAGCTTGTATCTCTTTGATATATTCAACAAGTACCCGTTGCTGATAAGAACCTCCTTCCTGACAAAGAAAGTGGGAAATAATGATGGACAAAATTGCGCTACTGAATGCTCACCACAAGGCACTAAGAAGTTACTTTCTCTGCAGAACTCACAAGGTTATGAATCTTACCGTACGGATCAAGATTCTCTCAATTCTTTTCTTGGTAACAGCGAGGAGTTCTTCGGGTGAAACATTCCCCTTTCCAACTGTAAGTCCATCAAGCAACAGCTTGTTCCAGTCACTTTCAGGAGCTGCATTGTGCAAACTCAGTAAGTCAAAGGAGGTAATTATAGATATTATGAAACAATCTCTTTTCGTAAAACTCATACCCTCTATTATCGATTCAAGAAACTTTTCAGGCACTATAACCTCTCCCCCTGAGAAAGTTAACACAAACACTTAGGAATCAACCAAAATGCAGTTGTTTCTCAACATTTGAATCTGGACAGCCTAAAATGGATTCACACCCACACAAGAGGAAGAGATTACCTTTATAAGCGTAACTGCGCTTTCGGAGAAAGTTGGAAGCATAAAGCTGCAACACTTTTTGCAGCATTACTTGAAGCCCTGGCTTATCTCCATCACCTTTAACCTAAACACATGCAAATGCTAAAAGTATAAAAATTAATCTAGGTTACAATAATATAATAAAACTCGAACGTATAAAGCAATAAATAGTTAATAGTACCACTTACTTGCCTCAACTGGGCATTAACTTCTGATAGAAAACTCTCATCTAGCTGTCCTTCTTTTTCTCTGTTTGATATTTCCTGGGAATAGCAAGAACACACTATAAAATCACATAAGAATATGGGGAAAATATCAGCGTTCCAAGGTAAAATAATAGTGTATCGACAGCAAATGTTTGAAAACCAAAATCCTCTAAAAGTAACAGCTGGGCATTGCGCAAAAGCATATTTAAAACTAAGTTATATAAGCAGTAGAGATGTCAATATCTTTGCGCTGATTATCACATTTGGCAACTATAATGTCGATGTCAACTACTGAATATGACACTGAAAGAAAGGCTCAACTTCCATTCAAATGCAAAAAAGAAATATAGAAATGAATGAAATGGATAGCATTGACGCAAGGTGTACAAAAGTGTTTTGGCTTCATGTGTGATACCAAACTTGAAATGCATAATGGTACCAAAGTTAACATGACTGGAGCACAAGACTTGCATGTCAGAGAATAGTTTGGTGGTTGTAATTGACAGTGTTTTTTGAAATACATTCAACGAAAGAACAGTCTGAACAAAAGAGACTTGGGCATACTTTCTCCATCAATTTGAGAGCCTCCGGATTTCTTGGTGGCCACATCACATCTTCTCCTTCTTGCATAACAGGACTAATAATTGCCTTCAGAACATCAGTAGACTGTTCAATCTTCTCCTGAGACATAGAGATTTAAATTAGCAGCATGCAAGCAACATGTATTAATCACAATAAAAATACGAAAGTTTCAGAATTTCACATCAGGTCATTGAGAATAGCACTAAAACGAGTCATGCATGATAGGCAAGGATGCAAAAGTGGGATTTGTGGGATAGTACAAATTAGATGGCCCCCCACCTAATTTGTACTATCCCACTTATCCCATCTGTCCACTTTCGCATCCCTAATGACAGGGCGCAGTTCTTACATCAGTTTTGTGGACAACACGATCCACTATGTTCATGATATTCTCGGCCAATTCTTCGTAATCTTTCTGAAAAAGGAAAGGGAGACGGCAATCCAAAAATTAGAGAAAAATCAAGATAAAAGAGAACGCTATCCAAAATTTGTCAAAAAAAAAAAAAAAACAGAAGTGAAACCATACTTTATCATCATCTGATTTGCACAGATCAATCCTAGCAGCCAGCCGAACCCAGAAACTCTCACTAAATGCTAGAATATTTTCAACCACTATTTGATCAAGCTGTTTGCATATAAGAAGGGTACATTAGTTCCTTAATCCGGTACCTTTTTATGTACAAAATGACATGAAACAAGGAATTTGTCAATTGATTCAACAAATAGCAAGCCACCTGAAATATTTCCAATGAGGACTCATCTTACAAATATCGTAGGCATACTAATCTAATTTACCCACATACTTGGGAACACTTCGGCATATAGAAAAAATATGTAAATCTGACAGATCATAAGTATATTCTATAGTTTAAGTAGCTAATTAAATGTCAACAACCAATTCCCAGCTTGGTTATAAATATGCATGAGAAGGATGCTCGAAGCACATAAGTTCAGTTACAGGCTTCAGGCTTACATATTGAACGGATAATGAATGTAGTTCAACACTGAAGTGTAGGGAAAAAACTGCAGCTTGTTCTGACAAGAAAGATTAGTCAGACTGAAGATATACACCATACTTACCTCTCTGGGATTTGCGTCTCTCAGCATATCAATTAGCCTATCCACTTCAATTGTCTTCTTGAAGGATTCTTCAGGACCTTTAACGGCTGCGCATAACAAAGTGTTCCTGTTTTAATGAAAACATAAGCTCTCGGCAAATTATGGGCATTTAACCTTCACACAATCTGTAAGTGAAAAATAAAACGTGAAATGACAGGGTAGTATAGTCAGAGTTTACAAACAACAAACATACCATGCACATACTTATAACAATTAGAAGATTGCATCACTGCCAACAATAATGTGAGTTTCAAGTATTAGTCAGGGTAGCTGACAAGTGCAGTGCTGTAGTCTGCATCTACTTAAACTTCCCATGTCACATTCAGTGCTGATATTCAGATAAACATAAACAATGCTACTACCAGTACAAATTCGAAATTGTGTACAGTTCTAAAATTTCCCCAACTGATGTATGATGTATCTCCCAATCCCACAGAATATCAGCAAACCAAGTAGCATGAAACTGCATAAGAATCGCGTATTTTCCTAATTACTAAAACAAGGTAAACCAATTCAGATAAAATGCCGTTGCTTCTAACCGAGAAGCGTTCAGTATACACAAGAAAACTGAACTGAAAGAAAAGAGAGAGCAAGCGCTCGACACGAACCGCCTCCGCCGGTGCGCGTGTAAAGCTCTCCTCCGAGAGGAATGCGCGGTGATCCCCCAGCTGCACCATCCGCGCAGCGAATCCTAGCCAGTACAAATCGATTAAAGTAAGGAGACAAACTGTCAGAGGAGCCTCCCGAGTTTGCTGGGAAAGGAAGAAGGAGAGGAGCGAGATGAAGAGGCGCAGACCGCAAGCCGGGGCGAGGACGGAGACGGCGGTGGGCGGAGCGACGTGGAGGCGGTGGCCGTCGCCATCTGCGGCCGGTGGCGGGAGCGAGGCGGGGAGGAGGGCGAAGGGAGCGCGCGCGCTTAGTCCGCTCCACGAATCCCATATCCAATCCTGACAAGTAGGAGTGGCCACTCGGGTTTTGCAGAAAGCAGAGTGGCGCAGCACAAGCTTGGAAAGAGTTATGACAAAAGAAATGTAACAAAATTTTACAAACTATTCGCACTTGCAATCTGCAGCATGAACCAAATACAAATTTTTCCACTTTTAGCATTTCCATCCAGCAGAAAATAAAAACGTGGTCATCTTTGAATAAAACTACTACCTTCGCCGCATAATATAAGAATGTTATTTCAAAACCAAAGGAGATTAAACCGAAATAAAATGCTGACAAAGTGGCTGCTGGCATCTTTATTTCCTATCAATTGCTCTGCTCCGATTTATAAGAACGGATGCAAAAAATCTGACAGTTTATCAAAACTATTGTGGTCAATAAATTAACATTTCGTCATCTCAAGCATCGAAAGAAAATGACACGGGGTCGGGCTCGATCCACTTCTCATTTCAGGGATACCCTACGGTACCGAGGAGAAACAATAACATATCCGACATAGCTAGTTTGTATGGTGCATTCGAGTTTAGAAACATCTCTTATTCTTTTGCGAATGATATTTATTAAGATTAACCAACCACTAAAGGACCATCTTTAAGGAAAAACAATTCACACACAAGTTTCTAGGGGAAACTCACACATCTTCTTCCTACACTCGCAGTCGCCAGTGACGCGACATGAGCGAAACTTGATGCTGCCTCCAGACCTTCGAACCACGTCGAAGCCAACAAAAAAACTTTCATGGCATGGCAGCAAGAAAGTCATCTCTCGGAGTAGGAATACGTCGGCGAGGCCATAGGCGGAGGGGGGAGGGGGAGCATCGTTGATTGGATATATCGCCGGCCCTTGAGGAACACAAGTGACATGGACTCTCGGAACCAAGATCGAGCTAGGACACCCATCACGGAGAGCAGATTGATGCAAGAACCGACAACACCTGTATTTGAGCTCTGAAAGGTTTCCAATAGCCCTGTGAAAGAAGCGGGCCCCAAAAATCCAATTCAAGCTTGGCACATAGAAATGGATCACATTCAATACGATGAATAGCAAAAGTGCTCCAAATTTAGAAGGACCTCTTCTAGACGCATATTCAATCTTTTTATGTGTTCGTGTGAAAAGTGCAATTCAACTACCCATACAGCTTATCTCTTTCAATCTATCCATTTTAGTTTGATTCCAAATTTTGAATCATCTTTCTGATTTGCACACGACTTCAATTTTATGATATTTGTTTATTTGAAATTTGAACTATGAAACGTGATGAAACATGTATGATTTTTTTGGCATGTGTATCATGTTTCATCCTAATTTCACACATCTACGAAAAAAATGTCCATGAATTGAAATTTGGTCCAGCAGGCTCCATAGGGCACTGAACAAATTTCAATATCGATTTGGTTCATCATTTGTTGTATTTGTTTCGGCCATGTGTCAGCCTGTCAGGATGACATACGAATTTTCATGGAAAAAAATCAAGTGTTACAATATGTTTTAGCCCGATTTTCAGAAACTATTTCAATGTGGTTTCATCCAGTTGTGTACCACATGGGAGGGGCCTGGAGGATCAATATAATCTGCAGAAAATAGGGAAATACAATACTACTCCCTCCGTCTCAAAATAAGTGTCTCAAAGTTGTACAAAAGTGAATGTATCTATACTTGTTTCATGTCTAGATACATCTACTTTTTGACAAATCTAAGACAGTTATTTTGGGACGGAGGGAGTAGAAAATAGACCAGCTTGTGTAGAGATATCGCGTGTGTTGTCATCGAGCGATTGGCTGCCTGCATGTGGGCCGTGTAGTTGAACTACCGTGCTCCGAAGCTGCTGCTTCAGGCAAAACCGGCCAGAGGAAGACGATGACATGGACACCGGCTTCTTCTCGAGCGCACAGCGGGCAGAATGGCAGTGCTGACGCTCATGCCGGCCTCCACGATCCGCCAGCGACGGAACCACCAGCCATCGCCTGAATCACAGAGCTCGGTAGCGCTATGGCCGAAACTGTTGGATGTTGAATTTTCTTCAACGCCTCGCTGGCAGAGAGCACGTCGCTGCAAGCCGGTCATCCTTCTTGAAGCGCAGGGGAGGCGAATCCTACGAAAACGAGATGTTGTGGTGCTGGTGAGCGACGGAAGAGCTCCAGCTTTTGGTCCGGCGAAATGTGCATGAACGGCGAGAATTCCTGAAGCCAGTGCCCAAACCTGAAGCTAAATCAGGTGTAGAGATGCATGGACACCGCCTCGCGCCAACAGCAAAATCTGAGCGGACCTGGATTCTAAAATCCCACCTCCTGCATGCTATCCATCTGACGGAACAAAAAGGGGTTGTCCGGGACATTTTGGCCACTGATTGCACCACTGTGAACTCTGAAGCATGCCGTCAATTCTGCCGGTGCTGATCACTCAGCCTTGGGTGTCAAGTTTCCGTCAGGCCCGTTCCCTGCTTTCCGCATCTTCTCCTGATATTCGAGGAATGTTGTTAATAAACCAGCTCATTCTTTGTGTGGCGGAGGAAGTTCACCGAGACCATCCGATGCGGTTGACGGGCGATTTAGTCATGTCTTAATCATTCACTAAAAAAAGGGCAAACGTAGGGGCTAAGTAGGACCCCCCGTCCTCCGCGTACATAAGCTGCAGCTGGGGCCTACGACTTGCCTCGCACTCTATCTATTCTTGGCAAGTACATTCCGTCGCTCCAGCCATGGCCGTCTCACTGGTTGCACTGTTGACCACGCCCTTCGTCCTCACCGCCGTCGCCTTCCTTCTCTTCACCATCCTCGTCTCCAAGAAGCGCAGCAATGTTGCTGCCGGGAGAATGCTGCCTCCGTCGCCGCCCGGCCTGCCGGTCCTCGGCCACCTTCGTCTGCTCGGGAGCCTGCCGCACAGGAGTCTCCGGTCACTGACCGCGTCCTACGGCCCGGTCATCTACCTACGCCTCGGGCGCGTGCCCACCGTCGTGGCGTGCTCCGCGGCTGCGGCGGAGGAGGCCATGAAGACACGCGACCTGGCCTTCGCCAGCCGCCCCAGGCTGTTCATGGTCGACCGCTTCTACTACGGCACCGGCGGCATCGGCTTCGCGCCGTACGGAGAGCACTGGCGCCAGGCGCGCCGCGTCTGCGTGACCCACATGCTCAACCCGCGTCGCATCGTGTCCTTCGGACGCGTGCGGGGCCAGGAGGTGCGCGCCCTCGTCGATCGGGTCCGCTCCGCCGGCGCCGTCGTGAACCTGAGCGACAACCTCATCGTCTTCTCCAACACAGTCATCTCCCGCGTCATGTTCGGCGACACCGACTACAGGATGGACGGCGACGAGGGGGGAGCGAGTCTAAGAAAGGTGTTCGCCGAGATCGAGGAGCTTCTCGGCACGGTCCCCATGCGGGAGAAAGTGCCATGGCTGTGGTGGGTGGACGTCGTGACGGGACTAGAGCGGAAGACGAGGAGTGCATTTGAGGCAATGGATGGACTACTCGAGCGGGTTATCACGGACCGTCGCCAGCGGCGTGGCACCGGGGAGGCCAGGGAGGACGATCGCTGTGACTTCGTCGACGTGTTGCTCGATGCCGACGACCTCGACATGGGCAGCATCAAGGCCATCATCCTGGATATGCTTGCTGCCGCCACGGATTCAACCTTCACACTGCTGGAATGGGCTATGGCGGAGCTCATCAACAACTCGCAAGAAATGCGCAAGCTCCAGGACGAAATCCGGGCGGCCGTCGGCGCCGCCGGTCACGTCACCGAGGACCATCTGCCCGAGCTGCGCTACTTGAAGGCCGTGGTCATGGAGACTCTCAGACTTCACCCTCCCACGCCGCTCCTCCTGCCTCGGGAGACGCTCGAGGACACGCAGCTGGTCGGGTACGACGTTCCCGCGGGCACACGGGTCTTGATCCACGCCTGGGCCATCGGCCGTGACCCGGCGACGTGGGGCGACCGCGCTGAGGAGTTCCTGCCAGAGAGGTTCTTGGAGTACCACCATGAAATAGGGCAGGATTTCGCGTTTTTGCCCTTCGGCGCCGGGAGGAGGGGCTGCCCGGGGTGAAGTTTGCCATGCCGTCCAACGAGCTGGCGCTCGCAAGCCTCGTGTACCACTTCGACTGGGAGCTACCAGACGAGAGGAAGGCGCCGGTGGACATGAGCGAGCTGCACGGGCTCTCTGTGCGCCTGAAGACGGCTCTGCTGCTTGTTGCTAAAACCTGGTCTGGAGTTGAATGAAACAAAAGCAATTCTAGATTTCTAGTATTTGGACGTCTCTATTCAATCCATTTGCATCAAAATTGGTGCTTCTTGTATTGCAATAAACAGTTTAAAAACCCAACCAGCAACAATTGCGTGGAAGAGTTCTCCTTCTCCGCCCCACCGCTTCCCTTGAGAGTCAGCCGCCGCTTCCAGTCTTCTTCCCCGGC